>OZ059829.1:53234977-53834977 GCA_964057195.1 Orthosia cruda | reverse complement strand
TGCTTCACTATGCACTTCAGCAGAACACTCGATCGTTCGTTTCTTACCCATAGAGGGCACCCCTGATGTCGGACTGGAACGCTCTAATTCCCGCGACGCCTCTCGCCTTTTTGCAAGTTTCGGTTTAAGCTCCCTTACGGTGTTCATAAAGACATCATAGGATGGAGAATGTATCTTCTCCATTATGTTGTGCGGAGCGTAGAGAAGAGCTCTTCCAAGCGGCCATTTTAGAATAGATGCTCTTATTGCCCTGTATGATCGGTCCGACAAGGATGTTGAAGATGGTTTGAAAGCTCGAGCTAGATCTACTGTGGGGATAGCAAATCTAAGCTTTGCTTCTATTCCTGATGGAACTTGACTGCTCCCAAACAAATCCTCAAAGGTATAATTGTAGACCTTCCAATCCCTCCAATTACTTGGGAAGTTTTCGTCTATAGAAGTAATAACTGCAGATAAACATTCTTCGTCTTCTCCGCAACGTATTGCAGCAAGGGCTCCCATTGAGGTTAGCTCCACCATTATTCTGGAATTAAATGTGTCTATTCGTAAGACAATCTCGCTTTCTCGTGGGACAATAGTCGCCACACTAAAATAAATTACGCCTCAGTTGGCACGACAGTCGTCCTTTCAGTCAGGGCGACGCCTTCCCACTTGATGCAACGGTCGTCTCAAATGAGGCGACAGCTCTTGTCCAAACAACAAGTCGCCCCGAGCAGAAACGACTGTCGTCTCGACCGAGGCGACGGTAGGCTCAGCCCTGACGACGCTCGTCGTCTCAAGTTGAGGCGACATGTCGTACCGCCCGCAGCTTGAGTATGCATCATACTTTTTGAAATATGTTCACGAGTGTTATATAACTCGTTCGTCGCTGGGTCTCATGGCGCCGAGCGGTAAGATATCGACGCTGGGCTCGAAAGCGCCGAACGGATAATGCATTTAAAATACTTACTTCGAGTAGAAACGTGTTGACTTCACGAATATCGAAAGCGTACTGAACAAGATGGCCGCCGCGCGCTACCCGTCAAGTGCAAGACAAGAACAGGTATAGTTGTGAAACCTCGAATTTACGTAGTGATAGAGCGAGAAAGGAGATGTTGTTGACGAATATTGGAACGTTAATCTCAAATGTGGTTCAAGCATAGGCTCGAACACCTAAATAGCTTTTTTTTGATCGCCTTCACTAACTGCACATAATTTAGTTGAATAAAATACGAAATCTTGCGAACGAAGTCGCGGGCGGAGTGCTAGTACAATATAATTCTTATGCCAGTAGAACTGCATTGCCCGAATCCCTAAAAGAACTAAAAGTGTCAATGAAGGTCTCATAGACAGAACATGAGCAGTATATGGCTGATTAATGGTATTCTGTTCAGCAAATAGAGTCACAAGATAATATTTTTACGATTTGAGCTGACCTTATGGATGCCATAACTAACCTACAAAAACTGATGTACAATTTTTTTAAGTTCTGTTTTACTGCAAAAGTACACCATAATTTAAGCTCTTACTTTATAGGCACTATAAAGAAATCATTTTAACTAGGAATCTAATTTGTTTTCCATTATAATAGATAAAAAGTTCTTGCACTCGTGACTTGGTCCACATATTTCATATGTTAAAATCTAATTATACGAAGGGCGCATGAAAATTTTGAAATTAATTGGTATAAACATGAAATGAACGATGAATTTGCACTCGCATCCTGAACGCATTTAAAATTACTTAGATCATTAGGTACTTACCTAGTCCAAAAGTCCAAACAAAATTATTTTAATAAAAATGGTGACTGGTCAACACATTTCCAATTAAACAAAATATAACACTTAAAATAATTTCAAGATGACTTTTTAAGACTACAAAAGTTAAAACAGTTTAAATAAGTAGTTGCAAAACGTTAGAAGCTACTTAAGAGCTGCATGGCGGAGTCTTGCACAGAATTAAACTTTTCACAGTGCTTTATTAAAGCTCTAATAAAGCCTATGTTAAGCCTAACCGATGCTTATCTACAGCCATTATAATACCAAAAGCTGTATAATTTGGGGCCCTGTTTTGCTGTATAAGCGCTTAAACAGCTTTAATTGGTATACCGTTATACAGATTTGACATTCGATGGCAGCCTTTGTTAAGCACATAGGCAGCATTTGTGTGCTACTTGGGCGTGGTCCACAAACGCTAAGCAGAGAGGCAGGTTGTACTCTTCGGTCTTCTGTATAACCTGCCGTAGCGTATGTATGTGGTCTACGGTGTCACAAAGTACATATGCGACGGCGCGCTCCAGACAGAGAGTCCACATCGAACAAAGCGCCATTTTGAACTCACACATTGACATTACGATTTTACAGGGAATAATGGGCAATATTGGACCGAGAAAGTCGCGGCTGTCACGAATGCTTTGTGCGGGAGTTTGTCACGTCATTCATATATAAAGTAGGTAAGTACTCTAAAGAGGTTGCATTGGCTGAGTTACCTATATTAATTGTTACAGTCCGAATATACTTTAAATTAGTTCTATATAATTTAAATTCGTTCTTACATTCATTTTAAGTTATAAAGGTCATACATTTTTTCAAGATTTAGAGAAGAAGTTATAAATTAAATATCTAGGAAAAAAAGTTATTTTAAGTCCGTAGACGAAATTGGAAAGGGTATGAAACTTGTCATATTAATATGGTTGAAGTCATCCAGCTCACAAATATGTTTCCTCCATTTGCAAAGCATAATATTCTTTTTGTTTAAGTATATACATGTTTTTAGTTAGCTTCTTAAGCAGTCGGGTTATATGATTTTATTTTAAAAAAAACACATTTATATTTTTGTCGAGCTTGGTGCTTTTTAGATTTTTATGTTTTTGGTGGGACAAACACACCATTGTTACGAACCTAATCATCGTCGTATGTGGAGTCTCTGTCTATCCTCTAAACCATGTAAGCATGATATGATGTTTGTTTAAAAGAATAGAGGTATTTATGTTTGTAACTTAAACAACCTACTATTTTTTAAATTCGGTTTCAATATAGTAGCAACCTTAGTGAGTCTGTCAAGTTTGGCTGTCAAATTTCGAAACGGTGGGAGTGGCCCTTCTGTATACTCCCTATTTTGTGACGGTGTTAAAGTCTCTGCGGAATCCGGCTTGTTCGGGAGGCTGGAAAACGTCAAAACTGCGCGCGAGCCGATTCGTGATGACTCTTAAAAACAGCTTGTAGACATGGCTAAGAAGTGAGATGGGCCTATAGTTCTTCAACAGGGCATTCCCAGACCAGGACTCGCCTAGGTCGCCCTCACCCATCCCCCAGCCTAGCCAGGAGCCTAGAGCACCCACACACTCTCTGGCCACTGAGCCTATTTCCCGCCCGGACTACCCTATGGAGCAAACCCCTTTCACCGAGGATCATCATGATGATGAAGAATCACGGGACTCCTCCCCTCCCTCCACCTCCTCAGAGGAGGACGCACCATCCATCTTGAAGAAGAGTATCACCACATCCCCGCACCATGCCTGCGGCGTTTTCCCCTCGAGTATGGTGGAACCAAACAGCTTCTGAAGGACCTTAAGTATTGGTTTTCCACCCGCCTTCAGGAGTTCGGCCGTAATTGTGTCATCACCCGGTGCCTTGTTGTTCTTGAGCTGTTTAGAAGCCATCCTAATCTCGTTCAGGCTGACGTCCGGAATGTCTTCGGTATAGTGACGGGTCAATCTAGCTCTAGGGTATTTTAATAGATTCGCGACGGATTTACTGGTTGACGTGTACAATTTCCCATAGAATCTCTCGATCTCCCTCAGAAGCTCTGGTTTGGCGGATGCGATCCTGCCATCGTCGGTCTTCAGTTTCGTGAGCTGGCTCTGCCCAATAGTCAGATCACTTGCAAAGACCTTGAAGCCCATATTCCGCTCAACCACGTCTTTAATACGCTCGGTATTAAAGCGGCGGAGGTAAGAAGGAGGAAGGAGGTTCCTATGACATTGGCGTTTTGTCGTACTGGCCACTTTGTTCTCAAATATCTTTGGTTTGAAATTCCAAATTTAAATTTATACAGCTCATGCTTTTGTGTTGGAAAACCGTAATTAATTTGTTTTTTCCTCTTTTGGTTTTTTCTTTGCGCCAGTCAGTTTACAAAATGGAAACCTTTAAATATACCTAGCGTTATATATTTACGAGTACATGTTCCATCGTGGCACCAGTGCTGCAGAAACGGCTCGAAGGATTAATGATGTGTATGGCGACGGTGTCGCAAAAGAAAACACATTGCGTTTTTAGTTCCAACGTTTTCGTTCTGGAAATTTCGACCTGCAGAACAAGCCACGTGGACAGCCGGAGACCAAAGTTGATAATGAAGAATTGAAGGCTATTGTGGAAGCGGATCCATCGCAAACCACGTCCGAGTTAGCTACAGGCTGCGGTGTTAGTGATATAACTGTTTTAATCCACTTGAAGCAAATTGGGAAGGTGAAAAAGCTTGAAAGCTGGGTACCTCATGAATTGAGTGCAGCAAACCGACAAACGCGCGTCGACTGCTGCATTACATTACACAACCGGCACAATAATGAAGGGATTTTAAATCGAATCATTACCTGTGATGAAAAGTGGATCCTGTACAATAATTGGAAACGCTCATCGAAATGGCTGAAGCCTGGCGAACCAGCGAAATCCTGCCCCAAGCGAAAATTGACTCGAAAAAAATTACTTGTGAGCGTTTGGTGGACTAGTGCCGGTGTCGTTCACTACAGCTTTCTTAAATCTGGCCAGACAATTACGGCGGATGTCTATTGTCAGCAACTGCAAACCATGATGGAAAAGCTAGCTGCTAAACAGCCGAGGCTGGTCAATCGCTCTAGACCACTGCTGCTTCAGGACAACGCTAAACCACACACTACAAAACAGACGGCTACCAAATTAGAGGAGCATCAATTGGAATGTCTAAGACATCCACCGTACTCCCCGGACCTTGCTCCAACAGATTACCGTTTGTTTTCGAAATTTGGATAACTTCTTGCAAGGGATTTTTTTTTAACACCGTAGACCTGCAGAACAAGTCTCGTGGTCGGCACCACGAGGCTTGTTCTGCAGGACGAAATTTCCAGAACGAAAACGTTGGAACTAATAACGCACGGTGTTTTCTTTTGCGACACCGTCGCCATACACATCATTAATCCTTCGAGCCGTTTCTGCAGCACTGGTGCCACGATGGAACTCGTACTCGTAAATAACGCGATATTTCAAGTTATACATTTTGTAAACTGTGTGTGTTAGACTGGCGCAAAGAAAAAACCAAAAGAGGAAAAAACAAATGAATTACGGTTTTCCAAACACAAAATAATGAGTAAATAGCTGTATAAATTTAAAATTGGAATTCCTAACCAAAGAGGAGATATTTGAGATCAAAGTGGCCAGTACAACAAACGACAATTTCTTATGTAAGGACCTATTATAAGTGTTTTACAGTCCACTTTAGTCTCATTTATAAACTTTTAATTAGGTCCTAAACAAGTACCGTACCAAATTGTTTGCTGTGAACCAATTTTGGACCTGATGAATACAGTTATTCACATCATCAAGATTTTGTGACCGCCGATCCATTTTAAATATCAAAGATCTGTCATCAGCAAATAACACCATCTTTGGTTGATTTTGTATTAATTGGGGCAAATCGTTAATGTAAACCAAAAAGTGGAATGGACCCAATGTCGAGCCTTGAGGGACGCCCATTATCATTTCCGACCCTAGTGAGTTTACCTGAACTTTAACTTGTCTGGCTTTCAAATATGATCTAAGTTAAAGAGCCGCATGTCTAATGCCATAGTGCTCGATCGTCAACAATAGTGTCTCATGAACGCCTTCGAGAGGTCGCAAAAAAATCCAATAGCGTCTTTTGCGTCTTCCCAGGCGTTAAGAATTTAAGATATTCTATAATAGGGTGACGCCAGTGTCAGTTGTGCAACGCCCTTTGGTGAAATCGTACTGTTGTTTATGAAATATGGAATGTTTGTTAAAATGACGCAACAATTGGTTGAGCATTAACTTTTCAAAGACCTTACTGAGAACCGGGGGAGAAGCTAGGGTATGGCTTGGTGGGAATCGCTGTTGGGGGAACAGCATTACCTAAAAAGTGCCAGATATAGCTTCTGCTGTACTCGTGGCGGAGTACTGAATAAAGCAGAGCCCTAGCCAGTCCGAGTCATCCACGTCCCCGTCGTTCTCCCTGGGACCTGCTGCAACCGCGCCGCCGCGCGTATGCCACACCGAGTTTGCAGCTGAGCTAACGGATGCAGGGCGAAGGGCGAATATTCTGCGCCTTAAAACAGAATCGTCTCACTAGGGAGGGTACCCGAAACTAAACCGAGCACATCCGAAGGCTCAAAAGCGGCAGCCCCGCTATCGGATGAAGGCACAGTGGACTAATCGCTCGCTTGTAGGTATAGTTATTTTGTTTGTTTATGTTGTATTGTTATGTTTGAAAATATTAAACAATTTGTACTTTTGGCAGAAAATCATTTTAGAAATAAAGTGTACAAAATAAGATGTGATAATGGTGGGGAATTTGCGAACAATAACCTGCTTTCATGGTGCTACTCAAAAGGAATAGTATTAGATATGACAATACCCTATACGCCACAATTGAATGGAAAAGCTGAGAGGTTAAACAGAACCTTAATGGAAAGAACTAGAGCTTTATTATTTGATGGTCGTGTTCCGAACTACTTATGGGGTGAAGCTTTGTTGACTGCGAGTTTCCTAGTCAATAGGAGTCCTACGGAAGGATTAGATAAAACACCAGCAGAAATGTGGTTTAACATTAAACCAAACCTTTCAAATATAAGAAGATTTGGATCAACAACGTTTTACAAAATTAATTCCGGCTTACGTAAACTAGATGAGAGATGTAACAAAGGTATCTTGGTTGGCTACATAAGAAATGGTTATAAAATTTGGGTAGAAGAAGAAAGGAAGATTATTAGAGCAAGAGATGTACGAATAAATGAAGACGAACAAGGAATTTATATTGATCATGAAGAAAACATAGTAAGAATAAATGGGCTGTGGGATGAAGTTGAACCAGAAGTACGAATAGATGATGTAAGAGAGACGCGTGGTAATGAAAAATGTCGAGCAGAGGAAGATGTAAGAAGAAGCATCATTATAGATAGCAATCGAGAAGGAGAAAATTTGGTCAGATATAGTGATGAAACAAATGATGTTGTAAGAAATGAAGATGTAATAAATGAAAACGAAATAAGTGAATCTGAAAGGATAAATGAAGAAAGAATCAATATTGAAAATAATAATGATAATTTTGATAGGCGTTTAAGTTTTGATAATAATTTACAAAATGATGAAGGAAATGAAGAATTTTTTGATATTGAAGAAGTTGAGGAAGATGAAGATCGAGCAGTGGAGAATATTGAAAATGAAGTAGTGGAGAATATTGAAGATCGAGCCGTGGAAAATAATGTAATTAGAAGGATTCAACCAGAAAGACAGAGAAAACTACCAGAACGTTACAAGGATTTTGTAATGGACTATGATACTGAAGTATCTATGTTAACATATGAAGAGGCTATAGAATCAAGAGAAAAAGAGAAGTGGAAAAAAGCAATAGAAGAGGAAATCAAATCTTTAGAAGAAAATAATACGTGGACATTTGTAGAAAAGAAAGAAGCAGAAGGTTCAAAATTAGTGTCGAGCAAGTGGATTTTTACAATTAAATCAGATGGAAGATATAAGGCAAGATTAGTTGCAAGAGGTTTCCAACAAAAGTATAAAATAGATTATGATGAAACATATAGCCCAGTTGTGAACACGAACTCTTTAAGAATTTTGTTTTCAATTGTTGGAAGTAAAAAATTGAAGATGAAACAATTTGATATTAAAACAGCCTTTTTGCATGGGGAATTAAGGGAGTGTATTTATTTGAAAGTCCCCAAAGGCTATAGTAATAAAGAGGGCAAAGTTTGTAAATTAAATAAAAGTTTATATGGTCTTAAACAAGCTCCACTAATGTGGAATATTAAATTCACAGAATTTTTAATTAAAATGGGTTTCAGACAATTGAAATTAGACCAGTGTATTTTCGTAATGGATGGAGAAAGAAGAATAATTCTTGCCATATACGTCGACGATGGATTGGTCATTGGAGAAAGAGAAGAAGATCTTCTACATGTAATAAATACTTTAAGAAAAGCTTTCGAATTGAGAATTTGTGAAGAAGTGTCCAATTACATCGGTTTGGATATAAAACAAGAAGAAAATGGAGTAAAATTTTTTCAGAAAACGTATGTTGAGAAGATTGTGAAGAAATTTAACTTGAATGAAGCTAGAGAGTGTAAAAGTCCAACTATTTTAATAGAACAACATCCATCAATTAAAATTGATATTAAATCTCATGAATTATACAGAGAGATGATAGGGTCATTGTTATATTTGTCAAATAAAACTAGACCAGATATTAGTTTTCATGTGGGTTATTGTTCGAGGCATCAAAATTCTCCAAATTTAAATGATCATAATAACGCAAAAACAATTTTAAGATTTTTGAAAGGTTCGAAGGATAAAGGTATTCACTTTGGTGAAGGTGATAAAGTGCTCAGAGGATATTGTGATTCGGATTTCGCGGGGGATCCAGACACTAGACGCAGTACTTCGGGTTTCGTGATTTGGTTGAACGGTGGACCAGTGGCATGGAGCTCAAGAAAACAGTCAGTAGTAGCGTTGTCGAGTACAGAAGCTGAATTTATAGCTGCAGCAGAATGTTGCAAGGAACTTCTGTTCATAAGAGACCTTATAAATGAAATTACGAATGAAAAATTAGACCTTGAGATGAGAGTGGACAACCAATCAGCAATTTGGCTAATGAAAAAGGGCATTATGAATAAAAGGAGTAAACACATAGATGTGAAATATTATTATCTGAAAGATGCAATTGATGCAAATAATATATCGGTTAAATATTGTCCAACGGGTTCACAAATAGCTGATATACTCACAAAATGTTTACCACCTGTGAAATTTGAACGCTGTCAGCGAAAACTTGTGTCTTAGTTGTTTGTGTGTTAGTGTTTAAGTGCGGGCTAAAGTGAACTAATAAGTGTTTTTCGGTTGATATATGGGTTTAATATTATGTAGTATGTAAGTTTTTATAGGGTGTGTAATTTTCTATGAAGAAGTTGTGTAGAGTTGTGATGTAAACTTAAGGAGTCCTGATAAGTTCATGTTAATTAATGAAAGTGTTGGTTAAATTTAATTTTTCTGTTTATAGCAGAATTTTAAAATAATTAAGGGGGTGTCAAATTATAATTCATTTAAGGGGGTGTGGCAATAACTTGTTGGTGATATTAATAGTAAATGAATCTTTTTTAATCAATAAGTAACTCGAATACGTAACTTGTTCTTAAATTTTTACATTGTTTTTCAGTATGTCGGAACCTTAAGTTTTTATATCGGAACTTTATTTTGTTAACTCTTTTCATGTTAGTAGGTATAGTTATTTTGTTTGTTTATGTTGTATTGTTATGTTTGAAAATATTATGTATGGACGGACGTATGTTGAAGTCGAGTTGGAGTTTTAAATATTAATGGAATGTTTGTTAGTTAGGTAGATTTTTTTTATGGTAGTTAAATATTGGATGAAGGGGTGTTATCGAGTAGTAGTATAATTAATTATGATGATGAGTTTTATTGATACTGGTTCAAATGATGTTGAGTAGGAGTAACAGAATATTAATTAAATGTTTTTGTTTTTAGTCAGATAGGTTGTGAGATATTTAATATTGGATGTTATGTTTTCGAGTAGTAGGAATAATAAAATATGATGATTAGTTTTTATTGATACTGATGATAGATTGATGTTTAGATTAATTGAGTGGGAGATATTATAGGATAGTTGAAGTGTTGTTGTTTTTAGAATATTGTTGAAGTGGGGTCTTATATTAATGTTAATGAGTGTAGGTTTATGATGTTATTTAAAGGCAGTTTGGTGTTTCTAAAATTTTGTTGAAGTTTATAATATACAAGTTGCTGAAATTTATTATATACAGGGTGCTAATAGAAATGTTTTTGAAACTTTAGGTTATGCAAGGTGTTTGTGTAGATGTAACTGTTTTAGCATGTGCATTTGATTGAGGGGGTGTGTTGGAATGAGGTTTTAGTTAGCAAAACTCATTAAGTTCTGGCTATACAGAATGTATTAAGTTTATTCTTATTTACAATCAAATGCATGTGTCAGGGTTTTTAAATTGAAGACTGGTGTGTCAACCACGTCGACACATCATATAGTGTATTCGCCTGTGAAACATATAGTGATTTTTATATGTACTTTAAAGAGATTACCACGCAGTCATGTATTGTTGAATATATGAGTATCACAGCCCACCCGCAGTTTTATCGCCCCATAACACGACAAACATAGATTCCTGAAACTGAAGCAGTAATAAGAAACCGGACCGATTTATTACCGACGACATTTGGCTTGAAATTACGGACACCAATTGCATTTTGGAATGTACGAACGATGAGCGAGGACAGTCGACTAGCCCAGGCAGAAGCAGTAATGTTCAGCTACAAGCTGCAGATTCTGGGTCTAAGAGAGGTGAGAAGAAACGGATTTGGGGAGTTGAGAACGTCCGGAGGCTTGACTTTGCTGTATTCGGGTAAAGAGAGTGAGGAGGATGTGCGCGAGTATGGCGTGGGGCTCCTTATTTCTAATACAGCTAGAAAAAACCTATTGGGCTGGAAACCGATCTCGGACCGGATCATGTGCGCCCGTTTTAACTCAAGAGCACGGAAGATCTCCATTGTACAGTGCTACGCCCCAACTAATGCATCACCTGAGGATACCAAAGACGACATCTACAACGCCCTCAACGCCACCCTTAGGAGCATAAAGAAGCAAGACATCGTCATCGTCATGGGGGACCTGAATGCTAAAGTTGGGTGTGTTAACACTAACCGAGTACGACATATGAGAACACACGGTCTTGGAGTATGCAATGACAACGGGGATCGGGGGTCAGAACCACGACTTGACCATCGGAGGCACATTGTTTATTCATGGTGACCACCACAAATACACCTGGAATTCACCCGACGAAGTCACCAAGAACCAGATCGACCATATTGCCATTAGCTCCAAATGGCGTTCATCATTGCTTGATGTCCGCAACCGTAGAGGCGCCGATTTAGATAGTGACCATCATTTGGTAGTTGCTGAAGTTCGGCTCAAGGTTGCGGTAACGCCTGCAACTGGAGAACACAGCAAAGTGGGGCGAAGGTACGATGTGAGTAAGCTTTATAATTTGGACACCCGTAAGGCTTTTCGGCTTGAGCTACGCAATCGGTTCTCCAATCGGTTCTCTGGACTGGAGGATGCTGCGGACTCAGTGGACGAGGAGTGGAGCCGCATTAGAAAGGCCTATACAGAAACCAGCTCCGTGGTCCTTGGGCATAAATCAACACATGCGCGCGAGGATTGGATGTCACTTAAAACGTGGAGACGCATTGAGGATAGAAGGAAGTTAGACCTCAAAAAGCTTGAGTCGCATGATGATGCCGAACGAGCCGACCTCAATGCCCAATACCGCCAGAAGCGCAAGGCGATTTATCGCAGTACGCGTGCAGATAGAAGGCGTTGGGCTGATGATATTGCTGATCGTGCTCAACAGGCTGCGAAAACCGGCAACTTGAAAGAGCTGTATAAAGCCACGAAGACCTTGGCAGGAAACAGAAGAAGCCGCTTAAATCCAGAGAGGGGCAGCTTATTGTGACGTCGGAAGGGCGGCTGCAGCGCTGGCGCCAGCACTTTGAGGTTTTCCGATTGTCAGCATCTCTGACGCCTGACGCGCTGCAGGTAGGTTCTACACCACCGCGACCTCTCAACATCGACACGGCACCACCGTCAGCCTCTGAAGTGACTGAAGCGATCCTCTCTTTGAAGGCAGGCAAAGCACCTGGACTCGACCTGATAACTGCGGAAATGTTACAAGCAGACTTAGCATCCGCCGTCGACGTGCTGACGCCTTTAATTGAAAGGATATGGACCGCTGACGAACTCCCGGACTTTTAATTACCGTGCCCAAGAAAGGTGATCTCAGCAATTGCGATAACTGGAGGGGCATTACGTTGCTGTCGACTCCCTCTAAGGTCTTCTGTAAGATTTTACTTGATAGTAGGCTTGTCGAATAAATATCGATACATCGATAGTTTTGATTCAATATATCGATATTTTTTGCTGATATATTTTCATTCGATACATCGATATATCGATACAACATATTCAATATCGAAAAACGTATCAAAAACGATATTTTTTTCAAATTTAATTTTTTAGCAGAATTCAAAGCCGTAAAAGATAGGAACGAACGGAAAATTACTGTATTGTCTATAATATTTTGTTAGTGTTCCGTGTGTGTGTATGTGGCGGCCGCGGAGCAGTCCTCATCAGTCACTCGTTACTCACTTTCAAATGTGAGTTCTTTTGCGTTGTGTGTGTGTGGTGCGTGTCATCTACTAATTTTTTTAGAAGATTGCTATTTAGTTTTTGTTATTTTCAATTTTTGCCTATTAAAAAGGAATAACGATTAAAATATCTTCGTTTATATTAAGATTCTCTTATATTAAAATAATGTACATTTTGTATAAAAATTTCTACCTCCAACAAAAAAAAAGAACCCAAAAACTCTAAAAATCGGACCGATATATCGATATTTTTTCCTCGATATATCGAGGTCGATATTGATATTTTAATAAATATCGATACATCGATATATTTTTTCACTTTCGACATCCCTACTTGATAGGGTGTCTACGGCCTTTGAGCCTCTTCTGCGCGGGGAGCAGGCGGGTTTCCGTTCGAGCCGCTCATGCACGGACCAGATCAACACTTTTCGTATCATTCTCGAGCAGGCAGCAGAATGGCAAAGGGAAATTTATCATACTTCACGTGCCTGGGGAGTGTCGTGTCAGAGACTGGAAGAACTGAAGAGGATATCACTTCACGGATCGCCAAAGCGCGAGATACCTTCGCACAGCTGAGACCTGTGTGGCAATCGCGGAAAAAAATAATGAAAATGACCCGAAGGGTTAAACTCAAAATCTTCGGGTCCAATGTCAAATCCGTGCTGCTCTACAGGTGCGAAACGTGGAAGGTAACAAAGGACATCTCACGCCAAATCCAGGTCTTCGTCAACCGATGTCTTCGTCGTATCCTCGGAATTTACTGGCCCGAGATCATCTCTAATGTAGAGCTGTTGGACAGATGCCACGAGACCCCGATCGACCGCCAGATCAAGCGGCGTAAATGGTGTTGGATTGGTCTCACGCTCCGGAGGGATTCCGATCACATTCCTAAACAGGCCTTAGATTGGAATCCTCAAGGAAAAAGGAAGCGAGGCCGTCCCCGTCAAACCTGGCGACGCACCGTATTGGCTGAAGCGACTAGTATCGGAATGGCGTGAAGCGAGGTGAAGCGCGAAGCTCAAGACCGGTCTCGATGGAGGATTACTGTGGAAGCCATCTGCCCCAGCTAGGGGCCATAGGATCTTAAGTCAAGTAAGTCACTGAGAACCAGCGGAATTGACACAGGCCTATAATTGTTTGGCTTTTTTGCTATCCCCAGATTTAAACAATGGAACTACTTTACTGTTTTATTTTATTGTAGTTAGT
Organism: Orthosia cruda; assembly: GCA_964057195.1. NCBI lineage: Eukaryota > Metazoa > Arthropoda > Insecta > Lepidoptera > Noctuidae > Orthosia > Orthosia cruda. The sequence continues at coordinate 53,821,325 of OZ059829.1, read as the reverse complement.
GTACTTATCATTAAGGCGTTCCAGTGGCTATCTGTGGTCCACTTCATCAATTCCATACTTCACAAACGATACTTTCGGAGTGAAAATGCTTGCCATGTTGATTACAATTCCAAAATCGCTATACCTATGACTATAATATTTGAGGAGCAGCCTCATCAGATTCTGACCTGGTGACAATGGAACCACCTCGTGAGTAGTTATATCCCCTTTCAAACACAAAAATAATTTTCAAAATAGTGGACCTATTTTGAAAATTGGCGGAGCAACCAATCCGCAATGGGCCCGCGTGGTGGATTACGGCCCATTCCCTCTCACAGAGAGAAGGCCTGTGTCCCAGCAGTGGGAACATTAAAATGCTGATGATGATGGAGAAATCGATGAACATACCTACATTAATAAAAATAGGAACTAAGTACATTTTGGAAAATGCCAACATCAAAAAAAAAAAACCGGTTGTTCCGACTGTGTAGAACGGGTTTTATTTATTTAACCAAATTGGTCGCAAGCGCATACCTCCTAACCAAGGTTGTTTGATGGTCAACTCAATTTGGTTGGCCAATTATGGATCACCAACGAGTGTTACAAAACGATTAAAACATAAAATCGGCAAAGTACGTGTCGGACTTCGCACATTTAGGGTTTCGTACTAAATGAGGAAATTTCGAAGAAAATATCTGATTTATCAATATAATAATTATTATTTTAGTAAAATATACGTATTAATAAACATAATCACCATTAAAGTGTACACGAGCATATTCGCCATAGTCGCCGCGGCGGCTAACAAAACGGACGCAACCCCACGAAACCGAAACCGACAACCATCAGTGCAAACATTCACACCACATCAACAATCACCACACAAACAACAACACCAAACAACTCGCACACCAGTCATCACCAACCATAACACAAGCCACACACAAAAACACCATCCAAAACCACCAGCAGCAGCAGCTGAAGCCAGACCACAACCAACTCCAATCACCACGCCCATCACGCAATTTCTGGCACGTGGCGGAGACGGAGTCCCAGGCGTTAGACTGCGAGGTGTCGCTCTCTTCATAAACAGAGAAGAAGAAAAGTTAGGCATAAGCTTCTGCATAGGCTCATACCGAGCTGGAGCCAGAGTACACATATTTCCAGGCCTTGCCACCCTGATCAAAGGAAGCTTCCCTAAAACGAACATGAGAAGCAGCAAGAATGCTGCACTGCATCAATTGGAATAGCCACTCACCGTTATCGTCTTGCAATTGAAAGGAAAGTCAATCGCACTACTCGAGTGGGGAGAGCGTTCGTTCAGGCAAGCTCACTGCTTCAAAGATCAGGGATGCAGGACACACGGTAGTCACAGCCCATACTATAAGTGTTACCGCGATGGTAGACGGAGGGAAGAGAAGAGACGTCGGAGCGAGTAAAAGTGACGTCACAAACCGCTTTAACTGTTTAAAAGCTTCAGAACAGCATAAGGTAGTTATCCATGACGACATAGGGGAAACTTTGAGCTGCCTCAAAGCCCTCAGAGACCCAACAACCAGAGCGACCAGCCCCACAACAAGCCGGACCACACAAAGCTGGAGAAGGCAGCCGCCGAGAAAGCTGCAAAGGAACAAGCAAAATGCAAAATCGCCAGCCCAGAGCACCAGGCTCGGTCGAGGAGTCGCCTTAAAGCCTTCGGCACTTTCCTCAGCAGCCACGAATCAACAACCGAGAAGCAGAAAGCAGCAGCGATGAGGATCTTCAGAAAAACGCCTAAAGAACAATCACAGCAGAAGTATACGCCAACGAGAGCCGACAAAGGGCAAGTCAACTCGCCGTCCCTCGCAGTGAACTCGGGCACCATAGATCAAGTGAAGGGCGCTGCGAATGCAGGAAGATACTGCAGACATTCCAGAGAAACACAGAAGGACTGCTCAGGGTACCTACTGCTCGAGGAAGCAGAAGCAGCCGTGTTTCGTCACGGGTCACGGCTTTATGTACCTATACAACGATAAAATAAATGCGATCGATATTATGAAGTCTGACATAAATATGAAGAAATTAAATAAGGGCCGCTAGTTTCTTAACAATTGCTCTATTTTCGATCTACTTCAAATTTAGATTATCTCTCAATCACTCAGGATACAACACTATTTATATGTAACGAATAACTGGCAACCCAACAACTTTCCGTTTAGTCTAAGAAATAATAAATCAGTTTATTAGTAAAGTACCCAACTTTAATACATATTTAAATTAATATATAACATTTTATTAAATAAAATTACTTACATATGTATGTACCTAAAATACACTTTCTGTTTTATTTGTTACAATTTAAAATCTATTTCAATAAATATATTTTAGGGATCCCTAATTTTTTTGAAATTAAAATATGTTCAGTGCCAGTGGTAGGTAATATAGAACCCATTCTACTGGTGAAAGATTTTTTTTTCGCGAATGATCACATTCGAAAAGTAATTTCCAAAAAAAAACCGGCCCTGTGAGAGTCTGACTCGCGCACAAAGGGTTCCATATGAACTTTATTCAAAAGTCGTCCTTCGAGGCTCTGGCAATCTTCAAAGCGGTCTCTAACATTCATGAAAACGCACCTCAGAAGTTAAGTAGCCCAGATCTCACTCACCTCCGGATTTTTTCTTTGGGATTAGGGGGTTCCTCATAAATGTATTCATTTCAGGAGCGTCCTCACTTTTAATGAGCATTCGACGTAGAATATTAGAGTGGTGTGGACGTTGAGCCGAGCGTTACAAAGCTTACGGTTTTCGCGTTTTACGGTTTTCGCGCAACGATTTTCGCGGAAACGGCTCGCATTCGAATGTTCACGCAAATAAAATGCACGAAAGCGAGTAATCAGATAATGAAATGAATGATTATGTATGTAGGAATATAACTGGCCACTTAAGGAACAGTTCTTGATGTGAAAACCAAAGACAAAAAAAAAAGAACCTACTGCCACGAACGCTCTATCCGACGTTTTGAAATGAATGACATTTAACGAGATCGTATTCGAATGTTCCAAGCTAGCAAGGGAATATTCGACTCGAACGTTCATAGCTTTGCTCAAAAGTGAATGTTGGGCTCGCCGGGAAGCATTTGTTGCTCGCCTACGATTGCTTATTTACAAATGCTCACGAAAGAATGCTCCCAGTAAGGACATTCCTGAATGCACTTTTAAAATAAAACAAAAGGATTTTATGTATTTTAATCAGTCTTGTGATTTCCTCACTTACTAATTTTAGTTAGGTATTTAAATTAAGTTTATCGCAGTATCTTTGGACTTTAAACATTTCATACAAAAACCTTTCGAACTCTATTTAAGTGTTTTTAACCCCTTTACGTGCCTGAAACGTGTCGGCGAGGTATCCACGCGAGACACTATTGTTTCGGTAATCACGGGCATTCAACCGGTTAGGACCTTCGCTTGCTTCCTCCACAGAACTAGCTTATAGCCCCTTATTATATTATTACAGATTTGTATGTACTCGTAGCAACTAATCAAAAATAGCTCTTGTAGACGTGACTGAGGCTGAGCGAGAGAACTGCGCCTAAACTTACTTGTTCTATTCGTTACACAAATGAGGTTCAAGTTTATTTATAACCAATTTTACATGCTTTTATTTAACTTGCAATGTTTGTATGTATGTATGTGTTCGGGTCAAATCTTGCAACTGAATTTGAAAGCAGTTATCCTCCACCGATTGAGATAAAATTATGCATACACGTTTAGTTTGGATGACAATCCATGATAAGCTAAGTGACGTCACGTCATTCTAAACCCAATATAGCGGACGGCCCAAGATGGCGGACTAGTTATTTTTGTGCATTGCCATAATATGGGTATCAAATGGAAGGGTTTGCTGAGTAGAATAAGAAAAAGCTTGTTTTAAAAAATATATGATATTTTAATTAACAACTTTTATTTTAAATAATTATTCACAAACAACTTAAAATACTGACAGCTGGGTATTTATAAACATTTTATGCGCGACATTTATTTTTGTAATGTTTTAAAGTGGCGTTATTTTAAAACAATGGGCAGATTTTGATGAAGATTGCTTTTGCAATTAGGGTCAGCAACGAGCCAAGGACTAGCAGAAAATAAGTAGATATACGGTCAGTTTCATCATGTACCTAAGTTCTATATGTATGCAAAATAAATAGTCCAAATAAAAAAAAAAGTTAGTTTAGTAGTATTATACAATCAGTTATCGTGACAATAATGTTTATATGGTAGAGCTCATTTGGTATAATAGTTGCTCTATGTCTAATTAACTAGTCCAAGGGCGAGCGAAGCAAGCTCGGGCACTTTTAGGGCACCCCGACACGATTAGTCTAGCTAGGTTCGAAGGCGCCGGCGGGAGCCGCAGTGAGCCGGTCCAGCGAGCGAACTGAGCTCCCTTCATCTCCTTGATGTTAGGTTCCTTTAAACAGTTTAAAAGCCTATACACAGAAATACTTACAACCGTAATTTAAACAAAAATTGATAAATTCGAGTTACGATTTGCTGCTCTATTACTAATCTGCAGAAATCTTACATTTTCTGAGACATTAATTTTAAGACTACCTATTACTTCCTGATCAATTAAGTAATTTTTGCCGAGCACAATCACCATGGTCTAAGGCCGCTCGGGCAGTTGGGGCAGGTCGGGCGGAGTCAGGCGCGCGTCCGCCAGGTAGGGGTGCAGCAGCGCCTGGCGCGCCGGCACGCGCTCGCTGGGCTCGTAGCGCAGCATGGCGTCGAACAGCGCGGCGGCGGCCGGGCAGCGCGCCGGCTCGGGCAGCAGCGCGCGGGCGGGGCGCGCGGGCCAGCGCGGGAAGGCGGCGCGGAACTCGGGCAGGCGGCGCGCGCCCCGCCACAGCGCGGCGCCCGGCGTGCCGAGCGCGCGGAACACGCGGAACAGCTGGTCGATCTCGCTGTCGCCCGGGAACAGCGTGCGGCCGCTCGCCATCTCACAGTAGATGCAGGCCAGGCTCCACACGTCCACGGCCGTGGAGTAGAACTTGGCGCCCAGCAGGATCTCGGGCGCGCGGTACCACAGCGTCACCACCTCGTGCGTGTAGGCGCGCACGGGGATGCCGAAGGCCCGCGCCAGCCCGAAGTCGGCCAGCTTGATGTGGCCCTCGGCGTCCACCAGCAGGTTCTGCGGCTTCAGGTCGCGGTGCAGCACGCGGTGCGCGTGGCAGTACGCCACGCCCTCCAGCAGCTGGCGCAGGTAGCTCTGCAAACACATAACATTTTTTTCAACTTATTTAAGGGCTACAAAGAAGCCACCCGCACGGCGCCGGCGCCGGCGCACACTTATGTGACCTTAATGTAATTTAGTAACTTACAAACTGAGCTAATAAATTAATTCTGATTCGAATTTGGATTCGATAATAATTCGTCAATTGTGTGTATAAATGAGCAATGTAAGGTTAGGTAAATAACATACTCGTAATTTTGTCGCAAATTAAGCTATTGATATTATATTTAATTGCGTTGTATAAATACTCCGATTACGTGGAGGTACTTGCCGTTGAAATAGTAGTATTCCAATAACATGCATAGACTGTATCATAGAATTAAAGATTGATCAAGTTAGTCTATGGTTGCTTTATATTGTCTATATCTCTGTCTGCATGCATCCGTCCGTTCTCTTTGCCCTCCACCATCGTGTTGAATACATGTTTTATATAATTCTTAGATTGAATCCATATATATAATAATTATTACTTGACAAGCGTATTACAAAAGTATTTTATGATAAAATATATATTGGAATCCGCTACCTCTATCTTTGTTTTTCTCATCGCTGGCATCCACGACCTCCCAACAGGTTATGGGCCCAGATGCCATTGCAAGAATGAATATGAAAAAACGCACTATTATTTGTTGATAGAGTGTTGCGACCGATTGATAAAGATTTCGATTTTATTGTACGACTCGACGTTCTGTTTGCGAGTTATGGCGCCGCCTACAGCGCCTTCGGTTGCAATATGATTCACTCATTGCCAACAATGTGTGAAAAAAATTTGACCAGCCGCCTAACAAAAATGTTGTTAAGTGTAAATGGGTTTTCAAACGAAAGCACGATGCTTCTGGTAAGTTCGATCGATTTAAGGCTCGCTTAGTTGCCAGAGGTTTCACAAAGTAAGAGGCATTGATTATAATGAAACCTTCTCACCAGTAGTAAGACATACCATAAGAATCTTGTTTAGTTTAGCAAATGAGCTGGATTTAAACATTGATCATGTAGACGTTACTACTGCGTTCCTACATGGAGAGCTGTCCGAAACAATATACATGGAACAGCCTCCAGGGTTTACAAATAATAATGAAAATAATGTTTGTTATCTTTTAAAGGGTATTTTTGGCCTCAAACAGGCAAGCCATACATTGTTTACTCAGAACAATTATAAACTAAGTCAATGTGAGCCTTGTGTTTATAGTAAGTCAATAGGCAGGGATCTCATTACGAGTATAGTGGCACTGGCACTGTCTATGGACGATTTCTACATATGTTATAAGACAGACAAAAATGAGCTCTTACCGTTGCTTGAAAACAATTTTAATGTGAAAAACTTAGGTTCCATTACAAACTGTTTAGGTATGAACATTATAGGGGTAAGGTTAATCATATTATAAAACTTGACCAGTCAGAATATATTAACAAGTTATTATTTAAGTTTGGTAAGCATCATTGTAAACCAGTGTCCACTCCAATGGTTGCACATTGTACATTTGAAGATACTAATAACGAGGGTGATCGCCTTGATGACTATATGTATAGATATAGAGAGTTATTGGGAAGTGTTTTATTCCTAGTGTACAACAAGTACAACAAGACCTGACATAGCTTATGCATGAAGTCAATTAGGCCAATTTAGTAATAACTTTAACAGGACACATTGGTTAGCTTTGAAGCGCATCTTTAGATATCTAGCAGGTACTATAAATTATTGTCTATGTTTTTATAGATCTAGTAATTTAGAGATAACAGCTTATTGTGATGCTAACTGGGCAAACAATGTAGACCGAAGGTCCTACACTGGTTTCATAGTTAAACTTGGTTCAAATACCATCAGCTGAGAATCACGCAAGCAGCATTGTATAGGATTAAATAGTACTGAGGCAGAGTATGTTTCAATTTCTGATCTATGTAAAGAACTGTCGTTCATTAAAAACATTATGTCAGAAATTGTTAATGTAAATATTAACATTACACTGTTTAATGATAATCAAAGTGCACATAAGATATTAGAGTGTATGGAGTATTGTCATAAGAAAACTAAACACATTGATCTTCGATATCATTATATTAAAGATTTAGTTAAGAATGATTTCTTGATTGTTAAATATTTGCCAACGGAACATATGACAGCCGATGTTCTTACTAAAGCCTTGAGCACCTGTAAACATAAGTATTTTATGCATGAAATGAATGTAATTCCTAAGTAGGCACGCGTGTCACTAATAAGCGCTTCCACGCAAGCATGCACGCAAGTTGATTCCAGTCGTATTCTAACATCGCGTCGAGTTGCTAGTCTCGCGACAAATTTATTTTTCTTTAACTATGCCGTTTTATTCCATTTTGGAGTGCAAAAATGATAGTAGGAGAAAGAATCTTAAAAATGGAGGTGTTTCGTATCATCGGTAATAATGATCTTGTTTGTTTTCTAATATAATCTTAGTAAATTTCAATTTACTAATAATTTAATAAAACGTCTAGTTAAAATCAACCTTACGCGATTAAAATAAATTTTATTTTGGATTGAATGTTTTCACTATTTCGTTCTTGAAAGTTCTTCGCCACTCAATTAGGGATGTAGTCGGATCGGGTATTTATTTTATAGATAGATATCGATAAAATAAAATAGGAACCTATATTTTCTTTTATATTAGGTGCAATAAAATTTCCAAAAAAATGGAAGTATGCTGTATTGCATGCATAATAATTATTACAATAATTGTTTGTGCAGCAACTTCATGAAAAATCCTTCTGATTTTTTGATTTCCCAAAGACGCTAGCGTCAAAGAGTTATTTATTTATTTGTTTACCCTCGAGATATTTATATTGATAGATGCAACGGGTAGAGTTAATTGGATGCCATCCAAATCAAGCACAATATGCTCTGAACATTTTTAGAAGTTGATTTATTAAGTCGTTTTGAGTTTTAGCGAGACAAACGAACAGTAATAGATTTTTATACATATTATATTATGTTTAAATAATACTCCGGACCGACGAGAAGATAGCCGAACTCGAGGAAGAATTGAGCAGGTCACGATGGAGCATTATAGGGTTATCTGAAGTCCGAAGAGAGGGGCAGGGCTCGATAATCCTCAAATCCGGTAACATGCTCTATTTCCGAGAGGGTGACCGGCAGTCCCAGGGTGGTGTCGGCTTTATCGTCCACAAGTCCCTTGTGAAAATGTGAACGACGTGGTGAAGATCGAGAGTGTGTCGACCAGGGTGGCGTACCTTATACTCAGAATATCCGCAAGATATTCGCTGAAGGTCATACAAGTCTCGGCACACCCCGACGACGAGGTAGAGACCATGTATGAGGATATCTCTAGAGCCATGCATGGTTCCAAAACTTACTTCAACGTTGTCATGGGGGACTTCAACGCGAAACTGGGCAAACGAGACGAGGATGAGCTGCAAGTGGGGCAATTTGGAGTTGGACGTCGGAACCACCGGGGTCACCTACTGGCCAGTTTTATGGAGAAGGAGGCCTCTACATGATGAACTCCTTCTTCAGAAAGCGTGAAGTGGATCTGGCAAAGCCCAGATGGTGCAACTAAAAACGAGATCGACGTCATCATGTCAACCAAGAAGCAAATGTTCAATGATGTCTCTGTGGTCAACTCGGTGAAAACTGGGAGCGATCACCGCTTGGTAAGAGGCACATTGAACATTAATGTCAAGCTTGAAAGGTCTCTACTGATGAAGTCCACGCTCCGTCCAGCACAAATCCAGGTCCAAAACCCCGAGACCTTTCAACTCGAACTCCAGAATCGTTTCGAGTGCCTAGGGAGCTCCGTGGACGATGATACAGCGATGGGTTCGTGGAATCTGTCCATACGGTCGGGTCTAAGTTTTTCAAGACCCGCCGGCCGTACAGATAGGAACAAAAAGTTCTCTGGTCCTACTCTCAAGCTCATGAAGGAGAGGCGTGAGATGATCCTGCAGTCTTCAGAACATGCGTTGACATACCGGCAGCTAAATAGACGGATCTCAAAGTCCTTGAAAAGCGACTTCCGCCGCTTTAATACCGAAAGTATTAAAGACGCGATTGAGCGGAATAAGGGCTCCAAGGTCTTTGCAAGAGATCTGTCTATTGGGCAGAGCCAGCTCACGAAACTGAAGACCGATGATGGCAGGATAGTATCCGCCAAACCAGAGCTTCTGATGGAGATCGAGAGATTCTATGGCCAGTTGTACACGTCAACCAGTAAACCCGTCGCGAATCTAGCGAATGACCCTAGAGCTAGATTGACCCGACACTATACCGAAGACATTCCGGACGTCAGCCTGTACGAGATTAGGATGGCTCTGAAACAGCCTAAGAACAACAAGGCGCCGGGTGATGACGGAATCACGGCCGAACTCCTGAAGGTGGGTGGGAAACCGGTCCTTAAGGCCCTTCAGAAGCTGTTTGATTCCGTCATACTCGAGGGGAGGACGCCACAATGCCTGTGGTGGTACTTCAAGAAGGGTGACAATGCCTTACTGAAGAACTATAGGCCCATCTCACTTCTTAGCCATGTCTACAAGCTGTTTTCAAGAGTCATCACGAATCGTCTCGCGTCAGGTTTGACGATTTCCAGCCTCCCGAACAAGCCGGATTCCGTAAAGGCTTCAGCACCGTAGACCACATACATAAGCTGCGGCAGGTTATACAGAAGACCGAAGAGTAAACCTGCCTCTCTGTTTAGCGTTTGTGGACTACGAGAAAGCCTTCGATTAGGAAGAATTGAGCATGTTCATCATCATCATATCAGCCGAAAGACGTCCACTGCTGGACATAGGCCTCCCCCAGGCGTCGCCACATGGCACGTATGGTGCCGGACGTAAAGAATTTCACCATCCCATGTCTTCCCGTGGGTGTCGTAAGAGACGACTAAGGGATAAACCAGAGAATGGGCAGCAGCGTTCTCTGTGCTTCTATACACTCACAGCGACAGAATGCGCGGCAGTGAGTACAGAATCTTGATGAGATTGCCGCGTTACTGTAGTGCGTCGAGTATGTTCGCTGAGGCGGTCCAGTCCGATCCACAGGTATTGGCTCGGCGTCCACCAGAGTGCCAACCGACGGTAAATATCTTTTAATATATGATTTCTACTGACGATGTATTTTATATTAATGATTTATTATTTTTATAAAGAATTTTGTTTCAATGTATTAATTTTAATGAATGTATGATGATTTTTAACTATGAATTTTTAATTTTTATATAACTGGGATTGTGTGCCTTTTTGAATAAATTTTATTATTATTATTATTATAACAACCATACTGCGATCGCCAACCCGCCTGCCAAGCGTGGCGGTTATGGCAAACCCCCCCCCTCCCCCCAATGAATAGCACAAATAAAAAATGGCCCCTAGTACCCGGCAGCTTGCCTACCATCGACTACGGTAGCGGTAGGCTACGGCATGGCAAGGGGTGCTAAGAATCTCCGGACGAGATCCGGCTACCCCAACAATCACTGACGACTGGACCTGGCAACGTACAACACGCGCACCCTTCGGACCGATGAGAAGGTCACCGAACTCGAAGAGGAATTGAGCAGGTTGCGATGGAGTATTATAGGGTTATCTGAAGTCCGAAGAGAGGGGGAGGACTCGATAATCCTCAAATCCGATAACCTGCTCTATTTCTGAGATGGTGACCGGCAGTCCCAAGGTGGTGGGACTCGTGGACGATAAACCCGACGGTTTATCGTCCACGAGTCCCTTGGTAGTGAAGATCGAGTGTGTCGACCAGGGTGGCGTACCTTATACTCAGAATATCCTCAAGATATTCGCTGAAGGTCATACAGGTCCTACGCCCCAACCTCGGCAAACCCCGACGATGAGGTAGAGACCATGTATGAGGATATCTCCAGAGCTATGCATGGTTTCAAAACTCACTTCACCGTTGTCATGGGGGACTTCAACGCGAAACTGGGCAAACGAGACGAGGATGAGCTGCAAGTGGGGCAATTTGGAGTTGGACGACGGAACCACCGGGGTCACTTACTGGCCAGTTTTATGGAGAAGGAGGGCCACTACATGATGAACTCCTTCTTCAGAAAACGTGAGCACAGGAAGTGGACCTGGCAAAGGCCCGATGGTGCAACTAAAAACGAGATCGAATTCATCATGTCAACCAAGAAGCAAATGTTCAATGATGTCTCTGTGATCAATTCGGTAAAAACCGGGAGCGATCACCGCATAGTAAGAGGCACATTGAACATTAATATTAAGAAAAAGCTACCAAAAAATATTACTCTTAAGGAAGACTTCAGTAAAGAAGTTTTGGAAAAGAGAAGAGAACTCACGCCTCAGCTAAAGGAGGAACGAAAAAAGGGGCGTATATCATTTATAAAATATGACAAACTGGTGGTGGTACAGCCCGAAGCAGATGGGTTACGAGATAAAAGAAGAAGAGAAGAATCTGCCTCACCAAAGACAATTAATGACACTGGAAACGCCCAGCCAAAAAATAATAAAATATATACCTTCGAGCGAATGTACTGTACAGGAATAGAAGAATCTCACTTCACATCAGATATAAATAAAGGATAGCAATTAACACACATTGGAAACCGGAAGATCAGAACAAACAAACGAAAAACATTTAACAATACTATTACACCTCTCTCAAGCCGGCTGGTCACCGTGGGGGATATCGATTAATCCATTCCAGCTCCAATAAGGGTAAATAACACAAAAGCACTAAAAACAAAAGAAAATGGGAATCTACATTTCCACTTTGAACTGCCTTATACTTCGAACACAGGAGAGACTCACCTAGTTAGAGTTAGCACTTACAAAAATAAAGTGGGGTATACTTGGTTTGAGTGAAGTACGAAGATTGGGTGAAAACATAGAAAATCGAAAATAGTAAATTCTATATTACAAAGGAGAAACAATAGGAAACTACGGTGTTGGCTTCATGGTTACAACACATTTAGAAAGAAACAAATGAATTCAAGGGTATATCAGAGAGAATAGCTGTACGTAACATCCATCTGCCAGGCTACAAACATAAATGGTCGATTATTCAAGTATATGCTCCCACTGAACAGCATGATGAATTGGTCAAAGATCTCTTTTACGACCAACTGTCATCAGTCCTACAAGACACACACAAAAACTGTTAAACGTTTGGATAAAGGAGATTTTAATGGTAGAATAAGGCTTTCAACGAACTGGCGAAGAAAATATATAAGGCAAATTCGATTTTGGTAGAAGAAGTAAAAATAGAGAAAAGATAATTAAAACAATCTTAATTTGAAAACAATCTTGCATTAATGATCAGTTTTTTCAAAAAAGTTCCAAGAAAAAAGGACATGTTTATCTCCGGATGGATCATACCGAAACGAAATAGATTACATAGCAACTAACAACAGAAAAGATTTTCAATAAATAAGCATTATAAGTCAATTTAATTTTAACACCAATCATCATATGGTGAGAGCAGGAATAAACAGTTTAGAACCGAAAAAAGTAGAAACAAATTTAATTCAAAAGCTAACCTTATGAAACATTTATATTCAATAAATAAACCTACAAACGAAATAGAACAAAATATAACAAGATAATAAACGAAATATATGGTTTAGCATTTCGTATCTGTTTGGCCCCCGGGCCAGACCAGATTACGAATGAGATCATCAAAAGCTCAATAACTGCACCGAAGAACCTAAGAAACCTTACAGGATTCTATAAAACATGCTTCGCTTTGGAGGACTCTTATCCAACAAGGAGTGCCAAAAAAATATGTACGCGAATAGCACAGCACAAATAAAACTAGAATCAGCCGGAAAAGAGTTCCCAATAGCTAGAGGGGTGAGGCAAGGAGATCCACTATCCCCTTAACGTTTCTCTGCAATTTTAGAAAGCGTGTTCAGAGATCTTGAGTGGGACAATTTTGGCATTAAGATCAACGGTAGGCAACTTAACCATTTACGATTCGCGGATGACTTGGTCCTAACAACTGACAACCCTAATACGCTCCAACAAATGCTACAACAGTTGGCGGAAGCAAGCAGATTGGTTGGCCTTTCTATGAACAGATCATAAACAAAAGTAATGACAAACAGAGAAGAAATAGCCATATAAGTACAAAACGAAGACATTGATTATGTTACAAATTACACATACTTGGGACAAATTATATCATTCAAAGATCAAACAGATACAGAAATAGAAAGAAGAGTGTCTTGCGCTTGGAAAAGATACTGGTCCCTTAAAGAGATTTTCAAAAGTAAATACTTTCCTGTGACAACCAAGAAAAAAGTGTTCAACTTATGTATCTTGCCATGTCTCATGTATGGATGCCAAACTTAGGCGTTGACTCAGAAACAATTTCTAAAACTTAGAACGTGTCAAAGGGGTATTAGTACATTATTACCTCAATGTATTGAAAGAAGTATGTTGGGCGTGACTCTAAAAGACCGAAAATGAGCGGCAGTTATAAGATCTACAACAAAGGTGGAAGACATACTGAAAAAAATAATACAGTAGAAATGGCGATGGACAGGACACATGACAAGGGACAGCAGGTTAAAATAGACTAAAATTATAACTGAATGGCAACCACGTGATGGCAAAAGGAAGAGAGGCAGACAATATAAAAATTACTGGAGGGACATTCTGGTCAAGAAAGGCTAATAATCACTTACATTTCATACTACATAGTGGAGACTATGTAGTATGAAATGTAAGTGATACATATGATAGTTCTAGTCTTAACATTTTCATAAATGATTATCAAAAATTTATGAATATCGGAATTCCGATTCCGATTACTCCTCTCAATTCCGGAATTGAATTATTAGAAAAATTATTACGGAATTCCGGACTTTTCAACATAGAAATAACACTTAAAGAAGTCAAGTACTTGGATTAAGAACTCAAAGACAGAACTCTCGACCACCACCACCCAACTCCAATGGTTCCAGCGACAGGCCTGTTCAGCCACAGAGATAGCAGCCATACAAATAACTGCCCTTGCCCCGTACATACAGCAAGAAGTGGTGCTAGCTGCCGTCAGGCTTATGCATTAGCCTGATGAAAACCCTCACCAGTCCACACCCTAAAATCCTGGACCGGGCGATTGAGTATCAACCTCTCATCACTGCCATGGGTGACAGAACACAAAAACAACCAATGTTCAACAAAAACTACAACATACAAACAATAGAGTAAGAAAGGGATCAGTCAGGAGCCAATGAAGTACGAATCTACACAGATGGCTCAAAAACACAAAACCATTCTGGTCCCTTGACCTCAACATTAGCTTTCACATACCTAGCAGCACACACAGTTCGATCTTTTGATGTGAATGTGTCGCCTTAACACAAGCCGCAACAACCGTAAAGTGTTTAGGCATCCAGAACTACGGTATCAGATTCCTATCTGATAGTCTGGCTGTGCTCAAAGCTTTAGAAAACAAGCTAACTAACAAGAAATTAATCTTTGAGTGCCTGGCCCTGGAGAGTATATCGAAATCCAATAGAATCACCCTCAAATGGATCAAGGGCTATCTGTGCCTCAGGTGGATACCTAGGCAATGCTGCTGCAGGTGAACTTGCAAAGAGGGGCTCCGAGATTTTAGTGCTTAGCCCGTACCCACTTCTCCCCTTGCCTTTTTCGCAATTTCGTGCATGGATTCGCCAAAGATCAACAGAACTACATAATGACTGATGGTAATGGGCAACAGACTGTAGATAGTCTAAAAAGGCTTTGCCAAACGTGTACCCACATCTGACTCAGCCTGAGTAGAAATAAACTAAAAATGATTATAGGGACAATAACAGGCCATACCCTTCTTAGCAAACATCTTTTCAACATAGGCGCCACGGACAGCCTATTGTGCTGGGACTGTTTTATCGCCGAAGAATCAGCCGCCCGCGTAACCCTGGAATGTGAGGCTGTGGCATCTCAGTGCGAAGAAATCCTCGGAACAGTGAGGTATATCTGTGATGCCTCTGAAGCCCCTAAGAAGCTTCTGTGCTTTTGGACGGAGCTAACTGGCTATGTTGTCCAGTGCCCCCATGCACAACGGACCAAATGGGATTCTAAGTCAGGCGTTACTACCACTACTTGTTCAAAGTAAAAAGTCACACATCATTTGTGAGGGTTAGTGTGGTTAGATTATATTTCTGGGTGCATCTCATATCATATAAAGTCATTTGTTATATTTTCATTTCAATAACGTTCATAAGATATAATAAACATGAGTTATACCAACTGTTGATATAATTTCTTTAGATATAACATTTATATACTCTAAAATTTATTTTGTATAACATTATTGGTAATATCATAATGTTTATTTATTCGAAAATCATTAGGCCTATTGCTAAAATATATAAGACTGATATAACATTTATTTAATTGAAAATCATTAGGCCTATCGTTTAAAGTATATAATATTGATACCATCGTTATGGTTAACCCCTGATTCAGAGCAGAATAGAAGGTCAAGGAGAGAGTGGAGCGGAGTGCCAGGTCCCCTCTATGTTGGTAAATTATTTGGGTTAGGTTTGGCTAGAACAGTGACCATTAACACAAGAAGGCCAACAAGTGAAGCAAGCATGCTGCGGGAGTGGCTTGACAGAAACTAATTGCTGCAAAACCGACTCCACGTAGTCTTGCCTGACCTACCCCTAGTGTTATTTAAAATAGCGGGGGGCGGGGCAGCCCGCGATCTGAGGAGGTTGACCCTTGCTAGCATGCTGCATGTATGATGTATGGTGTGTAAACGAAACGGTTTTATATTCAATGTATGTTATGCTTATAAAAATTAGTTACATACTTTAAAATTATATTAATCAAAACTCCGCCCCAAAGACGACCCACTGACCAATCATTTATTATATTAACTGATCATTATATCAAATAAAATTATAGATTCAGTTGTTAAATATTAGAGATTATATAATTATATCATATATTACTTACCCTAGAATTCTAATAGTAAAAACTTTCCTCAATCTTTTAAGCAGTTTTAAATGTAAAATAATTGAATGAATGTCCCAAAATACAATAGCTATGCATGCTTTAATTTTGCGAGTTATAAACTGTTACAGGTATTACTTATTAACCTTAACTAGATCTAAGCGAAGAGGTCCTTTAGTGATATCCATAAGCCGCTTTAAATCCATGTGAAGGAACTCAAAGACTAAGAATAGCTTGCTATCGGCGAGCAGCACGTCGAGCAGGCGCACCACGGCGGGGTGGTGCAGCTCGCGCAGCACGGAGATCTCCCGCAGCGCCGTCGATGGCACGCCCTCCGGTTCACTGCCGAACACACAACCATTGCACTCAACTTGCAACAAAACTACAAATACAAACTACTCAATAATAACAACCGAAACTCCGACACGAAGCAAACTTCTGTGGCGCTATTGACAGATGCTGTCATATTTTAGCGCCAAAACTTACTTTTCTAGTTTAATTTTCTTTAACGCGATTTCCTTTCCAGTCACTCTGTCCTTTGCTTTATACACTACTCCATAGGTACCTTCTCCTATTTTCTCTACTTTCGAAAAATTCTCCATCCAGAAAGCTATTAGTCTTTAAAAAGTAAAGTAGTATAATTCTACAGCCGATCACAACACAGATGAAGTACTAGGGACTACCGTCAGTGCCGTGCCAGGCGCCAGGCACAGGCACGCATCATTTTTTGTCAACAGTCATTTTGACACTGACACTCTTTTTTTTAATGTAAGTTTTATGGCCTGGTTGCTAGGACCTTTTAGCCACGTATTAATGGGTTTTAATATTCTTTATTATGCATTAGAATGCGGATGTAACATATTCTAATGTTTTTGGAGTATTTGGCAGCAAATTATATCGAGTCAGGCTTCCCAGTAAGCTTTGCGGAGGTAGTCAATTCTACAATAAAATTCTCCGCTCCACTATCCCGAGATCACTTCTGTCAATGATTTCCACATATTGTCCATTTGCGTAGACAATTGAGACACATAACTACACCAATTTTATATCACAATAACCACTAGGAATCATACTGCAAATAATATTAACAGCCGCTGAACTTCACCCGAAAAAAGCCCGCCAAAAACAAAAAAAGCGCTAGATCAGGCGCTGAAAGCGCTAAGTTGGCAGCACTGCTCCACTCTGATGACTCTGACAGTTTACAATGTCCTTCTGCTCACAGAGTACTTACTATTAAAACCCGACGTGACGACACGCCACGCGACGCCTCCTGACGCATTGAAGTATTAATCAATCCCATATGGTCAGAAACACATAGACGACACACGCACTCCCACGCGGTAACATCCAGTCGGTCCAGATCAGCGTGTTGCCATGACAGGTGGCACACACGCCACCTGACGCTTCGCACAGTGTGTTTCTGGTTAACACCCGACGCCACGCGTCAGCCAGTCGAGAGCATTCCTGGCATAAAGATATTTTTTGTATGTTTTTATTTAAAATGCCGAATGAACAAATAATAAAATTAGTGAAACGGTACTCAGTATATACGTAATATGATATGAGTTCAGGCCAATACCGTGATCATAGTATTAGAAATAATACTAGAAACGAAGCTATGATATGATCACTTGATCAGTAGTACCAACATAGGGTAATTTACCCTAATTTGGAGTAAAGTTTCATTAGCACGGTAATTTTAAAGGTACAAACTCGGTGAGGGTAATTTTAGGGTAATTTTTATGTTTATGCTATAATTGAAATTACTAAATATCTTGAGTCAAAATTGTAATGAAATAGACTTAAATTTAAATATTTGCCTTGAACCCGCAATCTCTTAAAACTTCTTTCTCAATGAAGTAGTGAAGTACTTGGTTTGGTACAAATCCCACAATCACCAGATTTTTTTATGGTGTCAAATATTCTTATAGTAAACTAGTCTGTAATTACATTTTAGATTGTAATGTCTCGTCTTAAATATGATCTTGCATGAAATGTATCAAACATAAATAGTACGGAGAGGGAAAATCTAGAGTAAATAGAGATTAGACTTGGGATAAAACAAAACCGGCCAAGTGCGCATCATTATCGCAAAAACGACAAAAAAAAAACACGTTTGTTGTTTGGGAGCCCCACATAAATATTTATTTTATTCTGTTTTTAGTATGTGTTGTTATAGCGGACCGCGGATTCTTAGTAATAGTGTCCCGTTTTTACCCTTTGAGTACGGCACCCTAAAAATCAAATAACTTTTTATTTATTATATTTTTTTTATCCGTTTTGAACCAGACCAATTTGTTTAAAAATCGTAGACAATTAATATAATTTCTTACTGAATTAGAGACGTTTAATATACGTCAAAAGACTAACATTGCACCTTTGTTCTTTAGAGCTTTGGCTCTTGACAATTGAGATGGAGGAAATTTTAATAGTTCTGAAAAATTGTTGAGTAATGAAGGTTTTGTTTTCTTAAGTAGATATAGTTTATTTTTGATAGCAATGTAGGTTTTGTATTAACAGTTATATTGATGTATATTCTCAATATTAAATAAATGTGTGTGAGAACAATTCAAGAATTGTTATTTTATTTATTTAAATCATGGATCCCAAGTAAAATATTTACGAGAGATACTAGCGAAGCGTGTTGTAGCAACACGTGGCATGTTGTGTATGTACACGGTTCGCATCGGGTGTCGACATGTGGCATCGCGTCGGGTTTTAAGTATTTTAGAGAGTGCGTGTATACTGTGCCAGGTTTGTGTGTATGAAGAGAAATTAAACGATTAATTACTTGGATGATTCTTTACTCACTTTACGTATTACAATGGAAGTACTTATTTAGTAAGTGCGCCTATAGCGGGTGGTGGTTATGGGCGAACTGGCGTCGCCGATCTTGCACATACAAACACGAATACAATCTTAATGTGTCAGCGTTCCTACACTATTCATCCCCTTTTTTAATATATTTTGTTACAACATAATTTCATTATTCTAAGATGCAATAATAACATTACCAAATAAGTACATATCTGATAAGCAGTACTACAAATTACAATGAATTTGCTTAAACATCATTTAGTTATCTACGAAGAATTGTAACCAGACATCATACCGGTGCGCGATTGCGTCACCTATAATGTACGTTCTAAACAATGTTTTTAATGAAACAGTCAATCTGTTCAATTATGCTAATCTTAAAAGGGAAAATTTAAAATTAAAACATCTTACAATGGTGCGGCACTTACCTTTGAAAGGTACCGTCTTCAAATTCGTACACTTGTTATTATAACAATAATAGATATAAAAGTTAAGGGTTGTCACCAATTCACCATGACGACATACTTTGTTATACTAAAATTTTGCACCCCTGAGAGTCCACAGTACCTATTCGTCTTGATGACGCCAATGATAAAAAAATAAAAAACACATTCACAAGCACTATTTCACATATTTCTACATATTTTGATTTGAATGGACGACGGTTTTTGAGCAGGTTATCCTTTGTTTATGACTTGACCTCAGGTTTGATATTGCTAAATTAACGATATTTCAATGTTCTTTTGCTTACTCGTCCCGTACGCGTTGTACATGTATCGTTACCAGGGGCGGCTGTACTTTAAGTTCACTCGTGCGCTGAACTGCTAGATTTTAACAGGTTTAGAAAAAAAATATAAATGTTTAATAATATCTGATTAACGAACCATTCAATATTAACGAAATTATGACGAACCAATTTAAGCTCTTTGCTAAAGTAATAAGACGTATGTTGCTATAAACAATATTCCCCGTGCAGTAGCGGCGAGCGCACGGCGAGTATAATTAAACTAAAAAAAGGAATGGACCCAATATCGAGCCTTGAGGAACACCCATTGCCATTTCAGACCCTAGTGAGTTTACGCCGTTTACCTGAACTTTAACTTGTCTGGCTTTTAAATATGATATAAGTAACTCAAGGGCTAATTCCATAGTGCTCGAGCTTCAACAATAGTGTATCATGGTTAACGCAATCGAACGCCTTCGAGAGGTCGAAAAAGATTCCAATGGCGTCTTGTGCTTCCTCCCAGGCGTTAAAGATGTTCTTTATTAGGGTGACACCGGCGTCAGTTCTGCAACGCCCTTTGGTAAAACCGTACTGTTGATCATAAAAGATGGAATGTTTGTTAAAATGTCGCAACAATTGGTTGAGCATTAACTTTTCGAAGACCTTACTAAGAACCGGCAGAATTGACACTGACCTATAATTATTGGCTTCTTTGCTATCCCCGGATTTAAACAATGGAACTACTTTACTGTGTTTCATGAGGTCCATAGCAAAACTATAATGTCATTTTCTACTTACATTGAGATTGACAAAACTTAATGTTCTAGTGCATGTTGCCTTAGCTCCATTCGAATAAACTTCTTGCATTGTTGATTTCATTTATATATAATCAAAATGCTAATTATAAAATTAACAATGGAGTTTATTTTACTTTGAACTGATTGTGCTCTACTCATAACAAGAGCTCAGTGTGGCTTTGTTTACGTAGAAAGAAAAAAAAAAAAGAAAAAAAAGTTTATTGGTAAAACAAGTTTAGGTATAAACAACATTTTTGATTGGATCCTCCTTTTAGGCAGATAGTGCCTGTATTAGGAGAGTCCGCTCTTCCATAGCAAGACGTATTATACAAAGAACAAAACATATTATAAAAATGATATACTAAAACTACATATATTAAACATTAACTTAAATCAAATATGTGTATGAGTGGGTGTAAGTATGTGTGTGAGTATATGTGTGTAAGAGTGTAGCCTGTAGGTGTGACGAGTACATGAGTGTGAGGGTGTGTTTGCGTCAAGGTTTCAGAAATGTTTCGGTATCATTGTAGGTAAGCGTTTGTATCCATTCCATTATTTTTTTTTTACTGTCATAGTAGTTTTTGGGGTAAATGTAGATGTATTTATTGATTGTAGGAATGTTTAAATCGTTTCGTTTCGTTTATTTATAACATAAGGCATATTTTACAGTAAAATATCTTAAAATATAAAAGAAGACAGTTTCTTATTTGCCTGAACTAGGTTGAACCTGTGTTTCAGGATATAAAGTGCTTAAAACTTATAATAATAATAAATTAACAAAGGGTATGGTAAATGAATACTTAAATTAAAGACACAGCAAAACTACTATTTTGTTACAGTCAGGAGATCTTCTGTCTCTCCGTAAGATATGCTAAGTAGATGTTCAAGAATAGTCTTTTTACAGCTAAAATAGTTTAATTTATACATACTTAATTTTCTATTTAATCTATTGTACAGAAATGGGCCTAAGAATGTAAAGAATCTATTTACAAAGACATATTTTGAGGATGCATTAGAAACGCAGACAATGTCATTTCGTCTCTTATTATTTATGGATTTGGCGTTATAGGAAAGTATGGTGTGTTGTTTTAAAACTGAGTGCATAATGAAAAGCTGGCGAACAGTCATCACGTTGCAGGATTTGTAAAGCAGATCAGTGGGGTAGAGAAAAGGGTGGAAATTGGCTACTTTTAAAATAGCTCTCTGAGCCCTTTCAAGATGCAGTAGATGCGTTTTTGGTGCTCTAAATAAACAAACTTTAGCTAGCAAGCCGCACAAAAAGACCCTTAAGCAACTTTTAAGTGCCAGACTGTCAGCTAACTCGAATCCCAGTCTGTCACCTCAGGAAACGGTTATTTTTTTGTTGATTGTTTTTTTTTTCTTTGAGTAGAATAGTCAGTGAAAAATGCATTTGGTTTGATTATTATTTAACCTTAACAAATTTCATGATATCTATTTAGTTTTAACAAGAAGGTAATACCTAGATAGGCATCACATAGCTTTGACGTTATCGAAGTGACATTTAGTTTTGACCCAATAATAATTTGTTTCGATAAATTGGCATCAATTAACGATTCATCGTTGTCACAATTTATTTTAGATCCAATAATATCTTTCGATATGATTGATATCATTTATTTCTACCACGGTTAAATCATTGGAACTTTCATTTTAGATCCAATAATTTCTTTCGACAGAATTGACATCATTTCTTTTTCGACCATGATTGGAACTTTTAATTTTGGTCCAATAATATCTTTCGATAGAATTGGCAATTGATGCGTCGTCATCATTTATTTTCTACCACGATAACTCGTGGTGCTTTTTTTATCGATCCAATAATTCGTTTTGATAGAATTGGCAATTTAATCGTCGTTTTCGTTTTTTCAAATAACGTAACGATACTGTTGATCGTTGGTCAACATTTGACAAAACTATCTATTTTGGCAACTATCTATTTCTAACAGTTTTATGTGTTACACTACGGATTAACTTAAACACGTTTACCAAACGATAATTATAATATGCGATGAACTACTTTGTACTAGTATACGACGAACTTCCCTTAGTATTTTACCAGGCTTAGGGCTGGCTGGATTCCACGACATGCTATTAATATTGCATTCTGTGATTGCTAGTACAAATCGAGATCGTAAATCGAAATTCGAAACAAATGTGTCGCCGGTTACACTCGCAAAGTGTACGACAAAGTCAGACTTCAAAACGAAATTTTACATAATAATAATATCGCCCTAAGTTACTTAGGAATAAGCTTTATTTTCGCATTGTCAAATTCACCTAAACATCCAGCCCGATGAGTATAGCTCTGCAACTCGCACGCATCAAAACGCTTTATCTGGCTTATTCACTTCAACCAGCTACGTTGACAACTTCAAGTATGTCATAGTTTGCGGGGATTTATATCGTTGTGATTAGTTATGACTTGTTGTCCATTCCCAAATTGAGTCTTCAGGAATCATGGCAGACACATTGGAATATGACTAGCAGGAACAAAGGCAAATTTTTCCATGCTGTCCAACCGGTCATAAATCCAAAACCATGGTTCTTTGGTTTCAGAAAGGTTTCTAAAACTGCCATATCCGTCTTCTATAGAATCCAATTAGGTTTTTGCTGCACTCCCGTCTTTCTCCATAAAATCCGTATACGCGACTCCTCTCTTTGCGAGTGCGGATTAGGCGAGGGTACCCTGGATCACATCTTTTTTGAATGTCCGAATAACCACCCTTCACTTGATCTATATCGCCGCCTCCCTAAACTTAAGATCCCTCTTCCAATTTTTCCCTCCCTTCTGACTTTTCCCTCCCCTGAACTCCTTGTGGCGCTGATGATTTTCATCCGCCACAATAATATAAAACTATGAGCCTTGCAAAATTCTAAACTACCGTCTATTTGTATGTGGTATACCAAGTATCTTTAGTGTGTTAACAATTATATTATTTATGTATTTCCATTTTTTGTTTGTTTCAGTCCCGTACTAACCCAACAAGTGTCAACAGTATTAAGTGAAGAATTTAGTTTTTGTCTACAGTTCCTGGTTTTTTTTTTACATTACTTTTAAACACTTGCTCTTCCATTTAACTTTAGACATTGGCAGAATACTCGAAATCGGCTTTGCTTGCCATATAAAAATATAGAATAGAATAGAATCGTTGTGATTGTGACAACAGCTTTGGTTTCGTTTCGTAAATAACAAATTATGGTTGAGAAATATATCGTTTCGAAAAATAGATATGTAGCCACAACTCATCAACCCACGTTTTTGACACTCTGTTTATTCGAAACATTGAAACAAGTAGCTCTGAAAAGAACTTTTGATCACAGTACGTTTTGACACTGTCTACCAGAAATATTGAAGGAAGCAGTTCTCAAAAGAACCTTTTAATTTTACGTTTTGACAATCACCAGTTCTAAAAAGAACTCATCTGAGATCCCGAAGGAACTCATTTGTAAAGAAATAGGACACGAACAACCGTCGCGCCAGACACGTCTGTCTTGCGCAACGGCCGCTCGAGGAAAAGGCCGAATCAACGCGCCACCTATATTTATAACTTTAGTGCGCAGAATGCCTCTTAGGATACGCGCCTAAACGAACGGAACAAACACCGAACTATGCTTCAACCCTATCACAAGAATTATGCAACTCTATTGGTTAAGATTTTATTTTTATATTTGTAAATCTGTTTCTGTATTTTCATTGGTTAGAGTATAAGTGTAAAATAGTATTTAAGTGTGTGCAACCAAAAATAAAGCCCTTATTATTTTCTACAATCTGGAGTCATTATTATTTCCAACAACCTGCGTCCATTCGCTAAAGATAGTTTTACTTTGTTTATTGGTGATTATTGTTGAGTGCATAGGATCGTTTTATAACTACCTACATACGTTGGCAACGTTCCATGGCTATATTTGCAAACGGATTTGGTCAACCAGGTTGAACCGGATTTGAGTTTTCCTTGCTGTCGAAAGGTAGAATTTATTTGAATTTCATAAGCACATTTCGGAACACGGGATTATTATTTGTTCATCCGACATTTTAAATAAAAACATACAAAAAATATCTTTATGCCAGGAATGCTCTCAACTGACTGACGCGTGGCGTCGGGTGTTAACTAGAAACACACTGTGTGCGAAGCGTCGGGTGGCGTGTGTGCCCCATCTCCCGGCAACACGCTGATCTGGACCGACTGGATGTTACCGCGTGGGAATGCGTGTGATTACATGGCATCTTGTCTATGTGTTTCTGACCATATGAGATTGATTAGTACTTCAATGCTTCAGAAGGCGTCGCGTGGCGTGGCGTCACGTCGGGTTTTAATAGTATGTTTTCAGCTTAAATATAAAGTTATCTGTGGTCTGAGCTGCCCTGCCCAGTGTCATGTCATGCCTTTTCATGCTGCGTGCGGCATAGACCCAGTATAGTAATCTTTGGCATAGACTAATATAGAAAGAATAGTGTGCGGTGTGTGTGAGTAAAGAAAGAAACACACTTACGAGTCGTGGGATGGCGTGGCGCAGGATCCACCAATAAATCGACTCTGTTCCAGCCTACGTCATAACACCAGGCCTCCTTCACTCGCCCGTACTTACATCGATTAATGTCTACACTTTCGCGCGGTCCCGGCACCTCTCAGCCAGTCGGTTGTCGTCGCGGGGATCTTAGTTCGAGCAGCCTCGCGAGAAACGAGGCGTCAAGGATCAACCCAACCGTCACGGATATTGATCTCAAAATTGTGTACTTGATCAGAAGGAACACAACGAGTTTTGTAGCCGCTACGCCACGCCACGACACGTAAGTGTGTAACTTCGTCTGACATGCCTATTTTTCCTAGCTCAATGGACATGCCATTGCCATGCACTATATATCAAAACGTAACTTATATCGGATATGTATTAGATATCGTATCATATCGATATCTAACTTTATCAAAATATCCGATATCACAAAAACTATATCGAATCAAAACTTCTACTTGCGTGCGAGAACGAATAAGTCAAAACTTAAAATCGTAACAATGCGTACGAACTACGAATAAAACGCAAATATCACAAACAATAGGTACCAAATGCGCTACCTCTATTTCTAAGGTTCTCGCTAAAGTTATTGGCCAACCTGAAGTTGGCTACAATGGCTGCGCAGTACAAAATCTCATACAAAAACAGCACCGTTTTGTGCCTCGCGCATCAGGTAAACCATTTTCAGGGTGGCCAAGAAGTTTGGCGAGGGCTATATAATAAATAAATAATAAATCTTTATTTCTCCATAAATACATTACATTATTTTGATCTAAAAATTGCTTAAGCTAGTGTTCCAGAGTAAAAAAACCCTGACTTCTAAACTAGGTTTATGTACCTGTATCGTAGAAGCCAGTGTTCCTTCATAGTGATGTGCTTAAAAACAATTGGACACACTTTATACACAATAATCTATAAGGACAAGTTAAAGAGAAAAAAAAAAAAAAGGCAATTAAATGAAAGTGTAGTGTATGTCTAGTGTATTTGTCTGGAGTTAAGTGTGCGGGTGTTTGAGAGTGTGTGTATGTTTGAAAAAGAGTGTGTGTGCTTGTGAGTGTAAGTATGAGTGAGTGTGCGAGCTTAAGCGATAGTATAATAATTATCATAATTCATATCTTTCTTTATTTATATATCCTCCTCTATTTATTTATATAACCAAAATTGCCCAAAACAAGATCCTCAGTATTGCGATAAGTTAATTTTAGAAGATATACCTGTAACTTAGATTTGAGTTGATATTTAGTATCGGGATACATTTTCAGCACTTTATTAAGCTGGTTGTAAAGTTTCGTGCTGGCGACATAATATTGCCTCTTGGCAAACGAAGTTCTATGCGACTCCTGAGTAAAAACCGTGTATTTAATTCTGCCTGTTGGCTCTGAAGACGGACGAGTATGATGCTTACGGAGCATTGACTGAAGGACATACAGCTGCCTGACAGATAAAACTTTAGATTCTGCATATAGCTGTACTACATAAATTAGTGGCCGAGAGAGCAGAACCTTCAGAACAGCTCTATGTGCTCGTTCAAGTCGGATTAAATGGCTCTCAGTAGCTCCACCCCAGATTGGAATACAATAAGCCAAGATCGATTGGCACTAAGCAAAATAAACCATCCTCAAAGTCCCTATCAGCAGACTGGCGCAATTTAAAAAAAACGTAAATCAGCCTTCGAGTTCTACCAGAAAGTATGTCTATGTGTTTATGCCAATTGAGATGTTGGTCAATATGTACGCCTAAGTATTTGACACTAGTGGACTGGGAGACTGCAAGACAATCACAAATGGTGGAAGGCGAACATATGTGGGCTTTAAGAGTAAGGGAAGGAGAAGGGCATAAATTCGACCTCATAGCAAATGGCATATAAACCGTTTTACTGATGTTTAGAGTGAGTAGGTTGTTACTCAACCATTCCATTACACGTTTAAACGCATTCTTGGCATTCCGATAGCACTGGGCCCAGTCTACTTCATCTATAAGCAGGGAAGTATCATCAGCGTATGTAATGACTTTATAATTATGAATGGGAAGTTTATAGTGTTCATTTATATAGATAAGGAATAGAGTGGGACCCAATATGCTACCTTGAGCCACACCGTATGTAATGGGAAGCTCTTCACTCACATTTTGCTCAATTTGAACAACTTGAGTGCGATTCCTCAGGTAGTTCCTAAAGATATCCAGCACCAAGCCTCGAATTCCAATGCCCTCTATCTTATTCAGTAAGGCCGGCGCCGAAACAGTATCAAAGGCAAACAAATCAAGAAAGATACCAAGACACTTTCACTTGTTGTCAACAGTCCAAACTGCGTAGTCAGACAGAGCCATAATTGCATCTTCAGTACTCATACCCTTCCGGAAACCAAATTGGTTGGGGGCTAAAATATTATTAACATCGAGGCAACTGACAAGTCTCTTCTTTAAAATTCGTTCCAAGATCTTTGACATAGCAGAAAGAACCGAGATTGGTCTGTAGTTGTTAACGTCGTCTCTAGGACCGGCTTTGAACTGGGTGAACTATGGCTTTTTTAAAGACTACTGGGAAGACACCAGATGAAATGGCAAGATTACAGACATGTGTAATGATTGGGACCAACACACTTCTCGTGGACTTGATGATGTTAATGGGAATGCCATCCCAACCGGTAGCGTAGTCTGACTTGAGACTCAGTATGATGTCTTCAACATCCACATCGGTAGACTCAAGGAGAACCATAGAGCCACTTGAAAACGTTGGCGAAATTGTAGGCGTGGCGGGCACAGATTTAATTTAGTAGCAAGGCTTTCACCAATATACCAGCAAAGTAGTTATTGACCTTATTAAGAGAGGACCCTGGAGTGTCAGAAAGATGTAACAGTTCAATAGGGGGAGGACAGTGTGAACGAAGGTCAGATACTTTTTTCACCACATCCCAAGTTGCTCTAATATTATTTTTTGCCTTAGAAAATTCTTCCTTTCCATACGCGCGTGTTAGAATCATGAATGGAATTCTATATAAAAGTATTGGTATCTACCAAGATAGCAAGCTTTGAATGTCAAGATGGTTATTGGTTATTTACTGTGTGTCAAGAGTTCTAATGTATGTGGTGTGTAAGGAAAGGGTTTTATGAATAAAAGCACAGAAAGACAAGACTAGGTATTTATTTAAGTAAGGCTTGTCAATTAATTCATATTTAGAAGGCTCATTAGCTTACTGCCCGTTCGCTAGACTAGTTCTCGTGGGGAAGAAGGGCAACAAACCCCACGGAAGCTCTTTCGTAGTATTTGTCGATATCTTTTACAAACACAAAGTATTTACAATATTATAGATTTAAAATAACAAGGATAAGGCAAAGGACAGAGTAGCCCTTAAATCAATATAACATATTAGGCATAAAGGCCATAATACAATATAGATACAGCTTCAACACAACCATTAGAAATAATAAAGTTATATTAATATCAAATAACTTACGTTTGTCTTGTGTAGTCGAGCTTACACCAAGTATTATAAAGTAGTATACTTCTAAATAACAATATCTAGCCTGTACTGGCTTGTAGTTCACCAAAAAGTAAGTCCGCTTATCAATTACACAATATTTTATAATATCGGGTCTATATGTGTCTCAATACGTCCAATATGAGAAAATGGCGCGGTATCCCGCCATTTTCTATATTGCTTCAAATAATCTCAAAATTAGGTGAACAATAATCAATTACTATGAAGTGAATATGTTTTAAAACGTATCAAGACAATTAAGGAATTTAATATCGCCTATATAGCAATTCTTAATCAATATTCGAAAGAATATTGATACTAACAGACAGTATTGTACTAATTGTTTCAAAGGACTTATAATACCAATATAGCATTATAAAATCCAGGATACATCACAATGATCATTACAAATTACATAATCATTTAGAGTTATTTCCTGTACACACAACAATATTTACTTAGGTTGGTACTATTTTACATTTGAAGGTAGTTGACACCACAATAATAATTAAGGTAGGTACTTAGACATTTGTCGGTAGGTGCTTAATAAATATGACAGGTATGTATTATGTAGCAAACCATTGAAAAATGAAAATTAACGATTTAATGACGTCACACATACTTCAAATTCTATCACGGCCATACTGACAAATACTTCGTCCACGAAGTACATATGTACAATTTTATATAACTTATTTAATACAAGAAAGTAGTGAAAACAAAAATTATTGCCACTTCCAAATTTATTTTGTGGCTATAGTGAATCAATATAGAAGAAATGTTATAAAATTAATATAACCTAATCTTACTAATCATATTATTTTTACTTTTGTCACATTTATTGATAATTAAATGTTAATCAAATCTGGCAACCAATTTCCATTCAAATAAACATACAATGCTACTTGATATCGTAGTCACCTTCAGTCATACTAAGATTTACCAGATACTTTGACATGTGAATCACATTCACCATCTGCAGGTGAGATTTGTCGTATACCAATTTAACGATTTATTAACGAATGGTTGAGCCAAATAAATGGAACAGCGCCAGACGCTTTCACTCGCTACCAGTGAGACTAAACGGTGTTTAGTAGCGAATATTTGAGCCAAATAAATAGACACGCCAATCGCTTTCACCCGCTACCGATGAGACTTCATGGCGCCAAATTAAAGGCCTAGTAGCGGATATTTGAGCCATTTAAATAGACACGCCAATCGCTTTCACCCGCTACCGGTGAGACTTCATGGCGCCAAATTAAATGCCTAGTAGCGGATATTTGAGCCAAATAAATAGACACGCCAATCGCTTTCACCCACTACCGATGAGACTTCATGGCGCCAAATTAAAGGCCTAGTAGCGGATATTTGAGCCATTTAAATAGACACGCCAATCGCTTTCACCCGCTACCGGTGAGACTTCATGGCGCCAAATTAAATGCCTAGTAGCGGATAGTTGAGCCAAATATTTTAGACACGCCAATCGCTTTCACCCGCTACCAGTGAGACTTCATGACGTCAAATATAAGGCCTAGTAGCGGATAAGTTACAACTATCATTGTAGCATAAACATGCCGAATCCATTTACCGAATTGCGGTAAGTACTTTTTTTATATTTTAATAAAGTATCTTAGTGGTACCAATGTCAAAGTAAATGGAAAATCAACAATTCAATATTATTTCACCAACCAACACAATACATCGCTCGGTCAATCTGACAATATCTTTGCAAATTGCATTGAACGTACATATTCTCTGTTGTACCCTACCCTACCCTACCAAGCCTACCTAATCTACCCTACCTACCCCACATTACCTACCCTACCCTACCTACATACCTACCCAACCTACATACCTACCCTACCTACATACCTACCCTACCTACACACCTACCCTACCTACATACCTACCCTACCTACATACCTACCCTACCTATGTAGCTAAGGTTCCATATATTTTTTCCAATTTTTTTTCATAAGAACCTTCTCCTAACAATAACAAACAACAAAAAGAGAATAAGCGAAATCGGTCTAGCCGTTCACGCGTGATGCCGTGACCAAGGGAAATATTATTTTTATATATAGATATATTTTTAATTTCAGTAGTTTTATTCTACACGGCAATTACTTAATTTCTTTTCAAGACTCAAAGACAAGAAGTTACTTATAACGTAGCTGTCCCGATTGAACAAAACTATGTTAGATGTATGGTCACAAACAAACATCCCCAGAAATTCACACACTGGTTTTCTTGTCAATCAACCTTTGTTCCTAGCAAAATAAATTATGTGGGTACCCACACTAAGGTTGGTGACGACTAATTAGCCAGCTGTGCTAGTTCGTTGTAGCAGTTTTGCTTAGTTTGCAATACATTATTATAATTCTACCTCTGTATGCCATTAGATCATGATTTATTTATATCAAAATCTTGATCACGAATAACCCTAAAACTAATTACTTAAATTTATTTTCAGATCGACCAAAATGTCTTTATGAAAATATGAACTGGATTGTATATTTTAATATAATTTTGCTGCAGCTTTTGCCGTAACTACTATTCGATTTTAATTTTGCCCAAAAGACAGCTAAGAGAAAAACAGAGCAGATAATATTTTCTTGTAAACGTGAGATTATTGTATAAAACTAAAATTCTAAATACATTAAAAATAAAGAATAATGATTCTATGCAAATCCTTTGTACCTCTTAAGTATGAAAATTGAGTTGGGTATACTTTAGTAAAAATACCCTCTGGTAATCAAAATATTAATAAAAATTCTTTAAAATCTCATAGTACATCATAAATGAAATAGCATAAAAGAATGTGCTGTTAAATAACTCATTTTGACATCTTGAATCATGACGAGATTTTTGATCTTATAGTAGGTTAGGATTTTATTTAAAATAAGTCATAACTACCAATTTTCTGGTAAATAAATTGAAAAATACAACATTAAAACAAACAAAAACCAAAGTATCACCACCTTTAGCTACTTCGTGCTGTAGCTGTTGGCTTGATGTCCATACCTAATCAGACTGACGCTCTGATAATAGTTTGCAGACTCGCTGACCCACTGCTCGTAAGGTAGCTAGAAGAACCGCAGTTCCAATGGTCGTACAGCTTCTAGATCCGCAAGCTATGCAGCTCGCAGTGCCGTCGTCTGGGGCGGCATCGCGAAGACATCGACTTGGTGCGAGTGGAGGCGGCGACTCGTTGACACGTTGTTTATGAAAATGAGAAAATGAAATTCATTAGAAATCTGTGTGAGCTAGAGCAGAATCCCTACTTCTGATGTTAGAATCATGAATGGAATTCTATATAAAAGTATTGGTATCTACCAAGATAGCAAGCTTTGAATGTCAAGATGGTTATTGGTTATTTACTGTGTGTCAAGAGTTCTAATGTATGTGGTGTGTAAGGAAAGGGTTTTATGAATAAAAGCACAGAAAGACAAGACTAGGTATTTATTTAAGTAAGGCTTGTCAATTAATTCATATTTAGAAGGCTCATTAGCTTACTGCCCGTTCGCTAGACTAGTTCTCGTGGGGAAGAAGGGCAACAAACCCCACGGAAGCTCTTTCGTAGTATTTGTCGATATCTTTTACAAACACAAAGTATTTACAATATTATAGATTTAAAATAACAAGGATAAGGCAAAGGACAGAGTAGCCCTTAAATCAATATAACATATTAGGCATAAAGGCCATAATACAATATAGATACAGCTTCAACACAACCATTAGAAATAATAAAGTTATATTAATATCAAATAACTTACGTTTGTCTTGTGTAGTCGAGCTTACACCAAGTATTATAAAGTAGTATACTTCTAAATAACAATATCTAGCCTGTACTGGCTTGTAGTTCACCAAAAAGTAAGTCCGCTTATCAATTACACAATATTTTATAATATCGGGTCTATATGTGTCTCAATACGTCCAATATGAGAAAATGGCGCGGTATCCCGCCATTTTCTATATTGCTTCAAATAATCTCAAAATTAGGTGAACAATAATCAATTACTATGAAGTGAATATGTTTTAAAACGTATCAAGACAATTAAGGAATTTAATATCGCCTATATAGCAATTCTTAATCAATATTCGAAAGAATATTGATACTAACAGACAGTATTGTACTAATTGTTTCAAAGGACTTATAATACCAATATAGCATTATAAAATCCAGGATACATCACAATGATCATTACAAATTACATAATCATTTAGAGTTATTTCCTGTACACACAACAATATTTACTTAGGTTGGTACTATTTTACATTTGAAGGTAGTTGACACCACAATAATAATGTAGATAAGGTAGGTACTTAGACATTTGTCGGTAGGTGCTTAATAAATATGACAGGTATGTATTATGTAGCAAACCATTGAAAAATGAAAATTAACGATTTAATGACGTCACACATACTTCAAATTCTATCACGCGCTTAAGTTTCCTTAATAATGAGTTGCAGAACTTACATTATGTTATTCTTAGAATTTCGCTATTAGCATGTTTTTTTAATTCGACGTGCATGAGGTCACGGTTTCGGATACAACGTAATAAGCCAGGAGTTATCCACGGCTTAAGAGATCTATGTTTCCTGGGGACTGTATATTCATGTGTGTTATTCTTTATGATAGAAGAGAGACCACCTATTAAGTCTTCCGCCGCTCTATTTGGATCAAACACCGTCAAGATAGGAGACCAGTCTTTGCTATTGATCATTTCTACAACTGCATTGTGGTTAATTTTACATTTGGTACGGGGTAAATTACGATACTTATTATTAGTTTTAGATTATGATCAGTTATAGACGACTCAATGACAATAGCTGTAGCTGATAAATTATTTTTTAAGAGGATGTGATCTAGACAGTTGACAGAGAAGCCCGTGCGCAGCAGCACATGACAAATACTCGTCCGAGTGTGTATCGCTGTTGCCAATCTTGATATCAATATTAATATATCCAATCAAGACAACAGTGTATGGTCGGGTGTCAGATATAATAAAACATCCCAAAATGTGGTGTAAGACTGCCTTTATTATGTTGATACTATGACTTATATATTGGTTACACACATTGAAATAGAGGTTGCATACGTACTACATCACACCTCCCAAGGCAATAAAAAAAAAAAATATTCCTTTGCATGGATACTTTTTTTTTTTTTTTTATGTATATAAAACTACGTAATGTGGTTACAAATTTAATGTAAAATTACTGTTTATTATCTATGAGTAATGGTTATGCGTTTGAGTTACTCGCAGGTTTTTTTTTTTTTATATATATTTTTTTTTTATATAAGTATATTAATAAACAACTTATAACTAAGATTACAGTTGTTGTATCGCTTGTGTTTACAAACAAGCGAATTGCTTTTTTTTTTTTTTTTTTTTCCAAACTTATACCTAAGATTACAGTTGAGTTCTGTGTTTACAAATAAAACATGTAAGTACTTTTTGTTGGCACCATTCATTCAGGGCATCACGAGTGCATATCATTTTACAGCCACGATCGCAACGAAGGTCAGTAACCTAGGTATTGTTGCTAAGTATACAATATATTATGACTTTATGAGTAATACAACTTCGTTCTGTTTTTATGAATAACATCAATTTTTCCATTAATGTTTACCTCTACATTTGGCGACAAATCTCTAATAACAGTGTAGGGACCAGTATAAAGGTTTGAGAGCTTATTACCAGTTTCATTTTTAATCAATATTTTATCATTTGGTTTATATTCTACAGGTCTTACATATTTATCATATCTGTTTTTCCTTTCTAATTTCGAGTTAATCAAGTTTTCCCGTGCTTCTGTTTGTGAAATCTGTAATCTATATTTAAGCTCAAGGGGATAACTGTCATAATTGTATAGTGGTTCTACTGTTCTTAAAAGGTTACTTGGTAAGTTACATTTCTTTCCATACACAAGTTCGAAGGGAGTAAATTTTGTCGATGAATGTACTGTGGTGTTGTATGCAAAGGCCCAAAAAGGTAACCATGAACTCCATGAGTCTGGTCTTTGATTGATGTGCATTCTTAAAAAGGCCCCTAGGGTTTTGTGAGAATTCTCCAGTGCACCAATGCTCTGGTGATGATAGGCTGTTGAGTTCAGTTTGGAAATATTAAGAATTGTACATACCGCTTTGAATGTCTCTGACATAAACTCCGTTCCTCTGTCAGTAGCGATTTCCCGAGGCACACCGTGCACGAGGATGAAGTTGTTGACGAACACACGAGCGACTTCAGCTGCTGTTCTATTCACTAGTGGAAAAGCGCATACATATTTTGATAGTTCACATTGAAGTGTTAAAATATACGTGTAGTTATAGTAATCTCTATCAAGAGGCCCTACTATGTCTAAAAATATCTTCTCAAATGATGATTGTGCCGTTGTGGTTATTACCATGGGTTCTTTTACCATAACCGTATACTTTTGTTTTTGACATATAGGGCATTTTTTAACATAGTTATTTATATCCTTTTCGAGACCCGGCCAGAAATAATATTTTTTAATGTTGTTAAACATTCTTTTTGTGCCTGCGTGGCCACTTGTGGGTAATAAGTGAAAGTCATTTAAAATGACTCTCCGATCTTCTAAATTATCTACTTTTTCTATATTATTTAAAATACACAATCGCGGTCCTTCCCATTTAGTATATCTTTTAACCTCATTAGTTATTTTTCCTAAGAATAAGTTATGGGATTTATTTTTCACGAAACATATTTCATGTATATCATTAACTTTACAGAAATCGCACATCGCTCTCACAAATGCGGCTGGCGTCAGTTGTGATCGAGCAGATGGATTTATATACAACATCATTTTTGCTTGATCATATGAAAATATATTATTTCCCTTATATATTCTATTCGTTTTTTGTAGCCTGTTTAGACTTGTTTTATCAATGAATTGCAGCTCTACTGCATTACTAGGCTTGTTAATTGTTCCCACAATCCTTGCTTGATCTTCTTGATCCGGGACACAGTTGTCTGCGGTATCTTCCGGAATATGAGAAGTTTGTTCTAATCGTTTTATCTGTGCTCGTGTCATTACAAATAAACTTTCGTGCATGTTCTTTAAATCTTTCGATGATATTGGAATTCGAGATAAAGCATCGGCGGCTGCATTTTGTTGACCTTTGACATATTCTATTAAATAGTCATATTCTTCTAAACATAATCTAAATTTGAGCAGTCTACTTGATGGCTCCTTTAAACTAAATAAATATACCAGTGGTTTGTGGTCAGTTACTATTTTGAATGGACGACCATACAAATAGGGTCTATAATGTTTTACGGCCCATACTATAGCCAGGAGTTCTTTTTCAATAGTCGGGTAATTACGTTCAGCTTTGTTTAAACTCCTACTGGCGTAAGCGACTGGCCGACCATTGCTGTTGGATAAAACCGCTCCTATCGCGTACCCTGACGCATCAGTTTGTACAATAAACTGATTTTTATCTGATAAATCCGGATATTGGAGAACTGGTGGTGTAGACATACATTCTTTAAGTGTCTGAAATGCCTTTTGTGCGTCGCTATTCCAAATGAATTCTACATTTTTTCTACACAAAATATTTAAACTGTTTGCAATTTCAGCAAAATTTGGAATAAATTTGCGATAATAATTCGCTAAGGCTACAAAACGCTTTACTTCATTTGTGTTTTGGGGAATTGGATAGTTTTGTATAGCACTAATCTTTTCTGGATCGGGTAGTACACCGTTATCTGTTACGACGTGGCCTAAATAGAGCATTTCCTTTTTAAGAAAGTCGCATTTCCTCGGATTTAATTTTAAATTGACACTGCGTAATCTTTCTAGTACTTCGATTAAATTTTTGTTATGATTTGATAAGTCCCGTCCCATTATAATTAAATCGTCCTGATAACATAAACATTTTTCATAATTAAGGCCCGCCATTGCCATTGTCATCATTCGGGCAAATGAGTTCGGGCTTGTCTTAAGACCCATTGGCATTCTAGTCATTTGATATTGACCTGAATGAAAAGCTGTAAATTTCCTACTATCTGGTTCAAGTTCCACGTTATAAAACCCTTGGCTTAAGTCTAAGTGCGTAAAATAAATGCAACCAGATAGCGAGTCTAATATCTCATGAATATTTGGCAGTGGGAATTTATCATTTTGAACACAGTTATTTAACTTTCGGTAATCAATGACTAGACGCCATTTCTTCTCTCCATTTGATTTCTTTGGTACTAATAGAACGGGACTAGACCATTCGCTATTACAGGGTTCTATTATACCTTGTTCGAGCATGCGGTTAATTTGATTCTGTATTTCCCCTTTTTGTGAATGTGGGAGCCTGTAAGGTTTGCTGTAACTTGGTCTAGTACCGGGTTGTATTGTTATTGAATGTTTATATATAGTTGTCGTAGTGAGTTGGTCTCCTTCGAGATAAAAGATATCGTTATACTTTGCGCATATGTTCCTAATGCTGATTTTTTCCTCCTTATTTAGATGATCTAATTTTAATAAGGGAAGCAGTTTTTTGACTCGTTCTGCATGTTTCTTTGGCTTGTCAAATATACAGATATTATAATCTCTTGCTTTATGTATTTTAGGATTAATGCTATGTACATAAAAATCGTTTTCTGTTGTGGTCAAAATTCTTATTGGTAGCTTTCCGTCCGCGGGGCTTGCTATTGTACTTGCTAAAAATATTCCGTTTCCTATCTGCTCTGCGCAAACTACACAATCTTCTGTTATATCGGTCGTAATGTAATGTGTGCTTTCGGACCTAGCGGGTATAGTTAGCGTCTCGTTATGTTTGGTAATAGGCACACAAATTTCTTTATTGTTATTATACATAACTAAGGAGTAATTTTTGAAGTTAATAATCGAATGATATTTGCTCAAAAAGTCTTGGCCTAAAATGCCACTTGCCTTACAGGGTAAGGATTCAAATACGTAGAATTTATGGCTTAGAATTTGTTCACCTGCTCTTAATTCAAGATAAACAAAACCGATCGCTTCAATTTTTCCACCAATACCATTTACAACAAGTTTTCCTTTTTGGATGGGTTCATTCAACTCAGCAATGTGTTTATATTTTATGGCCGATATGGATGCACCGGTGTCGATTAGCCACGTATATGTAAGATTGTTATGTTTAGAGTGTAATGAAATATGATATATGCTACTACATGACATCATAACGCTTTTATTCACGAAAAAACTCTTCTGAATTATTATTATCATTGTTATTTTCAGATTGATTTTCTCGCGGATTTGAATCTGTCAAAATATGCGTATTTTGTTGCTGTTCCTGGTGAATAGTAGCTTGGTTAAAAAAAATCCTACCTTTAGCTCCACGGTTAAATGTGCCGCGGCCACGAGATCTCCATCCACCGCGACCTGTTTGCGATATTCGATCATCCCTCCGTTCCGCCGGTGGCGTTGATTGTCCTCGTCCTCGTGACATCCCCTGGCCTCTGGAATTCCTATATTGGTAGTAATTGTTATTACGACGCATAAATAAAATGTCACCTGACGTGGACGGTGTTGAAACTTCCTCATCGATGGCTGCTTGTATGGCATCACTTAAAGATGTAAACTGTCGTGCTGCTATTATTGTGCTTAGTCGACGATTTCTTAATCCGTCGGCAAAACTTTTAATGGCTGATTTTTCGTTAATAGGCTTCAATATATCGAAGCTAGACTCATTGCCTTCAGATTGGGAAATCGTCAAGTCAACAAACAAATCAGTTATTTTCTTACCGTAGTCATCTATAGTAAGATCATTTTGTTTCAAATTGTACAATTTGTGTTGTAGAGCTGTTGCTGATTTTTTTGGTAACAGACATGTTTTCATAGCCTTTACTAACTCATTAACACTGTCATACTTTGCGTTAAGTTTAAGTTTAGCAGACTGCGAAAGTCGACTTTTTAAAACAAAATTTATCAATTTAATTTGTCCGTCTACGTCAAGTTCCGTTTCATAGTATTCTACGCCATCAATGAGCTGTTTCGTATTTGTGCCGTCGTCATTTAGAACTGGTAATAAGCTCAAGGCGATTTTTAAATCGAATTTCGCCATATTTTGTTCAATAATTGACTCTTCAGTCGATGAATTATTACACAAATCTAAAATATTGTCATACAGGTTAACAAAATCTTTGTTTAATTTATTAAATTTACATAATTCCTCGTCTTTTAATCCGGTTTTAAGTAGCCTTAAATGGTCTAAGCTCTCATTGAAATTACTCAGCAATTTATCGGCCTCTTTTAGTTTTTTCAAAACAATTTCACCCTTTCGTCTACTTGGTCCTATTTTTATTAAATATATTCTTATCTTACCAAGGTCATTGTATATCTGTAACAATTCGTCATACATAACTGTCCATAATTTTATAGTTCATACACCAAATGCAAGTTCATATCGCGACTATGATTCCACTGTTGCACGCATACACTGCCCATGTTAGAATTACCACACTTTCACATTCATTAGAACACGGAACTCACAAGAACACTAGCCGAATTGTATGATTTGTTACACGCCTCTGTGTTGTCAGGGATTCTTGTTGGAAGCGTGGACCCGACGTTCCTCGCCTGCAGACACGTTACAAGCACCGTCGCGACACCTTCTGGATCGATCCACAGAACGCCTTAAGATGTGTCTCGTTATCTGCTCTCGCGCCCAGGACTCATGACATCTTTTGTAAATTTTAAAGATGGAGTATAGTGCACCGATGAATAATATCGTGCAAATTATTGTTAACACGATACTTATGGCCGATAAATGAAATTTAAATTCCTCTACCGTCGCTGTGTTTTTAGCGGCGCTATTTTGATTGAGAAAAACCTCCTCATTAGTTACTTTTGAGTTGCACATTTTTCAAAGTCACTTTTAATATATTTTTCACTTAAACAGTTGCCACACTGAGCAAAACCGATACTAATCGCGTACATGATTCAAGCCCTGTTTAGTGGCAGGGTCGCCATGTATGGTCGGGTGTCAGATATAATAAAACATCCCAAAATGTGGTGTAAGACTGCCTTTATTATGTTGATACTATGACTTATATATTGGTTACACACATTGAAATAGAGGTTGCATACGTACTACATCACAACAGTTTGTGTCGATGGGATGAGCACTCTATCCAAACTTTCAATGAAATTGTTGATGTTTTTATAGGAAGGGGAGCGATACAGAGTTACAATTGAGACGCTGCCTATATTACAGATAAGACAATTGGCATCAACAAAATCGGGTTCTATAACATCGTGTTTCATAGAAGATCTAATATATACAGCGCATCCGTAATTTTGATTGAAAGTATTTTTCGTAAAATAGGAAGTATAACCATCTAAAGTTGGTAGGTGACTTATTTTACTTAACCAACATACGGACAAGACAATAACATCACACTGAAAACCTAGAAGTTCCATTAGCACAGAGATTTCGTCAAAGTTTTTATTTGTATTCCGAATGTTAAGATGCAGTACTTTCGACCCCTTGTTTGGATTTTTAATATACCGCATGCAGCTTTCAGGTTGACATTTATAAGACTTAGCTACAGATAGTGAGTCTAATTCGTGGTCTATTTTATTTAAGTTAGCCATTTATAAAAACAAATATAAGATAACCCAACACTTGGCACAGAAAGAACAGAAATCAGGAGTACCTATAAGGCATAAGGCAATTGAAACTTAATGATGCAAGTGGTTTAGGATTATGAAGAATTGATTGAGATTTGTAAATACGAGGCAACTCCATTTACAATAATTTTCAATTTGCTTTCATATATTTTTTGTGACATGTTGAATTAACTTGACATTTTAATTAGTTCTTGTGACTTATCTCGGATTGATTTGAAATGGATTTTTTTTTGTGTCGTATCAGTAATATCTTGACATTATGATCTTATCTTGAGGTATGTAGTTTTTGGAACATAAATATATTAAAATAATGTTACTCAATTTTCTAATATTTTAATATACCTTCAAGTGTAACATAATAATTGTTCTTTTTTGTAATTTTAAATTTAAATTATGTAATGCTCGAGACAATGTAAATTGTTTGAAAATAAATAAATGAAATGAAATGGACAACATTAAAAAAAATTACAACCCCTTTTTACAGTCCGTTCAACCGATTTTGAGTTCTATCCGTTTAAATAAGGATGGCATAAAAAGCATAAATCTGATTTGTCTATAACTGTAAAAGTGTGTGTTTGCGTTTGCTTTAGTTCGCGTTCGTTGTTAGTTTTTCTCATCTAAATAACTTATTAACTTTGCAAACTGTACTACTGATATCGATATCTGAAAACCGTTTTCGATATCGATATGAAAACTGTATATCGGTTACATAACCGTTTGCGAAATATACCGAAAACGCCCATCGCTACCATGCACAGCAGCGTTGCCAGAACGTAACTTTTGTTACATTTTACGTAACTTTTGACCGTCTCATGTAACCTCCATGTAACCTCCATGTAACATGAGTCTAAATGTAACTTTTAGAACTAACTAAAACTATTAAAATATTTGCTCGCAAACAAAAAATAATCGCAATACGGAACGCATCTAAGAAAGCTTTTGGTAGTCGTGTTGTCGCACCTGTGACCTGACTTTATTCACTCACTCACTCAAGTGTATTTCTAAATCTTCTTTCCCACTTACTCCGGGAAGTGAGTGAGCGTCGTGTTTTGTTTGCTAAAGTTTTATTATCTCCAAAGAACAGTAAATATATATGAAAGTTAATATCTGTGGATGTAAATCTATTTATTACATTTATTTCGTCAATAAAAATGTGAGTGATTGGTTTGTTTTCGAATTGTTTGTGCTAACAATACTTGGTTAGTAAATGTTATATTTATTGTAGTTTTAATTTAATAAGTAATTATTTAGAAGAAAAATTTGACAAATTGTAGTATTTTATTATTTTAGTGTCGTTTTCCACATAAAATAAGGTAATGTAACTTTTCTCATGAAAACGTAACTTTTTGAGATGTCTCATGTAACATTTGACTATCTGCCACTGGCAACACTGATACGTAGTATCTCTAAGTAGTCTATGGACGGAAAACGTAGTGTTACGTACTCTTTGGTACGGAATTGCGTCTGTCTATCTATATTTCAGTATCTCTAAGTAGTCTGTGCTATATTTCTATAATACCAGTGAGGGTGTGCGGGTACTTTTTTTATTTTTTGTTTATATATTATAAAAACATTACTTTTTCCACTTAAATCAAACTCAAATGCTTACATTTCGCAGGTAATGGCGGTTGCTGTAAGGGGTCTTTTAAAAAACTTAAGGTGCTCAAATTATATAACATTTAATTTTCGCAACTTTACGATTACTTCAACAAACATGGAAAAAGCATTAGAAAATTTAAAAACAAACCCGTATTACGAAAAATACGCAGCACGAATCGCAGATCTACAAAAAACGTCACCTGAAGAGTTTATGCAACGAGTAGAATTTCAGCAGAAAACTAAGGGAGAGGACAAGAAGGATAAGTTCGCCACCGTCGATACCAGGTTCGTCACTATTCAGGGTTTGCACTATTGCGACTGCTACAAGCTATTCTATCTTATTTGATTATTAAATGAGCTCAATAATCTCGCCACCAATAGGATTGGCGGAGACCTGAACTCCGCAGTGGATGGACCTTTTTGCCACCCACCCAGTGTTAAGTATAGGCCTTCTCCCTGTTGTGCCATACAAAGTTAATACCCGATTTATTTTCAGACAATTCTCCTCAGTTTTAAATCCTAAAAAAGCTATAGAAGAAGTTTCTGACAGTAATGTTAAAAGGCTCAGTGATATATTCAAATTAGATCTTGTAAAGGATAAAGATGCTTCGGAAATTCAGATAATTTGGGAGGAGTATCACAAAAGCAAAGAAGTAATTTCAGCAGCCATTCCAAAGGATAAGTATGCCAGCCTACAAGAGAACATGCAACAGTGTCCCACTTTCCTGTTGCCACTACCGCGCTCGCAGGGCTATGAATTCTTCATGTGTCAGACTTACAGCCACACTGTACACTTCACGCCTCTTCTTGCTTACCAGGTTTGTAAAATTGGACTAATTCATATAATATGCAACTTGGGCTAGTTTAAATTAGGTCTCAACCTATGAAATTTCAGTTTTTTTTATAGAATAAGATTTTTCCTATATAAGTAATCACCCATGCAATTGATGTATCTTTGCTGTTTATTTATGCCCTTCTTGAAGAAATCAGCTGGACAGAAGACAACAAATTCTTCGAAGGCATTTTTTACTGCCTCTCTGGTATTGATTTTTCCTGCCAAGACGTTATCCAAATTCTTGAAAAATTTGAAGTCTGTAAGTGCAATGTCTGGTGAATATAGCGGATGACAGAGAGCTTCAACCCCAGCTGTTGTAACTTGATGAGTTGGTTGTGCATTGTCATGCAGCAGAGCGATTATCTCCTGAAGTCACATGGGTCACCAAAGTATTTGGCCCTGTAGCCAGCAATACCGATTACAGGGCAGCGTGTGCTGCTGTCTCATCTTCCTCCATGCATGCTCTGCAGAGTGGGCTTTCCGTGATTCCTATAACAAAAAGGTGCTTATTAAAGGTCCTGTGATCAGTAGTTATGGCAGTGACTGCACACAACTGTGGCTTAGTTAGTCGTAGGGCCTTTTTTGTGAAACGGCTGTCAATGAAGGGCAGTGCCTTCTCGGTCTGCCTTCATTCGCTTAGTGAATCCATAGCTTGCTGTGTTGATCCCTGGTGCATTTTCTTACCAGACCACATAGGTACCCGAAAGGTAAAGGCACCATGGGCCCACCGGTGCCATACCAGAGCCCCTCCGGGCGAGCTCATCCGCAGCGTCGCTCGACGCAGGAGTTGCTGTGTCCCTTGATCCATTGAATGGTTAATTTATTGTGCATACCGAGCTGGTTCAGGCGCCGGTGACACTCGTAAATCAGCCCTGAGTTGACCGTGTGGCTTTTTAGTGCTTGCAGAACGGCCATGCTGTCCGAAAGTTTACGTATAGGGCAATCCTTTACCTCCCTAGCCAGGACCGCAGAGGCCGCCATGGAAATGCCGCATTCGGCCTGGAACACTGTATTGTGGATCCCCAGTGGTGTGTTTTGGATCCATGTGAAGATCCGCAGCTCACCAGGGTGTATCCCCTCGCAGCGGTTATCCTTGTTGTTATGTGCTTACTTGGCGTCCATATTGGCGTTTTAGGCGGGTGTTCGTTGCTTGAAAATATAGTGCGGGGTACCTTCACTTGTTATAATAATTAACTGTCAGTCAACTGTCAAGTGTCAACTATCTGTCAAACACCACATGCCTTCCCCCATAGTCTCTAGGTAGAGGTAGGTCGGATTCTGTAAGTTGATACACGTGTTAGTGAGATTGACTTACTTAATTTAATATATTCCGTCTAATTTTTACCAGAAACTTTTGCTGAATTCTCCTATTTAAGTGTTTGTGTGTGTAATAATCAAAAGTGCATTAACTTTCCCGTTGTAAGTATGATTGACCCTCCTGAACCCCCAGATCCACCGGATGGACAGAGTGTGCCAGTACAAGTGGTGGCCTCGTCTCCGCCGCTATTTACCCAAAATACGCCTTCTGCATCTACTAACAATAAACGCCGTTTGGAAAATAACGACGATAATTTACAAATCAAAAAAACTATTGTAGACCCCGCGACTGCATCTGCGTCGATTCAGACAGTTTTTATGCACCATAGTTTAACAATAGGTTACAAGTCATACGAAGTGAATGATAAAGGACCGTTTTTAGTACATGTTTCGCGTTCAGAACCTGATCCCTCGGCTGGGACATCAATTAGACCCCTCAAATTTGGCCAATTCCTCTTTATAAACAAAATTAAAAATATATGTAGGGATGGGGTAAAAAGGGTTGGACGTAACAAAATAGCAGTTGAATTTATATCAGCAACTGATGCCAACAATTTCCTTGATAATCCACTGCTTCCCCAATACAAATATGTTGCCAATATACCAACCTACAATATCACTCGTATGGGTTTAATTCGCAATGTTCCAGTAGAATGGTCAATGGATGAACTTGTTGATGCGTTAATACTACCTGATGGTTGTGGATATGTTTTAAAAGCTCGAAGACTTAACAGGAAAAACTTTACTGATGGCAAAGTGACATGGATAGCAACCCAGAGTGTTGTCCTTACCTTCCATGGCCAGGTTTTACCTGGTCATGTTTACTGCTACCATACTTCTTTACCTGTTGAAACTTATAAATTTCCCACCATACAGTGTAACAATTGCTGCCGGTTTGGCCATGTAAAGGCTCAA
Source organism: Orthosia cruda (assembly GCA_964057195.1). Lineage (NCBI taxonomy): Eukaryota > Metazoa > Arthropoda > Insecta > Lepidoptera > Noctuidae > Orthosia > Orthosia cruda. The sequence continues at coordinate 53,776,515 of OZ059829.1, read as the reverse complement.
TGTCGTTCGACCCCTCGTTGTTTCAGGTGTTCTCAACCTCATTCTGGAGATGGATGTAGTGTTGCTGAGGATCTGGCATCTTGTTTATTCTGTTCAGGGAAGCATTTCTCTACAAATAGGTGTTGTCCTGAGCATGACAGGCAAAAAAACATTAAATCCTTAATGTCTCAGGACAATATTTCATATGAGGAAGCGTCTACTCATTTTCCCTCTGTGCGCAAATCTTATTTAGAAGTTGCAAAAGAAATGTTTTCTTCTCCATCTTATGGGCCACAACCCCATAATGAATCACAAGCTATTCCAACAACTTCCTATAAGAAAACAATAATTACCAACAGACAACCTCGTCCCCAACTAGGTGTGGGGTATGATAAAGGGGCTCATAGATCCCTAACTTCTGAAGTTCCTTCGTCCCTTCCTAATGGATGTGCTTTATCCCAAACTCCTTCCCCTTCTCCTCCTAGTGAGAATATATTAGATCTACTTCTCTCCATGGTACTTAATTTAATATCCAACAATAATAAAAATTTACCGTCCCACGTAGCAAATAAACTTTCGCAAATTGTTTTTCTTACTAATAATGTATTGTGTCCGAATAATGCAATGGAACAGTAAAAGCATTAAAAATAAAAAGCATGAACTTACTCATTTAATTTCAAAATTTTCTCCTTCCGTGATAGCCATCTCGGAAACATGGTTGGTTCCTGGATCTCTTTTCAGGGTTTCGGGATATTCCTGTTTGCGTGATGATAGAGATGATGGGTATGCTGGGTGTGCCTTATTGATTAGGCGATCCCAAACCTATTCACAAATTACTATCCCAACTCACAGTCGCAACATCAATGCAGTAGCAGTTAGAACTTTAAATACAACCTTTTTATCAATTTATATTCCTCATCCACATCCTTCCCTTGGTCCAGAACTACACTCCATCATTGCTTCCCTTCCTTCTCCAGTCATTGTAATGGGGGATTTTAACTCTCACCATGTTTCGTGGGGTTCAAGCCATTGTGACTGTTTTTCCTCAATTATTTTAGATATACTGGACGACAACAACCTTTGCATACTTAATGATGGCTCCCCTACTCGAAGAGTTCTGCCCTCCCAAGATCCAAAAAGTGTAGTAGACCTCACTTTTTGTTCTCCTGTTCTATCTTCGCTTCTTTCGTGGAATATTGCTGATTGCTCTTATGGTAGTGATCATTTCCCTATCATTATTTCTTTTCCTCCTCGGTCTTCTTGTCAAAATTCTCCCCCCCCTCTCTTAAAATATAGACTATCTAAAGCAGATTGGTTGGCCTATGCTTCAGCGTTAGATGACAAGCTAGATTCTCTCCCTTCTCTAGATAATGAAAACCCTCTAAGTGCATATGACACATTTGTGGAGGCCATTTTGTCTGCTGCGGATGACCATATCCCTGTGAAAAAGAAAAGGTCATTTAAAGTATCACCTCCTTGGTGGAATTCTGAATGTACGGCGATTGTACACGAAAGAAATGAAGCTGAGAAAACGTATAATATTTCTATGTCAATAGAAAATTACCTTTCCTACCAGCATATAGCAGCCCGTGCACGGAGGTTGTTGTCATCAAAAAAAAGGCATGGGTGGTTTACCTTTTGTGAATCATTGTCTCCACGTACTCCCACTTCTATAGTCTGGAAACAGATTAAGAGATTCCGAGGATCACTTGTGGCTGAAAACTTATCAACAAATGATCCTGATTTATGGATTGATTCATTTGCAGACAAACTAGCCCCACCTTCTGTCCCATTCATTGACTCGCTTCCCATTCTTCCTGCACCTATGATTTCACATGATAGAATGGACTCTCCATTTTCAATAAATGAGCTCCATAGGGCCCTGGATGGTCTAGTGGACTCCGCTCCAGGAGTAGATGGTGCTCCTTACTCTTTTCTATGTAAGGCTAATGAAAATGCAAAAGCAACCTTTCTCAGACTCTTAAATATTTTTTTTGATCAAGGCTTAGTCCCAGAACCATGGAAATTACAAATTATCATCCCCCTTCTTAAACCAGGAAAGGATCCTTCAGATCCAAACTCTAAAAGACCTATTGCTCTGTCCTCTATTTTTGCAAAAGTTATGGAACATTTAATAAGGAACCGACTGGAATGGCTGTTGGAGAGCAAAGGAATTTTGGCTAAGAGCCAATTTGGTTTCAGAAAAGGCATGGGCACCATGGATAATCTCAGTTTATTGGCGACGGACATACAGTTAGCTTTTGGTAGGAAGGAGTGCCTTATAGGAGTCTTTTTAGATATTTCATCTGCTTATGATAATGTCCTTCTTCCGGTTCTCAGAAAGAAACTTCTGCAGCTGAGTGTCCCTGAGAAGATGGTTAGGTTCATCTGCAATCACTTGATGGCTAGAACCGTCATAATCAGAACTTCGAATGGTTCCCTTACTCCCAGAGTTATCTGGAGAGGTCTTCCCCAGGGTTCGGTACTCAGTCCCTTATTATATAATCTGTACACATATGATCTTGAGCGATCAGTCAATAATTTCTGCCAGGTACTTCAATATGCGGATGATTTGGCACTATATTCTTCATCCCTCTCTGGTATAGAAGCTGCTGGTAAGCTCAACACTGCTCTTAAATACTTAGGGGACTGGTTATCCGACCATGGATTATCTCTGTCTGTCGCTAAAAGCTGTGCTGTGATCTTTACGCGAAAAAGGATACTCCCAATAGTTAATATTATTTTTAACGACGAGGAAATCCCTTTAAATGACCAGGTAAAATTCTTAGGTATCATACTGGACTCTAGAATGACTGGGATTCCTCATTTCAGTTACATTGCCCAGAAATGTGAAAAGGGAATTAATGTACTAAGAGCTCTGTCTGGTGTATGGTGGGGTGCCCACCCTTATACACAAAAGCTTTTATACAATGCCATTATTCGCAGTCATATGGATTACGGATCATTTCTCTTGGACCATTGTAACAAGGCAGGCACCGTCAAATTAACCAAAATCCAGTCCAGATGTCTGCGGATTATCTTAGGCGCAATGAAATCCTCACCCATCAACGCTATGCAGGTGGAATGTGTGGATCCTCCACTTCATCTTCGTAGGCAGTACTTATGTGACAGATTTTATTTTAAATTATTTCAAAATTCTTCCCACCCGCTTCCTGTTAAATTGCAACAACTGCAAAATATTTACTCTCAATTAGCTCCCAATAATGTTCCATGCCTGCTTCGAAGTGTTAATTCAATTCTCAATCTATCGCATCAAGTTATGCAGTTTCAGCACAATCCACTTTTTTCTATTTCTTATGAGGCTCTTGTTTTTCATCCCACTGTCTATTTGAATGTCGGAATTGATAAAGACTCATTACTGGCTGCAAAACAATTTAGTGAAGTGACAAATAAAAAATTTAATGGATGGTTGACTATATTTACAGATGCTTCAAAAACATCAAATCAGGGCTGTGTAGGTGCAGCTGTTTGGATACCCAAATTTAAAATTATCCTTAGTTACAAATGTCCTCCAACAACATCTGTATTTACAGGAGAATCAATTGCTCTGTTAGAAGCTATCAATTATGTCCTTTCCCACAATTTAGATAAATCTGTTATCTTCACTGATTCCCAAAGCTGTATCCAGTCTATTCTTTCTAACCCTTTCAGATCTAAATCAAAATTTCCGATTATTCTTAAAATTAGGGAGGCATTATACAATTGTTTTCTCCATAGGATAAACGTGAACGTTGCATGGATTCCCAGCCATTGTGGTATTCCTGGTAATGAAACTGTCGACTCCTGTGCTAAAAATGCCATACAGACTGGATCTTCTGAACATTCCCTTATTGTTTCTGAGGATCTATGTTCGCTCGCTAAGCCACGTTTGGAAGGATCCTGGGACCGATCATGGCAATTGACTAAAAACCAAACAGGAAGATACTATGGTGACATTCAACCTAACATTCCAGTAAAACCCTGGTTTTTTAGGTACCGTAGGTTAAGTAAGTCCTCAACATCTGTTATCTGTCGTCTTCGCCTCGGTCATGCCTGTACTCCTGTACACTTACACAAAATTAGGGTGAGGGACAATTCTCTTTGTGAATGCGGTATAGACGAAGGCACTACTGACCACTTGTTTTTCGATTGTCCAAAACTACAATCTTCCCTTTACAACATCCTACCCCCCAATATTCCTCGTCCTATTAATATGAAATGTTTATTATCAATTGTAAATTCTCCTTTTGTATACTTTTTGTCCCGATTTATTATCATTAACAAAATTAAAATGTAATATTATTTTTGTACTGTTCCCTTTATTATATTTTAACATATATTACTAACACGGTATGGTATAATAGTGTTGTCTCTGGTTTGTTTTAGGTAAATTCACCACCGGCCATCAGCGTCATAATTTTTTCTTCTTACCTACCGATCAATCTCCTTCGTTTATCCTCTGTAACTCTGACATTGGCGGAATTGTGTAAATTATACACATCTGGTGCCATTCAAATAAGAAGTGAAGTGAAGTCTCTAGGTACTTCATTCTAGTTACTATATTTTTCTAACCTAACTATCCTAATATCTATATCTCTAATATTATTTAATTGTTTTGTAACTTGCCTCCTTCACAAGTTACTACTGCATCTGTTGGTATGCCGAGTATATCCCGCATTTCATTACTAGGGCCTGGAGCTTCATCAGAATCACGTCGTCGCAGTTGGTTTATGTGTCGTGTAACGATTGGTCCACCGTTTATCTTTACCAAAAACCGAACAGGACCCTTGATTCTAAAGACTTCTCCTTTCACCCACTTCTCCCCTCTTGCATAGTTGCGCAGCCATATCTTGTCCTTCAATCTAAATGCTCTCACTTCTATATTACTTTCAATTTGTCTCTCAGCAATAGGTTTTGTAGAGAAAGGATGTATAATGTCAAACCGTGTTCTAAAACGACGTTTATTCAACAATTCTGCAGGAGTCTTTCCAGTAATCGAGCTTGGCGCTACTCTCAAACCAAACAAGAGACGTGGTAATAAAATATCCAAGTCAGTTCCGGCCAAACTATGTAATTTCTTTTTTACTGTTTGTACAAATCTTTCGGCTTGGCCATTTGACGATGGTGTATATGGTGGAGTCAATATATGTTGAATGCCATTGCATTTCATAAAATCCTTGAATTGTTCAGATGTGAATGCTGTTCCATTATCCGTTACTACTACTTGTGGCAGTCCTTGCTGGGCAAAAATTTCTCTTAACGCTTTAATTGCACAGTCACTTGAGGTTGATTTAACTATCTTTACTTCTGGCCATTTCGAGTATGGATCCACCCCAATTAGAAATATTCTTCTATCAACTGGACCAGCAAAGTCAATATGTAAACGTTGCCATGGGTTAGAAGGGGTGATCCAAGAATGTCCCGTGCTTGATGGCATATTTTTATTTATCTGACAACTATTACAATTTGCCACTAATGCTTCAATCTCATGATCCAGTCCTGGCCACCAAAAATAGCTTCGTGCAATTGATTTTGATATTACTATGCCATCGTGAGTCTCATGTAAACCCTGTAACATGTGTTCCCGCATCCGTGGCGGTATGACAACTCGGGAGCCCCATATTATGCAGTCATTAGTAACCGATAACTCCTTTCTTTTGAGCCAATATAATTTCATATTACTGTCATTTACTTTATCCGGCCATCCATGCAATATCCAGAATTTCACTTTAGATAGAATATCGTCTTGCCCTGTTTGTTCTGCAATGTCTTTCACCGAATACTGAACGGCGCTTGGTGTCTCCGACAGTAACAATATATCTTCAACATCATCAGTATCTGACTTAAAATCTTCAGTAGTATCCATTGGCCACCTACTGAGAGCATCAGCATTCCCTATACTAGTGCCCCGTTTATATTGTAGTTCATAATCATGTGAGTTCAGCTTCAAAGCCCATCGCATCATTCTTGGCGACAGTACTTTTGGTATTGCTTTATTGGGGCTTAAAATCCCAAGCAACGGCTTATGATCAGTATATATTACTATACGTCTTCCATATACATACTGATTGAATTTTTCCAAACCGAATATAATCGCCGCCGCTTCTTTATCGATCTGTGCATAATTACGTTCAGATTTTGATAAAGTTCTGGATCCCATAGCAACAGGTTTTTCTGATCCATCATCCATAACATGAGATAGAACCGCTCCTACCCCATATTCTGAAGCATCACATGTTAATGTTACCTTTCTGTTATTATCAAAATGTATTAGAGTATCTGTACTAGACAGTGTGGATTTAGCCTTCTGGAATGTTTCTGTCTCTAACTTGCCCCACTTCCATATAGCATCTTTATCTAGAAGCCTATATAGTGGTTCTAATAACATAGCTTTATCTTTCATAAACCTGTCATAAAAATTCAACAATCCCAAAAAAGCTTGTAGCTCTTTAACATTTCTAGGACTCCTCGCATTCATAATTAGTTTGACCTTTTTGTCACTTGGATGAATACCATCTTGATCCACCACATAACCAAGGAATTCAACTTTATTTGTTGCAAACTCACACTTCTTTCGGTTCAGTCTGAGTCCAACATCTTCTAGACATGCCAGTACATTCTCCAGCCTTGCATTATGCTGTATCTTATTTCCACTAATTAAAATGTCATCTAGCAATACAGTTACTCCTTTAATACCTGCCAATGTTGTTGACATGATCCTTTGAAATATACCTGGACAAGCCTTCAAACCATAGGGTAATCTCTTCATCTTATATAATCCCTTTATTGTGTTAATCGTCAGGAGCATACCTGTTTCATCCGATACTTTCAGTTGTGTATATGCCTCTTTTAAATCCAGTTTGGTATAAATTACACCACCTGCGACTTCAGATAGACACTCATTTATTGTTGGCTGCGGGTATGTATCCGTGTCTGTTGCTGAATTTACAGTCAATCGGTAGTCTCCACATAGACGAATACTGCCATCTTTTTTTAGTACTGGAACCACTGGTGTAGCCCAATTTGAATAGGCTATTGGTTCCATTACTCCGATGTTAACCAACCTATCTATTTCTTCACAAACTCTATCTCTTATTGCAAATGGTACTGACCTGCTCCTCATAAATTTCGGCTGTACATCCTTCTTACAATTGATCACAACTTCCGGTCCTTTGTATTCACCAAGTCCATCAAACAATTTTTTATATTTCTTAAGTATTTTTAACAGAGATTCATCCTTTTCACTATCCAGGGAATTGATGTTATTTATACCTTCAACTTAAATCCCTAGAGGCTGGAACCAATTTCTGCCAAGGAGATTACCTCGCCCCTGTCCAATTATTATTTGCAGGTAACCTTTAAAATTTTTATATGCAATAAAAACTTTGGTCCTGCCATACACCTGCACTTTAGCATCAGTCCAGGTGTGCAAGTTCAGCCTGCATTCCTGTAAATCTAAACCACCTGGCCAGATTAATTCTGCTTGCTCCCTTGCCATAATTGTATATGAACATCCGGAATCAACCTCAAACTTTACTAATCTCTTATTCAGATAAAGTTCTGTATAAATGGCAGGTTCACAATATGTTCCTCCCACACAGTATAACCCATTCATAAATCCATCTTCCCTTTCTTGAATCTCTTTGATATCAGCAGTTCCATTTTTATTTTTTCTGCACATTTTTGCAATATGGCCTACTTTGTTGCATGTATTACATTTAGCAGAAACAAACTTACATTTATGGTACAAATGGCTTCCTCCGCATCTGTAGCAGTTTAGCTTCCTTTTCTTCTCTTCCACTGCATTTACCTCCATTGGTTCGACCTCACTGTCCCTACTTGAACTTGCAGAACAGGTGATTAATGATTCCTCAATAGCTGGTACTTTTAGGATTTTTAAGTCTTCAACACATCTTTCCGCTTGCAATGCCAATTCCACAGCTGTTGCATATGTAAGATTAGCCTTTCTCAGTAAATTTTCTTGTAATTTGGCATTATTTACGCCACAAACGAGTCTATCTCTCAAGGTTCTTTCTAAATCTAGAAAATTGCAAAACCTACACATTTTTCGAAGTGCTGCAATGTATCCTTGAATTGATTCATTTTTACCCTGATTCCTACTGTGGAATTTAAATGATTCTACGATCTCATTTGGTCGCGGACTAAAATGATTATTTAGTTTTGTGTCTATTTCAGCTAATGTAACCTGGCTCACAGTATTCGGAAACACTAATGATTTAACTAAGTTATACAGATCACTACCACAAGATGCAAAAAATACCGCTTTTTGCTTATTAGGTTCTACTAAGCCATGTGCTATTATGAAGTAACCAAATCGTTCTTTATATGATTCCCAATCCCCACTTTTCATATCAAATGTCTCGAATCTTATATCAGCCATTATATATATACCGTTTTCACAATGTTTTCACTGGTTTTTCTACTATATTTTACACTTTTTATCTCGTCGCCACTGTTATGTGCTTACTTGGCGTCCATATTGGCGTTTTAGGCGGGTGTTCGTTGCTTGAAAATATAGTGCGGGGTACCTTCACTTGTTATAATAATTAACTGTCAGTCAACTGTCAAGTGTCAACTATCTGTCAAACACCACACTTGTGTAATTGGATTCTGTATTTTTTATCAAAAATGAATTGCTTGGGTATCCTTATCCGGTCATTAATGGCTCTAGTTAGGGGATTTCTTGGTGAAGACCCTCGAGCAGAGCGGTGTGTTATTGTGTCTCTCTCTTACCCCAGAGATCCAGTGTCTTTAGACATACAGCTGCCATTGTTGCTTCCTGGTGTATAAACAAATGCAGAGGCGAAAAGCCCAAGCATGGCCTCAAGCGCTGCGGTCAGGGTAGTCCTCATGCAGCTCGTTGTCGCCATGCAGGCCAGTCTCTGCAATCGCTGTAGCTTGTTCACAGCTGTAGTTAGTTTAGTGCGAGGCCCCCTAACCACGGCCCCATAGGTGATCAAGGGCCGAATCACCGCGCTGTACAGCCAGAGTATAATCTTAGGGGATAGGCTGACCCACTTCTTACCTATCATTTTCCTGCATTGCCAGAAGGTGATCCAGGCCCTGTCTAACTTTTTGTCTAAATGACTGCTCCAGTTCAACTTTCTGTCCAGAATGACTCCCAAATACTTGACCTCGTTGGAAAGCTGGAGCTCTGTATCAGGCAGGCGGAAGGCTCCTACTGCCAGAAAAGGACCAATTCAGTTTTAGTAGGGTTTACTGATAGATCATACACCTTGCAGCATCGCTCCACTATACGTAGCACTTGCTGAGTAAGGTTGCAAATTGTTCCAGTCACCGTCCCAGGTACGAAGATTGCGAGGTCGTCTGCATGCATAACCTATTGTGTAATAACGGTGTTCGTTTAGTCTGGCGATGAGGTCTTTAATTACCAGATTCCATAGAAGGGGGGAAAGCACTCCTCCTTGTGGGCAGCCCCTGGCTATCAAGGCCTGCTGCTGCTCTCCTTCTATATGAGCCGCTCGTTTGCTTAGTATATTAGTGATCCAGTCAATCAGCACTTTCTCTACGCCACGTTTGGAGAGGGCAGCACCGATGCTCGACAAATTTGTCTTGTCGAAAGTCCCTTCGATGTCTATGAAAGTGCTTCTCCACCATTGTGTTCAGTTCTTCACAGTACACATCTGCAGTAATGCTCGTCCTGTTTGGTAAAAAGCTGCGATGAATCACACCGGCCCGAAACCACAAAGCAGTGACCATCAGCGACTTAAAAATATCTTCATACTTCATTCGTAAAGGTTACAGAATTATAAGTGTAACATTTTGGATTGATAACAGAATCAAATATGTTACACTTATAAATGTGTTAACCCAAAACACTTACAAAAGTGTAACCGTAATATATCTGTTACAGATATAAAAGTATTAACAGTGTTAATAAGTGTAACAGTTAATAAGCATTAGATAACCCCAATCCATTCGCCGTTTGTTATTTTCGTTCAAAACACGTCATCATCATCATCATATCAGTCGAAAGACGTCCCTTGCTGGACGTAGGCCTCCCCAAGCATCGCCGCATTGATCGGTCCCGTGCGTCTCGCATCTAGTGGACTGCCGCCACCCTCACCAGGTCATCTGTCCACCTTGTAGGAGGCCTTCTAACGCAACTTCTTCTGGTTCGCGATCGCCACTCTAGAACTTTTCGGACCCCAACGGCCATCCGTTCTGTGAGCAATGGGCCTTGCCCACTGCCACTTAAGTTTGGAAATTCTTCGGGCTGTGTCAGTGACCCTGGTTCTCTTACGGATCTCTACATTTCTGATTCAATCACGCAAGGAAACTCCGAGCATAACCCTTTCCATAGCCCATTGGATGACTCTTAGCTTTCTGATAAGGCCCATTTTGACCGACTTGTCTCAGAGACATGAGTCATCACTAGCAAACCACACATTGATCATAGACTTTCGTCTTGAGACACTGTGGTAACACTGTGGACGAGAAGATACCGCGCAACTGCCCGAACGCTGCCCAGCCGAGTCGGATTCAACGGTTGACCCCTTTCTCGAAGTTAGGCCTACTCAACTGGATAGTTTGTCCCAGGTGGACATAGTCGTCCACAACTTCGAGTGTAGAGTGTCCGACTTTGATAGGAGTCGCGTAGAAGCTCTACTGAGGTCATCGTGCATTATATGAGGTCTTCCATAGTCTTAGCCATGATGACTATATTATCGGAAAACCGAAGGTGAGTAATGTACTCACCATTGACGTTGATGCCTAGCCCTATTCAGTCCAGAACCGTGAATTCATCCTCCAGGGCAGCGGTGAACAGTTTCGGAAATATGAGTTCTTCCAGCCTCACACCTCACTTCTGTCTTCTCTCTTTCTGAAGAAAGATAGATTCCGAGGTCTGATCCTGAAGTCCAACTGACATGGTGGCGTATTTGTCCAAATATTTCAACACTTTGATGTACTGGTAGTCGATTTGGCACCGTTGGTGAGACTGCAGTATAGCCCAAGTCTCGAACTCTCGATCGAATTTAAGGCTTTCTCGTAGTTCGCAAACGCTAAGCAGAGAGGCAGGTTGTACACTTCGGTCTTCTCTATAACCTGCCGCAGCGTATGTATGTGGTCTACGATACTGAAGTCTTTACGGAATCAAGGCTTGTTCGGGAGGCTAGAAATCGTCAAACCTGTGCGCGAGATGATTCGTGATGGCTCTTGAAGGTAGCTTGTAGACATGGTTAAGAAGTGAGATGGGACTATACTTCTTCAGCAAGGCATTTTATTTATTTATGTATGCTTTATTGTACACCAGAAAATACAGGAACAAAATAAATTTAAAACTAAAAAATATACAACAGGCGGCCTTATCGCTTTACGCGATCTCTTCCAGGCAACCTGGAATGGACAGTGATTGCCTGGACATGACATGGGGTTGACAGTGGTGCAACAATACCAACAAAGAACATAAAGATACAATAATACTATAAAAACACAAATAGATAATTATATATGCTATAAAATAGATACATAAATACATACATATTTAAAATATAAGCAGTGAAAAAAGAAATACGTTTGACAATCATAGACAAAATGTATGTCAACAAACTAAGAGCACGATTACAGCTACAAGTAATGTTCCTTGGTAAGTCTTTTAAACACAGGCAACGACTGAGCACGTTTAATTGAGTCAGGCAATGCATTCCACAGACGAGCAGCCTGGACAGTAAAAGATTTGTCCATGAAAGTTGTGGCATGCATTGGCATTTTAAGTCGCAAGTTAACTTATGACCTTACAGATTTCGTGTGGGAATCGCAGATAAACTGAAAACGATCCTTTAGGTAAAGAGGGGTGGAAGGAATAAAGAGCACATTAAATAAAAGAGAAAGAATATGTGCATTCCGGCGAAGACGAATTGGCAACCACTTGAGCTTTACACGGAATTCGGAAACATGGTCATAATTTGCGCAAACCGAATATGAACCTTATACAAAAATGTTGAAGTCGCTCAAATTTATCGAGTTGTTCTTGAGTAAGGTCAAGATAGCTGGCATCAGCATAATCAAGGATGGGAAGAAGAAGAGATTGTGCAAGCGCAATCTTGGTGGCAGTCGGAAGAAAATTACGTAGTCTTCTCAAAGTTGCAGCAGAGGCAAACAACTTACGGCTAACTTCTTGCAGTTGGGCAGTCCAAGAGAAGTGCCCGTCGATGAATATCCCCAAGTTTTTAACTAAGTTAAGTTGTCACTGAAGGGAATTACTGAATTGTCAAAAATAACCTGGGGAAGAGACGTCCAGTCGATGCTAGAAACTATTCTAGGACTGCCCACTACTATTACCTGCGTCTTTATAGGGTTTACCTCAAGCCCATACCTCTTGCTCCAATCGCAAATGCGAGCCAGATCAAGATTGATGGTTTCTATAGCATCAGACAGCTTTCCGAGAGGAGCTCGCGAGTATAATTGCAGATCATCTGCATAAAGATGGTAGGAAGAAATTAGTTCGTTGGAGATTGAGTTTATAAAAACTGCGAAAAGTAAAGGAGATAAAACGCCACCCTGTGGTACCCCGGCAGAAGTACTACACCAGGAAGACAAGTTCTCTCCGATGCATATACGTTGCCGGCGCCCGAACAGGTAACTATGATACCAGTCAACCACCGATGGAGATATATTAAGAGAGCATAGAATGCCAAGCAAAACATCGAAATCAACAGTATTAAAAGCATTACTGAAATCCAGCAATGTACTTCTTTGATTATGAATTAACCGTTCTAGGACTTTGGACAAGAATGGTAAAACGGATATTGGACGAAATTCAGAAAAGGATGAGCGATTGGACTTTTTAGGTAAAGGAATTATCTGCGCATCTTTCCATGAGGATGGGAAGAGACCGCTAGACGCAGAAAAGTTAAGGATGTAACAAATGACAGGAAGGATAACGTCCAGCACCGGGAGTAACATTTTACGGCTGATACAGTCACTTCCTACTGCATTGGAAGTAATCGATAGTATGCTCTTCTTAATATCACATGCGGAGAATTGACTGAGCATAACTGGGAGTCGGAAGAGATGAAAAATAATCCAATGTATTCAACTTAACTGTCCTATCGAAATTGGACGAAGCTGTGAAATGATTATTCAATGCATCGATATCTAAATCTTTAGGGATTGACTCTTGTCGCGTTTTACCGACACCCAATGATCTTAGGAAATTCCAAACTTTGGATGCGTCGCCGTTTTGGACAGAGTTATGAATGTGTTGGCGATTAGCATTCCTACACATCTTATTGCAGTGTTTGCGGATGGAGACATATTTGTCCCTATTCGCATCAGTAGGCCGTCGCTTATATATAGACTTTGCTGCAGCTTTTTTGTGTAATAACTTTTTTATCTCATCTGTCAGCCACGGCGCCGGAAAATGTCTAACTTTAACAGCTCGTAAAGGTGCATGAACATCATAAAGCTCGATGAGTTTAGTAGTGAAGACATTAACCTGCTCATCGACCGACGTAGAGGCAAACAAAGGAGACCAATCCATACTGCTGGCATCCTGGCAAAGACTATCAGTGTTCATACCACCAAAATTGCGTTGCATGAGATTTTTGGCTTTAGACTTAGGAGGACGAATTTTATATGAAAGAAAAATCAGGTCATGATGCGAAAAGGCGTCGGCTGAGCATTGGCCATGCTTAGCCACGCGATCAGGTGAGAAGACAAACATCAAGTCAAGAAGCGAAGGAGTACAGTCTGGCAAATTGTGAGTAGCACTTAGCGGCAGAATGGATAGATTGCTAGAAGCTGCAACATTAGTAAGAGAAGAAGAGCGATGGTCTTTTTTTAGGAGACAATTATTAAAATCACCCATGATTATGCTATGACTTTAAGAAGGGACCAGAAGTTCTAAGAGATTTTCAAAAGATGAGAAGAAATTGATGCGTAAGGAAGGACAGTAATAGACACCAAGAAGTAGTTTCGTGTGATGTAGTTCGGACTTCAAGAAAGAGGTGTTCACCAGCATTTGATGGCGGCGGCTGCGCTGACACATGGACTACAGAGAAGGGAATGTGTGCACGGAGGTATATGGCAACACCACCACCGCCACCAACTGCCCTGTCGGTTCTTATGAGTACGAAACCGGGCAAAGAGTAGCTAGTCGAAGGGAGACAAGGTTTAAGCCATGACTCGGATACAAGAATAGCATGAATGTTTTTACAGTCAAAACTTGCCAACATATCGTGGAAATGGGCCGGAATACTCTGGGCATTGATAATATGAATTACATTAAAATTCCTCGGAACATCAGATAACTGCGCTGTAAGACTGTCAGCCAGAGAAGGAATGCTCACAAAACTGTCATCGTTGCTTAACAAAGAAAAATAACTATTGTTGTCGCTGCTGTCATCTATAGACATAAATATTTCCTATTAATAATATAAATATATAAAACTGTCTTAAAACCAAAAACCAATAACAAGTTCACCTGCCGGTTGCGTTATTACGTTACAAGTAAAAAACAAAAAAATAAAACAACCATCTAGATAAGTGACCGGGCAACACTAGTTAGCAGAACCAAAATAACTTAAAAAGAGCAATATTAAAAAAAAAATATTACCTCAAACAGAACGCACCCATGAAAACGAAAATAACACTTGACAGTAACATTTAGTGATAAAAGTCAATTTGTGACGTAAATAAAATTGTAAACATGGCATTTTCACCCTTCTTAGCTCTCTGTAGAGAGTACTATATTACTTGCTTCTTAGAGAAGAGTACCACCATACTCCTGCATCATGCCTGTGGCGTTTGCACCTTGAGTATGACGGAATCAAACAGCTTCTGAAGTGCTTTTGGTACTGGTTTTCCACCCGCCTTCAGAAATTCGGCCGTAATGCCGTCATCATCCGGTGCCTTGTTGTTCTTAAGCTGTTTAAGAGCCATCCTAATCTCGTGCAGGCTGATGTGCGGAATGTCTTCGGTATAGTACCGGGTCAATCTAGCTGTAGGGTCGTTTGCTAGATTTGCGATGAGTTTACTGGTTGACGCATACAACTGCCCATAGAGTATCTCGATCTCCCTCAGAAACTCTGGTTTGGCGGATAAGACCCAGCCATCATCGGTCTTCAGTTTATTGAGGCAAAAACTCAGTTGGCTGAAAAAAAACTGGAGATCCTAGCAAAGGTGAGACGGTACTTTAAGCCTGAGCAGCTGCTCAACTTGTATAAAGCGCAAGTTCGGTCATGCATGGAGTACTGCTCTTACCTCTGGGATGGATCTGCCAAATATCAACTTGATGCAATTGATTCGATTGCACTAATCGACTCAAAGCTGCAGAACCTTGAAAAGAGACCTGAAAAACTACTTGTGCGCATCTAAAGACTCTTGCCAAGTTACGTGCCGACAACTATACTCAGGGGTGTCTGCGTCTTAAGTCAAGAGTGAATAGGTTACTTCTAGGCAATCGTGCTTCACCGTCGACCACATCATCACTTAACATTAGGCGAGATGGCGGTTAAACGCGAGCCTGTCACAAATAAAAAATCTGGCACTGCCCAATAGTCAGATCTCTAGCAAAGGCCTTGGAGCCCTTGTTCCGCTCAATCGCAACTTTAATACTTTCAGTGTTAAAGCGGTGGAGGTCTTTTCAAGGACTTTGAGATCCTTCTGCTGCCGGTATTTCAACGCATCGTCTGAAGACTGCAGGGTAATCTCACGCCTCTCTTTCATGAGCTTGAGAATAGAATCAGAGAGCTTTTTGTTCCTATCTGTACGGCGGCGGGTCATGAAAAAGTTAGACCCGACCGTATCGAGAGCTTTCAAGGAGAGCATCTTCATGGTTCTGCTTGTTGACCGGCCGAAGCTGCAATGTGCTGTGCCAGGGTTGCTGATGTGGTTAAGGGTGATGACCAGAAATACGCATCCGCTGCATGCTGGTGCTTAGGATACCCCCGTAGATGCCGTGGGTACTGGCTGGCTGTGTGACTCGCTGCTCGAAAGCTTGAGGAAGTGATGATGTCGTCACGATGAAGTGCACGAAGGCTGCGCTGACGTTCGTGTTCGAGGGTCACCAGTTCGGAGGTATGCGGGACGGGGTGGAGAGTCCCACAAACCTCCATAGAAAAGGGAAGATCCTCCGACCAGACGGGTGTTGTGTCTGGTCCGGGCAACAGCCCAACGATTATTGTCGGACTGTTGTATGTGTTCAAATCGCACCGAAAAATTTGCTTTCGCGATGCAGGGTTTGTGTGACTTCATGTCATTAGTTTGTATGTGGGGCGGCGTTGGTGCCGCTACATCTATCTATAATATTGTTTTAAATGGAGTTAAAATATGAAATAAGTGGTGAAATGGGGCTAAGTATGCGAATGCATTTTATTATGAAACATGCAAATTGATATAAACAGATCTCTAGTAATTAAAAATATGTCGACTCGTAGTAATGAGTGCTCTGTGTCCGGTGCCCCAGGTGCACAAGGAGAACGCGCCCGAGTGCCTCACCATGGTGCACTACACGGAGCTCGCCGACAAGGGGCTCATCCTCATGCGCGGTGAATTTGACAAGGTAACACTTCGACTTCACTTTTTTCAGTATGTCAGTTTCTTCAGAAATACTGTAACGAATTTAATAAGATGAATGTTCTCAACTCAACACTGGCTATATGAAAATGACTTCAAATGCACAACGCCATCTATCGAATATGAAGTTTTTACTGTCCGAGTATCTGAATTGCGTGTTGTGATAATTATACTTCTTGAACACTTTAAATTCATCGAACTTTTGATAGAGTGAACCGACTACGAAAAAACAATAAACCGGCTAAGTGCGAGACGGACTCACGCACGAAGGATTCCGTACCATTAACGCAAAAAAAACTGCAATAAAATCACGTTTGTTGTACGGGAGCCCCACTCAAATATTCTATTCAAATAGAGTCTTAGTAATAGGGTCCCGTTTTTACCCTTTGCGCACGGAACCCTAAAAACTAAGTACTCAATACTACACACAATACAATTTTATTTATAAAGGTTATCTACATTGGTCCCGTACATTTTACGTGATGCGTGCACAAATAAACAGAAAAACAGGTTGTTCTTTAACACCCTGGCTATTTTAATTTTGGCAATATTTTCGATGTACAAAAACGACTTTTCTACAGATTTATTGTATGTATTGACTATCCAGCGGCTTTGCCTGCGCCGAAATTATCCCAAGGGAACGGATTCCCCGACAAGTGTTCTATGTCCTCAACCTATCTGTAATCTGTATAAAATCGGTACAAAATTCATTAAAATTAATTCAAATGTGAAGGCGTAAAAACAAAAAAAAGACGTGTGGCACTCGGGGACTGCCGCGGTAAAACTATTGCATAGCATTTATTCTGGAAAATGCGTCAAAAAAATTAACAAGCAAAAGTGACCCTTATTCTCATTAGCATAAGGTCCACATTGATCACCATTGTCACAGAAACAGCTCAGAGAGACCGATAAAAGGCAAAAAAATTACGACCAACAAAAATTTTAAAACCCTCATATCTCAGAAACGGTTGGAGGTAGCGCATTTCTGACAAAAAAATTGCCCCCCTGCCTGCTCCTACTTCATCCAGGAGAACAAGATAGGATTTACCCCCCCCCCCTTAACCGTTTACCTCCCCCGCAAAAAAAATTTTCATTCTAAAAATACCAACACGGAAATCGAAAACACGAGCAACAAACCTCCCCCCCCCCCGCCCCCCTGCCTCCCCCCCCCCCGCCCCCCTGCCCCTCACCACTCAGATCATCAGTATCACCGCCGTGCCCGTCGGAGTGGGGAGCGTGAGGTTTTTTCGTTACGGAATTTCTGGATTCGGTCCCCGCGCTCAAGGCCCGCGATAGAAGCTATGCAATAGCTTAAAAGTCAGACGAGAGTCCTAGAGACACCTAGAACTCTCTGTGAGCCATAGAAGAGATCAAATACGATTTATTCACTTCGTATTCGCATTAATTTTATATATTTTCCATTGGTCCTCCAATGACGCGCCTATCGCATCGTGATTTCGTGATTTAATGAAATACTTCAATAATTCATTTTCTTGGACGTTTTGGTAAAAGCTATGACACAGATTTTTTGATGTTTTTATGTTTAAACTCAATTGAATGTTTTGTTTTTACAGAATGTACTGGATGGTCAAGAGGCTCGATGTCTAGCAAATCAATTTCAGATGTACTACAGTGGAAAAGACGTTACAAAGTTGCAACTGGTTAAAACATTCACTAAGAATCCTGATACATTCAAACACATGGACCTAATAGCACAGCTAGAAAACATTGGTTTATAATTTTGGATTGTGATTTATTTCATGCATGTAAATACGTGATAATAAGAAGTACATAAATAAAAGGCCAAGTACAGAATGTGTTTGAATTCATAATATTAATAATAAGATCGAGAGCCACTAACACTCGGGAATACATAACACCTAGTTACCTACACATACATCTAAGGTTCGGAGCGACATTCTTTTTCTTAGCAGAAGTACACATAGGGAGGTCGAAGAAGTATCAGTTCAATCTGTGAGGAAAATAGGTGTAATCGGGCGTGTCATTTACGATAACACTTAATGGAGAGTCCGGCGATACGGCTGGTAAAGATGGAGCTAGTAGAGGAGAATGAGGGATACAGCATCCTCCATCAATGGTTCTTCCTATTCTGGAGGGCCGATGAAACAGGCTCTGCTGTTGTACGTGTCCTAGCCTGATATAGTCTATTGGATCATGAACAATCATCTGACAAGGTAGATCATTTTTATTAACGGTGTTCCCTTTTTGGTATTTAAACACATTGTCTCCACATTCTTGGTAACAGCTTTCTATAAAAAGATTTTGTAAATAAACCTTAGTTTTTTTCATGACATCATCTTCTATGAAATTGACATTTCGTTTCATATATGTAGGGATTTCGGACATAAACTCTTCGTACAAATGATAACCGAAATCGTCGTGAAGACTTTGGTTAGACGATGTAACAGTTGAAACCGATTGCGCTCCTATACTGTCCGGGGACTTATCGGTGGTTTCGGCCGAACCCATAGAGGTAAACACATCAAAATTGCTAGAAAAGTTCTCTTCTTGGCTATTCGATTCTTTGTAATTGATTGATTCTTCAAGACCGCATTTATTGAAAAACTTAAAGTTTTCATTCTTGAAATGTTCAATGCTATTATCAAACGTATCAATTAATTGGGGCATCCTTACATTGGTTGAACTCGAAGTACTTATAGTTTTAGTACCCTTTATCAATTCATCGAAATTCAAATTTGGTTTTTCTTTCAAACCTTCCAAAGCAGGTCTTGTTATTGTTTCGGACCGAACAGCTTTTGGAAACATTTTCAACGTTATTCGATTATTCGTTACAAGGCAGTTATTTACAGTGTTATGATTAGAAAAATTATCACAAACTTGACCACTGTCTTTCTCAAACAAAATTTGTCCCGAACGACGCGATCTTTTTCTGATTTCGTCTAGGCATTTACGCGTTTTCCGCTTTTTACGTTTTGCCGTATTTGAAAACGATTCCATCACAAGAAGTAAGATAGTTCTTAATATAAAGCCAATCAATTGAAATACTTCCCTGGTTTAGGTAGGTACCTTTTACGGGAGAAAACCTACTATTTTTCTTAATTGTTTTGTATAATCCACATGTCGTATCTATTATTGGTAAGAATAACTATCACAAATAGGCAAATTTAGTAAATAAAGAGTAAAATTAATATTTTTGCGTTTTTGACTTCGACATTCTCAAGAAAAGTTGAGAAAAGTAACTTGTCAGTTTTATGGTTTGTTATATCATCAAAAAGATTTCAGAAAAAAGTTCGAAATTCAAGAGGTGCTTTCGCGCCGCCCAAACAAACCCAATCCAAAGAAGAATTACCGTTTTGTAAGGGAACTTGGGGCCCCTTTGAAAAATGGTTGTATTTTGATGAATTTGGTTTGTAGAACAACACGTTATATTTTTAATTAGAAAACATTTTGTATTTATTTTTCGGGGTTCACGAGATATAACGATGTTTCTATATAGAAAAAATATATAAATCCTATTATTAGATCATATTGAAATCGCAGACACGATACCTCATATGAGGCCTGTGTATGGGCAATCTCCTTTAGAGATGTCCTTTCTGCAGAGGTGGCGTTAGAGCGAAGCCGGGCGAGAGCCCTGGGTGCCAGATATGAAGGCGCTAGTTCTTCCATAGAGCGAATAGAGTGGCCGCTCTGAGCACCAAAACGGGGACGCCGAACCCAAAGTGAATGAGCGCCTATGAGTATATAATATATGTTGTTCTAATTTAATTTTCGGGGCGTCATCGCTCGTACTGAACTGTGCTTCAAAGGCACTGCCTTGTATTCAATTGGTGCATGCATGATCTAAGAATAAAATGTGAGGAAGGTCGGGATGAATTAGGTGCCCAATGTTCTACCCTTTCTATCCGGTGGCGAAGTGTATAGCCGTGTACTTTAGCTTTCACATACCGGCGTAATTTGTCCGGCAAGCGATCGCCGGGTACATGCCGTATCCAACCCTTCCGGTCGCCGTCTACCTGTTAGCCGGAAGGTCGAACACATAGTGGTATATGGAAGACTCACTATGCTTTCAAAATGAAAGCATGGTAACATGGTTCGTCTTCCATACACCACCGCTTGACAGGCTTATCCTGAGGTAGAAACGCATACGTCAGTTTGACGTATGTCGCAAAGATCAAGCTATCAGTGCCTTTTCTTATTTTTTTACAGGACAGCTCATAGTTATGGTTAAGTTATGGCTGACAACAAAAATGAAAATGATACTGACACGCAAAAAGAAAAAAGGTATGGCTGACATTGACAGACGATGACATCTCATCTCTCGGTAGCACAGACTACTTAGAGATACTACGTATACGCGTATACTACGTCGCTCGGTAGAGAGTAGGTACTTAAATTCCTTGCATCTCATGCTCATGTCAATAGTGGCCTACACTACACGTAAAGTTCGGACCTAGTTATTTTTAAGCATTGCGACTATTTTCATTATGGGCGCGGGGAGGTTGCGGGGGGTCGGGAAGGAAGGTTTGGCTCCCCCCCCTGTACCACCCCCACCACTCGGAGCTCCATGGTTATGGAGATATCCATGGTTAAAGTTTTCAGGTTAGAATAAAAATTGTCATATATGTCCATCGTTTTAAGCGGCGGGAAGGAAGGGAGGGCAAGGGGTTTAGGTGGGCTACCCCACTGTACCATTCCCACCCCACAGAACCCCATGGTTATCTCCATAACCATGGGGTTCTGAATATAATATAATAAAATATAATATAATAAAATATTTGATATATATTTTACTTTAATATAATTAGTGAGATAAAAAAATGTGAATAAGGAGTTTAGGGCACACGTCATCTCCTTCGTGTTAGGTTACTTTAGACCCTTCAGACATAAATAAGAGCCCCGCTGCGGGCGGCGGGGCTCCGTCGACATTGTTTTTAAATAGTAATTGTAAAAACTTTAACCATGGATATCTCCATAACCATGGGGTTCCGCGTGGTAGGGATGGTACAGTCGGGTAGCCCCCCTACCCACCCGTTTCCCTACCACCTCCCCGCCCCAAAAAACTATGGATATTGGATGGAACTTTTTATTCTAACCTAAAAACTTTAACCATGGATATCTCCTTAACCATGGGGCTCCGAGTGGTGGGGATGGTAAAGGGGGTAACCCGTCCTCCCCCTTCCTTCCCCCCTCCTCCCCGCGCCATAAATTAGCGGCCCATAATGGAAATTTTAACCCCTGCGTCCGAAAAGTGGTAGGTGGCTAACGACCTGTCCCGTCACAGGGGGACCGTGGGTGCCATACACGGGTTCGTCTTGCACCCTTGTGCTGGTTTGGTCCCTGAAGTGGTCACGGCGTGCAATGTGTTCTGGTGCGCCGGTGATGGAGGGTACTCCCCAGAAGAGGGTCCGGCGACGGGCAGCCGCAGAGGGTTCACGGAAGAGTGCTAACGCTTAATATAAGGTCACATTTTGAGAAGTAATGTTATACGGCAAACATAGGGCAAGACCAATTTACTCAATACCCGACTACGGCGAAACAAATCGTAACCCTCCCTGGGTTTTGTTTTTGACCGGTATGTATGTATTATGTATGTTCATCTGTAGATACCCTCATAACTTGACAAATGAAGTGTAGCTAAGTGTGTTAGAAACGGCTTGTTTGGCCGCTGAAAGCTATGTGACTTTTCTGTTATTTTTAGGGTTCCGTACCTCGCAGTAAAAAAAGGAACACTTAGAGGATCACTTTGTTGTCCGTCTGTCTGTCAAGACCCTTTTTCTCAGGAACGCGTGAAGGTATATCAAGCTGAAATTTATAACAAATACTCAGGTCTACCCATTGTCTGATACAGCCAACAAAATATCCGCAAAGAACGGCGAAATCTTAGCTGACTTAAATTTGAACGTCTGAAAGTGAGTTATATACGAAAGAAATTCTATTAATTGTCTACGTTTTTTAAAGTATAATTGGGCTGATTCAAAACGGATAAAAAAACCATAATAAATAAAAAGTTATTTGATTTTTTAGTTAATTTTTTTAGCTTAGTGTTGCCATTATATATTTGATTTGTTAAGTGCCAAGTAGTAAATAATAGGTAATATAAAATACACACATCAACACGGTCTAGGGATATTTCATACTCAATTAAATAACTCGAAAAGTCAGGGCCGGATTTAGAGGTGTGGAGGCCCTGGGGCATCAAGGGAGTGGAGGACCCTAATTATTTTTCAAATAGATTAAATCATATTTTTCTTGCAAGTGTTTCAATATTTTTTTTATATAATCGTATGGGAGGGGAGACAGGCAAGCGGGCGGCGTGAACCCCGCGCACCGCAACACCCCGCATTGTGTTCCCAGAGTGATAGCTCTAACGAGACGAGATCACGGATCGACCATCGGTCGCAAACACAGTAAAACAATACGCTGCTGCAAGTAAAATTAAGATTTAATAAATAATGTTAAAATCATATAAAATAAAAATTACTAGATAAGTTTTCAAATAGTAATACAGTGGAATCTCTATAACTCGAACCTCGTTAAGTCAAAATCCTCAGTAAGTCGAAAAAAATGCCATTTTCTTCCGCTGAACCCTTAGATACGCGGTATCTCGAATTATTTAAACTTTGTAACTCGAACAAAATGTTATTTTCCTACGAAGTATTGATAATACATATTTATACTCTATATCTCGAATTTCAAAAAGGAGTTTCCAAAAGTCGTAGTTAGTAAAATACAATGACATCTGTCGTCTTACTTGGAATTCTCCGAAATAATGGCAATAAAATCCAAAATGAATGTTCGGGTTAGGAGCTTCTAATCTATTGTTTTTGTCTTGTACACGTGCAATTAATGAATATATTCATTAAATTTTCTAAGTTCAATTCAATTTTTAGGTTGGGTTTGACTCTACAAATCGAAAAATATACTTAGAAATCGCGACTTAGTCGCTCGAAATTTCAGCAGTTAAATCATATGTATCTCGAAGTTCTTGTTAAGTCAAAAACTTTTTGTCTCGATTTGTTTTGCATTTCCCTTGACATTCGAGTTAGAGATTCCACTATAGATACCCTATAGTTGTGTAAGTTTTTTTTAATAAATAAAATTTATGTGGGGGCCCCTCTCTTGTGGAGGCCCCGGGCAGTTGCCCCGATTGCCCTCCCTTAAATCCGGCCCTGCGAAAAGTACTGGCCGCATTGGAATCTTTTATACACCGATTTGTTTGTAATTTATCTCAGACTAATTCCAAATTAAAATTTTTGAAAATTCTTTTGTTTCGGTGGCATAAAAATGTCTTGATGTGTAGGAGAGGGAATTTTCATTTGTGCGAAATTTAGAAAACAATACGAATTACGTTTAGTTACAGTTTTTTTTCATTTTTAAACGAAAGATAAAGTTAAAGTTGAGGTATTGTAGCCATGCAACGCCAACATTTGACGAGGGCGGAGATGTTACGAGCTTTGGGAATGCTGGAAGCTGGGTTTGTTCAGCGTGATGTTGCTGAGGCCATAGGGACCCGCCAAAATGTAATTTCAAGATTGTGGACACGCTATCGTGCCACAGGTGAAGTAGCGGAGAGGCACCGGGGGCCAAGTCGCATCACTACCCCCAGACAAGACCGATTTTGCAATTCCAAATTCCAACAGGTGCTGGGGCCCGTAATCTTGCCCCACAGAACACAAATGGGGCAAGATTTCCTGCTCATGCACGACAATGCCCGGGCACACACGGCGAGAACGGTAGCAGCTTGGTTACATACACAAAATGTTAGGGCCTTAGACTGGCCTGCTCAATCGCCAGATCTAAATCCCATTGAGCATGCGTGGGATATGCTGCAAAGAAGAGCTCTGAAGGAAGTTCCTGAAAATCTGGCTACAGAAGATCAACTTTTTGCGCACCCCAGAAGGACATGGGACAATATTCCGCAGCAAGACATTGACAACCTTGTTCTGAGCATGCCGAATCGTTGCCGATGTGTTATGAACATCATGGGCGCTTTCTCAGACTACTAACTTCAAGTTTATAAACACAAATTAAATGATTTTTCTATTTTTTTCTGTTTTACTCATAAATTAAAAGTTAATTCATATACGGTTTCCGCCTATGCTTTATTTTGTTTCCATAAAATCCTAAAATTTTAATCGAAGTACCTTAACCATTATTAAAAAATGGTAGAATATTAAATAACGCATCTTTTAAATATATACATGTCATTTAAATAATTAACACATTTATAGTAATTCGCTATTTTAAAAATATCCCTAGACCGTGTTGATGTGTTTATATATATATATATAGGTAATATGGTAGGTAATAGATTGCCCTGTGCGATAAGACCGCCCATTGTACACTTATCTTTATAAATGTTTTGTCCTGTAATTATTTAAGTGGTGTACAATAAAATATAATAATAATAAATAAGAATATTTTAGTGTAGTAGAAATAAATTTCAAAAGACTAGTATCCAAGCCTACCACCGCCACCGTCGCAATCGGCCTCTGTTTGAACAACTCTGTAATCAGCCAGATTTTTTTCTCCTTAGCATTTCTTTATTGTTCTGATGACTTACTTGACTTAATGTCCTAAGTCCCCTGGATGGGGCTAAGGGCGTCCACAGTAGTCCTCCATCGCGATCGGTCTTGAGCTTCAGCTCGCTCCACGTCATACTGATGCTTGTCGCTTCCGCCAACACGGTGCGACGCCAGGTTCGACGGGGACGGCCTTGGGGATTCCAATCCAGCGCTTGCTTCGGTATATGATCAGAATCCCTTCACAGCGTGTGACCAATCTTACTCCATTTGCGAGGCTTGATCTGGCAGTCGATCGGGCTCTCGTGGCATTGCTCCAACAACTCTACGTTGGTGATGGTCTCGGGCCAGTAAATGCGATGAAGACAGCGGTTGACGATGACTTGGATCTGGCGTGAAATATCTTTTGCCAAACAGGTCTAAAACATCGATAAGGTAGCTCGTGCTTTGGCGATCCTTGAAGCGATGTTCTCTTCACTACCTCCAGTTTCCAACACGACGCTCCCGAGGTAAGTAAACTTTTGGACGCGTTTCACTACCTCTGTGCCAATCAGCAACGGTGATTGGCAGAGAGGATATGATTCTTTACACCAGATTTGACGAGATCTCTTGGGGTGTTTATTTTTAGTCCCGTTCTTGCTGCTTCCTGCCTTAAATCTTTTAATTTAGCTTGCATGTCAGCATGGGTAGGTATGACTCAGCAGGCATAGTTCATCGACGTAATCCAAGTCGTCTAAGACGTTGGATAATCCCTACTCGAATCAAAAGCAAAAGCCCGTCAAGAACGACTAGAAAGAGGAGCGGTGAAAGAAGACAGCCTTGGCGGACACCTGCGTGTACTGCTATATCATCCGAGATGAGGCCATCGTGAGTTACTTTACAGGAATAATTCTTGTATATACTCTCCAAGAGACGGACAATTTTCGGTGGCACTTCGATGTTCAGTAGGCGGGACCAGATGCTGGACCATTTCAGCGTATCAAATGCCTTTTCAAAAAGGTGAGATAGATCTCCCTCTGCCATTCTGATACCTGTTCTAGAATGATACGAAGAGTGTTGATCTAGTCCGTGTACGAGCGGTTCGCACAAAAACCAGCCTGCTCTTTGCGTAGGAGAGGATCTACGGGCTTCCATAACCTATCCATGATAATCTTGCAGAAAACCATCGAGGGAATTGAGAGCAACGTAATACCTCTCCAGTTATCGGATTGACTAAGATCTCCCTTCTTGGGTACAGATACAAAAAGACCCTTGTTCCATTCGTCCGGAAGCTCTTCGGTGGACCATGTCATCTCAATGAGAGGCGTCAGAACTTTGACGGCTGAGGATAAGTCAGCTTGTAGCGTTGCCGCAGTTATCAGGTCGAGTCCTGGTGCTTTGCCTGTCTTCAAAGAGAGGACTGCACATGCAACTTCCGAAGCTTACGATGGTTCCGTGTCAATGTCGAGATGCCGGGATGGTGTAGAACTGACTTGCAGTGCGTCAGGTGTTGATGTTGCTGACAACTGGCAAACGGAAGACCTCCTCAAAGTGATTACGCCTGCGTAAGAGCTGCCCTTCCAACGTCACTATGATCTGACCGTCTTTAGACTTGAGTGTTTCCTTTTTATACTTGCTGTTACCTGCCAAGATTTTGGTAGCTTTATACAATTCCTTCAGGTTACCGATATTAGCAGCTTTTTGAGCACGATCAGCAATATCATCAGCCCACTGCCCCCTATCTTTGCGGGTGCTGCGATAGATTTCTCTGCGTTTCTGACGGTATTGCATGTTATGGCTGGCTCGCATGGCCTCAATACGGACAGCAATCCCAGATGAAGGTTTCTTCGGTCCTCGATCAGGCTACAAGTGTTCTGTGACATCCAGTCCTCGCGAGAATGAGTCGGTTTGTGTCCTAGAACGACGGAGCTGGTTTCTGTATAGGCCACTTTGATGCGTTTCCACTCCTCGTCCAATGAGTCCGAACCGGTATCAAGTCCCGAAAAACGATTACGTAGCTGGAGTTGGAACGTTTTACGGATGCGGATGCCCGGGTCACGCAGTTTGCTAACGTCAAACCTTCATCCGATCTTGCCGAGTCCTTCAGCCGCATATGCCACTGCAACCTTAAGTCGGATTTCAGCAACTATCAGATGGTGGTCGCTATCAATATCGGCGCCTCTGCGGTTTCGGACATCGAGTCCGTTTTTTAAAGCCAAAAGTCGTCGGTAGGGTATCGGTCCGGTTTCTTACTGTTTCAGTTTCATTAATATATTATTGTCGGGCAAGCGAGGGATTAGCCCACTGTGCCTTAATCCGCTAGCGAGGCTGCCGCTTTAGAGCCTACCGATTTGCTCGGTATTTAGTGAGTCAATTCTGTTTTAAAGCGCAGAATATTCGCCCTTCGCCCTGCATCTGTTAGCTCAGCTGCAACTCGGGGTGGTGGACGCGCGGCGGCGCGGTTGCAGCAGGTCCGAGGGATAAAGACGGAGACCTGGATGACTCGGACTGCCTAGGGCTCTGCTTGTTACGGTACTCCACCACGAGTACAGCAGAAGGTATTTTTAGCACTTTATAGGTAATGCTGTTCTCACCACCAGCGATACCCACCAAAACATACCCTAGCTTCTCTCCTCAAAATTAAAGTTCTGATAAACTCGTGTTATCGCGCTTGATCACAGTGTAAATTACTTCAAAATCATAATGCCCGTTTAGTATTGCCTCTAGTTTTATCATATTTTGTTATTGCAACATTGACGTTTGATTCTACTACTAATCAAACGTCAAATTGTCAAAAGTCAAAAACTCGAAACTTAAATATGGTACGACTTGTACCTACACTCTACAGTTAAATTGAATGAATTTATTAATTGGAATCTTCCAGTCACGTTTGTTAAGATATAAATATTGCTGCTGCTGCTCCGTGAACTGCTGATGGTTATGCTAAAGGTTCATTAAAATCGATATGGTGTATTTAAAGGAAAAGACCAGAGAGTGGTGACTGAAAACGAAATTGTTATATGCATTTTTATAAATAAAATGTTTACAGCATTATGATAAAGTGTTAAGAGAAAATATTAATCTGGAATATTTATGACAAGGTATGTTCTGCAGAATTTAAATGTGTTATCAAGGAGTATTTACCTAGCAATAATATTTGTAATTCATCATAAACTGATTAATAACATCAAATTGGACATGTAATTTTATAATGATTATTTTTATTTTCGGCATTTCTGCTTGGTGTCCAGCTCTGGTTTAGTGATGGATGGTCTGGCAAATGTAAAATTAACTTCTTGCAGTAAATTATCTACTCATTCATTAAAAATACCAATTATTGTTCACATGAGTAGATATTGTTTTCAGTTGTTTGTTTGATCTATATACCCTGAATACCTGACAAGTTAAATTTCCAACCATTAAACAAATTACTGTTATTTACTGTTAGACTGCGTACACATTAATCATGAGTTCCTTATATTATGATATCTGATGCAGGGAAATGATTAAAACTTGCCTTTTATCACTCCCTTAACTGTTTTAGTTATAATATGAATTGTACCAATCAGCACTCAGCTCTATGTTTTGATTATTATCACTGCAATACACTTAGCAAGATTATGAATATTATTCATTAATTATGTTCCCCACACAGATTTTGTTTTAATACCTTCTGTGAATTGATCAACAACCTTAAGGATCGAAACGACCGAACGGAAGAACACTTTTATCACCTCCCTGCGACATATTTATTGATGGTGAGCAATAAGGAAAGATGACTGAATGTTGACAGTTTTATTTATTTATATATTTAAATTAGGCATGCCAATAATCTATTGGCAGTAACATTATAAAGACAATCATTTAATAGAGCACAGGGCTACGAGCAATCAGCTCAGTGACAGGAATGCACAGCATTCTCAGACTGGGACTACAGAGTAGTTCAGTTTTAAGCAGGGAGGTATAGTTGGTGTGGAACTATGTGCCATCAGCACAGGCTATCCTAGCTTACAACCCACCCAGGGTGGGAAACAATAAATAATTTAGTTTGCAACTAAATGTATGAGAGGAAATGGCTGTGCACTCACAGGATTCAGGTCAGATTGTAATAAATTGTAATTGATCCCTGGAATAGGGCACTGGCTCCTGTAACATAGGTCAATCACCTAGCACAGGAGTCAGGGAATCCATGTATTTGTATGTTTTCTTATGTCAATAAAGTTATATTATTATTAAAATTATTATTGTGAAACACTTTAATTTTTTGACAATATTTAACCAAACCAGTGCAATAAAAATGTTAAGTGGGAGTAGTAAGCTTGCCCTCGTCCCTTCAGTGTGGTCATCAGCAGACATGAACAGTGTGATATATTGTAAATTTTTTGTTATTAGGGAAGCATGTGTTGATGATGGTGCATACGGTACAGTGGTGCGCGGGTCGGTGACGGGCACCGCGCCGGCCGGGGCATGGCGGAGGGCGAGGGCGCGGGGCAGCCCGACGCGGTGCTGCTGGCGCCGCTGTCCGAGGACACGTTCCTGCACAACCTGCACGTGCGCTACAAACGTGACATAATATACGTGAGTGGCGCGTGACGCGAGAGGCGCGAGACGCGTGAGGCGTGGCGTGACGAGTGTGTCGTGTTGTTGCAGACGTACGTGGGCAACGCGCTGGTGTCGGTGAACCCGTGCCGCGCGCTGCCGCTGTACTCTGCCGAGCTGGTGCGCGCGTACCTGGCGCGCCCGCCCTACCAGCTGCCGCCGCACCTGTGGGTACCGCCAGCGCCGTACTGCCGCCGTACGGTCCGTGTGCTCCTCGCTCGCTCCGCTAACTCGCTCTCTGTTGCAGATACGCGATCACGGCGACGGCCTACCGCTGGGTGCGCGACAGGAACGAGAGCCAGTGCATAGTCATTACGGGTGAGTGACACTATCCACGTCACCGACGCGACGTAAGGCTCGCTCCGATCACCACGTAATGCTACACAAATATTATCTAATTAAAAACTTACTTTCTATTCAAAAAGTTTCAGAGAACGAGCATACAAAATGTTAGTGTCGCAGTATTAATGTAGCACGATGTAGCATAGCGTGCTGTGCTGCGACCCGCTACGTTTCATGTATATGTCGTAGTCATATTGTATAACACACCGTATTACAAATAGGCGCGCCCGATTGAAAAACGTCGCTGTTTTGAATTACGGCTACCTTTCTTAAGAGCCCCGCTGCGCGTCAACAAACTTTTATTTTCAAGTTGTTATGATCATGCAGCGAGTTAAGGAACCCCAATCCCCCAATATTAGTTTAATCAGCCAATTCTTCTATTTCTTCTATTCTTCTATTTCTTCTATTTTTTTAAAACGTTGCCCCACACTAGGAATTTCTCCTGTATCGTGGGTGCGTTTACAAACATATAAACTCACATGCACAAACACCCAGAGCCGGAACAACTATCTGTAGGTCCTACAAATATTTGTTCCGTGCGGGAATCGAACCCGCGACAAGCAGCACAGCAGTCAATCGCTCAACCACTGCGCCAACCGTGCGCCCTAAAACTGCCAATAATTATATTATATTAGAATAACAACTATATGTCAGCATATGCTATCTAGGACATGCGTCATTAGCAGAGATGATTGGTTAGCAATAAGATTAGTAAATAAGATCAAGATTCTGTAGAATTTATTAATTACTGTCTTGCTGTAACTGGGTACAAATAAAGTTTATTTTTAAACTCTTCCGTTGTCGCTTACTTAACTGGCGCAGCCGGTAGGATCTCTGTAGTCAGTCTGTCACGTATCCACATCTACAAGAAGCAGCCGACGTCCGTTGTAACGGTTCAGCAGAGATCACCGAACAAACAAATACATTAAGAAGCCACATCAAGTCACGAGAGGACCAGGAGCCAAGCAGTAATTCAGGGAGCATGAAAATAGCTGCGGAATTGTGAGTAAATCTTTTCACCTTCCTCTCAGCTCTTCCATTTGCATCCTAACCTTGTATTAATCTATGTTGTGTGTATTATTAGGGACTAGCTGACCCTCGGGGCTTCGCTACCGTTAACTGGCTACCTATCTACCTACCCTGCATAACCTGCCTACCCTGCCCCTACCCTGCCTACCCTGCCTACCCTGCCTACCCTGCCTACCCTGCCTACCCTGCCTACCCTGCCTACCCTGCCCCTACCCTGCTCACCCTGCCTACCCTGGCTACCCTGCCTACCCTGGGTACTATGGCTACCCTGGCTACCCTGCCCCTACCCTGGCTACCCTTGCTACCCTGCATACCCTGACTTCCCTGGCTACCCTGGCTACCCTGCCTACCCAATCTACCCTGGCTACCCCGCCCCTGCCCTGCCTAACCTGCCTACGCTGGCTAACCTGCCTACCCTGGCTGCCCTCCCTACCCTGCCTACCCTGGCTGCCCTCCCTACCCTGCCTACCCTAGCTACCCTGCCTACCCCGGCTACCTACCATGGCTACCATGGCTACTCTGGCTACCCCGCCTACCCTGCCTACCCTGCCTATCCTGCCTACCCTGGCTAACCTGGCTACCCTGCCTACCCTGCCTACCCTGCCTATCCTACCTACCTTACCTACCTACCTACTATTTGTTATCAGTCATCAATAGTTTTCTCAGCGCACGCCAAATAATAAATTTTACAGGCAACATTTTCCTTGGGTTTCATTATTGCAATTTTCATAAGGATCTCTAATTTTTTTGAAATTTTATTATAGCCTATGACACTCAGGTATAATGTAGCTCTCTACTGGTGAAAGAATTTTCAAAATCGGTTCAGTAGATCCAGAGATTACCCCTTACAACGTCACAAACTCACAAACCCACAAACTCACAAACTTTACCTCTTTATAATATTAGTATAGATTGGACAACGCCGTAATAATATTTTATAGATTGTTAGTTGTAGTAAATAGTTAGGGATATTTTATTAATTTAGAAGATTCGTTATATCATTTCATAATGGAAGGTATCCGCAAGAGATGGTAAACATCATCCCAGTATTTAATGGCGATGCAAAAACGTTACCCTTATTTATTAAAAAATGTGACTATATTTTAACAACATTGCAAGGGGGCGTAGTACAAAACAATTATTTATTTCACGTAGTAACAAGTAGATTAACAGGCGAAGCAGCTAGTTTGGTAGGCGAGAGGGACTCTATAAATACGTGGGATGAGCTAAATCAACACTTTGGCGACCCACGTACGGAAGATTGTCTAGCAATGGAGTAAGAATCCTGTAGAATTAACAATGGTGAAAGTTACTTAGAGTTATGTCATAGCATATGAGAAGCATTTTATTTTCTAAAATATCAGAGACTATTGCTGATGACTCTTTACGAAAGGCTAAGCAGATAATCTATAGTAATAGGGCGATGAATGTTTTTCTATTTAATTTACCGCCATTCCTAGTTAGGTTAGTTCGTTTACGCAACGTTTCTACATTAGAAGACGCGTTGAAAATTGTGTTAGAAGAACAGAACTTTCAATCAGTCTATAAATCTAAAACAAACGATCGCCACAATTGTAATAGATCTAGTAAACCTAATTTTTTCGGTTTCAATAGTGCGAAGTATAATTTGCAGAGCATATCAAGTGCAGTTGCACCAAATAACGCTACGAGTAGTTCAATTACGACGATCAATTCGCAGCAGTTTAGGAACTATAGGCAACATAATAATCAAAATAATTTCAATCGGACAAATCATAATGATCATAACAATAGTACAAGTAGGTCACCTTTTTCGATGGCGCAACAAAACCAACAGTATACAGCACATGCACAGCGAACGTCACCTTTTGCAGCGCAAGCATCTCCGCCGGGTTCAAAGTCGAACACTGACGTTACTATGCGCACTGCAAGTTCGCGCCGTGTTAATTTCATTAATAATGATAGTTATAACGAACCAAGTTTTAACAATTCATAAAATGAGTTTCAGAAAATTCCTGAAGTTTCCAGACAGGGAAATTTTTGTATAACCACCTCTACCCTAGAGAGCGAATAAAAAATTAACTGCAATAAACGTCTTAACTTACCACACATAGCTTTACCCGAATTAAATGCAGTTTTTATGTTAGATACAGGTAGTGTTAGGTCTTTCATAAGCCCACAAATCGCAAACAAGTACTTTAGGTATCGGTTGCAATATGAACCCTTCGAAGTTGTTAGTACTCACGCATCGAGTGTTCATAGCGAGACGGCAATTATTCCTTTACCAGCTAAGTTTTGCAGTAAAGAATTTCTTAAATTTTATGTTTACAGTGTTGATGATAGGTATGACGGGTTAATAGGTAGTAACTTACTTAAACAGTTTCAGGCTAAAATAAATATGGAAAGCCAAGTTTTGCATTTAAAAAATGCGAATATTCCAATAATATACGCACTATCTATGAGAGAGGTATATCAATTACCATCTCGTAGTGAATTAAGGATTAGATTGCCAGTCAACTTACTAGACGGGGAAGCTATACTATAATTCAAACTATTTTCGGAAGGGATTCGAATGCCCACCGCATTAGTTAAGTGTGTTAAAGGTTACGCATCAACCGTTATTTAGAATTATACGGATGAAACCAGAACATTAGTGGTAACAGGACCTTTTACGGTCGAGCCTTACATGCAGAACCCATCTGTTAGCATTAATTTTACAGAAAATAACATAGAAATAGATAGGATGCTTACAGATAATTTAAAAAAATACAGTTAGAACTCATGAATTCTGAGGAACGTAGAACCATCGAAGGGCTATGTAATGAGTATAAGGACATCTTTTATTGTGAGAATATTCCATTAACGTTTACAAATCAGGTAAAACATACAATTAGAACAAGGAATGAAGATCCTATAAATATTAAAGCACATAGGTTACCTCCCATTCAATCGAAAGAAATTAGGAATCAGGTAGATAAAATGTTAAGGGACAATATCATCCAGGAATCACACTCTCCCTGGAGTGCTCCCGTACATTTAATGCCAAAAAAATTAGATGCATCAGGACAGCAAAAATGGAGGATGGTAGTTGATTACAGACGTCTCAATGAAATTACTACCGATGACAAATACCCTTTGCCCAACATAAATGATTTATTTGATATGTTAGGCAATAGTACCTATTTTACCACCTTAGATTTAGCTAGTGGGTACCATCAAATCGAGGTCCAGGCAGAAGTTAGGGTGAAAACAGCTTTCAGTACACCTTCAGGACATTATGAATTTAACAGGATGCCGTTCGGGTTAAAAACTGCACCTGCAACTTTTCAGAGGGCTATGGATAACGTTCTAAGAGGTCTCCAGGGCTTATATTGCCTGGTATACCTTGATGACGTCATCATATTTTCTAAATCGCTGACTCAGCATGCAGAAAAACTTAGAGCAGTTTTTGATCGTTTTCGGGCGACAAAGTTAAAAATACAACTCGATAAATCGTCAGTCATGATATTCTCCTTTCTATCCTTTCACATCTTATGGTTTCTTCCGAGGCCCTGGAATGGTTCTCTTCCTATCTTCGGGGACGTCAGCAGTCGGTTCGCGTTGACGAGAGTTCATCGAGTTGGTGTGACCTAGCTGCTGGTGTTCCGCAAGGCGGTATTCTTTCTCCATTGTTATTCTCCATCTTCATAAATTTTATAACTCACTGTCTTCGGTGTTCGTATCATCTTTATGCCGATGACCTTCAACTGTATGCATCTGCGCGGGTGGAGGGTTTGTCGGACGCTATAGGCGATGTGAACCGGGACTTAGTCGCTGTCAAGAACTGGTCTGATAGATTTGGAGTGTCTATAAACCCCTCAAAATGTCAGGCCATTGTGATCGGGAGCTCTCGCATGATGGGTCGGGTGGGGATTAGCTCTCTTCCTCCTATTATTTTTAATGGTACCGTTATCCCCATCAGCCCTAGTGTAAAAGATCTTGGTCTACATCTTGACTCGACGCTGGGCTGGCAACGTCAGGTTTCAAGTATCAGTCAAAGAGTCAACGGGACCTTGCGTTGCCTGTATCGTCTGAGAAACTTTCTGCCTGCAAAAACGAAGGCTATGCTTGTGCAGACTTTAATCTTCCCTATAATCGACTATGGTGATGTGTGCTACTTTGACCTGAACGCGGTATTCCTGGATAAGCTTGATAGGCTCCTAAACAACTGCATCAGGTTCATATTCAACCTGAGGAAATATGACCATGTGTCGAACTGTAGTTCTCAGCTCAAATGGATGCCCATTCGGCAGAGGCGAAATTTACGCGCTTTGACCACGCTCTTCTCTCTACTCAACTCTCCCACCCCTCCTTCTTATCTAATCTCTCACTTTCAATATCTGTGTACTTCACACGCTAGGAATCTGCGTTCGTCTAACAATCTTCTCTTGCTTTGTCCTTCTCATACTTCTGATTTTATTCATTCTTCTTTTCATATTCAGTCCATTCTTCTCTGGAATGCGCTTCCTCTCGATATCAGGACGGCCACCAGTCAATATGCATTTAAGCGGAAGCTGCGACATTATTTTCTGAACCATTAGCAGAGTTGTCTCAATCTCCTTTCTATTAATTTATATATGTATATATATATATAAAGGTATTTATTATAGTAAATATATATGTATGTTTATTTTAACTACAATATATATATATATATATATATATTGTTATTCAATTTAACTTCTCAATTTGTATGCACCTGCCATGTTATCTCTCCACCACCCTTGGTTGACTGGTAGAGAATGCCTCAGGCATTAAGTCCGCCTATGTATCTGTATGCTGCATGAAGTTTTAAAATAAATAAATCACATTTTCTTAGAAAGGAAGTTCTTTACTTAGGGCACACTATTACAAGTGAAGGATTGAAGCCAAATAATGATAAAATTGATGCAATCTTAAGATATCCTATTCCAGAAACAGTAACGCAAATAAAAAGCTTTTTAGGACTCATCGGTTATTATAGGAAATTCATCAAAGATTTTGCGAAAATAACTAGACCTTTAACAGCTTGTTTAAAGAAAGGTCGTAAAATAATGATTAATGATGAATATAGGGAATGTTTTGAAACATGTAAAAAACTCTTAACAAACGCACCTTTATTACAGTATCCCGATTTCAGTAAAAGTTTTATTTTAACTACTGATGCATCCAATTTTGCCTTTGGGGCTGTATTGTTACAAGGCACAATAGGCTCAGACAAGCCAGTAGCATATGCTAGCAGGACTCTGAGTGACACAGAAGTAAAATATAGTACTATTGAGAAGGAGCTTTTAGCCATAATATGGGCAGTTAAACATTTTAGGCCATATCTATATGGCAATAAATTTACTATTTTTACAGACCATTGGCATGGCTGTACTCATTAAAATAACCCAACAGTAAGCTCAAGCGTTGGCGTTTACGTTTAGAAGAATATGACTATGAGGTTAAGTACAAGAAAGGGCCTCAAAATACAAATGCAGATGCCTTATCTAGGATTAAAATTAATGCAATTAACGACGATTTGGATTCGATATTCGTTAACGTAGGTGATAGGAAAGAGAGAATACAAAAAAATATAGATAAAGAGCTGCAATTTGACGAAACGCCCATAGAAACGATAGAACTTTCGCATTCTGATGATGGCGTCACAGCTAATTCAGTTTCAAATAGGGAACATGAAGGTATTCCTATTTTAAATGAAGCTGTAGATACTAAAGCTAGACAAATTTTAGTTCACTCATGGTTTAAAGACAAGTTGACGGTAAAGGATATTTCTAATAAAAAACAGAAATTTTTTGAAAGCACTTACCAACAAGTAATGACAAATAAGTTAAAGACTGAAGAATATATAGACCCTAAACATAAATATCATATTTATTTTCAACATCCATCGTTTAGAAAATCTTTTTCAAACATGGTTATTAAGTTGTTTAAAAAGGGTTCAGTTAAGTTAACAGAATGTACAGAAAGAGTGATCAATTTGACAGAATCAGAAGATCTGAAAGAAGTTATTATGAAATACCACGACGGGAAAACTTGTCATTGAGGCATTAGGGAAACTTTGGCTAAACTTAAGAGATATTATTGGTGGCCAAACATGAAAGAAATAGTTACAACAGCTATTAACAGCTGCGATATGTGTAGAAAAATGAAATACGATAGAAAGCCCATTAAACCTCAAATTCAGTTAACCCAAACTCAGAATAGTCCATTCAAAGAAGCGTTTATGGATTTATTATACATTGAAGGGAAATATTATTTAACTATTGTAGATGCTTTTAGTAAATTAGCACAGGCAATAGAGGTACCTAATAGGAGTACACCAGAGATAGTTAGAGCATTAATTACATATTTCAGTATATATGGATTGCCTAGTAGAATAAGTTGTGATTCAGGAACAGAATTTAATAACACGTTAATTAAAGACATGTTAAGTCTATACAAAATAGAATTGCATATAGGGACTCCAAACAATCCCAGTTCTCTGGCAATAGTCGAGAGATTTCATTCTACTATCATCGAGATTTACCGGTTAGCAAAATATGACAAAAACGATTTAGATGCAGCTTCCGTTATGACGTATGCTATTATGGCATATAATAACACCATACAATCAGCGACGGATTATACGCCTTTTGAACTAGTATTTGGGCATACTGATGCCGAAAATGTATTTAATGTCGATAGGGAGAAAAATTTAACGCAGAAATTATTATTAGATCATAGGGAACGTCTCAAATTACTATACGAATTTGTAACGGATAAATTAAAAACAGACAAAGTTAAGGTAAGAGATAAGAAAGGAGGTGAAGAAACTCCAGTCCTTAAGACAGGAGATAATATTTATATGGAAAATACTAGGACTAGGAAAGCTAAGGAAAAACCTCGCTATGAAAATGCCATAATCACTGGTGAAACTGAACATAATACAGTTCCAGTAGAATTAAAAAAGACAAACTAGAGTGGCGATAAAAAATGTAAAACGTCCTCCACAGGTCATGCCTAGTACTTCTGGTACTAGTAACGTCAGGATTCACGCTGGACCTCCAGAACTTCACTCGGAATCCGGGGATAGCGTCGTTGAAGATGGGAGTAGCAGTGAAGAAGAATAATTCTTGGACTATACTATACTATTTCTTGTATTTAAGATTTTAGATTTAGAATCCTTAAGCTTACAAATAGATATTAATATTCGCGATTTTAGCAATATGAAAGCGAAAATTATAGAAAGCAAATTAAGTAATGAAACTTTAGGAATAGAAAACCAAGATTAAGATTAAGACGGGCTGGTGTCCGCAACTCCACGTCTAAGCGCGTATTTTGCGTACGGATAGAAATCCAAATAGGGTATTTAATTAGACTTACTAAAGATAATTTGCATCAAATTTTACCCCTTAGTCATAGAAACAAACGAGCTTTGTTCAACCCTCTGGGCTCATTTGTAAAAGCTATAACTGGTAATTTAGATGAAGACGATGATTTAAATACAATAAAGAAATCCTTTGACTCCAGAATAGAGAACATGATTTCGAACGTAAAGTGTCAACAATGCAAAAAGCTTTCGATAAATTAGTAAATGACTCAGAAATCATAAATTCAAACATTAAAAGATTAGGCTCTTACACTAATGGCATAGAAAAACTAGTTGAAAATGAATTCAAATTCAACAAGTTACTACGAATAATAGATACTATCTACCAAATTTTAAGCAACTTTCGAACTTGTTACGAGAACATACAAGAAATTGAGTCCGCAATCGCCTTTAGCAAATTAAATGTTTTGCATCAGTCTATTATAAATAGCACAGAACTATACAATACTTTAGAAATAATTAGTAAATATGTTAGGACAATATATCCAGTTAGTAAAAGTAATTTAAAAATCAAACCGACTTCCAGAACAAAAAACTACAAACCAAAAGTTAACTTTCTTTTCCGAAGTCGGTGTCTTTTGTACCCATTTTTTTTTCAGTTTTTTGACACCGACTTCGGAAAAGAAATTTATTTTTTGGTTTGTAGTTTTTTGTTCAGAAAGTCGGTTTGATTTTTTGTTAAAAAAATTTTATTTTTCTCTTTTTAGTTTTGGTAGGTATCTCCAATTAACATGATAATCATTTATGGCCAAAGTACATCTCATGACGATTCCAATAAGCCTAAGCACGACTAGGATACATTGTTTTATTTCAAAGTACCAGTGCCTACCTTCCGGCTTCATCATCAGAATAGTTCAATGGTACCATTTTCATCAGTACCATTCATTTATAAGTATTTGCTTAATCATAGTCATTAACTATTCGAGATATTTTATACCCGTGACATACTTAGCATTAAGGAGTTTCAGTTGCCATCTGTGGTCTTCTTCATCAGTTCCACTTCACCAAATTATACTTTCTGAGTGCAAGTGATTGCATTGTTGATGAAAATACCAAAATCACTATATAAATGACTATAATATTTGAGGAGTTCCCTCGATTTCTCTAGGATGCCATCATCAGATCCTGACCTGATGACTATGGGACCAACTAGGAAGTATACCCTTCAAAACAAAAGAAGATTTTTTTAAATCGGTCCAGGCGTCTTTGAGTAATCGGGGAACATACATAAAAAAAAAAAAAATAAGATTCCGACGAATTGAGAACCTCCTCCTTTTTTTGAAGTCGGTTAATAAAACTAGAACGTAATATCATTGTCAAATCATATTTAAATAACAATAGGTTAGTATTTGTGCTAGAAGTTCCTCTAATACAACGTAACATATAATTACTATAAGGTTATTCCTATTCCTATTTTCCATTCTCCAGATACTTTTACCATTATTCCCAAATACCCTAATCAAATGGTGAATCGATTGAAATACATGCCCATGGTAAGCTCATTTACTGAAATTGAAAATGACAGATTTCTTTCCGATGAAAGTAATTTAGCTCAGAACCAGTCGAGACCTGTATAGAACAAATTATGTTGATGAAGAACAACTACAATAGCTGCGTAAAGAATCGTATCAAGATACAAAAACCTAAGGTGCAGAAGATAACTGACAGTCCATGGTTAGTCTACACAGAGGAGAACCTGATCATTACTGAAAACTGCAACGAGGCAATCCGCAAATACAACATCTTTGGGACCTATATCGTGACCCTAGGCCAACAATGCGAGACGCAAATAGGAGGAGTAATTGTTGGTGCCACCACAAACACTACAATTTCCAGTTTCAAGCTGCCATTGGTCGAGATGCCAGAGCTTCAACAGGACATACAGACAAGGACGGAGAAAGTCGACCTAAGAAACGTGGATTTTAGTGACGTGAAAGAAATGTTACAAAGTGCAAAATATAGTGAAAGTGACGATACAACCCAAATAGTGACAATAGAAATTAGCGTATGGACCATTTTAGAGTATATCATTATTATAATAATTATTGTCGAAATTCTCCGAAGGCATCTGCAACGCCTTCGGATAATTTCTCTCTTAGGGAGGGAGGAGTTAAGGAACCCCAATCCCCCAATATTAGCTTCATCAGCCAATAATTATATTATATTAGAATAACAACTATATGTCAGCATATGCTATCTAGGACATGCATCATTAGCAGAGATGATTGGTTAGCAATAAGATTAGTAAATAAGATCAAGATTCTGTAGAATTTATTAATTACTGTCTTGCTGTAACTGGGTACAAATAAAGTTTATTTTTAAACTCTTCCGTTGTCGCTTACTTAATTGGGCGCCTCGTTATTAAGCCGCTTTGACGAACGCGAAGTGCTCATACAATGCGGCGTACTTTATTTCAGCTGAATTGAAATCCTACTGAACGAAAATAGCCGCATTTCAAAACAGCGACGTTTCTCAATTGGCCGCGCCTATTTGTAATACGGCGTGTTATACTATAAGGCTGCAACATATATAAGTCGAGGGATCCAGTAAGGTGGTGCACACTACACAGACTGCGGTCGTGTTGCAGGCGAGAGCGGCTCGGGCAAGACGGAGGCGGCGCGCGTGTGCCTGCAGTGCGCCGTGGTGGCGGGCGCGGGGGGCGCGGGCGGGGCGGGGGGCGCGGGCGCGGGGGAGGCGGGCGGCGCGGCGGGCGCGCTCACGGCCGCCGGCACGCTGCTGGAGGCCTTCGGCAACGCAGCCACCGCGCGCAACCACAACGCCAGCAGATTTGTGAATACGACTTTCTATTTTCACGTGATCAAAAAAACATTCGTAATGGCGATCTACTCTTACCCCCCGATTTCTAATTGAAGTATTTGAAGTTGAGTATTTGTCAATCTCTACTTAAGCCGGATGATAACCTGTCAATATTTGGCATTCAAGTATGGGTTGGTTTGGCACGTTCTCAACTCCAAATACTCAGTTCATAAAACGCCCTAGATTTACTTATCAGATGGTAAATATTATTGAATTATGAATTATTGATCAATATTTTGTAAATCACACATAAAATAAGCGCTTAGACTTTAAGAAAAGTGAGTAATGACGACACAGATGGCGCAGTAGTTTAGCGGTCGGCTGCTGTGCTGCGTGTCGTGGGTTCGATTCCCGCACGGAATAAATATTTGTATGGCCCACAGATAGTTGGTTTAGTTTACAAGCGAGACGCACTGGACAGTGGACACATGATTCATGTAATGTGTGAAATCAAGTCTTGTTTTTTTCATACGAAACAGCCGCAAGGCTTAGCACTGCAGTTTTTATCTGCGCGGATAAAATCGCAAAATCTGCGACATACGGAATTGAACGCAGTTTGAATTCGCGCGAATATTTTGAGCTTAATGAACATGTAGGAAGAGACAAAAATCGCGCGGAATTTTATCCGCAGTGCGTGCGTACGATTCAGTGCGCGTATAAAAATTCGTGCGAATAAATTCCGTGCGGAAAAAATACCCATTCCGCAATGCCTGAGTCCACTCTGGTTGAATGGTAGAGAATGTCTAGGGCATTAAGTCCGCCATTGTTTCTTTGTGCATGAAGTTTAAATAAATAAAACGTTTTCACGAGAGCGGCGGGCAGAGTGGATTTGGATGGTGTTGTAGGTCTCCGGCACGTAACTTGGCAAGGTTTTGGGGTCGTGAGTGGGGGTAAGTTCGGCCGGGCAGAGTGGACCCGAATGGTGTTGTAGGTCCCCGGCACGTAACTTGGCAAGGTTTTGGGGTCGTGAGTGGGGGTAAGTTCGGCCGGGCAGAGTGGACCCGAATGGTGTTGTAGGTCCCCGGCACGTAACTTGGCAAGGTTTTGGGGTAGTGAGTGGGGGCAAGTTCGGCCGGGCAGAGTGGTCTCGAATGGTGTTGTAGGTCCCCGGCACGTAACTTGGCAAGGTTTTGGGGTAGTGAGTGGGGGCAAGTTCGGGCGGGCAGAGTGGACTCGAATGGTGTTGTAGGTCCCCGGCACGTAACTTGGCAAGGTTTTGGGGTAGTGAGTGGGGGCAGGTATACATTTCTATACCCGAACTTAAAAAGTTTCAAGTATCAAAGTTTTATATTTTACTCTTTTTAGTGTTGGTACATCATATTACCATGAAAATCATTTATGTAGGCCAAGTACATCTCATATCAATTCTAATAAGCCCAAATACGACTAGGATCCGTTACGGAGTACGCAGTTCGATGGTACCATTTTCATCAGTACCATTTATTTATATGTATTTGCTTCATCATATCTTAAACACAGGACATACTAATTAAGTAGTTCCAGTGGCCATCTGTGGTCTTCTTCATCAGTTCCGCTTCACCAAATTATACTTTCTGAGTGCAAATGCCATGTTATTGAAAATACCAATATCGCTCTATGTCTTCCTATAGTAATTGAGGAGTGCCCTCGATTTCCATGGGATCTCATCGTCAGATTCTGATGTGGTGACAATGGGACCACCTTTCATGACGGAGATTCGCCCGAACATACATAAAAAAAAAATTGTATGATCCGAATTGAGAACCTCCTCCTTTTTGGCATCCATCCAAATCCATCCATTGGCTGTTGAAAATTCATTCAAACAATCACAGCAGATAACGCGTGCTTGACAATTTGTCACATTAATTCTCCTATAATTTTGAGCTGGGAAACTGGGGGATGGAAAGGAGAGCAATTCGTGAATTTTATTAGGTGTAATCATAGATATAGTAATCAAGGAGATATGCCCGGTAGACGAAAATATAACGGAAACCCACGGACAGAAAAAACAGTGGAAGTACAATGCAGCAAAATTACTATGGGAACCGGTGTCGCCAAACTCACACAAATAAACTGATAATCATATAATGCACTTCAAATAAGCCGATCGTTTGATTTGTCCTTTTAATTTTAGTCAAAACAAGCATAAGTCACAGATCTTACATCTGGAAAGAAATCTTCACGCTCTTTAAATAGAATTTATTTTGCGTTAGTGCAGAAAGTATTTAAGACATTTTGTAATCTAATCTCAAACTAGATACGATTGCCAAGTAAATTCCGCTACCCGACCATAGATGGCGGTATACTCAGTGGTTGCAATTATAAACTTTATTGCGTTTAATGTAAGGTTGACATTCGTGTCATAGGTCGATATCTACTGCTACTCGACCAGGGAAGTAACATTGCATTTTTAATTACATTATCGATATCGATAGATACCCGATTTCTTCATTCGAAAAAATAAACCTTGTATGGAGTTCAGTAAAACTGTAGTATGAATGGCGTAGTATTATTTAAGCATAAAATATTATATGTATAAAAATCTATTACTGTTCGTTAGTCTCGTAAAACTCAAAAACGGCTTAATAAATCAACTTCTAAAAAATGTTCAGAGCATATCGTGCTTGATTTGGATGGCATCCAATTAATTTTACCCGTTGCATCTATCCATTTCTCTTTGACGCTAGCTTCTTTGGGAAATCTAAAAATCAGAAGGATTTTTCATTTAGTGATTTCAAGAAATTGCTGCACAAACAATCATTGTAATAATTATTATGCATGCAAAGTGTACTTCATTTTTGTTTTGGAAAATTTAATCCACCTAGATAATATAAAAGAAAATATAGGTTCCTATTTTCTTTTATCGATATCCATTTATAAAATCAATACCGACCCGACTACATCCCTAATTGAGTAGCGAAGAATTTTCGAGAACGAAATAGTGAATACATTCAATACAAAATAAACTTTATTTGAATCGCGTAAGGTTGATTTTAACTAAACGTTTTATTAAATTATTAGTAAATTGAAAACTAAGATTTAATTAGTTAGAAAACAAATAAAATCGTTTTTACCGATGATACGAAATAACTCCATTTTTAGGGTTCCGTTAGTGTTCCGTTCCATAGGGTAAAAACGGGACCCTATTACTAAGACTCCGCGGTCCGTCTGTCCGTCTGTCTGTCAGTCTGTCAGCAGGCTGTATCTCATGAACCGTGATAGCTAGACAGTTGAAATTTTCACAGATGATGTATTTCTGTTGCCGCTATAACAACAAATACTAAAAACAATAAAATAAATATTTAAGTGGGGCTCCCATACAACAAACGTGATATTTTTGCCGTTTTTGCGATAATGGTACGGAACCCTTCGTGCG
Source organism: Orthosia cruda (assembly GCA_964057195.1). Taxonomy (NCBI): domain Eukaryota; kingdom Metazoa; phylum Arthropoda; class Insecta; order Lepidoptera; family Noctuidae; genus Orthosia; species Orthosia cruda. The sequence goes on along the minus strand of OZ059829.1, from coordinate 53,731,976 downwards.
CGAGTCCGACTCGCACTTGGCCGGTTTTTAAGATTCTTTTGCCTACTGTCATTTTTGAACTCCAAAATGAAACAAAACGGCATAGTTACGTAAAAAAAAATTAAAAATAAATTTGACGCGAGACTAGCAACTCGACGCGATGTTAGGACACGACTGGAATAGCTTTTGCGTGGAAGCGCTTATTAGTGATACGCGTGCCACGCCTACTTTGCAGTTCCACTGTTGTTTTTGTTCCGCGCGGCAACCTGTGTCTCCAGTTTGCCCCTACCACATGGCAACTACTACACATGCAGTTCAGTAAAGGCAATAGATACGCAGTCGCACACACACCCGCATTTCTTAAATCAGAACGTACTACACAATCAATTATAAACCTTATCTCATCAAACACAGCCTGTATTTACCATACACCGTACAACTTACCCACACAAAAACATCGGTCGCTATCGTTGTGCTGAGCAAAAGCAATTTATTTCACATTTACGCTAGTGATTGACTAAATCTGAAAGTTGTCGATTCACCCATTTATTATGTTATAAATTTTTTTGGAGCCCTGAAAATATTATAATACAAATGAACAATATGTACCTCATCATCATCATTTCAGCCGAAAGACGTCCACTGCTGGACATAGGCCTCCCCCAGGTGTCGCCACATTGACCGATCCCGTGCGTCTCGCATCCAGCGCCTTCCCGCAACCTTAAACAGGTCATCAGTCCACCTAGTGTGAGGCCTTCCAACGTATCGTCTTCCGGTTCGCGGTCGCCATTCCAGAACTTTTCGGCCCCATCGGCCATCCGTTCTGCGAGCAATGTGCCCTGCCCACTGCCACTTAAGTTTGGCAATTCTTCGGGCTATGTCGGTAACTTTGGTTCTCCTGCGGATATCATCATTTCTGACGTGATCACGCAAGAAAATACCGAGCATAGCCCTCTCCATTGCACTTTGGGTGACTTTGAGCTTTCTGATTAGGCCCATTGTGAGCGACCACGTCTCGGTCCCATAGGTGATCACTGGCAACACACACTGGTCATAGATTTTTGTCTTAAGACACTGCGGTAAATTGGACGAGAAGATACCACGCAACTTCCCGAACGCCGCCCAGCCGATTCGGATTCGACGGTTGACCTCTTTCCCGAAATTGGATCTACCCAACTGGACCGTTTGTCCCAGGTAGACATAATCGTCTACAACTTCGAGAGTAGAGTCTTCGACCTTGATAGGAGTGGGTGTTACATGGGCATTCACCATGATCTTGGTTTTGTCCATGTTCATTTTAAGACCCACTCTTTCGGAAGCTCTACTGAGGTCATCGAGCATTTTACTGAGGCTCTCCATGGTCTCAGCCATGACCACTATGTCGTCGGCAAACCGAAGGTGAGTAATGTACTCGCTATTAACGTTGATGCCCAGCCCCCTCCAGTCCAGAACCTTGAAGACATCTTCCAGCGCAGCAGTGAACAGGAGAAATGACGTCTCCCTGTCTCACGCCGCGCTGGAGAAGGATTGGTTTCGAGGTCTGATCCTGAAGACGGACTGACATGGTGGCGTTTTTGTACAAACACTTCAACACCTCAATGTACCGGTAGTCGATCTGGCACTGTTGGAGAGACTGCAGTACAGCCCAAGTCTCGATCGAATCGAAGGCTTTCTCGTAGTCCACAAACGCTAAACAGAGAGGCAGGCTATACTCTTCGTCGTATGTGGTCTACGGTGCTAAAGCCTTTTCGGAATCCGGCTTGTTCGGGGGGCTGGAAATCGTCAAACCTGCGCGCGAGACGATTCGTGATCGTGATGACTCTTGAAAACAACTTGTAGTCATGGCTAAGAAGTGAGATGGGCCTATAGTTCTTCAACCGGACATTGTCGCCCTTCTTGAAGAAGAGTACCACCACACCCCTGCACCATGCCTGTGGCGTTTTGCCCTCGAGTATGACGGATTCAAACAGCTTCTGAAGGGCCTTAAGGACCGGTTTCCCAACCGCCTTCAGGAGTTCGGCCGTAATTCCGTCTTCACCCGGCGCCTTGTTGTTTTTTAGCTGTTTCAGAGCCATCCTAATCTCGTACAGGCTGACGTCCGGGATATCTTCGGTATAGTGTCGGGTCAATCTAGCTCTTGGGTCGTTTGCTAGACTCGCAACGGGCTTGCTGATCGATGTGTACAACTGCCCATAGAATGTCTCGATCTCCCTGAGAAGCTCCGGTTTGGCGGATACGATCCTGCCATCATCGGTCTTCAGTTTCGTGAGTTGGCTCTGCCCAATAGCAAGATTCCTTGAAAAAACCTTGGAGCCTTTATTTCGCTCGATCGCGTCTATAATACGCTCGGTATTAAAGCGGCGGAGGTCTCTTTTCAAGGATTCAGATCTGTCTATTGAGCTGCCGGTATTTGCACGCCTCATCTGAAGACTGCAGGATCATCTCACGCCTCTCCTTCATAAGCTGGAGGGTATGATCAGAGAGCTTTTTGTTTCTATCTGTACGACGGGTCTTGAAAAACTTAGACCCGACTGTATGGACAGCTTCCACGAACTCGTTGCTGTATTCATCCACGGAGCTCCCTAGGCACTCGAAACGATTCTGGAGTTCGAGCTGAAAGCTCTCGGGGTTTTGGACCTGGATCTGTGCTGGCCGGAGCGTGGACTTCATCAGTCGAGACCTTTCAAGCTTAATATTAATGCTCAATGTGTCTCTTACCATGCGGTGATCGCTCCCGGTTTTTACTGAATTGATCACAGAGACATCATCGAATATTTGCTTCTTGGTTGACATGATGAAGTCGATCTCATTTTTTGTTGCACCATCGGGGCTCTACCAGGTCCACTTCCTGTGTTCAGGCTTTTTGAAGAAGGAGTTCATCATATAGAGGCCCTCCTTCTCCATAAAACTAGCCAGTAGGTGACCCCGGTGGTTCCGTTGTCCAACTCCAAATTGCCCCACTTGCAGCTCATCCCCGTCTCGTTTGCCCAGTTTCGCGTTGAAGTCCCCCATGACATCGGTGAAGTGAGTTTTGTTTGAAACCATGCATGGCTCTGGAGATATCCTCATACATGGTCTACCTCATCGTCGGGGTGTGCCGAGGTTGGGGCGTAGACCTGTATGACTTTCAGCGAAAATCTTGGGGATATTCTGAGTATAAGGTACGCCACCCTGGTCGACACTCTCTCGATCTTCACCACGTTGTTCACAAGAGACTTGTGGACGATAAACCCGACACCACCCTGGGACTGCCGGTCACCCTCTCGGAAATAGAGCAGGATTTGAGGATTATCGAGTCCTCCCTCTCTTCGGACTTCAGATAACCCTATAATACTCCATCGCAACCTGCACAATTCCTCTTCGAGTTCGGTGACCTTCTCGTCGATCCGAAGTGTGCGCGTGTTGTACGTTGCCAGGTCCAGTCGTCGGTGATTGTTGGGGTATCCGGCAGGCTTATTACGTATCTTTTGCAAGAGCAAAACGATAGCGATCAAACGATTTACCTATGTCATAAAAGTCGGAATTACCTGCAGTTTAGGTAGGTCCTACACAATCGTTTGCTAATAGCTTGCTGTTTGTCAAATGCACTTATTTTAAAAAAAACTGCCATCAACTCTTAAAACTTTTGTATTGAAGAGCATTTATTGCGCAAAAATCGCTATCGTTTTGTCTTGCAAAAGATACGTAATAAGCCTGCGGATCTCGTCCGGAGATTCTTAGCATCCCTTGCCATGCCGTAGCCTTGACCGCTACCGTAGTCGAGGGTAGGCAAGCTGCCGGGTACTAGGGGCCATTTTTTATTTGTGCTATTCATTGGGGGGGTTTTGCCATAATCGCCACGCTTGGCAGGCGGGTTGGCGATCGCAGTATGGTTGTTATAGAAGCACAGAGAACGCTGCTGCCCATTCTCTGGTTTGTCCCTTAGTCGCCTCTTACGACACCCACGTGAAGACATGGGATGGTGAAATTCTTTACGTCCGACAACATACGGAACCTGAATATGTTTCCTAAATATATATATTAGTACGTAAATCAAACAATAAAAAATCCGGTTACGTTGGTTTAGGCTGTCATAGATTAATAGCGTATTGAAACAGGAGGTATTGTTGAACCCTGCTATGGTGTAACTCAATGACCTGTATAGTTAAGGTATTTGTGCAACACTTGACACTTTGGTATTACTAGGGTGGCATTTTTTAATCCCCGCCGGAAAAAGAGCGGTGTTATAAGTTTAACGTGTGTTGCTGTTTATGTGTGTCTGTCTGTGGCATCATAGCGTCCAAACGGGTGAATTGATTTTGATTTAGTTTTTTTTTGTTTGAAAGGTGACTGAGAGTGTTCTTAGTATGTTTGATAAAATCGTTCAAAAGTTATTTGCTGTTTGAATCGGGGTGTTTTCGCAAGATATCGTGTCATAATTAAGTGTTCAATAGATTGCCGATCGAATCGTATCTACTATGTACTAGATAAATTATGTAGTATGAAATAAAAATGTGTCGGGAGTTTTTTAAATTTTACATGTTGTCAAAGTTTTGGTTACGCATTTCTCTACTACGCTGTAAAATAATCAAAATAAGTAATAAACATTAATTCACATCGACCTTCCAACTGGGTTAAAACGGTTGACAATTTGAAAAATAAACTATAAAAGCAATATTTCATTCGTCAATCGACGTTGTTGTCGATAGCCTACGTTAGTGGATCTGCACAAGCACATCACTAACTCGTCGCAAGAAGCAGCGGCCGTACTACGCGATGCATCCGCTTAATAAAGTATCGTTTTGTGATTTATACATTGTTCAGTCACTCAGCGACAAACTTAGGTAGTGGTTAAGAAGCAAAGTAATTAATAAAATAAAAAAAACTTTTTTGCAAAAAAAATACTACCGAATTCCAAATATACAAAACTACAAAGTGAAAAATAACTTTAGTTTTTGAAGTCGGTGTCTTTCGTAGGTACAATTTTTTTTGCGTTATGGACACCGACTTCAAAAAATAAAGTTATTTTTCACTTTGTAGTTTTGTATATTTGGAAGTCGGTAACTAGTATTTTTTTTGCAAAAAAGTTTTTTTATTTTAACTTTTTAGTTGTACCTACGTAATAGGCAAGTTAGTAAGGTAACTATAACGCCAGAATAGATTTCATGAAACTAGAATAAAACCGGTGCAATGAGAGATCTGTGTACCCCTTAAGAGCGTACTGGCGTGATGTTATGTTATGAAATGGTATAAACAATAAACAAATATCCGATTGTAGCAATCCCGGGAGATTTGCCGTTATTTATTGAAGAGTTCTGTTGTATATCTCCGAAGTTCTTCATCAGATCTTCACCAAAATAAAATGCGACCAATTTCGAAATATACTTTATCAAACAAAAAAAGAATTTTTAAAATCGGTCAACAATTGACGGAGATATCGGAGAAAATACCCAAAAAAAAAAAACAAACATAATGTCGAACATAGAACCTCCTCCTTTTTGGGAAATCGGTTAAAAATACAGTACAGTACAGTCGCTGTGCTATTAAAAAACAAAAATAACATAGTAGAAGCAAGAAATATTTTACGATATTTTGTTTTTCATGATTTTAAAGACAAATATAATTAAATACTTGTACTTAATTATGGTAGGTAAATGATTCCATGATTTATTTTTATTTCACGCGAAAAACGCGCTTTTAACCTAACATAACCTAAAATTCTAAAGTTGCTTATTTTATTGCCTGTGAATACAGTCGTACCTATGAAACTTATTATTGCGTTTTGTGTCACATCTGTTACTTGCATTTTCAGTAATTCGATGATTTGTGGTTGATTCTTTTTATTCATATCAAAACTGGCAAAATTAAATTAAAGTTTAAAATAATTATGGTATCATATCTAGGATAGTCTGCGGAGTGTGCAAACCCAATTTGTGTCATATTCGTCCAGTGCAATCTGACCTAGGGTCAGTATGTAAAAATAGTGCACAAAACAAAATTACAATTTATGAAATAACTATTTCCTTTCTCAGATCACTTACTTATGCCTATTAAATAAATTTGTGCCAAATTAAGCCATGCAATTTTAAGGTTTTAATTATTTTGTTTTTCCAATCTACAAACGCTTCAAAAATATATTACAATCATTAGAGTTCACATATTCAATAACATAAATGCATGAAAAATCGACATTGTAAATTTGTGTTATTTTCATGCACGATAAGAAATAAAACAAAAACAATGGTTGCGATCGAGCGGGCGGACGCGGTCAGCCGGCATACGTTGTACCTACCACAGTACCTACGCACACATGTTCGTAGTTCGTTCGGTACGATTTCTTCTTAGGTGCGAAGGGTTCATAAATAAATAACATACCTATCATATTGAGTATTGATTGACTCTTATCTCCGCTACGTAATGAACAAATGTGTAACTATAAATATAAAAATAATGACTTGTGAATTTTGTACAAAGCGTGCGTCTGCAATCTCATTATCCTACGAATGTCAATGGCCAATGCTTAGAAGACGGTCAATGTGGTCAGTATTATTAACCGACTTTCCAAAAAGGAGGAGGTTCTATGTTCGACTTCATGTTTGTTTTTTTTTTTTTTTTGTATGTTCACCGATTACTCCGTCAATTCAAAATCAAAATCATTTTTTTTTATTTCACATAGGCCTAAATGGGCACTTATAAAACGTTGACAAAAGGTGCACGGTTCGGGTTGCTCGTTTCCTATGGAGAAGAACCGGCAAGAAACTCCATGGTTACTCTTTTAAAAATGGTTTGGTTTTACAATATTTCCATGTTACAGCATTAGTACTTAGATATGGGGGGACAACGCAGCCCCGACTTATGACAATAAGTCGTAAGAAACTAAAAAAAATAAAATAAAAAGATTATATATTAAATAAAAAAGTTAACAAATGTTAACTAGCATCAAGAAGGCCTACAATGTTCACACATTCACAAAACAATCGGTAAAAGAATCTATACAAAGGTAAAAAAAAAATAAGTATAACAAGACTAAATTTAACGTGTGGCACAAATGTTGTTATCAGTGCTGTAACTATTCTTAGCAAAGGGCTATAAAGATGATTGAAAACCATTGTAAAAAGTCTAATTAAAAGAAGGAAAGAAAAAATGAGATTGAGAATAGTTAGAGACATCCACTTATTTGTGCCGTTAACAAGTTACCAGGGAAGCTGCATGCGCAGAAGGAGTTAAGGCCAAATGTTTTTATCTTCAACGTAGTCCTTGATTTTATAATATGCTTTGTTAATAAGGATACGTTTGATGTAGTTTTTGAACCTTCCATCGGTCAGTTCTATAACTGACTTTGGCAACTTGTTATAAAAGCGTATACTGTTTATAAGAAAAGACTTGCTAGTTTTCGTTAATTTTTGCCGTCAAGATTTAGGTTTAGGTCATGTTGTACATTTGGTAAAGAGAACTTTAGACATTTTGTTTTTTTCGCATTCAGTAAAAGATTGTTAGCTGCGAACCGTTTTCAGAGAACAATCAGACTTTCGTTGACATTTAATCTTGCCTATCTATTTTAAAAATTAGCGAAGTATCATCAGCAAATAGAATTATATCCGATAATTTAGCCATCATAAAAGGGAGATCATTAATGTAAACAAGAAAAAGGAAAGGGCCGAGAATTGAACCTTGGGGCACGCCCATCTTGACTAGAGACCCGGAGGACGTCGCCCCATTGACATTTACTTTTTGCTGTCTGTTTGATAAATAGGAAAGCACGAGATCAGCAGATTTTCCACGAATTCCGTAGTGGTGTAATTTACAGATCAGTGTGTTGTGGTCGACGCAGTCGAAAGCTTTTGAGAGATCACAGAAAATGCCAATGGCATCCTGGGACCTCTCCCAAGCCTCCAAGATGTGACTGATGAGTTTTACTCCCGCGTCCGTTGTCGACCTACCTTTCGTGAAACCAAACTGTTGACTATGCAGGATCCCATTTGAATTGAAGTGAGACAACATCTGTTCCAGCATGATTTTTCATATATTTTACTCAATGCTGGAAGCACGGATATAGGTCTATAATTAGAAGGATCACTCTTACAGCCTGATTTGAAAATTGGTACTACTTTACTGTGTTTCATTAAGTCAGGAAAAGTGCCGCTGTCCAAACATTGATTGAATATGCCTGTTAGGACAGGAGCAATTGAGTCAATAATATCTCCAAGAACCCTAACGGATATCCCCCACAAGTCTTCAGTATTATTTATATTGAGACTTTTGAATGCGTTTTTAATTGTATCAATACATATTGGTTTAAATTTAAAGATTGGTATGTCTTTAGTAAAGTTTTTTTAAGAAGAGCTTCAGCTAATTTAGATGAGGAAGGAAGAGACTTCGTAACCTCTAACGGAATGTTGGTAAATAAATTTTCTAATGTCTCAGCGACTTCTTGCCTATCAGAAATGGTTTGATTAGTTATTTTCAAAGACAACTCATTCTGATCGCGTTGTTGTATCTTTCCAGTTTCTCTATTAATTAATTGCCACACAGTTTTTATTTTATTATTAGAAGCACCAATTTTGTTAATTATTATTAGAGATTTTGCTTGAGCGCAGACTCTTTTGAATATTTTGGAATAGTTTCTAACATAAGTGTGAAAAACTTGATCGGAAGTCAAAGATTTTTCGTAATATAAATTATATAAGATATCTCGGCTTTTTCTTATGCCCACAGTGGCCCATTCACTAAATTTCGGTTTGGAATTGTTGACTTTAACTGTTTTTACAGGACACATTTTATTGAATTCTTGGCAAACTGTTGAAAACAACGTGCCGGAATTTATATTGGGGTCGTTTAAATCAAAACTGGTGTTACAAAGGTTGCTAGAAACATTATTATTAAAAGAGATTAATTTATTTTTAGTAAGTGGTCTTAATCGAATTGATTTAGCTAGGTTATTTTTTTTATTTGACTCAAAAGATACTAGTTGACCAGTATGGTCTGACCTAACGCCACTAATTAAAAACGAATCTTTTACTTTACAATTAGTGAATACATTAAAAATTGTGGACCGATTTTGAAAATTCTTTTTTTGTTTGAAAACGTATGTTCCGAAATTGGTCCCATTTTAATTTGGTGAAGATCTGATGAAGAACTTCGGAGATATACAACAGAACTCTTCAATAAATAACGGCAATTCTCTCGGGATTGCTGCAATCGCATGTCTGTTTGTTGTTTATAACATTTCATAACATAACATCACGCCAGTTCGCTCTTAAGGGGTAAGCAGATCTCTCATTTCACCGGTTATGTTCAAGTTTCATGAAATCTATTCTGGCGAAATAGTTCCCTTACTAACTTGCCTATTAGGTACCGTACAACTAAAAAGTGAAAAATAAAAAAACTTTTTGCAAATAATTACTACAGACTTCCAAATATAAAACTACAAAGTGAAAAATAACTTAATTTTTTGAAGTCGGTGTCCATAACGCAAAAAAATGGTACCTACGAAAGACACCGACTTCACAAAATTAAGTTATTTTTCACTTTGTAGTTTTGTATTTGGAAGTCGGTAGTATTTTTTTGCAAAAAGATTTTTTTTTAGATTGACGCTTCGATTCGCTTCAAATTTGAACCTACTTAAACATACCGCTTTTTCGTTATACTTCTCTACATCCCGCGCCCCGCTTTGAGTAGGTAGGTACCTGCTAGGTAGTGTACAGTCAGCAAAACAAAATATACAAGAGGTAAAAATTTTTTTTTTTGTGTTTATAGTGATTTTAATTCAGCACGGTCCCTTTTTCCGTAATCCCTTACAATGCTTGATTCTATGAAATTTAATAATCCCCTTTCTTTAACAATCACTGTATTAACGTCCAGCATGAGACATTGACAATATGATTAACATTGTAACTTTATGTCATATGAAATCAGCAAGAACAGACCTTTATTTCTGCATTTTAACCGTATTTCTATGACTATAAGAACTACATTTGGGAAATGGAATAATATCGCAAGCGTTTTTAGTTTTTTTTATAAAAGAGATGTGTAACTTTTATGGTGTACAATAAAGTATATTCTATTCTATCGTAATTAAAAATTAACAATGTGTCTACTGAAGTATATTTGTAGATCAAGTTCCAATACACAAAAGTTTTGTTAACAAGGGTTTCTTAAAGGGTTAAACTCATTTTAAATTGGCATATGTACAATGTATTACATTTAAATTTTTGGACTATTTATATTTTAATCATATTGTTATTTTAAGTTTGTTTATTTTTATTGTGTTTTTCTTCTTAAATCTAAACACTAATTTTAAATGTTATCATTTTAAAGAAAGATGCAGTCTTGACTTCAAGAATAGCTATCAGCATAAATGGTCTTGGAGAAAAACTAAGAGTATTTATGTAATAAAATGTTTTAAGACTCATTCAATATTACAGATATGTAGTTAAGGAGAATATAACAAAAATATGTGAAGGAGTAATTGCAAACGATAGGCGTGGTAAGCATTAGGATAGGTTAGGATAGATGGACCCCTTTTTCCGACTCCCATTTGGTCCATTGTGCGTGTAGGCCTCCTTCTGTGGGCCGTAATCCACCACGCGGGCCAAGTGCAGGTTGATGTTATATGTCAAACGGGACCCTATTACTAAGACTCCGCGGTCTGTCTGTATGTCTGTCTGTCACCAGGATGTATCTCATGAACCGTGATATCTAGTCAGTTGAAATTTTCACATATGACGTATTTCTGTTGCCGCTATAACAACAAATACTAATATTTAATAAAAAATAATATTTTAGTGGGGACTCCAATACAATAAACGTGATTTTTCAATTCCCGGAATGCAACTGGTAAAAAGGCCGGCTTCTTGGCCCGGTTTTTTATCAAGTTAACTGCATCAAGCTGGTATTTGGCAGATCCGTCCCAGAAATGAGAACCATACTCCTAAATCATCGAACTTGCGCTTGATACAACTTGAGCAACTATTTTGGCGGGAAGAACCAACTCCCCCACTTTTTGGCAGCCAGCTGAGCTTTTTCCTCAATTTATGGACCAAAATTGAGGATCGTGTTAAACGTAACACCAAGAAGCTCAAAGTGGTCCATTATCGGCACATTTACACCTCTGAAGGAAAGAGCCGAGTGGAATTGGCTCATTTTAATGGAGAAAAGACACGCCTAGGTTTTAAGAGCATAGAACCTGACCAAAATGGTATCGCTCCATTTGGAGACTGCCTTTATGTGCAGCAAAAATAATGTTGCTAAGTGTACCAACCCTTCAGGGACCCCTCCATTAATATCCAATTGGTACGACGAGCAGCCATCGATAACCACTCAAGAAATCTGCAATCCAATCACACATACCATCACCAGGCAGACCGAATGAAGGAAGCTTACTAATAAGGCTTCCGTGCCCGACACTATCGAAAGCTTTCGAGTTGCAAGCGCCTTCCCGTGCCTCTCGATGACATTACTCCAAATGTGAATGGCATACGCTAGAAGATTCTCTGTAAAACGATTGGCAATCACTTAGGATGTCATTAGCTTCTAGGTAAGCCAGGAGCTTAATATTAAGCACACGTAGAGATGGGTCTGTATTGGGCCGGGTTAGCTCGACTGTCCTTCTTGGACACGGGCTGTACGTTAGCTTACTACCAAGCATTCGGCACTTTTCCAATTTCATACGAAAGGCGAAATAGACGTGTCAAGATCAGAGAAAGTTCGGGTGCACAAGTTTTAAGGACAAGTGCTAGTATTCCGTCGGGGTCACTAGCTTTGTTCAAGTTAAAGTTGCCCAGCAACCTACGAACGTCCTTTTGATAGATGCGAATGTCCGACATATGTCTCACATCCACCAGGAGAAACAAGGGGCCGCGCATCACCAGAATGCAGACGCGAAGATTCCTAAAAAAGAGCCAAATAAGTTCGCCTTCTCCACAGCGAAGCGGGCCAGCGACCCGTCGGGTTTCAGCAGTGGTGGTAGTGACGGATGGCAGAAGTTTGACTCCACCGACTTACCCAGGGACCCAAACGCTTTACTATCTGCTGGGTATGAAGCAAGTTATGTCCCTATTTGGCCAATGTGGCTGAACCGAGCATTTTGCAACACCTTCTTGCAGGTCTTGGCAGTGCTGTTGAAGGCATTCTTTTCTGACAAACGTGACTCGTATTGCGCGTTCGAGAGTCGACCCATGCCAGGTACACCTCATGTTTAAGCGCGTCTGCGCGATCACAATCGGTGCCAAACCGTGGCCGGCCTTTGCTGGACATTGGTAAGTCAGAGAACGGAATGTAGTACTCCAATCTCTGACGCAACACATCCGTCACGGTGTCCGCGCATGATGAGGGGTCAGCCGAAGAAAATCAAGTAGGCAGCCAAGGATAGCATGTAAAGAAAGATCGCATCACGTCCCGATCTGCTGATTTGTACTGACAAACCCGCCGGGTGCCTCTTGGGTGGACAGTAGACGGACAAGTCCTTAAAAGACAGCGGCCGGAGCTCGGCACTATCCAAGGTGAAGTTATCGACACAGAGTAAAGGTCTGGATCTGTTGTCAGCAGAAGGTCCAAGCAATTGGCCGTATGCGAATCAACATCCCCCGTTGCCGTTGCCCCCTGAAGCAGCTGGCTGATAAGCGCTAAGGAAAGCTTATGCATCTCCCCTCCAGCATGACCACTGCACTGGTATGGGAAGAGCCACTCCTGGTGGTCAGCATTAAAGTCCCCCCATATCACTAGTTGTACAGATTGGTACCGCTGCTGTGCTGCATCAGCCGCTTCACTGAGGTAATCTGCTAGCCTGCTGTCTCCTGATCTCCGCTGTGCGAACGGTAGACACAGGCACAGATAATTTTATCCAGACCTGTGTCCACCAGAACCCAAAGCGTTGTGAATATTAATTGAATACAATAATTATTAAAAAGCGAGTTTTATTAGCTCTTCCATAGTACTTAACATGTTTTAACACTTTTTACCGAATGTAACATTGACACAAACTGTAATGATTGCTTACAATAATATTTATCACAGATGTTTATTGTCCGTATAATTCGTAATCAAACAATAAGATAGAATAATATTCACAGAATAAAACTTTCAAAATTTTTCATGACCCTATTGTAACAACAGTTACAATGCTTTCCATATTAAAAATGCTTAAAATATGTAAATTGTAACATTGCAAAGATCATACTTGCAGTGGTTTTATCAAAACTGAAAGATCAGTTAAAATAAAATAACATGAAACCTAAAATGTACAGAACAACATATGCCTGCAGCTGCAAATAAATAATAAAGCGCCGCGCTTCTGGCTGGCCGGCCCCCGCCGCCCGCGCCCGCGATTTTCTCTGCGCTCACACTTCGTTCGAAGAAGTCTAGTATTTTTTTTTATAATTAGGTTTCGTGGATAAAAACGACACAAATTATGAATAGTGTTTTGTTACATCATAATAACCAAAAACACGTAAACTCTAATAACTTGCATTTTCTTTTGTGGATTTTACAGGGTATTGTAACAAAACAATAAAATATCTATAAAAGTCGTGGATGAGTTTGACACAAAATCTTTTAAACAACAGATATCAGTACTCTAAAACGCGTAACACCTATTTAAACTATTGTAATATTCTGTTAGAGCTAGTTCGGTGACGAGTTAGGAACTGGTTAAGTATTAGTATTCTCGTGGACAGAGATGACACAAAATGCCTATGTACATCAGTTACTTCTTCGTTAATATCATGAAAGTAGAATGTTCATCTCTAATTTTCTTTTCATCCTATACTGGTCGAAAATACAAATACCTAAATTTCTACCTATGCAAATACATAGGATGACACAAACTTTTGTATTAGGATGGGGTAATGGTCCGAAAACTATATGCGAAACACAAACAACTTTAATATTTTTGAAACCTCAAAACCTAGCGCTATCGGTCTATTGTGCACGTCGCGCGGACACCGTCACGCCCTCTTGCCACTTCTCCTGTATTTTATATTTCTTTGGCTGTAATAAATAAAACGTATACATTCAAAAGTTAAGAAAATTTGGCTTTTTTATCTATATATATAAAAAAACCGGCCAAGTGCAAGTTAGACTTGCGCACCAAGGGTTCCGTACAATTATCGCTGAAAACGGCAAAAATATCACGTTTGTTGTAGGAGCCCCACTTAAATATTTATTTTATTCTGTTTTTAATATTTATTGTTATAGCGGCAACAGAAATACATCATCTGTGAACATTTCAACTGTCATGCTATCACGGTACATGAGATACAGCCTGGTGACAGACAGACAGACGGACCGCGGAGTCTTAGCAATAGGGTCCCGTTTTTACCCTTTGGGTACGGAACCCTAAAAATGTATGCATATTTCCCTTGGTCACGGCATCACGCGTGAACGCCTGGACCGATTTCGCTTATTCTTTTTTTGTTGGGTTTGCTATTGTTAGGAGAAGGTTCTTATGAAAAAAAAAATGCAGAAACAAAAAAATTGGTACCTTACCTACATAGGTAGGTAGGTATGTTGGTATGGTAAGGTAGGGTAGATAGGGTAGGGTTGGTAGTAGAGTAGGGTAGGTAGTAGGGTAGATAGTAGAGTAGAGTAGGTAGTAGAGTAGGGTAGGTAGTAGAGTAGGGTAGGTAGTAGAGTAGGGTACGTAGTAGAGTAGGGTAGGTAGTAGAGTAGGGTAGGTAGTAGAGTAGGGTACGTAGTAGAGTAGGGTAGGTAGTAGAGTAGGGTAGGTAGTAGAGTAGGGTAGGCAGTGTCGTGCCTAGGGTTTCAAAATAAGGCAAGCCCAATAAAATTTTAACCGATTTCAAAAAAAGAAAGTTCAGTTTTTGACTGAGTATGTAGGTACCTACGTATGTATCATCGCAATTTTCTCATAAACTACTGGTTAGGTATAATAAATTAAAAGTGAATTCATCCATCTTCTTCTTTCCTCTTCTTTCTTCAATTTCACTCTTGCTTGTCGTCCGGTGAATGAGGTAACCAAAGATCGCTGAAGGCATGCTAGTGCTAGATTGAATATAATAAACATATCACTACGGTTGTTATCAACGCGCGTGTTATATTTTGAAATTTCCTCAGATAACTGGCGTGATATAGATGTCTCAATTCGTTGTTTACCAAAATTACCGAAAGAAACCATTGCACACAGGTGTTTATGGGAATTTACGTGCCTTTTAATGGCGCCAGATATGTTTTTTTTTTTTTTTTGTTCAAAATATATATCGCAGAGTTTCAATTATATTATAAGTTAAAAACCATAGAAGCCGTATATGGCTTATATATGGCTAATGAGTTCGGAATAATTAATTCTGAGACAAACAATGATAAAGCTGTCAGTTTCAAAAAGGAAAACAATATCTTTAAGTACTTGATAATACAGGAGGTAGATATATCAAACTAAAGTACATACTCATGATTTGTAATTTGCATATAATGCTTTTTTAGTAATTTTATTGCTTTTTTAGGGTTGCAGAGGTATTTATTTTGTATGTGCGCAGGTAGTTAAAAAAGTCTCGAAACTCGTTAAAAATCTCCAAGATCTCACAACGTCGCTAAAACGGTAACACTGCAGAGTTGGCAAGGTGACAATGTCAAGCATACGCGTGCAACTTCATACGCATGCACGGCTTAAATCTTCCATACTGATCGATTTGTGTCTACAAATGCATGCACAAGGTTCTAACTCGTTATACGGCACATCGCTATAAGTGCGAAAGTGATAGAGATAGTATTTGAAAGCCCGGCAAAAGCCGGTACGTGGAAGCGAGATAGCTATATGTAGATGCTGCAAATGCGAATCTCTGCGCGCGAACAATCGCGATGTGTAGTAGTGTGGCATAGGTAGATACTTTGTGTTATTTTGATAAGAATTAAGCGCGCGAACTTTTAAATAGTTCAGGTTTGATATTGATTCTCTATCGAGCATTTTAGTAAGGCATGCCAGCCGGGCTTTTGGGCTTATATGAAGGTACTGCCACTGAGGGTAGGGTAGGGTAGGTAGGGTAGATGAATGTTTGGTGTTTTTATGGCAAAACAAAGTTTTCCGAGTCAGGTAGTAATAAAATAAAAATGACTGTTTTGTTCCTGGTATGTGTTAGTGGCATTACAACAATTAAATTTATAAATTCAAACTGAACAATAACACTAACAAAAACTAAACAATAACAAAGCGTAGAATTTTAGTGCATTCAAGTGTATTCGGGACAGGGACATAGGGAATTCGATCCCAGGATTTCGTGTTTGGCCAAATGCATACCCGGGATTTTCGAATTCATTCTAAACTGTCTGTCTGTCTACTGTCTGTCTGTTACATTTTCACGCATAAACCGCTGTACCGATTTTAGATGAAAATTTGTATGGATATAGTTTCTGATCCTGGGAAGGTCATAGGATAGTTTTTATCCCGGAAATCATCCGCTAAGGGGGTGGCAGATTGTATGGTGAACTAATAATATCTTAAGCAAGGCAGCCCACACACTATTATTGCGAGACATAAAAAATAGGCCATTAGAAGTATAGTAGTCGCAGCGGATCTTTGTGTTTCTGAAGTTGGTTAACTGCGTTGGTTAGTTGCAAACCATTGCGCAAGAAACAGTTTGTCATCGAGTATACTGCATAGAGTAAGCGAGATAGGACTATGTGACAAACGTACGCGATTGAAAGAGGCAGTTATACAATGCTATCTTCACCTTCAACATAAACACAAAAATATCAACTGCGCAGGGTCTTGCAGCCAACTTCAGAGACACATAGATCCACTGTGAGTATTATACTACTGCAAACGAAGTCGCGGGCAATACATAAAAATATGTAAAAAGTACGTAAAAATTAGTTTCTATTCGGACTTTTGCAGTGGCAATCTCAGTTTTGTACTTAATGGACACTAGCGTTCGTAAAAAGGATGATTTACGTAAACAGCTTTATGAGATCGATAGTTACTTATTTTTACCCGACTGCAAGGAAAGGGTTTTGTTTTTCGCGCGTATCTTGTATTTATGTAATATTCTTTATTACCTCTTTAAGACCGCTGGACGGATTAAATCCTTACTTTTTTGTATAAAGACGATATTCTTCTCCCTAGAGTAAATAGTATTCTGTGCAGCAAACGCTCGATCTAGGTAGTAGAAAGATAAGTAAGGTAGGTAGGTCTAGGTAAGTAGGGTAGATACAGGTAGGTAGGTAAGTAGGGTAGGATAGGCAGTTAACGGGAGCGTAGCCGCGAGCACAGCTAGTAGAAAAACCTGGTACCACGCGGGCCCAGTGCGGGTTGATGGATGTGACATGTTTTCGATTTTTTGGTTCTAGGACATGTCGGTTTCCTAACGATATTATCCTTCACCGTTTTGAGAGCAGTGGTGATGAAATAATTTACACAAAGTAAAGCGCCTGCCTGGGCTCGAACCCACGACCTACAACTTGCAAGTCGCGGCCGATACCAAAATAAATCATTCAAAGTGAAACATCAGTAAACAAAGCAGCTGATAAAGGAGAATACCCAAAATCAGTATAGCTTTATAATAAAACAGTTTAGCCACAAAACAATATTCTTAAGTTTTTTTAGTCAACTTGATCGAAATCGTATGTGGGGTTAATATTTTGTTTTTAATTGGTTATTAATTCGATTTTATTGTTAGTGAAAGCAGTGTTGCCATTTTATGAACCGCCCCATAATCGGTGTAACTGATAGTGTAAGGGCAGCTGAGTTTTTAAAATAATTTCAACTATGACATTGCCCGCTTTATTAATATTTTTATTTTTATATAAGATAATTAATATGATATTACTTTATTAATTAAAAATCTTTCTCTAATTAACAAATCACTTATGGTCAGGGTCATTTAGATTAACTGTTGGTAACACTACCACGGGGGCAATGTAAACGAAAGGTAAACTGTCAAAAATGTCACTGTCAGTGTCAAGTCAAACAAAGTATCGTGTCGGCGCGGGAGCGAACTTTTGTTTTTGCTTTGATAGTTGTTGAGTTTTTTGGGGTAATTAATAAACTTATCATTGCGTTGAGTTCGTGTTCAGTAGAGTCTTCGGATTCAAAACTGAAAACAAAACAACAAAAAATACTGAAAATTGAAAAATAACTCAAACTGAACAGAAAACCAAAAACAAACAAAAACTCCACAAAATAAATGGATAATTTGTATTTCTTCTGAAAGTACGACCTCACCCCTCTTTTATATCCAATTTAAGCTATCATACAAAAAAAAATATGCGCAACTGCGGTCCATAGAAGAATGGGCAATCTCCTTTGCATAAAAAACAAGGTTAGGTAAACATGGGTTTAAACCAAAACCACAAGACATGGCAAATCTACGGAATAAAAATAAAAACGTTTGAACAATCGATTCGATCAGTTTTAAACTCGAATTTGGATGGGTCCAGGTAATTGTATTTGAAATGATCTTGTCACAAATGTCTTGAATAAATCTTGCAAGATTAATACAAAGTTATGGTGTCTGCAATAATCCGGTGACGTGGCCACCTCACCTCACCACCTGATACACTCATACTGTACCTACTCTACTACTGAGTGACAAACTATGACACTGGTAATTAGAATATCATAGTTTGAGTTATAGTCCTAACGCTTATCGCTTGACGCGACGAACAAGCGCGCACGCGCAGTAAGCAGTAACGAGCTCGTGTGTCCGCAGGGCAAGCTGCTGGAGATCGAGTTTGACTTCAAAGGCGAGCCGGTGGGAGGACACATCACGCACTGTGAGTGCACCATTTATTATTTTAAGCACCATTTTGTCATACGTTATTTAGATATGACGTTAAGGAAGGAGCTTCTGTGCAGTGTTCTAAAGTGTAGGTAGGTACATTTCACCAGTTAAGGGGCGAGCCTGTTGCTATCAACCGGCAGCCTAATTGCGGAAGTGAATTCGGCAAAGGAAACGATTTGGAACCTTCCTAAAAACGACTTTACGTATTGCATATTACACTCTGTAAAGGAAAGGAGGTGAACCTTTCCATGACCAATATTTTGAGGTAGAATTGATTGTAAAGAATGAACGAAAGCGGAAGAATCGAGAGAAAACTTCACAATTGGTATTGTGTAATGCAAATATCATAAATTCCAAGATGGCGCCGACCGAGATTTTTGAAACCCATCTTGTCTGTTCATTTTGACCCCATAGTAGCATTTAGTGACCCCAAAACCATGAAAATGACATCCATGATGAGTTTCAAAAATCTCGGTCGGCGCTATCTTGGCAAATATATGACATTTGCATTACACAATATCAAAAGTGAAGTTTTCCCTCGATTCTTCCGCTTCAACTCAAAGGAGGAAGATCGTTCTATATCTAAATTAGTTTCGCAATACCGATAAAGTTGAAAGAAATGATTCTAACTCTTTGAAGGTTCCAAGTCGTTTCCGAATTTACTTACGCAATTAGGCTGCTGGTACAAAGCCAGAGCTGGGCAACAACTGCATATTTACATTCAATGTTTTAGAACAAAAAAAAAGGCTTGCGATAAAGTTTTACGTTGGATTTTGTACGGGACACTAAACGCATGTGGCCACTTGTATTCGTTGGCCCTGATAAAATATTGTTATGACAATGATTATTTTGTGTTACAAGCAGATCTTCTGGAAAAGGTAAAATTTAAGGATGTCGTAGCGGCCGCGACTGCGCGAGTCGCCGTCGAGCCTCGCAACTAGATGCATGCTTGCATTGCTTCCCTTAGACTAGATCCAAGTTCTTAAGCATCCCTTGTATCTGCTTACCTAGTTGTTTACATAGCATTCCACCGTCTCTGGGATGGTGTTTACTTTTGAGTGCAACCCTATTGTCTGGTGGACGACAACCCAACTAATGAGAAGAGCTCAACTACTATGAATTCAGGTTCTCAGAAAGTATGTATGTAGCCGCCACGCCCGCGCCGTAAACAAATAGTTAGGTTGGCAACCGCCACTGCCGCAGCTGGGCAGCCGGTCACTGCGCAGCGGCAACTATTGCGTGTTTTCTGGATTTTCTTCCTAGTCGGGTTTTTGTATTTTTTACTTTTTTTGAAGTATTTGGAGTATGTAAAGGTCATGATTGGACTCGTAATCGAATCGTAATATATTTTTTTGGTACTGGATTAGGCTTAGATTATACAAGTAAAAACAGATGGAACTTACGGAACACGAGAGCGGTGCCGCGATAAATATAAGTGTGCGTGACAGCGAGTAGCGGCCCTGTAGAGACACGTACATCTGTGTGCGTATAAGGATGCCAGATGTTGGGAAAAACTCCCACATTTTTTTCGATTGTTCTCATAACGACCCGAACAGATGGGTCTCTGGCAGCTGGAACTACGGGTCCGGCTGTTTGGATCAGGGTACGCGGGGTCAGGTAGGCCCTCCGCCAAAGGTGGATCCTGACATATTGTCAATGTCCAGTTCTGGAAGAATGAAGTATGCAGTTGTATTTGTTTTGGAATTCGAGCAGTTGTTTATGAATCGTTTTATCCAAGCTGTGACCCTCGTAATGTGAGTATGTCGCTGTGTCGATCTAATAACTCAATTAAAATTGAAGACGGCTCGAGTTTCACAACATACGCTTTCATTTGTTTTTGTTTTGATTCGCATGTTGTCGGTATGATTGCATCTTTATCAGCTGTTTTAACATTGTGATTTTTTACCCATTCTGGTCCTTGCCACCACAAAGGATGTTGCAATAACTGGGAGCAACTGATGCCGCGTGATGCACAGTCTGCTGCGTTTTCTTCTGATTTGACGTACCTCCAGTGTTGTTTCGGTATGACTGCATGCACTTGCTGCACTCTGTTGCTCACGAACGATTTCCATTTTGTGACGTCCCCATGCAGCCAGCCTAGTACAATCATGGAGTCCGTCCAGGCAGGCGTATGTGTTTTTGTCAATGTTGTCCCATTTGCATGCTTTCCGGACCTTTTCCATCAGTCGGGAAAGTAATAAGGCTCCGCATAGTTCAAGCCGTGGTAATGTCATTTTTTATTGATTGGCGATAATCTTGACTTTGCAGCTATTAATCGACTTAAGGGCTTGTTTTTGCTGTCTAATGTCAGTAAATAGATAGTGCATGCGTAGGCCTTTTCTGAGGCATCGCAGAATCCATGTACTTGGAAGGGTTTAGTTGTATCTCCCAACCATCTCGGTATTTCGTATCGCGTTATGTTGTGCAAGTCGCTTGTAAACCGCTTCCATTCTTCTTGTACGCTTACAGGTAAGGTTTCATCCCAGTTGCATCCTGACAGCCAAACGCTTTGGAACATCAATTTTGCTTTCAATGTCAGAGGTGTCAGCCATCCCAGTGGGTCGAAGATTTTTGATATCTCGGACAGTAGCTTCCGTTTTGTCAATGGTTTGTTGTTGTCAAAGTTTATTTTGTTAGGGAATGCAAATGTGTCAGTTGTAGGATTCCACTGTACACCAAGGACTTTTGTAGTTCCATCGTTTATAAAGTGCATTGTAGTTTGGTTTAAGTCTGATGATGATAAACTTTTAATCAAGGTCGGGTCGTTGCTTGACCACTTCCGTAGCGTCAGTCCTGCTCCGCTCAGCATGTTGATGAGTTGGTTCTGCATTTCTTGTGCTCGCTCGATGGAGTTACTATCACTTAGTACGTCATCGACATACATCTCGTTAATAATGACGTCAGCTGCTAACAGATATTTGTCTGCGTCATCGTTTGCTAATTGCTTTAGCGTCCGAAGTGCTAGAAATGGTATCGCCTAAGTTCCTTATGTCACTGTGCATAGCTTGTACTCCTTTAGGGGATCTTGGTTAGTTTCCCTCCACACTATCTTCTGCAATTCTTGATCTTCTTCATGCACTAAGAACATGCGATACATTTTCGCACAGTCTGCTGTAAAGACGTACTTGTATCGCCGCCATCCCATGAGTAATGTCAGTAGATCTTGATGGAGCTTCGGGCCACACTCCATCAAGTCCTTCAGGCTGTAACCTGTGTCAGTCTTCTGTGAGGCGTTGAAAACCACCCTTAATTTTGTTGTCAATAAGTCCTGTTTAAGTACTCTGGTGAGGTAAGTAACATGACGGGTTGCAGTCGGGCTTACTCTCTTTCATGTGTCCCATTTCCAGGTACTCTTGCATGAATTTGATGTAGTTTTCTGACAGTTTGTCATCCCTGCATAATCTCCTTTCTAATTGCATAAATTATGCTACTGCCCGTGGCTTGGATTTTCCTAGTAGCTGATCGTAATTAGGCTTCATTGGCAAACGAACAGCATATATGCCATTTTTCAGGCGGTTTGTTGTTGCAGCGAAGAACTCTTCGCAGTATCTCTCCGCTGAAGTCATTGAACTGCATGCATCCCTACTGATGTCTTCCACTTCCCAGTATTTTGTCAAGTTATCCACTTGGACACTTGGACAGTGCGACGCGTAGTTTCGTACTAACGTGAGATTGTATTAGTTTTTCAATTTGTATTTGTGTTGTTGGTTGCGCTGCGTCTTTTTCCGTAAGTTCCATCTGTTTTTACTTGTATTTTCTAAGGGATTAGGTATCTCTCAACTTAGGAAACAGTACAAGTTTCATCAAAATTGGTTTGGTAGTTTTCAAGATATGGAGCACACAACAGAACTGTTTAGCGACAAACAGCACGAATGTGTATATTGAGTTATTATGGGTATTTTGTCAATCCTTTAGGTACCTTACTATGGAATTTGCTCAATCTGTAGTGATGGTGATCCAAAACTAAGTAGAGAAAAAAATCGATTTCACGAAAACAAAACAATTAGGTAAAAGGCGAAAACGCCGCTCATGTTTTTATCGTTTTGCGACACCGACTTCCGAAACGAAAGTTATTTTTCACTTTTTGTGTTTTGTTTTTGAAGTCGGTTCATTTTTAATTTGCCGTGGTGAGAACGAAGAAAGAGTTATTTGCCCAAGCGATGGGTACTGCGGCGTATAAACAGGGCGAGGTATCCAAGTGGTCGTGGATGGCCAAATCCGATACTATGAGGAATTATAGCAAAATACTCTTAAAGGAGTCTCATGTTATTACGAACTATCTGAGCAGAGGAGCTGTCTGCGAAGCGAAGCCAATATAAGGCGTGGTCGTGCAAAATGCTACAGGCAGGTATAGGTGGCATGCGGTGAGATTAAAACACAAAATGTTTAGGTAACTCTTCTTGTATTTCTTGATGATCAAGCAGTCCAGGAATAGCGAGTATACATACATATTCGGTAGCAAACTTATTATTAAACATCAGGCACACTTAGAATATGAAATTAGGAGGAAAAAAATTAAAACGTGTGTTCTCACCAGAATGACTTTTTGACAAAGAGAAAGATGAAAATATTGTCTTTGTATAGAGGAAGAACTATGCTCTATAGTCTACACCAGGGATGGCGAACCTTTATTAGAAAACGTGCCATTTAAATTATATATTTTCTTTATGTGACAATAAAGTGCCACCAAAGAATTTTGACATTGTCTTAATTGACAAAAAATAAAACTCTAAATGCTATAAATTAATCAATTCTTTATTTACACCCAGAAATTCTTAAAGCAATCTTATTTTATTTTATTTATTCGGGAAAACAAACAATTACACATTAAAAATTACAAAAAATATAGGATACAGAAATGATACAAATGTGAAATCAACCACGTTCTCCGCAGATAACAATGAGACAATTTGGTAAATTTTAAGATTAACGTTGCAGACAATAAATAAAAAAGAGGAATATTAATAGTAAAGTATCAACATAACAAAACATAAGGCCATCAATAGTGCCGCATAAGTGGAACAACATTGTAACGTTAATTTTTCAATATGTTAAGTAACATGAGTCTAAACTTTCCACGCGGTAAAGCAAACAGATCCAAACTGCAGAAATTCTTATTAAAATTGCTCGTAAGGCGACGAAGAGGAGCACGCAAGCCGGCATTAGTACGACTGGATGTAGTGGCGAATACAGGTCGTGCGCGCACCTCGCGTCCCTGGCATGTTCTGGGAACTATATAACACAACTTGTTACCAATTTCTGAACAATCATACGAGTTATTGCATACATCATACAAAAATGTAGTTTCAAGAAAAGTACGCCTTGAACTCAAAGAAAGCAGATTATATTTCTTAAGTAACTCACTATAAGAGAGATAACAACTTTTTAAACATCGATAATGCATAGACTTTAAAAATTTACGCTGTATGCTTTCTATACACTCAATATATTTGTTGTAGAAGGGGTTCCACACAGGTACCGCATATTCCAATTGAGACCTAACTAGTGATCGATAGAGATATAAATATGTACTAGGGTGCTTAAACTCCGTGGATGATCTCATCACAAGGCCGTACATGCGATAAGCATTACTGACAATTTTATTAACATGTTATATTTATTAACTGCTTTATGTTATATTTAAATAAAGGTAGGAGTTGGTGTCATTTTTGCTGTTGCAAATTACCTAGATCTATACCAATATTATAGAGAGAAAAGATTTTTTTGTTTGTTTTTATGTTTGTACTGAATAGGCTCCGAAACTACTGAACCGATTTAAAAAAATCTTTCACCTATGGAAAGCTACATTATTTCCGAGTAACATAGGCTATAATTTTGACGGAAGCAAAGCCGCGGGGCTAGTGCTAAATAACCTCATTTTAGCGTGCCAAAAATATTTTGTCGTGTGCCACCACAGGCACGCGTGCCATAGGTTCGCCATCCCTGGTCTACACTAATATGTAATTAAAGTAAAGCGTAGTACACGTGTTTCAACATCACGGGCCATTTTGATCCGTGATAGCAACAAAATCGAATTCTGTAATAATAACAGCGTGTGGTTCATTTCTGGCTAAGATTATTAATTTTTCAAAACCCAATGATGCAGCATTTAGTGTTCATCAAAATCGAGACCTATGTTTTTCGTTATTCCTCATAGTTTTGACTTTGCCCATCCACACCCATTTGAAAAAAGATTTGAATTTGAAACACTATTCTGTTTTCTGAGTTCTGTAATATTTTTAATAATTAACATTTCTTGATTCTCTCAAGTGATTTAGGTCTTTGTTTTTATTTTTTTTATGTTAACCAAATAAAACAATAACTGACACAAGTACATTCCTTGAAATAGAAGCACTTTTTGCGCATACCTAGATACTCATCAGCATCAGCTAGGCGGCTACGGAATGATGCCGACGGAATCCAGCTTCTTAAGAAACGGTACATCAAACATGTAATATGTGTACTGTACATGACGCGGAGTAGATAGTTGACTATGCTCATTGACAAAAAGACAATACACCATGTACGTTCTACATTAATTATTTGAGAATATGTATTCAAGAAGTCGCACTAGTCTAGTGAGCTTATTATATTGTTTGTCAATGTGATCGTGGTTTCATCTTCCACTGTGTATGAACTCTGTCAGAAGTAGAACACATTACGCTCTTCTATGCTTTCCAATATGTAATTTGAATGCTGTCCGTCTGTCTGTGATCAGCTCTAGTTCCTTATCTTGGCTTGTCGGTAGTTGCTTGAACACAAATAGGCTGCGGTGCTGGTGGCGTGTGCGTACTGTAGTGTGTGGTGTCGCAGGAGCGCGTGTGCGGCGTGCTGGACGGCGAGCGCAACTTCCACGTGCTGTACCAGCTGCTGGCCGGCGCTGACGTGCAGTTGCTCAGTGAGTAGCGTCCCCTGCAGCCTGCACCCGACCCACACACACACACTGAGCCCTCCCTCCGCCTGTGCCCACAGAGCGGCTGCGGCTGCAGCGCTCGTGGGAGCACTACCGCGTGTTGCGCGGCGCCGCGCCCGCGCCCGCTGCCGGCGCCTCCCCGCGCCGCGCCGCGCCGCCAGCCGCGCTCGCCGCGCCCGCACCGCGCGCCGCCGAGCAGGACCGCGATCACTTCGCCTTCACCACGGTCAGCTATCAGACTACTCACAGTACTCACTGACGAGTGAGGCCGACGTCTCGCGGGATGCAGCCTGACTGTTGCAACGTCAAGTCGCGACTTTATTGGCGCCCGTTGGAACCTTCACGAGATACTTGGCAGGATCTTGCATCCCGCGCTGGGTTGGCCTCAGTCTGGCCAGACTCGGCCAAAGCTTTTTTAAAAGAATCTGGGACCCGATTAGACCGATAGCGCTAGCTTTTGAGGTTTCAAAAATATTAAAGTTGTTTGTGTGTCGCATATAGTTTCCTGACCATTTGCGCAACCTATTACATTAGTTTGTGTCATCCTAGGTATTTGCATAGGTAGAAATTTAGGTATTTGTCTTTTCGACCAGTATTGAATGAAAAGAAAATTAGAGATTAAAATTTTACTTTCATGATACGAGTATTATCGAAGTAACTGATGTACAAGGACATTTTGTGTCATTTCTGTCCACGAGAATCCTAATCATTAACCAGTACCTAACACGTCGGCCAACTATAGCTCTAAAAGAATATTACAATAGGTTAAATAGGTGTTACGCATTTTAGAGTAGGTACTGATATCTCTTTTTTAAAAGATTTGTGTCGAATTCATCCACGATTTTTATACATATTTTAATTTTTTTATTACAACATCCTGTAAAATCCACAAAAGAAAATGCAAGTTATTAGAGTTTACGTGTTTTTGATTATTATGGTGTAACAAAACACTATTCATAATTTGTGTTGTTTTTATCCACGAAATCTTATTATTAAAAAGGAAATACTAGACTTCGCACGAAGAGCGAGCGCGGGGAAAAGCACTGGCGCAGGCGGCGGGTGCTGGCCAGCCAGATGCGCGGCACGTTTATTTGTTTACTTTCGGTCTTTGCAAGTTGCAACAATCGCGTGCGTGCGTTATTTATGACGTATTTGATTGATTAAGGCCCACTTGCACGAAAAACTTAACTCAGAATTAGTTGCTAACACGAGGTTAAATTGACAATATTGTATAACAAACTGTCAATATAAATGGGCCTAACAAGTTAATCATGAAGCTGTGAAAGACTAAAATGGAGGTTGAATATAATAAACGTGTGTATCGATCCAATTTGAATAACATTGTAACTCAATTTGGCATGGTTTTCAACACAGCTTTTTTTTGCAATATTTATTATTTATTTGCAGCTGCAGGCATAAGTTGTTTTGTATAATTTTAGGTTTTATGTTGTTATTTATAATTGAACTTTCAGTTTTGTTAAAACCACTGCAAGTATCATTTTTGCAATGTTACATATTTTTAGTATATCTAATATGAAAAGCATTGTAACTACCGTTACAATGGGGTAATGATAACATTTGAAAGATTTTTTCTGTTAATATTATTCTATCTTATTGTACGACTAATTTACTCCCGGGGCTTCACTTCCGCTACCTACCTACCTACCCTGCCTGCCCTGCCTCCCTGCCTACCCTGCCTTCTCCACCTACCCTACCTACCTACTATTTTTTATCTATCATCAATAGTTTTGACAGCGCGCGCCAAAGAGTGAATTTTATAGCCAACATTTTGCTACCTTGGGTTACATTATTGCAATTTTATAAGGATCTCATTTTTTTTTGAAAATATATTATAGCCTATGACACTCAGGAATAATGTAGCTTTCTACTGGTGAAAGAATTTTCGAAATCGGTTCAGTAGATCCAGAGATTACCCCTTACAACGTCACAAACTCACAAACTTTACCTCTTTATAATATTAGTATAGAAGTTTACGAATTATACTGACAAAAAAAATCTGTGGTAAATATTAGGTCCTTACCTATGAAATTGGCGTTTTGTCGTACTGGCCACTTTGATCTCAAATATCTCCTCTTTGGTTTGGAATTCCAATTTTAAATTTATACAGCTATTTACTCATGCTTTTGTGTTTAGAAAACCGTAATTCATTTGTTTTTCTCTTTTGTTGACTTGTGGGCGTTTGGTGGACTAGTGCCGGTGTCGTTCACTACAGCTTTCTTAAATCTGGCCAGCATTATGGTGGATGTCTATTGTCAGCAACTGCAAACCATGATGGAAAAGCTAGCTGCTAAACAGCCGAGGCCGTTCAATCGCTCTAGGCCACTGCTGCTTCAGGACAACGCTAGACCACACACTGCACCACAGAAGGCTAGCCAATTAGAGGAGCTTCAATTGGAGTGTGTAAGACATCCACCGTACTCCCCGGACCTTGCTCCAACAGATTACCATTTTTTTCAACTCAACAAAAAATTCAACTCCGATGGGGCAGTCCAATGCGCCATCAAAGATTTTATTGATTCTGGTCCGAATGGTATTTTTAGTAAAGGGATCAATGAACTACCTATAAGATGGCAACAGTGCATAGATAGCAATGGTACATACTTTGGTTAAATAAATATATTATATTTAAAAAAAAAAACTACTTTATGTTCCTCCCTTACAAAACGCCAATTTCATATATAATGATCTAATATTATTGTAAGCAACCATTTCAATGTGTGTCAATGTTCCATTCGGATTAAAAGACATGCCTTTTGAGCGCCACGGTCTTCTATAAAAGACAATCTTTTCCGTGCCCTCCACGCCACATCTTTATTAGAAGACAATATATAATCATAACGTTTATTACATTAAAATACTTGAAAAAATGCTTTGTGCGTATTTTTACCATCGCCTAAAACCCTAAACTTAATGTTTTATTTCAATAGGGGTCTTTGTTTATATTAAAAAACAGAAAAATAATACCAGTAAAAATTTTGTAGTGTCCCAGGCGCCGTAGTCTTTATAGGAAGACGTCTAGTGCTGAGGTTATTTGATCTAGTGTCTAAGCATCGATAAACACAAAAGTTAAATAAAATACTTTTATTTCGAATCAAAATGTTGAGTTTTGAAAAAAAATGCGTTCCTTAAAAGGAATGTACGTAATTTTGCTAGCCCTTACACATGTATTTACTCAAATCTTTTAATACACACAAAGACGGACTTTGGTTAATAATAATATCGCTATTGAAAGATCCCGTCACTACAAAACTAATAGATATCGGTGCCTCGTGCGCCATGGACATCAATAGAAGACAATCTGTGACGACATAGTCGTAAGTGCATCAAGGTCAGTGTGAGATAGTGCAGCGCTGTTATTGATTGTTACCGATGCAAAAAAAAAATGTGAAGCTAATGAATAAAGTTCTGATTCAAAGCAATTCGCATTCAAAGTAAGAACGCAAATTTTGGTATGTTCTGTATTCGGAGATATCATACTAATTTCGAATGTAGTTAACTACTTACGCCAATCTAATTAGGTTATTGAACGAAAATATTTACGCCGTATCCAGAAACGAAGCGCGTTATGTGGCCAAGCAAAATCGATGACAATAATATTAGATTAGATTAGATTAAGACGGGCTGGTGTCTGCAACTCCACGTCTAAACGCGTATTTTGCGTACGGGACAATAATATTAATTTGTGTTTAACATAAACATGGAATATACAAAAAATAAATAAACAAAATTGAACATGCACATTCCTTATAACAATTGAAATTTTACGTACTACGGGCGCCACGGTCTTGATAAGAAGACTACTGGTTGACACCAAAAGAAAATAGGGATGTAGCCAACTTCATATGGCTGAATTGAGGTATGTATATGTTTGGTCATTATCTATAGTGTATCCTGCTTTTTCTTATCACAACTATTGTTAATAAAACAAGGTATCGAAATGTGACATTATTTTATTTATTGAGATATCGAAATACGTCATTAATTCTATTTATCTGGTATATTTATAAAAAAAATACCTGTAAGTAACATTTATCGATACTACAATTACCCTCATCACTACGTTTTACTATATATTCGTTATAAATTTATAGCTGGGCACTGGGGGACAGATCGCTTTCGGTACCGCTTAACGCTCAAAAGGTTAAGTACTATGGAAGAGCTATTAAAACTCGCTTTTTAGGGTTCCGTACCAAAGGGTAAAAACGGGACCCTATTACTGAGACTCCGCGATCCGACTGTATGTCTGTCTGTCACCAGGCTGTATCTAATGAACCGTGATAGCTAGACAGTTCAAATTCACAGATGATGTATTTCTATTGCCGCTATAACAACAAATACTAAAAACAGAATAAAATAAATATTTAAATGGGGCTCCCATACAACAAACGTGATTTTTTTGCCGATTTTTGCGATATGGTACGGAACCCTTCTTCTTCTTCTTAACTCGCACTTGGCCGGTGTTTTTTTAATAATTATTGCAATCAATTAATATTCACAACGGTTTGACTTTATCTAATTGACATATTTTAAATTGATTTATATTTTAATGTGATCTATTGACATGCCACCTTAATTGTATTATTTAATTTATTATTTGTTGTTGCTTGCTTATGTTAATTTTGTACGCCAGTTTTTGGCAAAACACAGTGCACATATTTTAACAATATACCAACTGTAACCATACCTATGTTTTACAAAATAAATGATTGATTGGTTTGGGCTCTGGTGGACACAGGTCGGGATAAAATTATCTGTGCCTGTGTCTACCGTTCGCACAGCGGAGATCAGGAGACAAGCAAGCTCACAGATTACCTCAGTGAAGCGGCTGATGTGGCACAGCATCGGTACCCTTCCGCCCAAATAGTGGTACGGGGGGACCTTAATGCTCACCACCAGGAGTGGATCTTCCCATACCAGTGCAGTGATCAGGCTGGAGGGGAGATGCATAAGCTTTTTTTTAAATATTATTATTGTTAGGCTCACGTTTGACCACTATCTAACCACCTCAGCTTTCGTTAGCGCTAAACAGCCAGCTGGTTCAGGGGGCAACGGCAACGGGGATGTTGATTTGCATACGGCTAATTGATTTTACCTTCTGCTGACAACTTCACCTTGGGTAGTTCCGAGCTCCGACCGCTGTCTTGTAAAGTCTGTGTCCGTCTACTCTCCACCCAAGAGACACCCGCGGGCTTTTCGGTACAAGTCAGCAGGTTGGGATGGGATGCGAACTTTCTTCACATGCTATCCTGGGCTGCCTACTTGATTTTCTTCGGCTGATGCCTCATCATGCGCGGACGTCGTGACGGATGTGTTGCGTCAGAGAATGAAGTACTACATTCCGTTCTCTGACTTCCCAATGTCTAGCAAAGGCCGGCCACGGTTTGGCACCGATTGTGATCGCGCAGACGCGCTTAAACATGAGGCGTATGTGGCATGGGTTGACGCTCGAACGCGCAAAGCGAGTCACGTATGTCAGTAAAAAAAGGCCTTCAACAGCGCTGCCAAGTCCTGAAATAAGGTGTTGTTAAATACTCTGTTTGACCACATTGGCCGAATAGGGACATAACTTGCTTCTTACCCAGCAGGTAGTAAAGTGTTTTGGTCCCTGGGTAAGTCGGTTGAGTCAAACTTCTGCCATCCCTCACTACCACCACTGCTGAAACCCGAAGGGTCGCAGGCCCGCTTCGCTGAGAAGGTAAACTTATTTAGCTCTTTTTGCGGCATGTTCGCGTCTGCATCCTGGTGATGCGCGGCTATTTCTTTCTCCTGGTGGATGTGAGATATATTTCGGACATTCGCATCCATCAAAAGCACGTTCGTAGGTTGCTGGGCAACCTCGACTTGAACAAAGCTACTAACCTGGACGGGATACTAGCACTTGTCCTTAAAACTTGTGCACCCGAACTATCTCTGATCTTGACACGTCTATCTATTTCGCCTTTCGTATGAATCTGGCAAAGTGCCGAATGCTTGGAAGTAAGCTGACGTATAGCCCGTGTCCAAGAACCGAGCCGAACCGGCCAATTACAGACCCATATCTACGTGTGCTTAATATTAAGCTCTAGAATCTTACCTAGAAGCTAATGACACCCTACCCTAAGTGATTGCCAATGGTTCTACAGCGGATCTTCTAACGTAAGCAAATCACATCTGGAGTAAGGCCATCGAGAGGCACGGGGAGGCGCTTGCCGTGTGCGTCGACAACTCGAAAGCTTTCTATAGGGTCTGGCATGGAAGCATTATTAGTAAGATTCCTTCACTCAGTCTGCCTGGTGATGTTATATGTGATTGAAATGCAGATTTCTTGAGGGATCGGTATATTCGAGTGGTTATCAATGGCTGCTCGTCTGACCAATTGGTTATTAATGCCGGGTCCCCTCAAGCATTGAGGTAATAATGTACTACGCACTAGAGAAGTCACCACACATCACTGCTGTATTCCGTTCATGTGGGGTCGGCCGGCCGCACTTCACTCAGTTGCTTGCTAGATCTTGAGCGTCTATGTCATTGCTTGTTTTTAAACGAAAAAACGTTCAAACGCATTATATATGCGGTCGTGTGTTTTATGATATTGCACTTATAATTCAACTAATACGGCGAAATGCAAAGGAATAACTTTTCGTCAATGAGTAACTAGATAATCATTTTTAAATTGAAATATTTGGTGGGCGCCATGTTGCCTCATTTCTCATATAGACTAAAAATTAAGATGTGACAATTTGTGTAACAAGTGTAGGTAGAATAGTAGTAGGTAGTAAAAACCAAAGTCAGCTAGACTTTGGTTTTTATAGCGAAAATTAACAATCTTAAGTATATTCAGAAAGGAACTGACTGTGGTTATTCAAATAAATAGTTTAACAAATTGGTAGGTATGATAGGTGGGTAGGTGTCTAGGGTAGGGTAGGGTATGTAGGTATCCAGTTGACGGGAGCGAAGTCACGGGGGACAGCTAGTACCTAAATAATAGGACGACGTAAATTACTTAAAAGTCAGCGTTTAGCTTTGATATTCTTATGCAAAGCAAACAGGACGGTTAGTACTGAGACCTTACAGGTAATTGCTGGCATACTTCCGGTCAACCTTGATATGCAACGATGTGCTGCAATGTACTATTAAGCACTAGAAACCATGGACGCGGAGTGACCGTGAGAAAATCTCTATATTATTTGAACCAAATATTGACGTCTGGGAGGAACTTTTATCCAAATGACAATGTAGGTGGGATAATAATTCCACCAAGGGCACCTCCACCAATTCTTTCCATCTGTTCGCGTGCGACTGGCCAGGACGTGACTGGAGGTGGATCACTGTGTTGCCCAATATCTCACAGGGCAAGGTAACTTTAAAAGTAAATTATTTTCCTTCAAGCTCGTTGCCTCGCCTTTATGTCGGTATTCTACGTCTGATGATCTGAGTGCGAATATGTACAATCTGCCCATCATATCTTATGGGAGTGTTTTCTTTGGCAGAATGAAAGCAATACTATGTTGAATAATGTACAGTTTGCATCAGAAGATGTTTACTATACGGATCTTGTGGTAACTAGAACAAATTTCCGTGCGTTCAAGCGTTTTTGCCATACCTATTTATTATTGGAATCAAATATAACACCTCACAATGTTAGGACCCATTAATATTAATGCTATTTTTTTGCCGTGGTGCTAGGCAACTGGGCTTATCCCAGTTGTAAATGACCCTTTGTGCCTATTGACCTTGTTTGTTCTGTCTCCTACTTGATATGGAGGGAACTGGAAATTTTTATATTTTCCTACTCCTCCACTATTTTTTTCTGATTAATTTCGTTACGGCATCCAAGACAGTTAAATTCATTCTCCGGGACTTCGTCGAGCTTCATTGCCTCGGTGCTTTTCTGGTGGTCGCCACTATTGATTTTGGCTTTCAGGAGTTACAGTGATTTGGGAATAGTGCTGTGGGAATGTCCCAAAAAAGAAATACATAAATATAATATTAAATTAATGTACTATTTTATTAATATTATATTAATAAAATATTACTTTACTAAGGTTATTTCAACAAATATTTTTTTTGAAAAAAAGTGTGAATTCTAATGAAGCTTATTAGGTATAAAGCTATGTAGGTACCGCTTCTGTAGTCAGTCAGCAGTTTAGTCTATATGAGTGACAAGTTGTTGCAGAATGTTGAACGAAACGCGTAAGCGCCATGAAAATCACGGCGCTTCCGTCTTTTTGATCGCGAGAAAACTATACCTTAAAAGCGCTCTAGCGCTGCGTGTTTATACTGTTTTGTTAGACGGATAATTATTGTTCCAGCGCTGCAGCGAAGTTTAGTTTAAACTCTTGTCAAAATGGAGCATGTCCTTTACTTAGGATAGCTTCTCTAGTACATTATTACCTCAATGCCCTCAAGGCGTTTAGTCTACATTTGACAGATTCTACTTTTGACACCATAATCTACTTTTGATAGATTCTACATATGCCAGATTCTACTTTAATAACATAATGCCCGGGTAATTTGAAAATGCCCAATATGAGTAGGCAATATGTTAAAAACTATTGATAAAATAAAATTAACCGGGCTTTCTGAATAATGCCTATCACTTATTGGGCCACGTGATAAAAATAAGTTTTTTTTAAATTATTTTATGGTTGACATTGGTTTTAATGTAGAATAGGTAAGTGAGATTACTATTTCAGAAACAAATTCGACGGAGCCCCGCGGCGTGGCACTCGTATTTCTGTCTAAAGGGGGTCTAAAGTAACCGAACATGGAGGAGATGACGGGAGCTGAGTTCACTCGCATCTCTTTCAAACCTCACCCATCCATGTCGGGGTGCCCTAAGCTCTCGACCTCGCTTCGCTCGCTCTTAGACTAATTCATTGACCATAATTATCAAATTGCCTAACCGTTACGTAGCAATATTTATAATGACCAGACAAAGTTTAAATATATAAAGATTTTATGATCTTTGCAGAATAACTATTAAAACATCGAAAGAGTGAAAAAAAAATGAAAAGGCAGTTTATTTTCTCATACATTATGTACGGAACGGCTTTAACGAAACTTGAACGAAAAATATTAGTTACTATATAATACAAACATTTAGTACTAGGCATAATAATAAATTAAAAGGTATAAATATAGTAACTATATAACAGTATTATTTTTGATGCCAAAATGTTCCTTGTCTGACTTTTTTCCTAATCTGTCAAATGTGAAATCTGTCATAACTAGAATCTATCAAAAGTAGACGTATCAAAAGTAGAATCTGTCAAATGTAGACTAAACGCCTCAAGGGTTGGTACTATCAGCAATATTATTTTTGCTGCACATAAATGATCTGCTAAAAACTTTGGTACGCAGACGACAACACTGTTGATGAGAGGTACTTATCCATCCCTGTCCTTCGTGAGGCTATGGTGGAGCGTTTGAGCTTATCCTTGAAGGCAGTATCCAAATGGGGCGATGCCAATTTGGTCTGGTTCTATGCTGCTAAAACCCAGGCGTGTCTTTTCTCCGTTAAAATGAGCCAATTCCACTCGGCTCCTTTCTTTCGATATGTAAACGTGCCGATAATGGACCATTTTGAGCTTCTTGGTGTTACGTTTAACAAGATGCTCAATTTTGGTCCATACATTGAGGAAAAGGCTCAGCTGGCTGCCAAAAAGTTTGGGATCCTCGCAAAGGTGAGACGCTTCTTTACGCCAGAATAGTTGCTCAAGTTGTATCAAGCGCAAGTTCGATTATGTATGGAGTACTGTTCTCATTTCTGGGACGGATCTACCATATACCAGCTTGATGCAGTTAAGTTGATCAAAAAACGGGCCATGAAGCTCATCGGCAATGAGGCACTGGTCGAGTCAAACCTCCAGAGCCTCGAACATCGTCGCTGAGTTG
This sequence comes from Orthosia cruda, assembly GCA_964057195.1. Taxonomy (NCBI): domain Eukaryota; kingdom Metazoa; phylum Arthropoda; class Insecta; order Lepidoptera; family Noctuidae; genus Orthosia; species Orthosia cruda. Next base: position 53,696,477 of record OZ059829.1, on the reverse strand, counting down.
CCAGCTTATCGGCTTTTTTCAAATGCATTTCGGGGATTGTGCAATGGAATTACATGATCTAATTCCGCCTAGCCCGTTCCATCATCAGACTACAAGACGTACGGCGATGTGCCATCGGTACATGGTGGCTATCCCACCCATACGCAATAAACGTTTTGGGATTACGTACATTGTGCGTACAGCTAAAGAGTGGAATGCCCTGCCGGAGTCTGTGTTGCCCGATAGCTACAAGTTAGGAGTTTTTAAGTCAAGACTGAATAGGTTACTTTTAGGCAAGCGTGCTTCATTCGACCACGTCATCGCTTACCATCAGGTGAGGTAGTGATCAAACGCAAACCTAACAAATATAAAAAAATGCATTTCCCCTATTGCAATGCTTACGACGCAGTGGATAGTAGAACATAGAGCAGTGATGGCCCAGTGGTAACGGACGCGATTTACAAGTATGGTCGTGGGTTCGAACCCAGGCAAGCGTTTTATTTTGTGTAAATTATTTCATCACCACTGCTCTCAAAACACTGAAGTAAAAATTAAAAGTAAGGCATGCAACATCCATCAACCCACACTCGGCCCGCTTGGTAGATTACGGTCCATTCCCTCTCACAGAGAGGAGATGGACCGTCCACTCCCATTTGGTCCATTGTGCCTACACGCACAATGGGCCAAATGGGAGTCTTAAGTTCGGAAAAGGGGGTCCTCTCCATCCTATCCTTTCCTAATGCTTACCACGCCTATCGTTTGCAACTATTTCTTTACATGTCTTTTTTTATTATTCTCCTAATAATTATTTTATTATTCTTCCTAATATTCTGTAATATTGAATGAGTCTAAAAACATTTTATTACATACCTACTCTTAGTTTTTCCCCAAGCCCCATTTATGCTGATACTATTATATTCAAATGATGATCTAAAAACCTATTCTTGATGTCAACACTGCATCTTTCTTTACAATGATAACATTTAAAATAAGTGTTTAGATTTAAGAAGAAAAATATTGTAACTTAAAATTAAAATATAAATAACCCAAAAGTTAAAATATAGTACATTGTATGGCAATTTAAAATGACTTTAACACAAAGACTTGATATTAAAACTGTTGTGTATTGGAACTTGATCTACAAGTATACTTCAGTAGAAACATTGGTCGTTTTTAATTACAATGAAATTAATCCATTTCATAAATTTTGTACTTATTGTCATAGACATACGTTTAAAATGCAGAAATAAAGGTCTGTTCTTGCTGATTTCATATGACGTAAAGTTGTACCAATGTGTAAGTAAAATTACAATGTTATTCATATTGGGTGTCGATATGTGGTCTCATAATGGACGTTAATACAGTGATTGTTAAAGAAAGGGGATTAATAAAATTCATAGAATCGAGCATTTTAAGGGATGACGGAAAATCGAGACTGTTTCAAGGACCGTGCTGAAATAAAATTAAACATAATCACTATCACCACAAAACAAACCTTTTTTTTTTACTTCTTGTATATTTTGTTTAGTACCTACTCGAAGCGGGCGTGGAATATCCAGAAACAATATATCGAAAAAGCGGAACCGCTTTTAAGTTCAAATTCAAAGCGAATCGAAGCGTCAGTCTAAAATAATATTTACCACATTGACCGTCTTCTAAATATTGCTAATTGACATTCGTATGTAATGAGATTGCAGACGCGCGCTTTGTACAAATTTGGCACGTCATTATTTTTATGTCTATAGGTTACACATTTGTTCATTACGTAGCGGAGATAAGAGTCAATCAATACTCAATATGATAGGTATTTTATTTATTTATGAACCCTTCGCATCTAAGAAGAAATCGTAACGAACTACCGAACGAACGTGTGTGGCCGCGTCCGCCCGCTTCGACCGCAACCATTGATTACCATTGTTTTTGTGTTTTAGTCATTTAAATACTTATATTTATCGTGCATGAAAATGACACAAATTTACAATGTCGATTTTTATGTATCTATGATATTGAATATGTGAACTCTAATGATTGTAATATTTTTTTGAAGCGTTTGTAGCTTGGAAAACCAAATAATTATAAATCTTAAAATTGCATGCCCTAATTTGGCACAAATTTATTTAATAGACATATTTATGTGATCTAAGAAAGGAAATAGTTATTTCATAAATTGTAATATTGTTTTTGCACTATTTTTACATAATGACCCAGTCTGTTTGCACTAGACGAATATGACACAAATTGGGTTTTCACACTCCGCAGACTATCCTAGATATTATACTATTATAATATTATTAATAATATATAATTATTAATATTAAATAATTATTTCAAACTTTAAGTTAATTTTGCCAGTTTTGATTTGAATAAAAATAATCAACCACAAATCATCGTATTGAAGGTGGTGATTGATGGCTTCGAGTCCAGCTGTATCCAAGTCACATCCGGCGTCCCACAAGGTTCAATTCTAGGATCTCTATTATTTATTATATTTATTAATGACATTAAATATTGTTTCCGGAATTCAAAATTTCTCTTATACGCGGATGATTTAAAAGTTTATAAAAAAATTGCAAATGAACAAGATTGTAATTATCGACTTGCGAATAGTATTATCAACAAAATTACTTGTCTTCGTGATCTTGGTATGCAGTTGGACTCGAAACTTCATCTGGATAGTCGTGTTGACCGTATCGTTAATAAGGCCTACCAGATGTATGGCTTTGTGACGAGAGCATCTAGAGAGTTCCGTCGACCCTCCACCTTCTTGCACTTGTACAAGTCCATAGTTAGACCGCAGTTAGAATATGCAGTACCTATCTGGAATCCCTATTATGCAAAGTATCGTGAAATTATAATATAATTATTATCGCCTCTGTGGGCCTCGATCTCGGGTTGGGGGGGGAGTGAGGTGTTGGACTCCCCCCGCGATGTCTAAGAGGGGCGCGCGTGGAACACTACGCGCCACCACCTCGGGTCCTGATGTGTGGGGGGCGACGGTCGTCCCCGAGTCCGTCGCTCCTGGACCCTTTTAGGGGGTTTGGAAGAGCGCGTTGTCCACCCTCCGCCGACGCAGCCTCCTTCTGCGAGACGAATGTTTCGCAGAAGGAGGCTTACATACCACCGCGTCCCAGGACTCTTCGCTGCCGACCATAGATTCGACTACTGCCGGCAGCGACAGGTCACTGCCTACTTCTGAGATGAGGGCACGGCGTGGCTCCTCCCAAGCGGCACACTCTGCCAGCGTATGCCACGCCGTGTCCTCCCGGCAGTCGACGCAGTGGTGACACCGGGCGTCCGGCTCCCTGTTTATGCGACTCAGGTACTTCCCGAAGCAAACATGCCCCGAGAGCACCTGCGTCACCCGCAACGACAGGGAGCCGTGCCTCCTCCCGAGCCAGCGCTCGAGCACTGGCCGGACCGCCTCGATGGTAATGAAGCCGGCGGTAGGGCGTGAAAGCCTGTTCCGCCATTCCGCCACCAGGACCTCGCGAAGCTGAGACTGACGCAACTCCATATGTCGCTGCATCAGACCTTCGCCCCGCTCCCGCGCTTCCTCGTGCCACCGATACAGTGACGCGAGTTACTTCGCCTCCAGGTCCCTGGGCGGGGATCCGGCCAGCGCTCAAGCCGCCTCGTAGGAGATCGTGCGATACCCCCTGATGACTCTGACGGCCATCGCTCTCTGCGGCTTCCGCAAAACAGCGATGCTGCCGGCCGTCAGGTCAGCCGTCCAGATCGGGGCCCCATACAGGGCCATCGATCGCACGATCCCCACGTAGAGCCGCCTCCAGGCAGCGCTCGGGCCCCCCAGATTGGGAAGCAGTGTTGACAGCGCCCCAGCCGCGCTCAACAACTTGGGCGCCAGCCGCCGGAAATGGGGGCCGAAATCCCACCGGCTGTCGAGCAACAAGCCCAGGTACTTCATTGTTGACTCGACAGCGATTCGAGCCCCCCCGACGACGATGTGGGCAGCGGGCGGTGGCGCCCGCCGGGGGCCATGAAAGACCATGGCCTCCGACTTGTTGTGGGCCACCTCCAGGCCAAGGCGCCGTATGCGGCTCACCACCTGTGAGACCGCAGCCGTCGCCAGCAACGCTGCCTCCCTGTACGAACTCCCCTGGGCGGTGACCAGCGTATCGTCCGCGTAACACGTCAGGTCTACGCCCGGTTGGAATTCGCCCCTCAGCACCCAGTCGTACCCGATGTTACCAACGCAACCGCACGACATGCGGTGCTGGTTTTCGACGCCATCACGTCCCACGTAGGTAACAAATCTATCTGCCAAATAAGCCCCGACGATGCGGCGGAGGTAGGCACTTGTTGATACCGCAGTGCCACCCGAACACAACTCCAGGGCAGGGTGTTGAAGGCGTTGGAAATGTCCAAGGACACCGCCAACATCACCCCACCCCGGGACACCGCTTCCTCCGCTAGGACTCTCAACAGCGATATCGCGTGGATGGTGGAGCGCTCATGCCGAAAGCTCAACTGGCTTTCGTCCAGGTCCGGCCCCTCTATGTACAAGTGGCTGACGAGGCGGGCAGCGATTATCCGCTCGAACAGCTTACCCACCTCGTCTAGCAGCACTATGGGCCGGTACGCGGACGGCGAGTCCGCCGGGCGCCCCGCCTTCCTGAGCAGGACCAGACGACCAGATATCCACAGAGTGGGAAACTGGCCCCGCTCAAGGCACGCTGTGAAGACTCCTCTCAGTTAGGGCTCTAGCTCCATCAGAGCGAGGGCCAACACGTGGCCGTGGATTCCGTCGGGCCCCGGAGCCACTTTTCTGGCCCGGAGCCGCATCACAGCCGCCCCCGTCTCTGCCTGTGTCACCTCTGGGACGCTGATGGCGTCCTTCTCTGTAGACTCTGCGGCCGTGGGCAAAGCCATCGGCGGCGGGATGTGCTCCGCTCTCGCCGGGAAGAGAGCTGCGACTACCTCCTCCAGCAGCTCGGGTTGGAGACTCTCCGTAAGCGGAGGCGCGGCGGCTCGAACACGGATCTCCGGCTAGAGTCTCCAACATCTCCCTGGCTCGCTTCTTCGCCTCGCCGATGGCCAGCCGCAGAGTCTCCGTCGCCGCGCGGTACACCTCATACCGCGCGGCTTCTTCTTCAGGGACCCGGCGACGTCTCCTCCGATATCGGGTGTACTGGCGTCTGGCCGCTACGCACGCAACACGCAACTGTGCGATCTCGGCGGACCACCAGTACACCTGGCGCCTCGCTGACTGTGCGTGGACCCGGGGCATGGACGCGTCGCTGATTTGCGTCATCGCCCCGCGGAACCGCAGCGCCTCCTGTTCGACGGCGACGGGTCCGGTCGTTGCCAACTCCCGGATCCAGGCCTGGACAATGGTGGCCTCCTCGAGAAGTTCCCTGTCGATGCGCTTACGTGCCCAGCGCGGACCATCCGTTCGCGGGGCCGGCGTACCGCGGCCGCCGGTAGTCTGGGTGGAGACGTCGAAACGGATATATCTGTGATCCGATAACGTTTCCACCTCCACGGCGACACGTCAGTCACGGACACGGCTCGCGACAGCAGGGCTAGCAAACGATACGTCCACTATCGAACCGCCCCGCTGTCGCACGCACATTTGGACCTAGCCCCGGTTTAGTACGACCAGGCCGGTGGTAACTTCCCACTTTTCCAGCACCTCACCCCTAGCATCGGTTACTGGAGATCCAGGCTCCAGGATCAGCTAGGCTGACGGGGGGGTAAACAGTCCCCGGCAACCTTGGCCCTCCTTCTCCTCTTCTGCTGCGTGGGAGCGCCACAGGCCTTTCCGCCCGCTCTGTGCCCAGCGGGTCTTCCTGCAGCTGTACAGAGGCTGCAGTTTGGCGCCGCGGAGCACTGGGCCGCCTTGTGGCCGGGCTGACCACAGCGATAGCATTGCTCGCTGCGGTCAGATTCGGCGGTGCATCGTGCCCTGAGATGCCCAATGTCCAGGCAGCTCAGCCGTCTTCATCGGCCTGGACACCCGGACGAAGTGGGCGCGGACTTACCCTCTGCAGGCTTGACGGCTTCCTGCCAGGCTCTTTTTGGTTCACCCGCTGCGGCCGCTGGGCCCGGTTTGCGGGAGCCTCCTTTTTCCGCTTTTCCGCAGCTAGTGGTGGGCGGAGGATTTCGGCCGGCAGTTTCGCCTCTATAGCCCCTAACCGGGTACCCACCATTTGACCGCACTGCATCATGCAGATGCGTGCGATCTTTTAGACCTCTGTCTGTATCCGCAAGTGCAGAGGCCGACGATGGGGCCGCCGATTAAACTGACGATGGGGCCGTAAAGGACAAACTGGCAGCTGGGCTCTGGGTAGGAAACTGCCGCTTGAGGTCCTCCAACTCGGATCGGAGATGGCTGTTCTCCTCCCACAACTTTGCCGTCTTCTCCGAACCGCCTCCTGGATGCTGTCCACCGCGTCCTTCAAGGCACGCGTGAACGTGCCCTTCAGGTTGCCCGATTTGGTGGCAACCTTCAGGACGACAACCAGGCCGTCTCTCACTTGGCGACTGACCGCCACCGCCGATTCATCCGCCGTCCGAGCCGAGCGCCGCTCTCGGGCCTGTCGGGCCAACTCACTGACCTAGTCTGCCGCGACAGCCCGTCGCTGCGCTTGCTTTGCGGCATTCGCCTCCGCCTTGTTTGCCTCTAGCAGGGACGTAGTGGAGCCACCGCTCTGGTCCGCACTCATTTGCCCAGGGTCGCTCTGCACGCACTCTGTAGGGGCAGGCGTGTCGGGACGAGGCAAGAAGCGACCCCGCACGTCCCCCTTCGGCACCCGAGCGGTGGTCCCCACCATGCGTCCCCGCCCTCTCCGTCCCGTTGAAACCTTCGGGGCCGACAGGTTCTCCTCACTTGAGGAGAGACCCAGCGACCCCGAGTCCTTACTGCGCGGACGCTTCCTCCAAACTTTGGAGTAGCCACGCGAGTCCTGGTCAGACAGGTTGCCTCCAGGATCTGAGCCTCCTCGGCTCTTGTTGCCGCCGTCGACGGCAAGAGGTATGTCCACATGGGGTGTTCTGAACCAAACGTTTCGTTCACTATTTGATATTTAACTGCAACACCATGTCAGTTAGCTGTCAACAATTTGACAGCTTTTTGATTGACAGCTGACACTTGACAAGAGTCGAAAGAGAAAATTTGTAACAGACACGAAAAATTCGGTGGCTTGTGGAGTTATAAGCTAATCGAGCTATAACTCGCCCATTGTAATTGCTAATTGCGCCCGCCGTTCGCAATCGGTTTGTGGGGCGCCCGCGAAGTCGGTTTTGAATATATTTCACTCACAACGAAGTGCTTTTGCGGGAAACGTGTCACTTATTGTCCTAATATTATATATATTCTCCTATCCCTAATCTCACGGCACGATATTGATCGACCCCCAGGAGCCTACCGCAAAAATCCCAGGTAAGTGCATATATTACACCATAATATTACCGGCCAACCTTTGTGACACCTTACACCCGTAGTAGGAACCAGTATATCTCCCAATAAGAAGCAAACCCCCTAGCTTTCCACTGCTGCGTTACGGCAGTTTCGTGGGGTACAGGTTCAGACAGGGTCCAGGAGTCCCACACTGCTAATGGGTCCCGGTGCTGAGCTCCTGGCTTGGGACCCGAAGACCTGTATTTAACATGGGGACTTGAGCCTCCTCGGCTCTTGTTGCCGTCGGCGACGGCAAGTGGTGCATCCACGGCGCGCAGCTCCTTATCTCGCTCGTGGCGCAGGTCGGCGGTGGTCTGCCGGCAAGCGAGACTATTGGTGCCCTCCTCAGATACGATGGGGCTGCCCTCTAGGAGATGCCTAGAGTGGCGAGACTCGCCCTAACGTTGCGCAAGGGTACCCGCCTGAGGATTTTTTTCCTTTAGTCTTTGATCCATTTTGTTCCTTTTTAGGGGTGCGGTCCCTCTCCCAGCGCTAGGGACCGGATACTATCCCTCCGGCCATTCATCCCCTCGGCACGCAAGACCTTGGGATTGGGTTCCATCTCCACTGCACGCCCACTAGACCGTCCCTCTGTAAGCAGAGGGGGGAGTAGGCGTTAGATGGCCTCCGCAGCGACGGACTAGTTGTCCCGCCTCTCCTTCCGGGGCCCAGTTCCTTTCACAGAACATCATGGATGATGATCTGTGTTTGGAACCGTGACCTTTCCTCGTGTGTTGAAATAAGCCGCCCGCCCCAACTGTCCACTCAACGCGGGTGGGCAGTTGGAGCCGACGTTGCCCAGGGTGCGCCGCGTGGAGGCTTTCAACTTGCACCCCAACCAGCCAAATCCTGCCCCAAGCGAAAATTTACTCAAAAAAAATACTTGTGAGCGTTTGGTGGACTAGTGCTGGTGTCGTTCACTACAGCTTTCTTAAATCTGGCCAGACGATTACGGTGGATGTCTATTGTCAGCAACTGCAAACCATGATGGAAAAGCTAGCTGCTAAACAGCTGAGGCTGGTCAATCACTCAAGGCCACTGCTGCTTAAGGACAACGCTAGACTTTATGTTCCTCATACTTATACACACATCAACACGGTCTAGGGATATTTCATACTCAATTAAATAACTCGAAAAGTACTGGCCGCATTGGAATCTTTTATACACCGATTTGTTTGTAATTTATCTCAGACTAATTCCAAATTCAAATTTTTGAAAATTCTTTTGTTTCGGTGGCATAGAAATGTCTTGATGTGTAGGAGAGGAAATTTTCATTTGTGCGAAATTTAGAAAACAATACGAATTACGTTTAGTTACAGTTTTTTTTTTCATTTTTAAACGAAAGATAAAGTTAAAATTGAGGTATTGTAGCCATGCAACGCCAACATTTGACGAGGGCGGAGATGTTACGAGCTGTGGGAATGCTGGAAGCTGGGTCTGTTTAGCGTAATGTTGCTGAGGCCATAGGGACCCACCAAAATGTAATTTCAAGATTGTGGACACGCTATCGTGCCACAGGTGAAGTAGCGGAGAGGCACCGGGGGCCAAGTTGCATCACTGCCCCAGACAAGACCGATTTTTGCAAATTACTGCGCGAGCTCAACCAAATGCAACGGCGACTCAATTGGTCCAAAGGCTGCGAGTGGAACACCAAGTGCTTGTGAGTGACCAAACTGTAAGAAGGCGACTGCATGAAAGCAATCTACGCTCTCGTAGACCACTCCGGGTCCCATCTTTACGGAGAGGCAATCGTGGACGACGATTAGAATGGGTTCGGAACCACGTGGACTGAGGCCGTGAGCAATGGTCCAATGTGCTGTTCACGGATGAATCCAGGTTCGGCTTCCATCCAGATTCACGAAGGACGCGTGTTTGGCGAGTTCCTGGACGATGGAGCCGTCTTCAGAACCCTCAGGAAGTTCACCCATACCAAGGAGGAACAATTATGGTTTGGGCAGGAATTCGTCTTGGAGGACGGACGGATCTCGTTTGGGTGCGGGGCAATATGACGGCAGAACGATACGTCCAACAGGTGCTGGGGCCCGTAATCATGCCCCACAGAACACAAATGGGGCAAGATTTCCTGCTCATGCACGACAATGCCCGGGCACACACGGCGAGAACGGTAGCAGCTTGGTTACATACACACAATGTTAGGGCCTTAGACTGGCCTGCTCAATCGCCAGATCTAAATCCCATTGAGCATGCGTGGGATATGCTGCAAAGAAGAGCTCTGAAGGAAGTTCCTGAAAATCTGGCTACAGAAGATCAACTTTTTGCGCACCTCAGAAGGACATGGGACAGTATGCCGCAGCAAGACATTGACAACCTTGTTCTGAGCTTGCCGAATCGTTGCCGATGTGTTATGAACATCATGGGCGCTTTCTCAGACTACTAACTTCAAGTTTATAAACACAAATTAAATGATTTTCTATTTTTTTCAGTTTTTACTCATAAATTAAAAGTTAATTCATATACGGTTTCCGTCTATGCTCCATTTTTTTCCATAAAATCCTGAAATTTTAATCAAAGTACCTTAACCATTATTAAAAAATGGTAGAATATTAAATAACGTATCTTTTAAATATATACATGTCATATAAATAATTAACACATTGATAGTAATTCGCTTTTTTAAAAATATCCCTAGACCGTGTTGATGTGTTTATATATATTTTCAGCAAGGTATTTGAAAAAATAATGCTAAATCAAATGCTCATTTATTTTAATACGAAAAACATCCTACACGAGAAACAATATGGTTTCACCAAAGGACGTTGTACAACCGACGCTGGTGTCACCTTAATAAAACACATCTTTGATGCGTGGGAGGAGGGACAAGATGCCATAGGTATCTTCTGCGACCTGTTGAAGGCTTTTGATTGCGTTGATCATGAAACATTGCTTTTGAAACTTGAGCATTACGGGCTAGGCCAATCAGCATTAAGTTTAGTAAAATCCTTTTTGAATGATAGACAGCAATTAGTTCAAATAAACGGTGTCAATTCGTCAGGGTTGAACGTGAAAATGGGGTACCCCAGGGCTCAATTTTAGGTCCTTTCTTATTTTTAGTATACATTAACGATTTACTCCATTTATTGAAAAACAAACTAAACATGGTGTTATTTGCTGATGACACTTCTTTGATTTTTAACATATATAGACGTACGAGTAACGTTGCCGACGTAAATAATGCATTGCGGCAAGTTCTAAATTGGTTCACTGCTAATAATTTAGTTTTGAATGCTAAAAAAACTAAGTGTGTAAAATTTGCCTTGCCGAATGTCAAAAGTCATGATTGTGACATTATATTAAACAACGAGAAGCTAGAATTCGTCGACAAAACGGTTTTCTTGGGTATCACGCTAGACTCAAGGTTACAATGGGGTCCTCATTTAATATCACTTGCGGGGCGGTTAAGTTCGGCGGCTTATGCTGTTAAAAAATTCGTCAATTTACTGATGTAGATACCGCGAGGCTGGTCTATTTTAGTTACTTTCATAGTATAATGACTTACGGCATATTACTATGGGGAAGGGCTGCAGACATTCAGTCAATTTTTGTTCTGCAAAAACGAGCCATCAGAGCAATATACAAACTTCGCCGGCGCGATTCTCTAAGGGAACTGTTTAAGGACATTAACATCATGACGGTACCTTGTCAATATATTTACGAAAACATCATGTACGTTAGAAAGAATTTACATCATTTTAGTAAAAACAGCGATGGACATAGTTATGTTACTAAAAATAGGGACCAATTAATTCAACCAGGTTTCAGGCTGGCTAAAGTAGCGTCATCTTTTATGGGGTATTGTATAAAATGTTACAATAAAATACCGCCACACATTCTAGAATTAAATGAGACGAAATTTAAAACTTGTATAAAACGCACACTATGCAGGCAGGCATATTATAGGTTGGGGGATTACATCGCTGATAAAAATGCTTAGCCCAACGCTATTCCAGCTCCACAGCCACTAGGGCACAAAAACAAGTGATAAGCAGAAAAGTTCTGAAGTATTGTTGGACCTGCTGAAGACTGAATAATTATAATGTATATTTGTGTTGTATAAACTCAATTTATTTTTTTGGATTATATAACTGCACAGCACATATGTGAGTACTATGTACCAACTGTAAATCTACCATTTACTGTACCTATGTGTCGTTCGTTGACTTCAGTGTGCCCTGGCAGTTGAGTGTGTCATGCTCTCTCTAATGTCTCTCTGATGGTGGCACATGTGTTGGATCATTCGGTTCCCTTCATGATGGTTGAGCTGAGTGGTGCCGATCCATGTGTCATGTTCGTGAATGGGCGCCATCAGTTGGGATTGGTCATATCTTAGCTGCCTCCGCCTGTTTTTAATTACCTATTGTATTTTTAATTGTTTGTTTTACTCTAGACGCTTTTAAGTGCGTTTTTTTTTACATCGTCCTCACATATATGGAGCTAGAACAAATTGTTCTGGGTCTTAAAATTGATAGCGCTGTGGGTTGGGATGGCATATCTGCTCTTTTGATAAGGGCTGCTAGGCACATCCTTGTTCCCATCATGTGCCATGTTTTTAACCTTGCCCTTATGTCAGGGGTCTTTCCCTCTGTTTTCAAAAGGGCTGTCGTACACCCTTTACACAAAAGTGGTGACAGAGATAGTGTTAATAACTATAGACCTATATCAGTTTTAACAACCTTGTCAAAGATTCTTGAGAAAATCCTTAACAAAAGGCTTCTAAGCTATTTAGACTCCCAAGATATTCTCGCCCCTAATCAGTATGGTTTTAGAGTAGGTAAAAGTACAGAAGACGCTGTTCTGGAATTAACTGGTACTATTGCAGAAAAAGTAAATAATAAACTCAAAACTATTGCAATCTTTCTGGACCTTTCTAAGGCTTTTGACACTGTCTCTGTCCCCATTTTGCTCAACAAACTTCAGCGGATAGGCATTAGGGGTCTGTCTCTAGATATATTTAGGAGTTACTTAACAGACCGTTCTCAGGCTGTTAAGGTTGGTAACTTTACCAGTAAAGATGAGCTTCTTAGTTACGGAGTCCCACAGGGTAGTGTTCTTGGACCTACCCTATTTTTAATTTATATAAATGACCTCTGTAAATTATCTTTAGGAAATTCTAAAATGATAATGTACGCTGATGACACAGTAATACTGGTTCATGGCAAAAATTGGCTTGAAACTCGTTCCTATGCAGAGTTAGCCCTGCGAGTTGTCATGGGATGGCTAACTGACAATCTGCTTACATTAAACCTAGATAAAACTAAATTTATCACGTTTGCGCCATTACAGAGGTCTCAACCAGCATGCCCCTTCAATCTAACTGCACACAGGTGCTGTTCGATAACGAGCACTACTTGTGGCTGTAATGTCATCATGCGGACCAACAACATAAAATATCTTGGTGTCATTATTGACAGTACTATGTCCTGGAATGAACAGATTGCGTCACTAGTATCGCGGGTCAGGAAATTGATATTTGTATTTAAGAATTTGAGATCTTCTGCCGATTTCCAAACATTGAAGGTGGTTTATTATGCGTTGGCGCACTCTATCATAACCTACTGTATAGATGCTTGGGGTTGCTCGGGAAAATGTTTGCTGCTAAGACTGGAAAGGGCACAGAGGGCAGTTCTTAAAGTTATGGCACACAAACCTATTCGCTTCCCTACAATCGATCTCTATGCGCTTTGTAAGGTGTCTACGGTGAGCCACGCATTTTTCCTGAGTGCTATTCTACGTAAACACTCAGAACTTGTATTTGACCATAGTCACCGCTCAAATAAGCGTAGGACTGACATAGTCTGTCAGACTGAAAGGGCCAATGTTGTGATGGCGAAGCGTCAGTATCACTTCTTTGGCCCTGTTTTATACAACAAAATAAATAAAATCTTAAATATCTATCCACTTACCTTCAGGGTGTGCAAAGCTGTCACCGACAAGTTGCTCCAAAGCCAAATGTATGAGGAGCTAGAAATTTTGATGAATGGGTGATACTTACCTACAACCAAAGATTATGATGGACTATATATATACACGGTCTGCCTGGTGTATCCCTCCGTAATACTGATCACATACCTTTTTATAAACAAATTGCCAAACACACACACACACGCAAACACACACACACAATCACACACAGACATGCACTAAGAGAACTGGAAATCTTGACCTAATTTTTAATTATAATTTTTATTATTTTGTAATTGCTGTACTATTATTTTTTTTTTTTTTTCTTAAGTATTATAATGTATTGAATTTGATTTAAAATGTATTGTGATATCCTATTAGATTATTTTTATTGAATTTTTATTAATTATTTTTGTTGATGTTTTTATTTTCCTTAATGTTATAATTTTCTGAATAATAGTACATAGTTAAATATGGTTTATTTTGAGTGTACCTAATGATATGTTAGTTTTAAATAATTTATTTCGATAATATCAATTAATGTAATTTAATGTAATTGTATTTTTGTTTTTTTTATCAATGTTGGAACGCCGACGTCTGCTCTCTCGGAGGTGGACGCTAATGGCTACAACACAGTTTCACACTAATGTAGCTATTAACGATCACTAATACTCTGTAAACATGTTTAATGTTCTAATAAAATATTTGATTTGATTTGATTTTTCCTACAAGATTATTGTAACCAAATACTTGTAAAACAATTTTTTTTTTTTAAAAGAGTAAGTGTGGAGTTTCTTGTCCGTTCTTCTCCATAACAAGCTACATTTCCGAATGGATGGTAGAATCAATTATTATTACATTTAATTTTTTTTTGACTTTCGAAAGTGCCTAATTGAAGAAAGAAATTTTGATTTGATTTAATATTTGAATTTATTACGCAGTTTTTATGTCCGAGATAAATATGGTAAACAATAACGGTCCTTAGATCGAGCCTTGGGGCACTCCTGATGGGACGGTTTTCCATCCGGACGTGTATCCACGTAAGACCACAGACTGCGTTCGATTATCTACGTATGACTTATGGAACTATCGAAATAAATCCCAGTGTATTCCTGCAGATACTCTTCTGAAGAAGCACACGGTGATCTATTCGGTCGAAACACTTGCTGTGGTCCGTGTTAATAACATCGACCTGCCATCGTTCTTCCATCCCAGTGGTTATTAATTCGTTGGACAATACTAGTTTCGAGGGAGTTGATCGTTTTTTAATGGTAGTTAAAGCAAGTTTTTTGTAAATAAGGCTGAAAGGGTTAATCATTTTAAATTCAGGCGAGATAGTGGTCAAACGCGAGCCTGGTTATAAAAAAAAAACCCGGTGGCAAAGTTCTTAAAAGTTTTGTACGCCCGGGATCCCGAGGCATGGTCAGGGGGTCTTAGGCACATTTCAAAACACTTAGTTTTCAGTCGGTCGGATATGAGAATACAATCGTGTGCGTTGCAGGCGGCGATGCGCGCGCTGGGCTTCGGGCCCGGGCTGTGCGACGCCGTGCTGCGCCTGCTGGCCTTCCTGCTCAAGCTTGGCAATGTGGAGTTCGAGCCGCAGCACAACATCGACGGCACCATCGGCACGCGCCTGCAGCAGCGCTACGGTGCGTGTGTGTGAGTGTGAGTGTAGCAGTGTGTGACGTCATGTGACAAGTGTGCCCGCGTGCTCCCCGCAGAGCTGGTGGAGGCGTGCGCGCTGGTGGGCGTGGACGCAGAGGCTCTGGGCGCGGCGCTGGGTGCGGCGGACGAGGAGGCGCCTGCGCCGGACGACAGCTCGGACTGCGCCTCGGATGGCGGCGGCTCGCCGGGCGCGGGCGGCGCCTGGGCCGGCGCGCGCCGCGACCAGCTGCTCTCCGTGCTGTACTCGCGCCTCTTCACCTGGCTCATCAACGCCGTTAACGACCACATCAAGGTAACTCCAGACGGCCCGCGACCTCCCCACCCCGCTTGTGACAAGCACTCAACATCTTAAAATGAAGACCTAATCAACCACTAAATTTAATTCGTAGATTCCATGGCACTTATTAGTCAATTAAATATAAAAGATACAGTAGTACCAAAGCACCAATTTATTACCGCTAATGACTGTACTTGATTACATCTCGACACAAGGCAGTCAAGTACGCGAAGCAAAAGGGCGAGACACCGGCAGTAGGTCCTAAATGTCCTAATCACGAACTATTTCGTTTCGCCCCACTCAACTTCAAATCTATTCGAGCCACACGTAACTTGAAAAAACAGCAAATGGTTTAAGAAACCATGGTGCAGTCCCTTTTCCCCAATAATACGGTGTGGTAACACATGCGCATGTCACTCAGTACTCCGCGGTTTGTGCACAGCCGGGCGAGGCAGGCAAGCGCTGCTCGCTGGGCATCCTGGACGTGTACGGCTTCGAGTCGCTGGCGCGCAACGGCCTGGAGCGGCTGCTCATCAACTACGCGGCCGAGCGCGTGCAAGCGGCCGTCACCGGCGCCACGCTGCGGCGCGAGCAAGACGAGTACGTGCGCGAGGGGCTGCCGTGGCGAGCGCTGCCCTACGGCGACCACGAGCTGCACGCCGAGCTGCTGGACGCCGGACCCGACTCCGTGCTGGGCGCGCTGCGAGACTGCTCCGCGCGCGCCACCTCCGACGCCGCCTTCCTGGCGCGCCTGCAGCGTCGCCGCCACCCGCGCCTGCTGGTGCTGCCGCCCGACCACTTCCAGTTAGTATGCACACACAACACTACACACACACTACGCTGCCGGCCAAGACTCCGTGAACTTCAAGCGGATGCGTACGCCAGCATGCTGTGCGTTCTGGATGCCGGGAGTGGATGCACGACGCTCATTACCTCTTTAAGCCGACTGCGCGACCACAAACTCAGTGTTATCTTCTGACAGTCATTGTTGAATATAGGCCTACGGATCACAAGCCAAGAGACTGACACTGGGGCCCATGCGCAATGTTGCGAATCTTGGATCCTACAAGGTCTTTATCCGCGAAACCGCGATACGCGGCAGCGGTATCTTGGGGTTTGTATTTTGGGATACCGATTCCCTTATGATTGGAAAGTGATAGTCCTACAAGTCTACAAGCATACACAACTTACATCTACAACTTACATTTGTCCCCGTGGTGATCTCCTGGTCTCGTTCAATTCCGTGTCCCGTCTGGGGTTATAGGGGAAAAATATATATAATAGTAAAAGACAACGACGTGTTCTGGACCGGGATTCCCGGCATACAACTAGACACATTCCCGACAAAAATACTTCGCTGCGTGCGAAATATATACACGAACAAATGCACGGGCGATTCACATTACCACTCACGGATCGCGAACGTAATTTCGAATAACGATTGGTTTGTTATAAACCAATTTCAACAAAATTTAATCAAGACCAACGTTTTATGTCTCGCGATATCTATGATAATTTTGCACAGTGTTGCATCAAAATAACAAAAAAAAGGACGAAACCTTTATTGGTTTCGAACATCGCCCCGCCTCGGACATAAGGAGTTATGTCCGCTAATAAATGGGCAAGCGTGCTAAACTTGCCACTGCTCGTTTCAAAACCGAATCTCCGATCATGACCTCCGCAACTCTGGCAACTCCGTCAGACTCTTAAAATAAATCTACAATGCGTCCACGACGCCAATACAAAGGCAACAAATTAGATTCTTTAACAAGTATAAGATATCCGACTGCTGCAAAATATGCAAATATTCCAAAGACCAACGATGCCAGAAACTTTGGGTCATCTGTTGTAACAACTCAAAACGCGTCAATCGCGAAGATTTAACTTCCCTGAAGGGGTATTCCTGCAGGGCGTTGAGGGGCTGACCAATCAAAAAATTACCAGAGGTCAAAACTGCCAGGTCATTTGGGTCTGAGGAGATCGGACAGAGAGGTCGCGAATTGAGTATGGCCTCAATTTAACAAAATACCGTAACAAGTTCAAATGTTATAATAGTTTCACCAATAACACGGCGAATATGCGTTTTTGCTACCTTTACAACGGCTTCAAAAATGCCACCCCAATGGGCAGACTGGGGGATCAAATTGCCAATTAATTCCCATTTGGGTCATTGCAAGTCTTAAATTCTGTTTATCCTTATTTAGATAATTACAAATTTCACTTAAATATCTATCACTGCCCTTATAATTAGTACCGTTATCAGAACGGATCAAATATGGTAGTCCTCGGCGGGAAACAAATCTACCTAGCGCTGCAACGAACGCATCTGTGCCGAGGGCAGTTACAAGTTCCAAGTGAACCGCCTTGGAGGCCAGACAAACGATCAAACACAAATAGGCCTTGACAGACTTAGCATTACGAAGTTGAGAAGTCTTCACCAAGAAGGGATCAGCAAAGTCAGTTCCAACAGAAGCAAATGGCCTACTCTCAGTTACTCGATCGGATGGCAAATCACCCATTATGGGTTGAGTAGGAGTAGCCTTCAAACGATAGCACTGCATACATTTGAAAATGATGCCACGAATAGTGCGCCTGGCCGACAAAAACCAAAATTCACGCTGCAAAATGGCTACGAGGGCGTTGCAACCTGCGTGTGCATTATTAATGTGTCGATCGGACACCAACAATTTCACCAACGCTCCTCCTTTAGGGAGCAACAAAGTCGTCCGCCGACTCGGAGCAAACCAGATTTGTCTAAGAATGGATTAAGACGAGTGATTGAGCATCTCATAGCTGAGTATCTCTTCAGGGCTTCAATAGTCTGGTCAAAGTGCTCGGCTTGTACTCCTGACGTTCATAAAGCTACAAAACTGCGGATAACAATTTATTATTCGGGTTTCTTCCGTTACGTATGAAACGCCGGATCCAAGCGGTAACTCCTAACAAATTCGACAAAGAACTGTATTTTTACAAAAGACAATAAATACAACGACAAAATATATATAATAGTAAGGGACAACCGACATGGTCTGGACCGGGATTCCCGGCAGACAACTAGACACATTCCCAGCAAAAATACTTCACTGTGCGCGAAATATATACACGAACAGCTGCACGGGCGATTCACAGTATCACTCGCGGATCGCGAATGTAATTTCGAATAACGATTTCAACAAAATTAAATCAAGACCAAAGTTTTACGTCTCGCGATATCAATAATAATTTTTCCAGTGTTGGCAACTTCATCCCAACCAAAAACTGTCAATATCGATGACATCGAGTTGACATGTGTTGTGTTGTGTGACGGTGTTGCATCAAAATAACAAAAAAAAAGGACGAAACCTTTATTGGTTTCGTACAGCTTTTTGATATTTTCTCTGGGACCTTAGCATCAGTCAAAATTAAAATTAAGACGAGCCTGTGCAGCCATTCGACTAATAAGTAATAATTGGTCTAATGGCTGCATATTACTCTTAAGCTTATTTATATTTTTAACTAGCTCATATATTGTGCATGCTGTGTTCACTAGTTTAGGGCATGCAGTTTCATATTTTGTTTTGTATTTTATGTTTATCTAGTACTTAAGTAATATTGTATTGCCCGATTTGCGAACCAACAATAAAAAAAGATAAAAAAAAATTAGTCATGTCAACACATGGATATTTCGTCTTTTGAGTCGGCATCGTTGAAGATACCCCAAGTAATGACACGGGTGGTGCAGGGTGGTGCACTTCGGCGGCGCGGTGATGTACTCGGCGCGCGGCATCGTGCACAAGAACCGCGACGCCGTGTGCCGCCGCTGCTGCGCTGTGCTGGGCGCCGCGCGCTCGCCGCTGCTGGCGGCGCTGTTCGCGGGCACAGAGCTGGGCGCCGGGCCGGGCGCCGGGTCGCCGCGCCGGCCCGCTGCGCTAGCGTGCCGGCAGCGCGCGCTGGTGGGCGCGCTGGTGCGGCGCCTGCCGGCCGCTCCGCGCCTGGTGCGCTGCCTGCGCGCCGACGCCGCGCTGCGCCCGCACCGCTTCGACGCCGCGCTGCTGCGCCACCAGATCCGCTCGCAGGGGTGAGTGTGCCTTACAGACGTGCCTACAGCGCTGGTGCGGCGCCTTCCCGCCGCGCCGCGCCTGGTGCGCTGTCTGCGTGCCGACGCCGCGCTGCGCCCGCACCGCTTCGACGCTGCGCCACCAGATCCGCTCGCAGCGGTGAGTGTACCATACTGACGTGCCTACAGGAATTGTGAAAAAAGAGGACTGAATCTATCATGCATGGTTGCCGAGCAGAGGTCTTAAACGCCGCCGTTTAATACTCATCGCTTCCGCACGTTCTAGTCAAAATAGTTCGATCACTGTGGCCGCGGCAGTGGCGGAGTGGTTTTCATACTTATGTCTACAACCCAGTAACTGAGTAACAGTATAGCCCGGTATCTGTGCCCCGGGCAAGACTGGTGTTAGATTTATCTACTGGCTCAAAGTGAAAATGGAGTGATTTATATTGCAACGAGCTGTAGTTCAGTATAAATAATTCAAACATCACACTAAGTAAAGACATTCAACAACAACTTTCGAGATCGTTCTCGATGTGACGAGAACATACCAGAATGTTCCTCTGAGAAAGACTTAGGCTAGCGCGCACTGGTTACTTTTGTCTGTGTGACTGTTTCGTTACTCCTGTTAAGTCCGATATATGTATGGAGATGTGTGCATGTTACGACGTGACAACTAGTTGAAATTTTTGTACGCCGACCTGCGAACAAACCCGTGACGAAATTGTCACCGCACTGTTAGGTTTTCATAGCCGCGCGCGCACGGATAACAAAACTGTCACGTCTGCCATTTGCATTCCGACTATCGACTTTGGCGCACGCTAAATGGCGTTAACATCGCCGCAAAATGCACGTTCAGTGCATGAAGACGATATTGATAATGATGTGCTTATAGAACAAGTGGATAAGAGACCACGCTCTATCTATACTAAGATCAAATAAAAAGTCAAGATGGAGCGTTGCAAACAACAAAGTGACGCCGGTTAAAATTACGCTTTGCCGCATACATACACAATTAAAAAACAGCCGAGTTTTTTTTTTTTGTTCTGAGAGCTCGATTGCTAACTAAGACGTAGTTTCGTTGTACGTGTGTGCGTGTAATTGTGTATGTATGCGGCAAGGCGTAGTTTTAACCGGCGTCACCTTGTTGTTTGAAACGTTCCATCTTGACTTTTATTTGATCTGTGGCTCTAAATGATAAAAAGTTGAAAGAACATTCAGATATGATAATCTTCTTCTTCTTAGCCTGGCCCAGAATTCAGCCACGGCAACGCCCTTCGCCGACGCAGTCATAAGGTCCTCACGTGAACAGACAACAGGACATGCGGCACAAGACGAAAGGTGGGCCATGGTCTGTGGGGAGACACCGCACAAGCACCGAAGATCGGAACCACCCAAGAACCTCCATCTATGGAGATTGTCTTTGCTGCGGCCGATCTGAGTGCGGAGTCTGTTCAGAGTTTTCCAGGTCTGCCAAGGCAATGCGTGCCCAGGCGAAAGGCTCTCCGATGGCTCTAGGAAATCATCAGGGAGTTTAAATTTCTCTCGCCAAAGATCGCATCTTTCCGAGGAGACGTTTCCGGTAGAAGGACTTACGCAACCAAGAAAACTTTTTCGGCTTTTAAGCCTCTGGGGCACCGAGGTGCATTTGTGCATTGGGTGGCGCGAGTCACTTTCCTGCTTTGCCTTTTCTATACGGCTTCCCATAGTCCTACGCACTTCCGGGGGCGCGATGCCAATAAGTGGATACAGTAATCGTACCGGAGTCGGTTTAAGGCAACCAGTGGATATTCGGAATGTCTCGTTTAGTGCAGTATCCACTAGACTGGAGTGGGCGGAGCAGCTCCACACTGGACAGGCATATTCACCAGCGGAAAAACAGAGCGCCATTCCAGTTGTTCGCAAGACTTGGGGAGATGCTCCCCATCTAGTGGATGTAAGGCGACGTAGCAGGCTGTTCCTGGCATGCACCTTTCTCTTAACAATTTCGCAATTTTGCCTGTAGTTGAGGGACCTATCCAAAGTGACGCCGAGGTATTTTGGATGGGGACTATGGGTGATTAGTAGCCCCTGCCATGAGATGTTGAGTGTTCGACCCGCTTGTCTGTTACGAAGGTGGAAGGCGCACGACTGCGTCGATATGATAATTAAAGCACGGGAAGAAATGAGTCGAATAATGTTTTCCAAAGTTTGGAGTAACTTGCCGCCACAACAAAAAACTGGATCTGGTAAGTTTTGCATTTTATTTCTAGGTAAGAATATTGAGCGTGGAACATAATATAGAAACACGCTTGTACGATACGCCTACATATCGAAACCAAAGCTAATTGAAATCTCTATTCCTAGACGGCACGCTTCGCCGAAAACTTTGTTGATAGAAAACATTGTTTGTAGATATCTCGGTCCATAGGAAGCACTGTTGACAGAGATCTCTGTTCATAGATAGCACTTCTTGCCGTAAACTTTGTTCATAGAAACCACTGTTTCCAGATAGGAAATGGTACGTTGTGCTCGACTCGTCGTCTTCGCTGTCGACGAACACGTGTGTCAGCGGTCGGCTGTACTGTGTACTCTGCCTCACACAACAGTGTGGACAACAGATCTTCGTGCGGATGCACGCACGCGATGCCTCGATGACATACCCTATCTGTACGACCCGAACAGATGGGGGCTTTCGCAGCTGGAACTACGGGTCCGGCTGTTTGGATCAGGGTACGCGGGGTCAGGTAGGCCCTCCACCATTGCAAGCGCAAAGGTGGTACCTGACATTGAGGTTGGACTCGCGGTGGTCTATGTGGTGGTTGCAGAGGAGTGGCATGTTGTCTGCTCGGCTATGTGTGGGCCGAGCGTCATTCCTCGCGCGCAACAAGTGTCTGAAGTTACCGGCCCAAGGCAAAGGGCCACCTGGTGGTCAGACGCGGGGTTCGTGAGTAACCCTCAAGCAAGTGAGCTCCTGTGAGCGAGCTGCATCTCCGGCACTTTCCTGGATAGAAAGAAGAGGACTACCCGTTGGATTAGTTTTCCGGCAACCCAGCTGTAGGCATTGGGTAGATGCGATGATTTGTATTCGAGAGGTGAGCGTGCTTACAGCTCCGGGACCATTCTGGAGAAATGGGAGCCAGCTTCTCTGGCGTCCTTAACGGGGATTGAATCCGCTAGCACCAACTGCGCTGGTGCTGGTGCTTGCACTAGTGCTGGCGTGCTGGGGTGCGTGTGGTGAGCGGCTTTATTGCTCCGGTACCATTCTGGACAAATGGTAGTGAGTAATCACGGTGCAACTCACATTTTCTCTTGAGTACCAGGGGCGAGTGCTCTCGGAGGCGTGACCTACCGAAGATGGTCCCAGACACCTCGTAAGGGGTTGCCTGGTATAGTGTGCCGCTTTCCATAACGTAAGGTTGGTGAAGGAGGCCACTATAGGAAAACTCAGTAGACAAATAGGGTACGTGACCTCCTCTCGGAAAGCGTCTCGGAGGTCCCTATCGGCGCCGTGCGTGTTGGTACCGTTGTCGGAGTGTATTTCAGCGGGACATCCTCTGCGAGCGGCGAGTCAGCTCGGCGCCAGTACGGCGGGGTCTGCGCTGAGGCTAGCGGCGATCTCGAGGTGAACGGCTCTGATGGTGAGACACGTAAATAGGGCTACATACGAGTATCTCTTATGATGCTGACGACCAACGGTGACGGTCCAGTCCGGTGTGCGAGGCGCGGCTTCGGATGGTCGCCCGTCGCAGGCACGGGTAGATGTGCCTTGCGAATGCGACACTGTAGATATCGTGATAGCACCTTTTTCGCTGTTGGTCGCATCTTCACGACCCAATAATGCTGCCGTACCTCGTTGATTGCGAGTTCTGACCCACTGTGCTGTAGACTGCGATGTGTCTCTGTACAACTGGTTAATGTGATGGTTGCCGGTCGATGGTCTCACGTCTTCGATTATCTCGCTTGTCGCGGCTAAGCGGGTCCTCAGCCGTAGTACGCCGTCTGCAACTTCTATTTTTAGCGGCCGCGGTTGACTTTGTCTAATGTTTATTGTTCACACATCCTATCTCTTGTCTGAATGACTGTTGTTGCGCGACCGATACGAGTATTTTCCCCGCTTCCTGGAGAAATTCTGCGACTATTATCTGTTTCTTGATTTGGGTATCTGACGCTCTGCCTGTCTTTTTCGGTGTAGAAGTTACGACCTTCTTCTGTTTTCACCAGTCTGGGTCCTTTTATGCATTTTTTCTCGTTCTCTTGTATAACGTTTTAGCTGTCTGGTTTTTACAAAGCGATATGAACGCAGCACACAGCGGTCGAAAGGAGTAGCCGTTTCGATCTAGAAAACTTGGTGGGATTTGGTATGGCTTCTAGTGGGTTTCGTGTTTTTATTATGTATATCTTCCAGAGCCAGAAAAGCTAAATTTGTTCATATAATATATTATTACTCTAGCCACACCTGAAATAACCCTTGAAGGTAAGTCGTTGAGTTGACACCCCCTGCCTATATTTCTTGCCAAACTTCTTGGCCGTCCTGAAGTTGGCTACAATGGCTGCGCTCATACAAAAACAGCACTGTTTCGTGCCATGCGAATCGGAAAGTCAACCGCCAACTTTAGGTTGGCCCAGAATTTTGTCAATAACTATACCTGCCTACTACTTGGTTAGCTACCTACCTACCATTTTTTTTCTAGTGGAAATGAACGTCGAATTCACAACGCCATCTATCGAATATGGAGTTCAACTGTCCGATTATCTGAATTGCATTTGTTGTGATATTTTACTTCTTGAACACTTTAAATGCATTTAACTTTTGATAGAGTGAACCGATTGCGATGAAACAAAAACTAAGCAATACTTCAAGTTCCGCATAATTTTTATGTATAAAATTTATCTGCATTGGTTACGTACATTTTACGTGATGCGTGCACCAATAAACAGTCAAACATAAAAACGGACAAACAGACAAAAATCCCAAAATATATATATATATATAATAAGGGCAATAAGGGACAACCAACGTGGTCTAGAGCGGGATTCCCGGCAGACAACTGACACATTCCCGACAAAAATACTCCGCTGCGCGCGAATTATATACACAAACAAATGCACGGGTGACTCACAGTACCACTCGCGGATCGCGAACGTAATTTCGAATAACGATTGGTTTTATTTTCTTTCCAATTTCAATATTAAATCAAGACCAACGGTTTACGTCTCGCGATATCAAGTGTTGCCAACTTCAACCCAACCAAAAACTGTCAATATCGATGACAGCGAGTTGACACAGTGTTGCATAGAAATAACAAAAAAAGAAAGAAACCTTTATTGGTTTCGAACATCCCTCCGCCTCGGACATAAGGAGTTATGTCCGCTAATAAATGGGCAAGCGTGCTAAACTTGCCACTGCTCGCTTCAAAACCGAAATAAACCGTCAGACCCATAAAATAAATCTACAATGCGTCCACGATGCCAATACAAAGACAAGAAATTAGATTCTTTAACAAGTACAAGATCTCCGACTTTGGGAGGGTCAGTTTTGTCGGTCCACTTAACGCGCTGCTGCAAAATATGCAAATATTCCAAAGACCAACGATGCCAGATACTTTGGGTCACCTGTTGGAGCAACTCAAAACGCGTTTATCGCGAAGATTTAACTTCCCTAAAGGGGTATTCCTGCAGGGCGTTGAGGGGCTGACCAATAAAAAAATTACCAGGGGTCAAAACTTCCAGGTAATTTGGGTCTGAGGAGATCGGACAGAGAGGTCGCGAATTGAGGATGGCCTCAATTTAACAAAATGCCGTAACAAGTTCCTCAAATGTTAAAATAGTTTCACTAATAACACGGCAAAGATGCGTTTTTGCAACTTTTACAACTTCTTCAAAAATGCCACCCCAATGTGGGCAGACTGGAGAATCAAATTGCCAATTAATTCCCATTTTGGGCAATTACAAATCTTAAATTATGTTTATCTTTATTTAGATAAATACAAATTTCACTTAAATATCTATCAGTGCCCTTATAATTATGATATTATATATATATATATATATTATATTTATAAATTTTATAAAACCCCATGTACTGCAATACTTAAAAATTATGAATAAAGAATTATTAATATATAATTATTAATATATTAGTACCGTTATCAGAACGGATCAAAGATGGTAATCCTCGGCGGAAAACTTATCTACTTAGCGCTGCAACGAACGCGTCTGTGCTGGGGGCAGTTACAAGTTCCAAGTGAACTGCTTTGGATGCCTGACAAACGAACACACACAAATAGGCCTTGACAGACTTAGCATTACGAAGTTGAGAAGTCTTCACCATGAAGGGACCAGGGAAGTCAGTTCCAACAGAAGCAAATGACCTACTCTCAGTTACTCGATCGGATGGCAAATCACCCATTATGGGTTGAGTGGGAGTAGCCTTCAAGTGATAGCACTGCATACATTTGAAAATGATGCCACGAATAGTGCGTCTGGCCGACAAAAACCAAAATTCACGCTCCAAATGGCTACGAGGGCGTTGCAACCTGCGTGTACATTATTAATGTGTCGATCGGACACCAACAATTTCACCAACTCTTCTCCTTTAGGGAGCAACAAAGGATGACGAGCACCATAAGGCAAATTCGAATTCCGAAGTCGTCCGCCGACTACGAGCAATACAGATCTGTTTAAGAATGGATTAAGACGAGTGATTGAGCCTCTCATAGCTGAGCATCTCTTCAGGGCTTCAATAGTCTGGTCAAAGTGCTCGGCTTCTACAGCACGAACCAACAACATCAGTGCCTCTTGATGTTCATAAGGCGACAAAACTGAGGATAACAATTTATTATTCGGGTTCCGTCCGTTACGTATGAAACGCCGGATCCAAGCGGTAACTCCTAACAATTTCGACAAAGAACTGTATTTGTCCAAAATATAATGTAAATTGTATCCAGGTTGCGTTTCCACAATTCCAATACGATAACATGGCAAAACCTCTGGAGAGGAGAACCTATTCTGGGGCCAGGATGACTCGCGATGCGTCAACCAGTCTGGTCCCCACCAAAGAGAATGGTAAAGAAGGACAGGAGCCTCGCACCCACGCGTCGCGCAGTTTGCGGGGTTCATTTCACTTGGGACATGTCTCCAGATCAGTTTGGGACAAGTCTCAGAGTTCTGAATCTGTGAGACTCTATTTGCCACAAAAACCTGCAAAGAATGAGCTGAGGTGCGAAGCCAACAACGAACTATCTCACTATCAGTCCAAGCAAAAACGTCTGAGATATCAACTGTACGACCCAGAGTACTATAAAAATGATGAAGAAGCCTAGTAAGAAGAGCTGCTCTAGACAATTCCAATTTACGAATGGTTAACCTTGACCTAATAGGCGCCACCTTACTCTTAGCCATCACCAAATGGACCTCTACAGAACCAGATGGACTTACAGTCCGTAAAAATAACACGGCCGCATACCCTCGCTCGGACCTATCACAAAACCCGTGGAGACTCATTCGATACTTACCAGCTGGTAGAAGTAGTCTGGGCAAGGAAATCCGGTTTAATCCGGAAGTGAGGATACAATCGCAAACCAATCCCTCATCAAATCTGCCGGTAGAGCCTCGTCCCAAGTAATATTGGCTAACCAAAGTTTCTGCAAAAACCACTTAGTCAAGAATATGAACGGAGTGATCCATCCATTGGCATCAAATGTCCGGTCAACAGTTGACAAAACCAAGTATTTCGTCCAGGTCTGGGGAATATCCAATTTAACTCGATAGGTGAAAAAATCCTGGACGGGCTGGTACTGTATACCAAGGACGGTAATCAAATTAGGGTTATCCACATCTGGCAGCCGCACGTGGATACTTCAACTGTTCACGGCTGGCTAATTCCAACAAAGTGCGGATGGTGCGGATGGATGGTATCCGCGCCGAACGCGCCGCACGCATCGTATTCACTTCTGTACATCTTGAACAATATTTTCTATACAGATACGGATGCCGTCTCCGCGCCGCCCGCATCGCACTCGCCGCAAGCATCGAACGCGCCGAATCTGATGACGTCATCCGCACGCGCTGCTGGAATCCGTATACCTACAACATTTTGCTGAAATGCGGGTAGTGCGGCGCGGATAGGTGCGCGAGGCTGCATACGATTTTATATAAAGATATATGAAATGAGATGAATGCGGCGCGTGCGTTTCCCGCGGCGCGGATGTGCGCGAGAAGCTTAACAGACGGGTTTGTCCGAACCGATAGGATAGATCCCTGAGTTAACACGGCTCCAATAGCGACATTCGAAGCGTCTGTTATGAGCTTTAATTCCTTTTTTAAGTCTGGATATTGTAGAATAGGGTTGTAGCGGCACCAACGCCGCCACTTAAGAACTAATGACATGACGTCACACAAATCATGCATCGCGCAAGCAAAGTTTTCGGCGCGATTTGAACACATACAACAGTGCGACAATAACCTTTGGATTGTTGCCCGGATCGGACACAAAACCCGTCTGGTCGGAGGATCCTCCCTTTTCTATGAAGGTTTGTGGGACTTTCCACCCTGTTCCGCTTGCCCCAAACTGGTGACACTCGAACATGAACATCAGCGCAGCCTTCTCCAACCAGCAAAGCAGTCCTATAATCTAAGCGTATTTCTCTAAAAAGACATGTAAATGAGTTATTAAGGTTTTAGCGGTGACAGCATATTGTATAAAAGCGTTCGACAACACAATTTTGCTCTATAAGCTTATAGGGTAAAAAATACCCATAAACAAATGATGTAAACGTTTACTACGCCATTTTATACAACCGTTATAGTATGTGCTATAGCAAGCGCTAATATGACTAGTACAGAATACTACTGCTTTATAAAATTGTTAAAAAATGTTTTTGTTCATCTGATTTGCGTAATAAAGATTACAAACTGCTATAATCGTTTCGTTTTAGCAGAGAAGAAAACTCAACTATAAGATACCTTGTCGAATTGAGGATATTCTGATCGTTGCTATAGTACTTAGTACGTTAGTAAAGGGGTGTACTATGCCAAATCGAAAGCCAAATAATCGAATATCAATTGATCGAACACTTTAAATCGAATGCCTAAATACCCGAACGTTCATAATATCGAATGGTTAATACATCGAACATTCAATATATCGTACACTCAATACATAGAGTGTTCAAAATATCGAATGTTTGTTTGATCGAGCGTTCAACGCATCGCATATACATTCTATAGAAATATCAATATACTAAATACTTTTTATATAGAATACAAGAAAAACACAAAATTTACTTATAAGTCACATTTTAATCTTTAATAATTATCTTTTATATGTACATTTTAAAATTTTAGAAGAATTGAAATTGCACGGACAGTGGTGTCTCATCCCATACAAAGAAACCGTGCCGACGACTGATTATACTAATTTTTTTTTGTACATTGATCGCGTTCGGTTCCGTTCTACGGATATAGATGGTGATCTATATATCGCCGTGGAACGGAACCAAACGCGATCGATTTACAAAAAACAATCAGATGAAAAACGCTGGTTATGGGATTTATGGGATTAGGCATCTGTGTGCTACGGAAGTACGGCCAGGATCCCTACCATCAACTTACTGGGTTGACGACCTACGAGCAGGTTTGCTCTTGCGAATCTCCACTCAAGCCAGTCAATTAAGGCTAGA
The DNA here is from genome assembly GCA_964057195.1 of Orthosia cruda. Taxonomy (NCBI): domain Eukaryota; kingdom Metazoa; phylum Arthropoda; class Insecta; order Lepidoptera; family Noctuidae; genus Orthosia; species Orthosia cruda. Next base: position 53,667,519 of record OZ059829.1, on the reverse strand, counting down.
GATAGGTGGAAGCTCTGTTCCCCGCCAGTCTTCACACTAACCGGCCAATAAAGGCAAGCCGGAGACGAAGGATAAGACTTCTCCCTGGTGAACAGGTCCGTGGGGTCGCCACTGCCCACCAGCTCGCCACAAAGCTATTATTATCATTCTTTTTATTTTCTGTTTCTTGTGGGTCTTCTTTCTTTCGTGTTTTTCTTCGTTTATATCATCCAAAGTAGTCGGTTCCTTTAGCATTTCTTTTCTTCTTGCTCGACGTATAATTTGCCATGCTGCGTTTTTGTTTGGAAGAGTACACGTACTTGATTTCGAAATGTTGACCTCATTTCGCTGAATAATTTGACTTGGTCTATGAATCGAGCGGATATCATCACTTTTTAGGTAATTCCTAAATCATAGTTTATCTTCCTTACCAGGATCTGGTGCGTGATTATGCTGAATGCAAATGCTGCTTTTTTTTGTTGCAGTGCTATTACAATGGTATTTTTATTTGTTGGAACAATGGCAGTAGAGCTTGATATTAATATTATAGTTTATTGCCATAACTTAGCCATCCAAAACTAAGACTGATTTGCGTTTTTAAGACAATTCAAGCTTATAATATGACCCTACAGGCATTTTTCACGAAAATCACTTGTTATGAACAACATAGAGTCTGTTTTTAACCGACTTCAAAAAAAGGAGGAGGTTCTCAATTCGACTGTATATATATTTTTTTTTATTATGTGTGTTACCTCAGAACTTGTTACTGGGTAAACCGATTTCGATGATTCTTTTTTTATTTGAAAGCTGGTGTTTGTCATGTGGTCCCATTTAATTTTCATCAAGATCTGATAAAGAACTTCGGAGATACACATCAGAACTCTTCAATAAATGACGGCAAATCACTCGGGATAGCTGCAATCGCATTTATGTTTATTGTTTACACCATTTCATAACATAACATCACACTAGTACGCTCTAAAGGGGTACGCAGGTGTAAACAGTTCACCTTGGTATACCCTTATTCGACCGAATTTGTTTAAGTTTCATGTTATTGGGTAAATCTATTCTGGTTTCACTATGGACATTATTGGTACCTAGCCTATATAAATTGTGTAGCACAACTAAAAAGTGAAAAATAAAAAAACTTTTTACAAAAAATACAACCGACTTCCAAATAAAAAAACAAAAAAGTGAAAAATAACTTCAATTTCGTAAGTCGGTGTCAAAAAACGAAGAAAATAAAACAAGAACACCGACTTCTGAAATTGAAGTTATTTTTCACTTTTTTGTTTTTTTATTTGGAAGTCGGTTGTATTTTTTGTAAAAAGTTTTTTTTTTATATCTGAGACAAAATTGACACATGCAATTGGTTTGTTGAACCAATTTTTTTTTGTTAAAAATGGAAAGATCATACATAAATTTACATACAAAACTATTTTTAGTTTTTTTTTATTCGCTGTAATTACAAAGTAATATCAAATTGAAAAGTTTTTCTTGAATCCAGTACCGGAAACACCTCGACAGTTCCCGAACAAACCCGAGCCCGTGTGTCGTCACAACGTTCATTTTTACTCATTGTAGCACATAGCTGATACAGTTTTTTGACTTCTAACCGATTAAATCTTGTTATTATTATTTATTTATTATATACTTTATTGTACACCACAAAAAAAAAACATACAGGACAAACGTTCAAATATACAAGTGTACAATGGTGTATTATCGTTAATATATTGATAAAAATCAAATATATTGATCAAAAATATTGATCCTTAAATGTTATCGTGCTTGCTTCATACTATTATGTACAAATACTATAAAAAATCCCCATTGTGAATCGCGCAATAGCCAAGTACTTAGCAATCTATACCTACTAAATTTTTGAGAAATGTTCTATGTCTTACTAGATTCCAAATAGAATGTGTTAATTATTATGTTATCTTGTTCTAATTTAGTATTAGATTCGTATTAATATCTTACTTTGATCATTACAGACTGAGATTAGTACATTTTTATGGGAACTGTCGTGCAAAGTTGACATTGTTGTATAATTACGTAACTTGAAAACATGATTTTTTGTTTATGGAGATATATTCATTATTTTATTTTATTAAATTTTATATATAGGCGTAAAACTAATATTTCTGTTTGAATTGTGAAAATCGGTCAACGCATTTAAGAGATATTTACTGAAGAATTAGTGTAAAAAAATCTACCAAGTTAATATTTTCACGTTTTTGTGCTATAAAGTTTTTTAGTGTTTGTAAATATATTATTTAGATAATAGTGTTTAATATTATTAAGAGATATGTAAATAATGGTAATTACCGAACATTTTAAGGATTTTGTGCAACAAATAAATATAAATAAAGGCTGCACAGAATGAAGTTTTTTGATATCCAAAGTCGAAGTTTCTCGCCAATTGTGTTTGTTTACTTTTTATTTTACACCAATATCACCTACCCATATGTGAAAACGATTACGTTATGACAATTCTGTTTCTAAATGTATCTGGTAAAGAACAATAACAAACACCGGTCCACTAAAACGTAATATTCATTACCACTACTTTATTTATGCTCAAAACTGCCAAATCGTCCATCAGGTGGGTATATTATCTAAATCAACCTTTAAGAATCCTTTATCACACATGACTAAATAAAATTTGCTGTTATAAATAATAGTTTTGTTCAAATTTTCTGATATTTTAGTCAATTCACGTGTAGTTGACACTGTAGTACAAAATTCCTTGAACGTTATGACGTCACCAACATGGCGACCAATCATGGCCCGTTCGTAGACAGGTGGTTCTTTTGAAAATTTTATCGATTTTCAATTGCTTATAATAAATTGAAAAAAAATATTTAAGAGATTTTTGCAACGACAATATAATTTATGATATGTAAAGTTTCAAAATAAATTTTAAAAATCGTATTTTTTTTAAATTCAATAACCCAATTGTCAAATAACTTATTTTAGTGCTTATTAGGCAAAAAGAAAAAAAAATGTATTCTTTATATTGATATTTCGATAGAATGTATATGCGATGCGATGAACGCTCGATCAAACAAACATTCGATATTTTGAACACTCGATGTATTGAGTGTACGATATATTGAATGTTCGATGTATTAACCATTCGATATTATGAACGTTCGGGTATTTAGGCATTCGATTTAAAGTGTTCGATCAATTGATATTCTATTATTTGGCATTCGATTTGGCATAGTACACCCTTAGTAAAGGGTGTCTCATAAAGAGTGCACTTTTTCATTTTAAAATAAAAAAAAACATTTTAACAAATAATACAACCGACTTCCAAATAAAAACACTACAAAGTGAAAAATAACTTCAATTTCGGAAGTCGGTGTTCCTATTTTGGGATCTTCGTTTTTTGACACCGACTTCCGAAATTGAAGTTATTTTTCACTTTGTAGTGTTTTTATTTGGAAGTCGGTTGTATTTTTTGTTAAAATTTTATTTTATGTTTATATTGTGAAATGATGTACGACTGCAATTTTACGGATAAAATATGGTTAGATTTACCATAAATTTTACGTGCCTCCCTTGAATTGTTGAGTTTTCACAAAAAAAATATTTTTCAATTAAAGAAACTTCGAGTTTTAAATGTCTGAATATGGTTGTAAAAGTGAGAAAAAAAAATCTTTTTTAGGACATAATTATCATTTAATAGCAACATTTATCCAATTTTACGTGTCGTTTTTGTGTTATTAACGAAAGATATACTCTGTCATGACACTAACAAGTATATTATAGGAACTGAAAAGTCATTACACAACAATTCTGCTCTAAAAAAGTGTTTGTGTGATATGTTTATTAGTAAAACTATAAGTCATCTCTAAACCAATAAAGTACAGTTACATTACATAGTAATAATCTGGAACTAAGCTACATCACAAAATCATTCTATAGTAGATTTTTTGTAACTAAAGGGTGTCTCAGTAAGAGTGCACTTTTTAAAATTGTTTTATTTTTTCATGCAAGTGGCAACTCTGAAATTTGACAGCTGTCACCTCTGTTTATTCCGATTATTAAAAATGGAGCGCTTTTCGAAAGAACAACGCGTTCTAATTGTGAAAACTCATTACAAAAATATGACATCATAAAATTACAAAAATATGACTCATTACAGGAATATGACTCATTACAGGAATATGACTCATTACAGGAATATGATAACAGACTTCTTGTGGCCTTAACTGGACGGCGTGAATCTGGACAACATGTGGTTTCAGCAGGACGGCGCAACCTGCCACACCGCACATGAAACAATCAACTTATTGTAGCAACGATTTCCAGAACCCGTGAATCGATTTCCAGAATCTCACGAAATTCCGATGTCAACTGGCCACCAAGATCGTGCGATTTAACGCCGTGCGATTTTTCTCATTGGGGTTTTGAAATCTCGGGTTTATGCGAATAAACCCGAAATAATTCCTGAGCTCAAATCGGAAATCCAACGCGTCATCGATGAGATACAGCCACATCTCTGTGCAAAAGTCATGGAAAATTTAATGAAAAGAGTAATGGCCTGTCATCGGAGCCGTGGGGGTCATTTGCCGGATATTTTATTTTAGGTAAATTTCAGTTATATTATGTCCTGCCTAGTAGGCATACAATAATTAAGTCAACATGCAAAATAATCATAGATATCACATATAAAGCAAATCTTACAAAATACGAATTAGGAGCACGGTGACAGATTGTAGTAGATACTAATTATGTATTAAGAAAATCTTGGATCGTGTAGTAGGCTTTGTCAATTAAAAAATTACGTAATTTATATTTAAATAGTTGCCACTATTCAAATATAAATTACGTAATTTTTTCGTTCCTTAGTGTTTAAAATATCCACAGGTATCCTATTGTAAATTTTAGATGCCATCCCGAAAAGACTTTTGCTCAGAAGAGCAGTTCTATGTGGTATACTAGATATTTTAAGTATATATCTTTTTGATTTTAGTTCACCGAATAGATTTTTATTAATTTTAACAAATACCGCAACTTCATAGATGTAAGCCGATGGACAAGTTAGAATTTTAAACTTTTTAAAATATGGTTCGCATGATTCAGGAACAAAGATACCAGCAATTGCGCGAACGCATCTTTTTTGCGCTTTAAACACTGATTCTTTATTTGTGGCGTTGCCCCAGAATATAATAGCGTATTTTAGGGTTGATGATACGTAGGCATGATTGGCAGTTAATAGAGCGGATTGATCGACAACTTTAGACAATTTGTAAAGAGCATATGAGTACTGGTTCAGTTTACTGCATACTGTGTCAATGTGTGTTTGCCAAGTCATCTCATTATTTATCCATAGTCCCAAAAATTTTACGCAGCTGACTTGTTCAATTACTGTACCATCTTTATTCTTTATTGTACAACAAGACATTACATTAAAAAAATTTGATAACATATTTCATGTACAAAGGCGAGCTTAACTCCAAATGGATTTTTCTTCCAGCAAACCTTTGAGTGATAGAGATCATAATAGAGGGCAGTAATCCATTGTACAATATATATACCTATATAGTAAGATGAAACTAGTTACATAATAATACATAAAATACCTACCTACGTTTATAAAGACAAATACATATATATAATACATATATAATTCATTGCGTTGAAAGGAAATGCTCCTTAATTTTCCTCTTGAAGACATCGAGAGAAGGGCTATCGCGTATGGAGTGTGGAAGAGAGTTCCAGAGATGCACTGCAGTAACAGAGAAGGAACCATCGTAGCGGCTAGAAATGTGACGAGGAGTACGAAGGAGAAGCGAAGTGGCCGTGCGACATGGCTTACCCCTTGTATGTATTCTACTTTCAAGAGTTCGTTATTATGGCTCTGTCGCAAATGACCACTTCTCAAAATGACTACAGGTAGCAAAATGTCCCTTTCGCTATTTACTGAGGGTGGATGACATTTTGATTTTTTAAACGTTGCTGTTATTTTACCACTTTCGACAGTTTTATTTGTTTATTTTAAGTTTTTCACGATACTAGCTTACTATGCTAATATGATGAAATGAAGTTTTCACATGTATGTTAATAATAAAGGAGCACGTAATTAATGCACTATTTGAGTCCAGATTCTATTTCACATTAGAACTTCGTTGGATATTGATTTTAGGCTTGGATAACACTTTTTGCGGTATTACACAATGCACGTTTTGTTATTATCACTAGTCTGAATGGTTTCACTGCGTTTATTTATTTTTAAAGTAAAGTTATTACGGAGCTCAATGTTACCGTGACATATGGTTGCCAGCACTAAGGTCAGCAGGAAGGTCTTATTATACCTTGGTCCAGAATTTTGGTGATTTGTTCCCTAACTCCGTCAAGATGAACGAAAGGGTATCTACAGCTCTTAGTATATGCGGGCGTTAAATCTGGTGTTCTTATGCAATGTTTGATTGTGTTGGTGAATCTCAATGGTTCTCCGTCAGGTTAAAATACATCTGCAAAGCGGGATCAAAGTTTTCGGATATTAGCTCTTTCCTCCGTATTAAGGTGGTCCGTACGTAAAAGCGATAGTACGTCGTCTACGCGATTCGAATGATTTAGCTGTGTGCACTCAGTATAGAACAGTTCTCCACAATTTGGCTGGTCTAATGAGAATATAATATCTTACTTTTGCCAGGGATAATATCCTCATACAGATTGACGTTGCGTAAATTATATACTTTAATTTGGTTCGTAGCAGTTCGAGTTACTAATTGAAAGTCTTTTAGATATCTCTTAAGCTCCCATTTTGATAATAAGTCTAATACTTTTAGGCCATCAAAGTACTCGTGAAAACGGTAAATGAATAATTTAATATCGTCGGCCTCACTGAACTCGTCGAAGCACGGTAGTGTTATAGAGTACTCGTTTCTGCTAACACCGTGAATGTTGGTGACTTCGAAAGAGTCATAGTTGAGAGGATAGTCGTAGAAGAACTTGCACAGCTTATGGTTAGCGCCAGTGTCAATCCGAAATTTTAGAGAAGGGCAAGACATTGCTATATAGGGTAACTGTCTTTGGGTCTGTAAATTAACGTCTATCTTTGCTCTTTGGATTTCTGGTCCAAGTGAAAATTTTGCTGTTTCTGATCAGCGCGGCTTAGGCTGGTGCTATTTGATAGCCGGCAGCTGTATTACAGTCAGTGTCAGATTTGGTGTTAAAGTCGTGGTCATAGAGAATATAACAGTCATTACCGTCAGTGTCATAGTCGTATACTGGCTCATAGTAACTGTTCCGTCCCGATTTTTGGTATTCACTTGCAACACCGTTACGGTGGGCTGTCAACGATTTTGACAGCTGACACTACACAGTCGAAAGAGAAAGTTTAAAACGTGAACACGCGGAAGTCGGGGTTTTGTGGAAACATATCTAATCGAGACGTGTTTCACCCATTGTATACGGGGAATACCTCGCAAAGGCGGGGGCACCCCTCCACCCCGTCCTCAATTGGAGGAAGCGTCCGCTTTTCAGGACGACTACCAACCCCAGATGACCCGAAGAGTAAATCTTTGTTAGTTCGTGCTCTTTTGGATTCGGTTTGTCTAGGCTGTCTTGTATCCTTTTGTTTAGTGGAGAGATTGGGTCTCCCACGTGATTCCACCCTTCTACCATATGGGTGGTATTGAAGCGATTGGTCAACGGGGATAAATTGAAATTTGTGTTTCGCCTGTTCATTGTGGGCCAAGAATCTTGGCCAAGGCCGTTGTTTTGAATGATATTTTGGGCAGACACCCGCAGGTAACCATTAGCCCTGCAGTGGTGAAATTGACGTCGGACCTAACTCCTGCCGACCCGAGGTGGTTGGTACCCGGACTCGTATATGGGTGCGGATGTTTTGGCTTTGATTTTGTCCGGGACCAAGTGGGTTCTGCAGACGAATGGGTTAGTAGTTGTACCGACGGTTTTTGATTTTGGACTTACGGGTCCCGTGTTGAAGGGCTCCGCCCCGCGGATTGAGGACCAAGGACTGATAATGGCATAGTCCTTTGTTGGCGTCGCACCTCAGCTCATGCTTTGGAGGTTTTTGTAGCGAATAGAGTCTCACAGATTCAGAACTATGAGACAAAACTTGATCTGATTGAGAATTGATCCCCGCAGACTGCGCGTCACGTGGTTGCGAGGCTCCTGCCCTAGTTGAACATTCTCTTTGGTGGGAACCAGACTGGTTGACGCATCGCAAGTCGTCCTGGCCCCAGAATAGGTTCTTCTCTCCAGAGGTTCTGCCAGGCTTGCGTATTGGAATTGTGGAAACGCAACCTGCATATAATTTGGATTATCTTTTGGACAGATACAGTTCTTTGTCGAAATTGTTGGGAGTTACCGCTTGGGTTCGGCGTTTCATACGTAACGGACGAAACCCTAATAATAAACTGTTATTCCCAGTTTTGTCGCCTCATGAACGCCAAGAGGCCTTGATTTTTTTTTTTCGTGCTGTGCAAGCCGAGCACTTTGACCAGACTATTGAAGCCCTGAAGAAATGCTCAGCTTTGAGAGGCTCAATCGCTCGTCTTAATCCATTCCTAGACCTATCTGGTTTGCTCCGCGTCGGAGGACGACTGCGGAATTCGAACTTGCCTTATGGTGCTCGCCATCCTTTGTTGCTCCCTAAAGAAGGAGCGTTGGTGAAATTGTTGGTGTCCGATCGACACATTAATAACGCACACGCCGGTTGCAACGCCCTCGTAGGCATTTGCAGCGTGAATTTTGGATTTTGTCGGCCAGACTCACTATTCGTGGCATCATCTTTAAATGTATGCAGTGCTTTAAGTTGAAGGCTGCTCCCACTCAACCCATAATGGGTGATTTGCTATCCGACCGAGTGACGGAGAGCAGACCATTTGCTTCGGTCGGAACCGATTTCGCTGGTCCCTTCTTGGTGAAGACTTCTCAACTTCGGAACGCCAAGGCTGTCAAGGCCTACCTGTGTGTGTTCGTTTGTCTGGCCTCCAAGACGGTTCACTTGGAACATGTAACTGCCCTCAGCGCTAGGTAGATTTGTTTCCCGCCGAGGACTACCATCTTTGATCCGTTCTGATAACGGTACTAATTATAAGGGTGCTGATAGATCTTTAAATGATATTTGTAATTATCTAAATAAGGATAAACTTTGAGATTTGCCATGGCGCAAATGGGAATTAATTGGCATTTTTGTAAATATTGCGATAGTAGCAAAACCGCTTCTCCGCCGTGTTGTTGGTGAAACTATTTTCACATTTGAGGAACTTGTTACGGTATTTTGTAAAGTTGAGGCCGTCCTCAATTCGCGACCTCTCTGTCCGATCTCCTCAGACCCAAATGACCTGGAAGTCATGACCCCTGGTCTTTTTTTTTATTGGTCGGCCCCTCAGCGCCCTGCCGAAATACCCCTTCAGGGAAATTGAATCTTCGCAATTGACTGCGTTTTGCATTGCTCCAACAGATGTCCCAAAGCTTCTGGCATCGTTGGTCTTTAGAATATTTGCATACTTTGCAGCAGCGCGTTGACAAAACTTACCCCCCCAAAGTCGGAGACCTTGTATTTGTTAAAGAACCTAATTTGTTGCCTTTGTTGAGTCCCTGGTATGGTGGTGTGCCTTAGGTAGGGAAAGTAATTGAAAGTCACGGGTATCAGAGTCTCACAGTAGTTTTTAATGTTCTCACTCAAACTGACACATTTAAGTTGTAGCCTCTTTATCTATTCACATGTTATTGCTACCGCTGTTCGTTAGGGACTGCGCTCCCGCACATAATGAATACAGTTGTTGACTATGCATTTTGTCGCGTCAGCCCCCATAGTATTCCCCCATTTAAAAAAAAAAAAAAATGGAAAATATCCTATCTGAACATCAAAGTTTCATCAATTTTGATACATCATTACTTACAATTTAAACAATGACTTTATCGTCGCCAGAGCGCTCAAGTAAGGAACAAACCAGGTGTCAGCACATTGCTCGCTCGTCACTTGATCGCTTTATTTACCTAGCTATTCGACATACAATAACAAAGTGTTGCGAAACTGAATCCAAAAATAAATGTCTAATAACGAAACATTGTTTTACTTAATTCCTTACACTTGTCTCTCTTCTGGGGCTTTATAATATGAGACAAACATTCATGTAATCGTATATCTTAATGTAAATTCACACGTTGGACACTATCACGAAAAACATAAGCTTGTAACTCACTGGATTTAGGTACTCAATAATGCACCGTAATAGGTTGAGCGTCTGACTGAGCTGCTGTTTTAGCTAGCTGGGTTCCACGCCCTTCCTCCATAGTTGACACTACTTGCTCGATCATTTTTCCTTGCATTTTCCTGCCCCAAAACCGGCAGGAAATAAATAAACAAACTGCACTTATCAAAACTACCATGACTATGGTTATTAAACTGTAATATTCTAATTTCCTCTCTGTAGTGATCACTATCACAACACTTTCTAGCTATTTATGTATACGTATAACACTGGCTCACCGCTACAGCCAGCTCCGAGCGCAGGCGCACGTCCAACCTGTCCCGCGTCTAATGCCAGTTGACAATTTGACAGCTACCCCGCTCTAGTGGTGTACATGAGACAATGTATTATATCTATTGCATAGATACAAACACTACATCCCTTCCTTTTTAACAATTTTTTATTGTTTATGAATGTTTGTCATACATCTGTTTATAAAATCGAACATAACTTTTTTACTTATACAATAATCAACTTTGTGACCGTGTCATTAAATTTTAAGTTATATAAAATACATATTTGTTTCCTTTGATTGTCTGATCCTCATTTTCCTTGGTCTCGTCTTCTACCGATTTCCATTGTCATTCAACACGCTTATGGTGTATCACATTCTTTCGTAGTATTTGTCCAGTTTCTTCATTCCTTATTGTAATATCGCTTCCCACTGATTGCTCCACTACATGTGGTGTAGGGTTGAAAGTAGTTGAGAACTTTTTAGTTTTTTACATTTCTTTTACGTACACCTTCTCACCTTCCGTTAGTTCTGGGTTTTCCGCTTCTTTTCCGGTCTCCATACTCCTTCCCTTTTTCCTTTTGCACTTTGTCTCGGTCTCTAACTACAATGTCGTCCTGGTTATCTTGATTTCTTTATAGCGACTGTAATAGTCAATGATTACTAGTAAATAGTCGTTATTCGGCAACGGCCCCAATAGATCCATTGCAATATCAACCCAAGGTTCAGATGGAAGTTCGCGACGTTTCATTTGTGCTAGAGGATTTGGTAAGCTAACCAAGGTGCATCCTTTGCAGCTCTTTACCATTAACTCGACGTCCTTATCTGTTCTAGGCCATCAAACCTTAGAACGAAGCCGACTCATCATGGCATCAATTCCTGCGTGGCCCTCATGGGCTGCTAGTAAAACCTGGTTCCTGAGATTCTGTGGAATAACCATCCGGTTGCCTCTCAAAAGGATGTTATTCTCATAAAAACACAACTCATCCGCAAATATTTTGTGTGTCTTTACAGACTCATCCCATTTGTAACTATAAATTCCTTTCTTAATACTGGTGATTTCCTGATCGCTTTCTGGTTGCTTAATTATCTGTTGCATTGAGGTTTCACAATAGACCTTGTTGTTCTTTCACATTGACTGAGTGTCCGATGTCCGTATGCAATAATTCATGTTCTTTTACAATCAATCTGCACTAAGACGGTTCCTAGTACTACAGGACTTTTACTTGCGTCTTGTTCTGATATCGTAATATCCCAACGTTTCTATTTTTGATAGCATTTCTTTTAACTTTTCAAAAGATTCATTATGATCGTCTTTCCAGTATTCTTCCATAGTTTCTGTCTTAATATTTGTTTTAGGAGTTCTGTCGTCGTAGCCAAATTTTGAATCCATTTGTTAATGTAATTTACTAAACCTGAAAAGCTTCGTAATTCTTCTATTGTTTTTTGGCACTCTAAAGTCAATTATGCTCTTCATGTATTTAGGCAGCGGTTTCACTCCTTCTTGTTTTAATTTATGGCCCAAAAGTGTATTATCTGTACTTTATAAATACATTTCTCTTGGTTTAACAAACATTGTTGAGCTGCAATACCTCCATCACTTTGGCAAGTCGTATTCTCTCTTAAAATGGCTGCGTTGGCGCGCCGCATCTCTACGCATAAGCGTACATCATCATCATCCTTAACTATTTGAACTATCGGAGAAACCCATGGTGAAGGTTCATGTACCTCTTCTATAATCTCTAAATCAAGTAATTCTTTGATTTTCTTATTTATTTTCTTATAATGGTATTGGTATTCCCCGATGGGGTTGCATAACTGGTTTTATTGATGAATCAATAGGAATCTCAATTGAAATATCTTTATATTTCGGGAAAGGTATTTTTGATCCCTGTTCAACTTGATTTACTTGCACGCCTAACCTCAGAACACCCAATCGCAATGCAGTGTCTTTTCCAAGTAGGTTCCGTGATCCATCTTCAATGACGTAAATAGTGGCGTGTTCCATTTTTCCGTTTGTTTTAATTTCTACTTCAAAAGTGCCTTTGATTTATAAAGATGTCTTATTTCCATATGCTAGTAGTTTTTTAGTAGGCTCCTTTACATGTTTGTCACAAATTACCTTGTTTTTCTTTAAATATTCCCTATTAAATTTAATTTGCATCCCGAATCAATCAGCATTTCTAAATTTACTCCTCCTATCTCGTATTTGATTGTTGCGTCGTCGTTCAAATTAAATATATATTGTACTTCTTCATTTCTCAATGAATTTACTGTAGTTTCCTTCCGTGGTCGCTTGTTATTGTTATTAATTTATTCTTGATTTTGGGTGAGTTTACGTTTTTGTTGAAGTAACTTAGATTTGCAACATCTTTGATAATGGCCTAATTTTCCACAGCCGTTACATTTCTTGTCTTTCGCTGGGCAAGGACTTCTTTGAGGGATGTGTGCAGAAAATCCACATCTAGTACAAATTGACATCTTTTTCTATTCATTCGACTCTTTTTCTTGTTCTTGATTAGTCCATCTTGAATTATCTTTGTACCTACTTTTTATTGCATTAACTTCTTTTGTCTTATTCTTTTCTTTTTGTTCATAACTGTGCAGTTGGTAGTCACAGATTACCTCCCAATAGATTCCGCATAGAAGACAACTTACGCGCACCACACATCAGCCTATTTAGGCTGATATAACTCCGTGCACGGTATGATCTCTTTAGTGTCGACCAGCCATTGGAGCTGTAGGGACGCAAGCGATTTCTAGTTTTAATCCTGTTTAAAAAATAGTTATCAACGGTATGTCTCAAAAAAATGACGAATTGTGCGGTAAAATGGTGTGAAAAATCAACCAGCCCTTCAAATTCAAAAAAAAGATGGGATAACATTCCACCAGTAGGCAAAGTAATAAATATTGAGGTCAAGTTATAATGGTTATCAAATGAAAATTGCACACTTTACAGTAGCGCTCGTTGATGTCTTTTGTGAAAGTCTCTTTCACTCATAAGCAATTATTATATTGCTATCCTTTTCCCACAGAAGTAAAAATGTTGAGAAAAATACGTTTTTTGCTTATCGAAAAGTATCGATGATCGATGTTTAATTAGGTATATAGGAGAATAAAATAATTTAGTTAAAATTGATTATTTATATATTATTAACAAATTAGTTTATTTTTACTTTGAACTAATTGTGCTCTACTCATAACAAGAGCTCAGAGTGGCCCTGTTTACATAGGATTACAATTAAATTAAATCACTTTTGGCCAAAATCAAAATATTTTCTCGATCATGGTTTTCTTAATCATTATTAAAGTAATTATACAATCGCCGGTTAAGAAATTTTACATAAAATACCATTATGTTTGAAAAATATCGATATTTTTATCGACATTTAATGCGCATGTCCCGTCACTACGACCGGTACCGTGACCTTCAATAGCCAATCACGGCGCACTTGTCACTCCCCGCGCAACCGTGCCTTCCGCCAAATTTGGTGAACTCGGAATCAAACAAAACAGTAGGCATGCGGTATCTATTGGGAGGTAATCTGTGTTGGTAGTATACAATTTCTAGGGTATTGGCTATAGTTATCACTTTCTATAATGTAATTTCATCACCTTATTGTTAACATTTTTTCCTTAGTTCTGATGACAAAGATTTTTCAAGTATTTGGTAAACTATGTGGTCATCAGCTTTTTCGAACTTACATTTCGTTGCCTGGTCTCTTAGCTTGATAAGAAATTTTTCAAAACTTTCCCCTTCATCTTGCTTAAGAAGACGGAGGATGTGATGTTCAAAGGTCTTGTTTTGTTTAGGGAGAAAGTAGTCATATAATTTAAACTTCAAAGTTAACAACATTCTCCCGAGGTTCCACATTTGCTCCAGGTAAATTATAAAATATTTCTTGCAGTGAACCTCCCCCTAGGACTAGTTAGTAACTAGCTCTCTTTTTAGCTGCAATCGTGATATCAGCGGCTTCAAAATATATTCGAAGGGTTCGTTTCCATTTTTCCTATCTCAAACCGACCGATGTTCTGTCGCCCTCGACATATAATTTTTCAGGTGGCGGTAGCTGGTTTGCCATGATTGATCGTATTTAGGCGACCTGAAAAACATCCAATTTAATGGACTCCGAAGATCATACATCCAATTTAATGGACGTCCGAAGACCATACATCCAATTTAATGGACGTCCGAAGACCATACATCCAATTTAATGGTTGTCCGAAGATCATACATCCAATTTAATGGACGTCCGAAGAACATACATGAGTATATTACATGAAACAATTCAGTCAAAACCGTTTACGACACATCGTTTATACAGTATACTTAAAGCGACCACATTTATCTAACATTTCCGGCGAATTATAAATTTTACTATTACTAATTTTGTTTTGAACATTCTTCGTAGATAGGTAACACAGCCACATAACATTTGCTCAGTACAATGGTCAACGGCTATTAAGATCGCTTAAGTAAACAAAGTGTCGAGTTCAGGGTCTATTGTAATCTCCAGTACCATTCCTAGAAATATCTATAACATTTTGAGTAGGCGAATTTTTACCTTAAGGCGCTACCCCGATCAAAAGGCCGCGCCAGCCGTTTTTTTCGTGCAGTTTTTAAGAGCTATCTATTCGTTATTTAAAATGAAAATCAACTAATAAAAATACATTAAATTTCTACATATTATTGATTCCAAAATTGAAGATTTCTTTTTGTTAATGAAGTATAGGTATGTTTCACTAATCTCCTTCCAACAAAACCATAAAAATGAGAAATAATGATTGATAGCATGCATCTCATCCTCGTAAAGTGTTCATTTTTTTATAACGAACATTCTGTAAGTTTTATTTTTTTCAAAAGACCAATATTCGACTTTATAAAGATTTTATTCTAAAATCTGAGCGTATTCACTACTGTAATTCATGCGCCACCAGTGCCGCTAGGCCAATAGGAATGCCCATATCGCATGCTGATTTTTTGGTCAGGGTACGGCCTTAAAAACATGACCGGTTGTTTAACTATTAGTTTTTTCGACTAAATATGAACAGTTCCTTCAATGTACCCACATACAGTCAAAATCGTTTATAACTATTTTGACTGTATGTGGGTATTATATAAATATTTAGTTATTAAAATGTTTAGTTTACTACACTATACTGTCGAAAAATCAAATCACTAAAAATTAATAAATGGGTAGGTGTTCAAACAACATCCCACATTTTATCTGAATATGTATACAAGTATAAGTAGGTCACCAAAATTCCTGTTTTATTAATTTAAATATGCTTAAAGAAAAGGAGGGAAAGTGGTTTTGTTTACCTTATTTATTTTAACACCCATCGGTGGCATTTTCGACTTTACTATTGAGTGAAATAGAATGGATGATCTCATTGTAATTATTTTTCGTAAACACATTCCTTAAAGATCTAAAAGATTTTATTCACTATTGAGTTCATCCAGTACGTAGAATATAAAATGATATTTTACTTAATAACTAGAGTGGGTTGCACTATCAACTTGACCACTTTTTTTATTGTCACCTTCCTTTCGTTTTAAAGAAATAAATGTATTTTATTTACCGACCTTTATCCTCGTCGCCACTTGTAGTGATCACTATCACAACACTTTCTAGCTATTTATGTATACGTATAACACTGGCTCACCGCTACAGCCAGCTCCGAGCGCAGGCGCACGTCCAACCTGTCCCGCGTCTAATGCCAGTTGACAATTTGACAGCTACCCCGCTCTAGTGGTGTACATGAGACAATGTATTATATCTATTGCATAGATACAAACACTACACTCTCTAACACGGCTTGGGCCTGGTTACCTGCTCCATTCTGAGCGATAATTACTTCAGCGTTTTTAGACTGTTCCTTGCCCATGTTCGCGAAAATAGACAAATGCTATTAAAAACACAAAGTGAGTTAGAATGATGTCCAACGTTTGAATTTTCTTAAAACTAGGTTTTAGAAAAACGCACGGGTGGCTTAACTGCTCTGCCGCTACGTGTGGTATAAGTAATAAACTTACTAGGTATCTAAACTATCCCTACTGCTAATGTCTTGTTTTTCACAGGTTTTATTAGCTTCTGGCAGTTTAATTTGTTCCGACTGCTCTAACATATAGGCTGGTTTTAACCTCTATTGAAATATTTGGACAATTTGGACAAGTATCTCTCTGAAACAGTACTGTCATCTGCTTACCCAACAATACCAGGCTGAAATAGGTTATTTATGTGCAGCAGGAAAAGAGTTGCAGAGAGAACAGACCCCGGAGTAACTCTGGCATCAATAGCCATAAAGTCAGAGGAACAGCCATCAATGACTACTCGGATCGACCGTTCACTGAGGAAGTCTGATATCCAGCTACCCTACCTACCCACCTACCCTACCGTTAACCTTTTAAAGAGGTCACAACTTTAATTTGGAGTTACAATGATTCACAGTAGTTGGAGACAATGTCCATTATTTTGTTCATTCATTACCTATAATATTTATAATTTAATAAAGATTTTATCACTTAATACGGTTTTTTCGTGAATAATTTTGTGGTTAATGTTCAAATACAAAACCATAGACTAATTTAAATGCCATAAAGACATAAATTGCATTGTTCGTCTATGCCTATTTTTAGAAAGATTAAGGTAGCCTTAAATTCTTAGATGCAACGGCATCTTGCGCGGTTCACTCGCCGCCGTGCGCCGTGCGCCGTGCAGCCCGCTCACTGGCCACGTCCACTCCACAGGATCATGGACATGGCGCTGTTGCGGCGCAGCGGCTGGTGCGAGTCCATGTGCGCGCGCGCCGCCCTGGCGCGCTACGGGCTGCTGGCGGGCGTGCGGCCGCCCGCGCCCTCGCCCGCGCCCCCGCCCCCGGCCGCGCCCCCGCCCGCGCCCCCGCCCGCGCCCGGCCCGCGTGCCGACGAGCCCGTGCGCCTGGCGCGCGCGCTGCTGCGCTCGCTGCCCATCCCCAGCGCCGAGTTCGCGTATGGCCGCACGCGCGTGTTCGTGCGCAGCCCGCGCACCGTGTGGGAGCTGGAGGCGCTGCGGGCCGCGCGCGTGCAGCAGCTGGTGGTGGGCGCGCAGCGTGCCTGGCGCCGCCACCGCGCGCGCGTGCGGGCCCGCGCCGCCGCCGTGCTGGCGCGCGCCTGGCGAGCACACCGAGCGCGCGCCGGGCCGGCCGCGCCGCCGCCCGCCGGCCGCGCCGCCGCCGCCGCGGTGCTGTGGCGCGCATGGTGCACGGCGGCGCGGCGCCGCTACCTGGTGCGCCTGTGGCGACGCTTGCCCGCGCGCGCGTCTTCGCCGGCGTGCGGCGCCTGGCCGCCGGCGCCGGCGCCGCGCCTGCTGGGCCGCACGGACGCGCTGCTGCGGCGCCTGCACCACGCCTGGCGCTGCCGCCTGTACCGCGCCGCCTTCGACCAGACGGCGCGCAACCGCATGCGCGAGAAGGTGACGGCCAGCATCCTGTTCAAGGAGCGCAAGGCTAACTACGGCGCCAGCGTGGCGCACCCGTTCGTGGGCGACTACGTGCGCCTGCGCGCGTCGGCGGCGTGGCGGCGCGGCCTGGGCGCGGCCGGCGACCGCTACGTGGTGTTCGCGGACGTGGTGGGCAAGGTGGCCCGCTCGTCCGGCCGCGTGGCGCGCTGCCTGGCGGTGGTGTCCACGGGCGCACTGCTGCTGCTGGAGGCGCGGTCGCTGCGGCTCAAGCGGCGGGTGCCGGCGCACACGGTGTACCGCCTGTCGCTGTCGCCCTACGCCGACGACCTGCTGGTGGTGCACGTGCGCGCGGTGAGTCTGTGTGCGATGTGTTTACTGTGACGTTATCAAAAAAGGAAAAAAACATGTGGAGCAACGTTAGTACGTATAATTTTGTTTTAAAGTAAAAATACACCGAAAATATATAAAAGACTAGCACTTTACCCGCGACTTCTTTCGCATGATCCGTATTTTATCCTACATATGACTTTTTAGTTCACCCCCTTAAAGGTTGAATTTCCAAAAATCCCTTTTTAGTGCTCCCCTACATAATAAAAAAACTTTTTTACAAAAAGATATTACCGACTTCCAAATAAAAAACACCTAAAAAGTGAAAAATAACTTTCTTTTGTAAAAATGTCCACTTTGCAAAATCAAAAATCAAAACAAAAAAAAACAAAATACATTTATTTGCATAAATAAGGTACAGAAAATTGGTAAAAAGTACAAAATTGTTCTCTTATTCTGCCTTTAATTTCGGCGTGCAAATATAAAATAGAGTGACACATTTTATTAAAAATTGTTATTGACCATAATCATGCAGTCACTAAACAGATAAGCCCATTAAAAACTTATTATTGAATTAAATAAATGTCAATATAATATTATAAAAATTATAAAGATAATCACAAGTGTCAATATTAATAATGTCAATAATGGGAGAGATTCACCACACAATAATAATAAACAAACACAAAATAATAACAATAACAATTTAAATAATAATAAAGATAATAATCATAAATGTCAATAATGGGCGAAATTCGCCATAAAATAATAAACCAATGACAAAATAATGACAATCATAATTTAAAAATTACCGAGCAATATAAAAAAAAAAAAAACTTTCAATTTATAATCCAAAAACTCATGCACACTATAAAAGCACTTTTCAATTAGAAACCTCGTCAAATTATTTTTAAATCTAGAAAATGGTAGCGTTTTTATGGAGTTTGGTATTTTGTTATATAGTTTTATGCACATAATGTAGCTATTGTTACTGTCAATGTGAGATTCGTCCTCGGTTGAAGTAGCTTATTAGTATACATAGATCGAGGGGCATAGTAGTTCGTCGCCTGCTCAAAAAGTCTCTTATGTTTGAAAACAAATATACAAGATTCTAATATATAAATACATGGAAGAGTTAGTATTTTATATTTCCTAAAGAATGGACGACATGACTCTATTTGCTTCAATCCAAATATAGCTCTTAGACACTTTTTTTGCATTACGAATGCTTGATCAATCTCCACACAACGACCCCACAGGATAATACCATACCTTAGAGTGGAGGTTATGTAGCCATGGAAAGCCGTTATTGCGGCACTTCTAGATACCTCGCAGCTAATACGCCTCAAAGGGTATATGAATTAATTTATTTTAGAACAAATGTCATTTATATGATTTTTCCACGAGCAAAATTTATCTAAATTTATTCCAAGAAACTTAACAGAGTCAGTTTCTGCCAGGGCAACTCCTTTATAAGATATTTTCAGGTCCAGCGGTTTTGATCGGTATGTGTGAAATTGCATAAATTTTGTTTTATTAATATTAACTCTTAAATTATTAGTTTCTAGCCACTCTATAGTTCTTTGAAGAGCAATATTTATTTCTTGTTCGTACGAACTTTTATCATAACCTTTGATTATGATTGTAGTATCGTCGGCAAACAGTACACATTTATGATTTATAATTTCTGGGAAATCATTTATGTAGAGCAAAAACATTGGCGGTCCCAAAATACTTCCCTGTGGCACACCATATCTATTAAACATAAACGAAGATTGGGATGATTCTAATTCTAAAATTCTATTCTATTCAAAAACAAACACGTGCTGTGGCAATGTCCGACATTCTTGAATATGGATGTCGCAACGCGAAATCAAACAACAAGTAACTTGAACTTGTGCAAAATGCCGCACGTGTAACTTCAAGCATAACTCCCTTCTTCATGATGATAATCTGAAAGGGCCACAATCAAAGCCGACCACACCAACGGTGACTGAGCGGACATCTAACCATATTAACGGTGAACAAGAGATCCTCTTAATGACTCTTCAACTAAGGATCAAAAATAAAGAAGGAGATTACGTCTTTCTTCGGGCGTTACTGGATCAAGGCTCTCAAGTATCCTTGATTACAGAAAATGCTGCTCAACGGTTGGACCTACCCCGAAACAAAATGAACGCTGCTGTCACTGGTGTTGGTACTATAATGGGCAGAAGTAAAGTGATGATAAAATTGGAATGTAAATCTATCCACTCGAATTATACATTCCAAACCGAAGCTTTAGTAATGAGTAAACTCGTCAATAATCTGCCTAACTCACCGATCCACACAGAGAGCTGGCACCGCCGGCCGCACCTTCATAATATCAAGTTGGCTGATGCAGCCTACAACATCTCTGGACCCATCGATCTACTGCTTGGAGCTGATGTTTACCCTGATGTGATCTTAGGAGGAATAAACAAGCACAATAATGACTCGCCAGTAGCGCAACAAACAAAGTTGGGCTGGATACTGTGCGGTGCGACAAAGCAGTTCAACTGTCTAGTTTCTCTAACAGAGCTAGACAACCTAACAAAATTTTGTGAGGTAGAAGACATTCCTTCAGAAACTGAACCTACATCGGAAAACGAATACTGCGAAAAATATTACACAGAAACAACAAAGAGATTAAGCGACGGGCGTTATGTGGTGAAGATGCCGATGAAAGCTAACTACGAGCAAAACATTGTGTTTCGTCCCGATTTTTAATATTTTGTTGCAACACCATGTCAGTTGGCTGTCATTTGATTTTGACAGCTTTTTATTGACAGCTGACACTTGACAAGGGTCGAAAAAAAAATGTAACGGACACACGGAGAAGTCGGGTTCTTGTAGAATTATATCTAATCGGGATGTGGTTCGCCCATTGTGAGTTGTAACTGCGCCCGCCTTTCGCGATCCGTGTTGTGTGGGGTGCAGTCGGTTTTGTGTATATTTCACGCACATCGAAGTGCTTTTGACGGGAACGTGCTGCCTAGTGGACGCCGGCCGGAGTCTTCGGTCCAGATAGCTGTCAGTTTATCCCTCATCGCCCTAATATATATTCTCCTATCCCTAATCTCCCGACACGGCACGCTATTGATCGACCCCCAGGAGCCTACCGCAGGAATCTCAGGTAAGTGACTACCATTGTATCGCCCAGCCCTTGTGGTCCGCATTAGATCACACACAAACAAATAGCCAACCACTGCTGCGTTACGGCAGTTTCGTGGGGTACCGGTCTGATAGGATCCAGGAGTCGCAAGGCTGCTATGGGTCCCAGTTTTGAGCTCCTGGCTTGGGATCCGCAGACCTGTATTTAACATTTGGTAGCAGAGCGTGGTTTGCATTCTCCACGATCATAGTATACGCTAGGTCACTCGTTCACACTGAACGCTGTATTGTTTGTCGGTTTGTTATTGTTGAGAATACTTGTATTGGAAAGTGGTACATTTTGAGTCACTCAGAGTTAGCTGTGTCTTGCTAGAGGCAAACAACCCTTACGGTTATATTCTAACCTGTTAAAATAAAGTATACAGCTCACAACTTAATATTGTCACTCCAGGATAGAAGGTAACAGTTTTTGTAATTGAATTTGAATTGTGTATACAATATAGGTTTGGTGCAGACTAAATAGTCTTTCCTAATTGTACTTAATTGAAACATAGTTATTGTTGGACCTGGAACCTTCTATCTTGTTTTTGTAAGTTTGTTTATATTGTAAACATACTCAGTGCCCGCTACAGAAGTTAATTGTTGTAAAGTATATTGTTACCAATTATATAAGAAAATTGGTTAGTTTGTTTGATATTGACAGTAATATTCTAATTGATTGAATTTAAAGTCATTGTTTTTGGCTATTAAAGTAAATTGAATATTGAATTCCTATTGTAAAATCAACATACCCACTTGTGTGTTGATAATTTTATTTATTTGTGGTACCCACTTGGTTTTGATAATTTATAAATTTATATTTGGGGTTCCATAATAAATTTGTTAGAAAAGATTAGAAAAGAGCCCTGGTTCCGACAACATCACAAATGAATTATTGAAAACAGCACACACAACATTAGCCGAACCATTAGCGAAACTATTTAACTTAATACTGCAAAATTCTGAAACAACCTTTCAATGGTCTGAATCGAATATAATACTTCTCTACAAAAAGGGCGACCCGAAGGATATTGGTAACTACAGACCGATAAGCTTGTTAGTTACCAAGCATCTACAAACTCTTTTCTACCATTATAAACAAAAGAATCAGTAGTACATTAGAAGCAAAACAACCGGTAGAGCAAGCAGGCTTCAGAAAAGGATTATCTACTGTTGACCATATCCACACACTTGAACTAATTATTGAAAAGTATCAAAAACAACAGAGACCGCTATATATAGCATTAATCGACTATCAAAAAGCTTTTGATACGGTAGCACATGTAAGTATATGGGAAAGCTTAAAACAACAAGGAGTAGAAGACGTATATATAAAGGCCATAAAAAGCATATATAACAACAACAAGGGTAGAATCAAGCTAGAAACACTTGGACCTAGTTTTCCTATAGAAAGAGGCGTAAGGCAGGCCGACCCGTTATCACCAAAAATATTTATAGCCATCCTTGAGGCTATAATCAGCAAGTTAGATTGGAACAAGACAGGACTGTGTATAAAGGGCGATTACTTAAGTCACTTAAGATTCGCAGACGACCTAGTGTTGTTGTCGGAGTCCAGCTCCCAGCTACAGCTCATGATCAAAACCTTACATCTAGCTAGTGTCAAGGTGGGATTACAAATGAATCTCACTAAAACTATGGCAATGACGAATAAGAGGAGAAGATTAATAACAATTGATGGAGAGCCACTTGAATATACAGATAAGTATAGTATAGTTTGAATATACAAATCAGTTTTAACAGAAAAAATAACGAATATGAAGTCGAAAGAAGAGTTCAACAGACATGGAAAAGATACTGGAGTTTAAAGGAAATCTTTAAAAGCAACCTCCCTATAACCATCAAAACGAAAGTTATGAACTCCAATCTTTTACCATGCTTGACGTACGGATGCCAGACGTGGAAGTTCACCTCAAAGCTGAAAAATAAAATAACAACCTGCCAACGAGGACTAGAGCGCAGCATGCTTAAAATAAAGAAATTATATAAAATAAGACACACAAAAATAAGGTCAATAACCAAAGCAACAAATCCATTGAATTTTGCACAAAAACTCAAGTGGAAATGGGCGGGGCATGTCGCGCTTAAAGATCAGAGATGGACCCTAAAAGTGACATTTTGGAAAGGTCCTCCGGGTAAAAGAAGCAGAGGAAGACCGTTGACACGTTGGGATGAAGAGATTGCAAGGACGGCCGGCCCAAACTGGAAACTGACCGCACAGGACAGAGACAAATAGGCATCTTTGGAGGAGGCCTTCACCCAATATGGGGTTCCTGCAGATATTACTATATAAAACAAAATTATGTTAGGCTATATTATTATTTAATTTTAAATTATTATGTTATTTATATAAGTCAATAGCTAATAAGTAAAGCAGAAATGTAAAGAAACTAGTTAAGGATATTAAAAATTAGTAGTAGGTATGTAAAACAATCGAAGAAAAACTAGGTGAAGTAAATTAATTAAATTAGATAAGTTACTAAAAATAATGTATAGTAGGTAATTAGTAGGAAATAAAAGGCTTTTTTATTTTATTTTTTAATAAATTTGTATTGAAAAATAACTAGGTAAATGTAACAGGGTTCAGTTTATTTGTTGAATTAACTTGTTGTTTCTCTTACAGACTTTATGATTTGATATTTGATTTGGTAAGAGAATTATTGTCAAACCGTTGTTTTGGTTATGCACATTTTTTTTTTGTTAATTGCACAAATTCGGTATGAGGTTAAATTAAATACAATAAAAAAAACACGTGTATGCCGCGACATATTAGGATTTTATATTGTGTCTCTCTCTTATCACCAATGACTGGATAATCAGGAGCTTATTTAACTAATCTGGAATTTGTTCCCAAGAAAGAATTTAAGTCATGTCTTTCTGAAAAATGATAATTTAAACAAAGCCAGATAAAAAAGGTTTATCGATCAATCTGAAAGTAGTCCCGATAAGTTTGGTGAGTAATAATGATTTTTAAATCCAGTATAAGTATCGATCAATGTGGCGAAGCCTCCTGGGGTAGACCTATTTTCAGCAGTAGACGTCTTTTGGCTGAAATGATGATGATAAGAGACAATGTAGTCAAGTATTGCAAGTTGATTTTACCAACAGATTATAGGATAGACTAATTTGTTGTATTCAATACAAGCAGAAGACTGCAAAATATAAAGCTTTAATTCATTGAGTTTTCCAAGCCATTAACACAGTACTCGTTTCGAAACAGCCCTCTCAAAAGTATGAAAAACTATCTTGGCATTCATCATCATTGTCATCGTTATTTCAGCCGAAAGACGACCACTTCTGAACATAAGCCTCCCCCAAGTGTCGTCACATTAGTCGATCCCGTGCGTCTCAAATCCAGTGGATTCCCGTAACCAAAGCATTAATCAATGCAAATATAATTGTTACAACGGGTTGTATGAAACTGTGTATTTATTGTATTCTTAAAGGTATCATTTTTAGCAATCTCGTGACTGTAAATACGGAATTCATCAAGGCACATACAATTTTTTCATGAAGTGAAGTTTAAGTAAATAAGTGCCCGATTAGTAAACAGGTTATCCGAACACTGCTAATCACCGTAGTCAACGGGCTTAACCGCGCTTTCTCGCTCAACGCTTTACAAGGAGCTAAAATAGTTTTTTTCTGATGCCGCGATTCCGATATTAGATGTCACAGTATCGGAATTGAAATATCGGTAATTTCGTTCCGAGATTCCGATATTACGAGATTCCGATATTCATGCCCTAATGACTGCCAATGCATTTGCTTGTAAGATTAGAGCGTAATTGAGATGAGTGACCTCGGCGGCCTTTTTAATAAGTAGATCTGATAGATCAGAGGCTTTGTTGGCCCGTTTTAGTGAACTCCCGGCTCGTCAGGCCATGGTGGATGAATATCATGCGGAATGTTTGGCGCTATTGTCCACCGAGGACACTGAGTTAGCTGCTGCATTTGAGGCAGACGTCACACAATTCTACAGTTTCTCGGATGGTATTGTTGAGGAAACCAGAAAATTGAGGGGTTCAGCACAGGATGTTTTGAAGGTAGAGACGAGGTCTCCCACCCATCCTGCTTTGTTAGGACGGTTGCCTACACTAGACTTGCCACACTTTAGTGGAGATTTGGGTTGTTGGACTGCCTACTTCGACCTGTTCAACAGTTTGGTGGATGCTAGGACAGACTTGTCGCCTAGTCAAAAGCAGGCCTACTTGTTCTCCACGTTAAGAGGAGAGGCCCTAGGTTTAGTAAGCCATATAACTGTTACGGATCAGAGCTATCATACGGCCCGGGAACTGTTGATAAAGCGCTATGCGAACGTCAGACTTTTAGCAGACGCCCACGTCTCGCAGATTTAGTCGTTGCCTCGCATGCATCGGGTTGCCACCCTACGAGTGGATTTGGTCAACCCACTGACGGTGGCATTAAACGCCTTGAAGCGATTGGGCCTATCCATTGACCAATGATCTTTTATGTTACTTCACCTTGTCCTGTCAAGGTTGCCTTCTGACTTGAAGGTTCGGTTCGAGCAGAGGTAGGTTTTGAAGGTCCCTCGCGGGCCCCAGAGCGGTCCTCTCCGAACCAGCGTCGTGTCGGTGCGCGCCTCGCGGGAAGAGTGAGTCACGACGCCCTCCTCATCAATATGTGCCGACCCAGGCTCGCAGTATGCGCTACATATACTGCAACACAGATGGCCACATGGTCACCGCCTGTCCGAAGTTTCTGGAAAGGAACACAAAGGACCGAAGTGGAATCGCCAACAGCTGCAAGTGGTGCTACACTTGTCTGGGACAGCACTTGCAGCGGGATTGCCAGAGGTCAGATCCTTGCCCACACTGACAATGTAAGCTCCACCGCGTGTTGTGTTCGAACCAAAATGGTGTTGACAGTCCTGATAACGGCCGACGCCCACATGGATCCTCGACGGGTCTCACCTCGCACAGGCGGGGGCACCCCGCCACCCCCTCCTCAACTAGAGGAGGGGTATTTGGGTATAGAGAGGTAGGCAGCGCCGCGGCAATTCTCACCACCGCTACATGAGCGACCGCGATTGGAACGCCGCCCGCCCTAGTTTGGAAGTGCCCGTGGTTACCAGAACCCGGTGACTGGGCGAGTCGGAAGACACCCTGGCACTCCGGTGGACCACTACCTACACTCCAACTGGTCCGCGTTCGGTTTTCCGGACGACTACCATCCCCAGAGGGGTTATCAACAATAGGTAGTCGCCTCCCTCTCCTCAACTACAGCTGCCCAGCCAGAGACAGTCCTTCTGCCAACTGTCTCTGTAAGGATCTGGGGCCCGAAGGGAAAATCTTTGCTAGTTCGTGCCCTTTTGGATTCGGGTGCTAAAGGCTGTCTTGTATCCTTTTGTTTAGTGGAGAGATTGGGTCTCCCACGTGGACCCCACCATTCTGCTATATATGGCATAGGTGGTACTGAAGCGGGTGGTCAACGGGGAGAAGTTGAAATTTGTGTTTCGCCGGTTCATTGTGGGCCAAGATTCTTGGCCATGGCCGTTGGTTTGAATGATATTATGGGCAGACACCCGCAGGTAACCATTAGCCCTGCTGTGGTGAAATTAACGTCGGACCTAACTCCTGCCGACCCGAAGTGGTTTGTACCCGGACCCGTAGACGTGCTTTAGGTGCGGATGTTTTGGGGTTGATTTTGCCCGGGACCAAGCGGGTTCTGCAGACGAATGGGTTAGTAGCTTAACCGACAGTTTTTAGCTTTAGCTTCATAGGTCCCGTGTTGAAGGGCTCCGCCCCGCGGAATGAGGACCAAGGATTGAATGTGGGGATCTCTCTTGCCGACGCCGTTCAGCGCTTCTGGGAAGTCGAAGAGCTTCCACTTGCTTCAAGAGTCGACCCAGCTGAACGAGAGTGCGAATTGATTTACCAGAATAATACTGGTCGCCTCGCGGATGGTTCTTTTGTCACTCGATTACCGTTTCAGGTTGCGCGCCTTCCCCTCTTGGTCATTCGTATGCTTCAGCGGAGAAAAGGTTATTGTCCATGGAGCGTCGAATGCGTAGAGATTCGGATTTTTGTAAGAAATATGTGGACTTCATGCGGGAGTTGTGAAGATTTGGGACACATGTCTCCTTCTTATCTTGATTGCCGTTCAATCGAGCATTACTTTTTGCCGCACCATGCGGTTTTGAAAACTCCGGGTGGTAAAATCCGCGTGGTATTCGATGGCTCGGCACCTACGTCAAATGGAGTTTCTTTGAACCAGTGCTTGCACTCGGGTCCCAAATTATATAGGGACATTTCGGATATCCTCACCAATTTCCGCCGTCACCAGATTGTTTTGTGGCTGACATCCGTATGATGTTCAGACAATCTCTTGTTCATCCGGACGACCGTTGCTATCAAATGATCCTTTGGCGTGAGCGACCTTGTGATCCGATTTGTGTGCATGAGTTGAATACTACGACGTATGGACTCAGGTCTAGTCCCTATATTGCCATCCGCATTTTATTGGAGTTGGCCAGCCGGGAACAGTTGAAGTATCCACGTGCGGCTGCCATTTTGAAAGAGTCCGTATACGTCGATGATGTGTACACCGGGGCCTCTACAGTGGAAGAGGCCTTGGTTTTGCGGGATGAGTTGATTGGAATCCTGAAATCAGAAGGCTACGAAAGCGTAAATGGTTGTCGAATCGTCCGGAGTTGTTGATTGATCTGCCAGTAGAACATCAACAGGATCCACTCCTTTTCGAAAATGTAAATGACCCTAATTTGATTGCCGTCCTTGGTATACAGTACCAGCCCGTCCAGGATGTCTTCACCTATCAAATGAAATTGGATACTCCCCAGACCTGGACGAAGCGCTTGGTCTTGTCAACTGTTGCCCGGACATTTGATCCCAAAGGATGGATCACTCCTGTCATATTCTTGGCTAAGTGGTTTTTGCAGAGGCTTTGGTTAGCCAATATTACTTGGGACGAGCCTCTGCCGGAAGAGTTTATGAGAGAATGGTTTGCGATTGTATCCTCACTTCCGGATGTAAACCGGATTTCCTTGCCCAGTCTCCTTCTACCAGCTGATAAGTGTCGAGTGAGTCTCCACGGGTTTTGTGACGCTTCCGAACGAGGGTACGCGGCCGTGGTATTTTTACGGACTGTAAATCCATCTGGTTCTGTAGAGGTCCACTTGGTGATGGCTAAGAGTAAGGTGGCGCCTATTAGGTCACGGTTAACCATTCCTAAATTAGAATTGTCTGGAGAAGCTCTTCTTACTAGGCTCCTTCGTCATGTTTACAGCATTCTGGGTAGCTCAGTTGATATCTGAGACGTGTTTGCTTGGACTGATAGTGAGATCGTTCTTTGTTGGCTTCGCACCTCAGCTCATACTTTGGAGGTTTTTGTGGCGAATAGAGTCTCACAGATTGAGAACTCTGAAACTAAACTGATCTGGAGACATTTCCCAGGAGAATTGTACCCCGCAGACTGCGCGTCGCGTGGTTGCGAGGCTCCTGCCCTTGTTAACCATTTTCTTTGGTGGGGTTCATATTTTGCAGCAGCGCGTTAAGTGGACTGAGAAAACTGACCTTCCCAAAGTCAAACCTTGTATTTATTAAAGAACCTAATTTGTTGCCTTTGTATTGGGGTCGTGGACGCATTGTAGATTTAATTTATGGGTCTGACGGAGTTCCCAGAGTTGCGGAGGTCTTGGTCGGAGATTCGGTTTGAAGCGAGTAGTGGCGAGATTAGCACGCTTGCCCATTTCTTAGCGGACATAACTCCTTATGTCCGAGACGTGGGGATGTTTCGTCCCGATTTTTAATATTCTGTTGCAACACCATGTCAGTTGGCTGTCATTCGATTTTGACAGCTTTTGATTGACAGCTGACACTTGACAAGGCTCGAAAAAAAAAATTGTAACGGACACACGGAGAAGTCGGGTTCTTGTGGAATTATATCTAATCGAGATGTGGTTCGCCCATTGTGAGCTGTAATTGCGGGTGGCGTGTATTAAAAGGCGGGTGGCCTTTCGCGATCGTTGTTGTGGGGCGCCCGCGCAGTCGGTTTTGTGTATATTTCACGCACATCGAAGTGCTTTTGACGGGAACGTGCTGCCTAGTGGACGCCGGCCGGAGTCTTCGGTCCAGACAGCCGTCAGTTTATCCCTCATCGTCCTAATATTATATATATTCTCCTATCCCTAATCTCCCGACATGGCACGGTATTGATCGACCCCCAGGAGCCTACAGCAGGAATCTCAGGTAAGTGACTACCATTGTATCGTCCAACCCTTGTGATCCGCATTAGATCACACACTGACACCTAGCCACCTGCCCTGCTGCGTTAGGGCAGTTTCGTGGGGTACCGGTCTGATAGGATCCAGGAGTCGCAAGGCTGCTATGGGCCCCAGTAATGAGCTCCTGGCTTGGGATCCGCAGACCTGTATTTAACACATTGGAAACTCAAAACCTCAAGCCACAGCACAATTTTTTCATTTAGTAAAGAAAATGAGGAGACAAGATCACTTCGCTAAACTATACAAAGACTTCATCCGAGAATACATCGAATTAGGTCACATGAAACCAGTGACAGAATCCGAAAGTCGAGTACAAGCCTTTCTACCGCACCACAGCGTGTTAAGGGAGAGCTCAATAACCTCCAAACTACGAGCTGTTTTTAACGCATCAATGAAAACACTCTCCGGGTACAGCCTAAACGATTGAATGGAAAAAGGGCCAAATCTTCAAAAAGACATTTTATCTCTGATCATAAAATGGCGGTGCTATAAATATGTTCTAACGGCGGACATTGAGCAAATGTACCGTCAAATCCTTATTCATCAAGATCAACAATGTCTCTAAAAAAATATTTGAAGAGACTCCATGAGAGAACCACTTCGAGAGATGCAGCTGTGTACCCTAACTTACAGGACCAAAGTCGCTCCATTCATAGCGATGCGCACTCTCCAACAGCTGTCCAAAGATAAAGGAAACGCATTTCCTCTGGCCCAAAAGGCGCTACTGAACGAATTTTATATGGATGACGACATCACGGGTCCCCATACCATGACAAAAACAAAGCTACTTCAAAAAGAGCTAAGCGAACTCCTGAAGAAAGGTGGTTTTGTTTTAAAGAAATGGTCTACGAACGAACCATCTATTCTCAAAGAATTACAGACTAAGGAGAAAAGCAACACTAACGAATTTAACTTCATGCAACAAGAGTTCAGCAAAACACTCGGACTCGCATGGAATGACGCAAGCGATACGTTCCATTTTATTAGCGAAGCGCCTAACAACAACAAAAATGCACCATACACTAAACGCAAGCTATTGTCAGAAATAAGCAATATTTACGATCCGCTTGGTTGGCTGGCACCAATGACCATCCAAGCAAAACTGCTTTTAAAAAAAATTTGGAGTGACTACTATCAAAACATTGGCTGGGAAGAAAATGTACCAGATTCCATAGAAAAGTAATGGATACAAATTAAAACCGACCTTCCAAACATAAATAGCATAAGTTTACCAAGATGGATAAAAAACGAAAACAATTGGCCGATCGAGTTGCAAGCCTTCTGTGACGCGAGCGAGAAAGCCTACGCATGCGTTATCTATAGCCGAACTACGTCACCCACCAGCGCTTACGAAACAACATTATTCGCAGCAAAAACTAAGGTGGCACCACTCAAAAAGAAAACAACAATACCGAGATTGGAATTATGCGCCGCAGTTTTACTAGCGAAACTCCTAGAAAGGATAACTAAGATCCTGGAAGAGAACGATCTCAGGATTACATGCTGGACTGATTCTAAAGTAGTTCTAGCATGGCTTCAGGGAAGTCAAACTAAGTACGAAAAGAACATAACCAGCAGAACCAGACAAATATTAAACGTCGTGCCTGCGATAAACTGAGGTTAAATGCAAACAAAATCCCTGCCGACTGTGCCACAAGAGGACTCCCACCGCAAAAACTGGTCAGCTTTAAACTGTGTTGGGAAGGCCTTAAATGGCAAGAACACAAGACCTTGTGTTTCGTCCCAAAACGTTCCGTTACTATTTTTGGTATTTTGTTGTAATACCATGTCAGTTGTCACCGATTTGACAGCGTGTGAGTGAGTTGACGTTTGACACTTGACTCGAAAATATGGGACCGAGCGCGTGCGACGGGATTCCGAGCAGAGAGTTTGTAATTACTAGAGAAAACATATTTACGACGAAAAAGAAACTGTCAATTATTTCGTTCTTGCTTATGGAAAAACTATGAAATAAAAAGAGAAAAACAAAGACAAACGCTACCATCCTGAACGTCAAAGAGATAACTTTTTAGTCACTGTTGTAACCCATTGGTTAGCAGCTCTAATTAAAATTAGTCGCTATTTTCAAGCCTTTGTTTCGTTTATATCAGGAAGAATTTTGTTGTTTAATTATCTGCATGAACCATGTCGTATGTGGCTATCGGTTGCAAGAGTAGAATGAGTGTATTAACAGAACATAATCAAATGATATTTTTCCAGAGGTGAGTTATCGACTAGTAAACTGAAATTATTGTGCAGGGAATACATTTCATAGGCTGTCCGGAATAAATAAATCTTAGTTCTAAATACGTCGAGGACGTATAGTATCATTTAAACCATTCTATTTAGTGAAATTATTAACTTTTATGCGTTCGCTAATAGAGCTTTGACAGTTTACGTACTTACGTTCTGATGTTAGAGAAGTGACAAAAGTCTCAAGAAAGATTTATCGATACTGTATTTTTATTTTACTTTCTTTAATTTATTTCATAAAGTTTCTTTGCCATTTGTTAATATTAATTTAATATTGATTGTGCACAGGTTTCCTAAGAGTACTTATTTAAGAAATAAGTGGATCAAGAATATAAAACGAGCTAACTGGACACCTTCACCATATTCTCGCTTGTGTTCACTGCATTTTAATGAATCACGCTATCGCTATCCCTTGATAAACATGATTCATCAACCTGTATATAGATGGGCTATGGTTATGGTTGATGAATCATGTTTATTTGCACATTTTACTCTTTAAAATTAAATTATTATATTTAAACCATTTTGTTATTATTTATTGTATTACTTTTATATACATACACGCCTGTAAACTTTATTTTCAGTCTTGCACAAGAACTAGCATACTATATATGAGTATATTGATCAGTAGCTGTTTGTACAGTCGTACGAGTGTACCAAAAACTGTCACATTGATCTCATGATGTACCTCGTTTTTGCGCAAAGTATGAATAAACATTATTATAATAGGTTGGGGAAAAAGTTTCTTCGCATTTTTTAAGAAGATTCAAAACATTTTTTAATATAGTTTATTTACATTTTACTAAAGTATGTAGGTACCATTTTATTCGATAACATTTTGCCATCTTGTAGGTAGGGACATGATCCCATTGCTATAGAAATTTTGGGACTTGTGATCAAAATACCACACAACAAGTGGTTTTGGCAGTCCTCTCGTGATGTTAACCTGACACTGCCTAAAGAATTCTGAAGAGACCGAAACAGGTGGAAATCTGAAGGTGCAAGGTCAGGACTATACGGCGGATGCATTAACACCTCCCAGCCAAACTCTCTTATTTTTTTCTGAGTGGCTAAAGATGTGTGAGGTCTAGCGTTATCATGATGAAAAACCACACAACTTCTTGCTTTAATCTCATCAGTTGTTCGCAGTAGAGTTCAGAATCGATGGTCCTGCCTGGTGGTAACAGCTCATAATGAATAATGCCCTTCCAATCCCACCACACACACAGCATCACCTTGTTGCGAGTTAACCCGGGTTTCGCCCTGACCGGCCTTTGACCACGACCTTTTTCGCACGTTCTTGTCGTACGTGATCCTCTTTTCATCACCAGTTATCAGCTTCTTCAAAAATGGTTTGGTTTCATTACGTAGTAATAAAGAATCACAAATGAGTACACGGTTCATTAGGTTCAGTGAGCTCGTGAGGTACCCAAATATCGAGCTTTTTGTGTACCCAGTTTTTTTCAAATGCGCCATAACTGTTTTGTGGTCAATTCCCAGTTCTTCAGCCTATTATACTATAAGATTGTAATTGTATTCTTACAATGTATAACTTCACTCTTTATACGAGTACACATTCACTTGTTAAGTAATTATAAAGAATCCCTAAAAAACGTAGAATAAATTAGCCGCAGTCAGGGACGATTCTTACAGATATTTGACCAAATTTGTAAATCCCTCCTAAACTAAACTCGATAATATCGATATGTCAGTGGCACAGATCTAGTACTGATATATGTCTAGCATCCTCGGTCACACTGGCACAAAATATGGCATAGACAAAAGTATATCTATCTGTTTTGCTTATGACGTTATCTGTTAGTGCGAAAGGGAATACCGATGTTGAAATTGCGTCTTAAATACGTTATCTCTATAATATACAAACTCTGATTCCGAGGGTCTCGTTTGACCATATTCTAATTGTTAAATAATCAACACATCGGTATTTTAATTGCGTTCGCCATCTACGATTGGTGTAGTGTTTCGGCCGTGCAGTTGGATTTGTGTATATTTCGCGAACAGCGAGGTTTTGACGGTAGCGTGTTTAAGTATCTGTTGGAAGCCGGAGCCCGGCTCAGATCACGCCCCGTATTGTCCTTTATTCCCTGAATATTATATATATTGTCCTACCTAGAAGACCTACCTAGAAGACCACCACGAAGACCACGGGTAAGTGTGTAGTTTAAGTATCCCTTTCAACCTGTCAGACAGGAAACATTACCCACCATAAAAACAAACCCCTAGCTTTCCACTGCTGCGAATCGCAGATTCGTGGGTACAGCTCTGATAGGATCCAGGAGTCGCAGCGTTGCTATTGCTGCAGGTGAAAATCAACCCCCACAGTTACATTCCAATTTGTTAAAATAAAGTATCCAACTTGCAACTTAATATTAACACTCCGGGATAGATCTCAGTTTTGTAATTGAATTTGTTTGTTTGCTATATACATTATAGGTTTTGTTGCAGACTAAATAGTCTTCCCTAATTGTATTTAATTGAATCATAGTTATTGTTGGACCTTGAACCTTCTATCTTGGTTTTGTAAGTTTATTTCTATTGTTAACATATCAGTGCCCGCTACCGGAGTAATTGTTGTAATGTATATTGTTACCAATTGTATAAGGCAGTTGGTTAGTTTATTTGATATTGACAGTAATATTATAAATTGAATGAAGTTCAAGTCAATTTTTTTAACTATTAAAGTAAATTGAATATTGAATTTCTATTGGGAAATAAACCTACCCACTTGTGTTTGATAATTTATTTTGTTGTGATACCCACTTTGTTTTTGATAATTTTATAAATTGATATTTGGGGTTCCCTAATAAATTTTTAGTGAAAAATAACTAAGTAAATGTAACAGGGTTCAGTACTATTTGTTGAATTAAGTTGTTGTTTCTCTTATAGACTTTATGATTTGATATTTAATTTGGTAAGATAATTACTGTCAAGCTGTTGTTTTGGTTAAACACATATATTATTAATTTAATTTGCTAAACATTTTGTGTATTAATATTTTATCACCGTTGCTTACATTTTGAAAGTATGAGTGCCAATACATTTGCTTGTAAGATTAGAGTGGAATTGAGATGGGTGACCTCGGCGGCCTCTTTGATAAGTAGATCTGATAGATCAGAGGCTTTGTTGGCCCTTCGTAGTGAACTCCCGGCTTGTCAAGCCAGGGTGGATAAATATCGTGCGGAATGTTTGGTGCTATTGTCCACCGAGGACACTGAGTTAGCCGCTGCGGTTGAGGCAGAAGTCACACAATTCCAGTTTCTCGGATGATATTGTTGAGGCAACCAGTAAATTGAGGGGTTCTGTACAGGATGTTTTGAAGGTGGAGACGAGGTCTCCCACCCATCCTGCTTTGTTAGGACGGTTGCCTACACTAGACTTGCCACATTTTAGTGGAGATTTGGGTTGTTGGACTTCCTACTTCGTCCTGTTCAAAAGTTTGGTGGATGCTAGGACAAACTTTTCGCCTAGCCAAAAGCAGGCCTATTTGTTCTCCAAGTTTAGAGGAGAGGCCCTAGGTCTAGTAAGCCACTTAGCGGTTACGGATCAAAGTTACCCTACTGCCCGGGAACTTTTAATTAAGCGCTAAGCTAACGTGAGGCTTTTAGCGGATGCCCACGTCTCTCGGGTTTTGTCGTTGCCTCGCATCCATCGGGTTGCCACCCTACGAGTGGATGTGTTCAACCCACTGACAGTGGCCTTGAACGGTTTGAAGCGATTGGGCCTACCCAGTGACCAATGGTGGTTTATGTTGGTTTATGTTGCTAGTCTTGTGGAGTTTGCCCTCCGATTTGAAGGTATGGTATGGTAAGGTATATAATGCCACATACCTCCCCCCTTTCGATGACTTGTTGAAGTTTCTGGATGAGGAATGTCGCCTTTTGGACAACTCTGGTTTTGAAGGTACCTCACGGGCCCCAGAGCGGACCTCTCCGGACCAGCGTCGTGTTAGTGTGCGACCCCCTCGTGGGATGGGTGAGCCACAGCGCAATCCTCATAAATATGTAGCGACCACACGGATGGCCACATGGTCACCTCCTGTCTGAAGTTCCTGGAAAGGAACACAAAGGAATGACGTGGAATGGCCAACAGCCGCAAGTGGTGCTTCACTTGTCTGGGACAGCACTTGCAGCGGGATTGCCAGAGGTCAGATCCTTGCCCGCACTGTCAAGGTAAGCACCACCGCGTGTTGTGTTCGAACCAAAATGGTGTTGGCAGGCCTGATGATGCCCGATGCTCCCCCATAGGCGGGGGTCCGCATCCCCACCAACGCCACCAAACCCACGTGGATCCTCGACGGGGTTCACTTCGCACAGGCGGGGACATCCCTCCATCCCCTCCTCAACTGGAGGAGAGATATTTAGGAATGGAGAGGCAGGCAGCGCCACGGCGATTCTCACCACCACTACATGAGCGACCGCGATTAGAGCGCCGCCCGCCCCAGTTTGGACGTGCTCGTGGTTACTAGAACCCGGTGACTGGGGGAGTCGGGTGACACCCTGGCACTCCGGTGGACCACTACCTACACTCCAACTGGTCCGCGTCCGATCTTCCGGACGGCTACCAACCCCAGGGGGGTTATCAACAATGGGTAGTTGCCTCACTCTCCTTCACTACAGCCGCCCAGCCAGAGACAGTCCTTCTGCCAACCGTCTCTGTAAGGATCTGGGGCCCGAAAGGAAAATCTTTGTTAGTTCGTGTCCTTTTGGATTCGGGTGCTCAAGGCTGTCTTGTATCCTTTTGTTTAGTGGAGAGATTGGGTCTCCCACGTGGACCCCACCATTCTGCTATATGTGGTGGTATTTAAGCGGGTGGTCAACGGGGAGAAGTTGAAATTTGTGTTTTGCCGGTTCATTCGCAAGGCCGTTGTTTTGTATTATGGGCAGACACCCGCAGGTAACCATTAGCCCTGCAGTGGTGAAATTAACGTCGGA
Organism: Orthosia cruda; assembly: GCA_964057195.1. Taxonomy (NCBI): domain Eukaryota; kingdom Metazoa; phylum Arthropoda; class Insecta; order Lepidoptera; family Noctuidae; genus Orthosia; species Orthosia cruda. The sequence continues at coordinate 53,630,641 of OZ059829.1, read as the reverse complement.
CTTCACTCCTGCCGACCCGATGTGGTTTGTACCCGGACCCGTAGTATTGCTTTTAGGTGCAGGTGTTTTAGGTTTGATTTTGTCCGGGACCAAGCGGGTTCTCAAATCAAATATGTCCACAATAAAAAGATTTGATTTGATCAAATCTTTTTATTGTGGACATAGGTTATACAGACAGATGTTAGGTAAATTTCAGTTCCATTATGTCCTGCCTAACAGGCATACAATAATTAAGTCAACATGCAAAATAATCATAGATATCACATATAAACCAAATCTTACAAAATACGAATTAGGTGCATGGTGACAGATTGTAGTAGATACCAATTATGTATTAAGAAAATCTTGGATCGTGTAGTATGCTTTGTCAATTAAAAAATTACGTAATTTATATTTGAATAGTGGCAGTTCCTTAGTGTTTAAAATGTCCACAGGTATTCTATTGTAAATTTTAGATGCCATCCCGAAAAGACTTTTGCTCAGAAGAGCAGTTCTATGTGGTATACTAGATATTTTAAGTATATATCTTTTTGATTTTAGTTCACCGAATAGATTTTTATTAATTTTAACAAATACCGCAACTTCATAGATGTAAGCTGATGGAAAGGTTAGAATTTTAAACTTTTTAAAATATGGTTCGCATGATTCAGGAACAAAGATACCAGCAATTGCGCGAACGCATCTTTTTTGCGCTTTAAACACTGATTCTTTATTTGTGGCGTTGCCCCAGAATATAATAGCGTATTTTAGGGTTGATGATACGTAGGCATGATTGGCAGTTAATAGAGCCGATTGATCGACAACTTTAGACAATTTGTAAAGAGCATATGAGTACTGGTTCAGTTTACTGCATACTGTGTCAATGTGTGTTTGCCAAGTCATATCATTATCTATCCATAGCCCCAAAAATTTTACGCTGCTGACTTGTTCAATTACTGTACCATCATGTTGAATGTTGAAATTGTTTTTACTCTTTCGAGGGAATGTGACTAATTTAGTTTTTTCTAAATTGATAACCAGGTTGTTATTTGTCAGCCAGTTAATTATTACGTTAAGGGTACTATTTACATCTGCTTCAAAACTATCCATATCTTCACCAGTAAAAATAACTGTGCTGTCGTCAGCAAAAAGAATCATAGGGTGATTCAATCCAATCATCTGCAGATGAATGGGTTAGTAGCTATACCGACAGTTTTTGGTTTTAGCTTAATGAGTCCCGTGTTGAAGGGCTCCGTCCCGCGGATTGAGGACCAAGGATTGAATGTGGGGATCTCTCTTTCCGACGCCGTTCAGCGCTTCTGGGAAGTCGAAGAGCTTCCACTTGCTTCAAGAGTCGATCCAGCTGAACAAAAGTGCGAATTGATTTACCAGAATAATACTGGTCGCCTCGCGGATGGTCGTTTTGTCACTTGATTACCGTTTCAGGCTGCGCGCCCCCCTCTTTGTCATGCCTATGCCTTAGCGGAAAAAAGATTATTGTCCATCGAGCGTCGAATGCGAAGGGATTCGGATTTTTGTAGGAAATATGTTGAATTCATGCGTGAGATTTGGGACACATGTCTCCTTCTTATATTGATAGCCACGCGAGCATTAATTTTTTCCGCACCATGCGTTTTCGAAAATTCCGGGAGGTAAAATCCTTGTGGTATTTGATGGTTCGGCCTCTACGTCAAATGGAGTTTTGAACCAGTGTTTACACTCGGGTCCCAAATTGCATAGGGACATTTCGGATATCCTCAACAATTTCCGCCGTCACCAGATTGTTTTTGTGGCTGACATCCGTATGATGTTCAGACAATCTCTTGTTCATCCGGACGACCGGCGCTTTTAAATGATCCTTTGGCGTGAGCGACCTTGCGATCCGATTTGTGTGTATGAGTTGAATACTACGTATGTACTCAAGTCTAGTCCCTATATTGCCATCCGCACTTTGTTGGAATTGGCCAGCCGTGAACAGTTAAAGTATCCACGTGCGGCTGCCATTTTGAAAGACTCCGTCTACGTCGATAACGTGTGCACCGCCCGCCTCTACAGTGGAAGAGGCCTTAGTTTTGCGGGATGAGTTGATTGAGATCTTGAAATCAGAAGGCTGCGAATTGCGTGAATGGTTGTCGAATCGTCCTGATTTATTGAGTGATCTACCAGTAGAACATCAACAGGATCCACTCCTTTTTGAAGAAGTGGATAACCCTAATTTGATTGCCGTCCTTGGTATACAGTACCAGCCCGTCCAGGATATCTTCACCTTTTTTTATTCTCTATAGGCTTGCGCTTGACCAGTATCTCACCTGAAGGTAAGCGATTATGTGGTGGTGTAACGAGTTAAATTTTATATTCCCCAGACCTGGACGAAACGCTTGGTTTTGTCAACTGTTGACCGGACATTTGATCCCAATGGATGGATCACTCCGTTCATATTCTTGACTAAGTGGTTTTTGCAGAAACTTTGGTTAGCCAATATTACTTGGGACGAGGCTCTACCGGCAGATTTGATGAGGGATTGGTTTGCGATTGTATCCTCACTTCCGGATGTAAACCGGATTACCTTGCCCAGACTCCTTCTACCAGCTGGTAAGTGTCGAGTAAATCTCCACGGGTTTTGTGATGCGTCCGAGCGAGGGTGACTGTAAGTCCATCCGGTTCTCTAGAAGTCCATTTGGTGATGGCTAAGAGTAAGGTGGCGCCTATTAGGTCAAGGTTAACCATTCGTAAATTGAAATTGTCTAGAGCAGCTCTTCTTACTAGGCTTCTTCATCATTTTTATAGTACTCTTGGTCGTACAGTTGATATCTCAGACGTTTTAGTGAGATAGTTCTTTGTTGGCTTCGCACCTCACCAGGTTTTTGCAGCAGCCAGGTTTTTTTGGCAAATAAAGTCTCACAGATTCATAACTCTGAGACTAAACTGATCTGGAGACATGTCCCAGGAGAATTAAACCCCGCAGACTGCGCGTCGCGTAATTGCGAGGCTCTTGTCCTTGCCAACCATTCTCTTTGGTGGGGACCAGACTGGTTGACGAATCGCGAGTCATCCTGGCCCCAGAATAGGTTCTCCTCTCCAGAGGTTTTGCAGGTTTGCGTATTGGAATTGTGGAAACGCAACCTGCATACATTTTACATTATATTTTGGACAAATACAGTTCTTTGTCGAAATTGTTAGGAGTTACCGCTTGGGTCCGGCGTTTCATACGTAACGGACGGGACCCGAATAATAAATCATTATCCTCAGTTTTGTCGCCTTATGAACGTCAAGAGGCCACTGATGGTTCGTGCTGTAGAAGCCGAGCACTTTGACCAGACTATTGAAGCCTTGTTGAGATGCTCAGCGTTGAGAGGCTCAACCGCTCGTCTTAATCCATTCTTAGACCAATCTGGTTTGCTCCGATTCGGAGGACGACTTCGGAATTCGAATTTGCCTTATGGAGCTCGCCATCCTTTGTTGCTCCCTAAAAGAGTAGAGTTGGTGAAATTGTTAGTGTCCGATCGACACATTAATAATGCACACGCAGGTTGCAACGCCCTCGTAGCCATTTGCAGCGTGAATTCTGGATTTTGTCGGCCAGACGCACTATTCGTGGCATCATTTTCAAATGTATGCAGTGCTATCGTTTGAAGGCTACTTCCACCCATAATGTGTGCTTTGCCATCTGATCCAGTAACTGAGAGAAGGCCATTTGCTTCTGTTGGAACTGTCTTCGCTGGTCCCTTAATGGTGAAGACTTCTCAACTTCGTAATGCAAAGTCTGTCAAGGCCAATTTGTGTGTGTTCGTTTGTCTGGCCTCCAAGGCGGTTCACTTGGAACTTGTAACTTCCCTCAGCACAGATGCATTCGTTGCAGCGCTAGGTAGGTTTGTTTCCTGCCGAGGACTACCATCATTGATCCGTTTTGATAACGGTACTAATTATAAGAGCACTGATAGATATTTCAGTGAAATTTGTAATTAACTGAATAAGGATAAACCAAAGAATCATGTCCAGCATTGACCTGAAAATTTTCTAACGCGTCTAGTGATGAAAAATATCTTAAAAAATTAATTTTTTTTGCTCATTTCGTATAGCTTAATTGAATTTTCAAATAAGGCCAGGAAAAAAAGCAATGTTAATATGTATATCATTAGTCAATAGAGTTTTGGAAACGGAACGTGTATTACACACGTTTCGTTTCACAGAATACGAAAAACTAGTTCGTTCGTTATGTGGTTAGTAAATGATCTAAATAACCAATTGCTACTTTATTTTTATTATACTTATTATTTTATAACTTGATACACGCAGCTGCATAAGGGGAATCGCCAACTCAGCACTCAACACTTTTAGTATAGAATCATACGCTGCAAATTTAACAAACGACGGAAACGCCGAGCTGAGCTATCACTTTGTGACGCACGGACCTAGTTTAGCCAATTATTGTAACTCTGTAAAATTCCATTCCATATTCATACTTTGAATATTAATTTTAGCGATAATTAATGTAATTCTTTTATTTTAAAATAAATTAAGTAAATTCATTTTTGTTTTTTTTTTAAAGCCTCCGATTGCAGCTAACGTAATTGGCGCAGCCGGTAGGTTATTCGCGGGCCGGTTCGCAAGCTTTAGGGATCTCTAATATCGAAATCCGCGTACGCGAATCGCCTGGGTGGCTATCGAGCCCCGGTGCCGAATATCCGAATCTACAGTCCAGCTGCAGTTCCGGAAGGAGAATCCAGACTTCGATTCACGAGAGAACCAGAGATGAAAAATTTGTGAGTACACTTGAATTGTTCCTGTGTTGCTTCCTTCTTAGTCCTAGTACCACCCAACTTCCAAGATTTTTCACCCGAGAAGTTCCAATTCCCAGGAGCCCCAATCTCGTACGGCTCGCTGGAGTGCTATAGATAACAGTAGATATTTAAATAGTGATAGTAAAATTAGTAGTATAAATAGCTTAAATATGGCCCATGACCCGGATGCAATTTTCAAGACCCTTCGTATGGTCCCGGAGTTCGATGGGAACCCAAATGTTTTGACTAGGTTTGTCAGAATATGCGATCAAATAGTAGCTAAGTATGTTAGCAATACCCCAGGTAGCGAGTTAAACAACTTATGCCTATTAAATGGCATCTTAAATAAAATAACAGGCTCTGCCGTTTGTACCATCAATTCCAACGGCATACCTGATAGTTGGCTAGGGATTAGAACAGCCTTAGTTAATAACTTTTCAGATCAACGGGATGAAACCGCTTTGTATAGAGACCTTTCTTTAGCTACGCAGGGAAATAAAACGCCTCAGGAATTCTACGAGGAATGCCAAACTTTGTTCAGTACAATGATGACGTATGTAACATTACACGAGTCAATTACTACCACAGTGGAAGCGAAACGTACACTGTATAAAAAGGTTACTATGCAGGCTTTTGTAAAAGGTTTAAAGGAACCAATAGGATCCCGCATAAGATGCATGCGTCCCGATACTATCGAAAAGGCCCTTGAATATGTACAGGAAGAACTTAAAGTTATGTATTTACAGGAACGTAGTGAATTTTCAAAACCCACTACACAAAAGAATTCACACCCTGTAACACCCCACGCAAATACCAACCCAGTTCCTCTACGTAATAACCATTTCGCAGTACCAATTCCCAACTGGCCCAATCCCATAGGAACTAGACCCCACCAACTACCACCACAACCATTTAGGTTCAACCCCAACTTTATTAATCACCAGCCCCAACATCGCATGCCTAATCGAACACAGCAAATATTCCGTGCGCTGCCTCAAACATATAACGCTCAAAGTAACATGTTCCGTTTGCCACCCAGAAACAATCCGGCCCAAAATCAAAATCAAGGTCCTAAACCTATGAGTGGTGTACAGCATTTTACACCTAGACCCATGCTATCTGGCCATAACTGGCAGCATTCAGGTAATCCGCCACCAACCAATTATTTTAAAAATCGTGAAATGAACATGAATGAGTGCACGTCATACGACGACTCATATTACCCGACGGAGTTCTATTACGAGCCGGACTGTTTTAATTACGATGACACTTATTATGATTATAGCCCGTTCGCTACATTAGAGTGCAACCATGATCCCACTTTGAACGATGTAAATGTTCAAGAAAATATTACAGGCTTAACTGAACCTCAGGCAGGTCCATGTCAGATAAGTCAGGATTTTCAGGAGGCACAGAAATCAAAAAAGCCAAAATAGAATTAAATCTCCAAACTCAACGTCAGTTGCCGTACATACTAATATCAGAACCACCTTTAAAGTTACTAATTGACACCGGTGCAAACCAGTCCTTTATAAGTCCAGAAGCTGTAGGAAAATATTATCCAAATTTTCCCTTAAATTATGACCCGTTTGAAGTTACCAATGTACACGCGGTTAGTAGAAATAATTATTCTATAAGTTTACCTTGCTTCGCGGAATTTAACGATCCAGAGTTTATCAAGTTATTTGTATATCGTTTCCATGAATATTTTGACGGTTTAATTGGTTTAGATTTGCTAACTAAATGGGAGTCCAAGATAGATTTAAAAGATCAGAGGTTAATAACGCGCACATCATCAAATCCTATCCGTATGTATACTTCCTGCAATGTTAACTTGTATGAAGACATAATACCTGCTCATTCTTCGAAATTAGTGAGAATACCGATCGACACTCCAAACGGTGCAGCATTAGTTAGTGAACAGACTATATGCAACTGTATAGTACGCGAGTGCCTTACTATTGTCGACAATAATCGCGGCTACTTAGAGATAGAAAATACGAGCCCGAATGATATTATAATATCACTTGACCGACCAGTGCACGCAAGTTTATTTAATATCGAGTGCACGCGCACCGAACATTGCACCACGCGAGTTCAAGAAGTGACAACGCGATTACGAACAGATCATTTAAACGAGGAAGAGAAACTCAACCTTATAACTCTTTGCTCAAAACATGCTGACGTGTTTTACATAGAAGGCGAAGCGTTAACATTTACCAATCGAATAAAACACTGTATTAAGACTACAGACGAGGTCCCGGTTTACACAAAAAGTTATAGATACCCATTCATTCATCGTCAGGAGGTTAGGGAACAGATTTCAAAAATGTTAGATCAGGGAATAATAAAACCTTCAGATTCAGCATGGAGTTCGCCCATTTGGGTGGTCCCCAAGAAAATGGACGCCTCGGGCAAGCAAAAATGGCGTTTAGTAGTTGACTTTAGGAAGCTCAATGAAAAACTATTAACGACAAATACCCCATCCCGAACATTAGCGATGTTCTTGACAAACTAGGTAGGTGCCAATACTTCACCACTCTAGATCTGGCTAGTGGCTTCTACCAAGTCGAAATGGACCCCCAGGATATTCAGAAAACAGCTTTTAATGTCGAACATGGACATTTCGAGTTTCTTCGAATGCCCATGGGACTTAAGAACTCACCATCCACATTTCAGAGGGTTATGGACAATGTCCTCAGAGGTCTTCAGAATGACATATGCCTGGTGTATCTTGATGACATCATCGTTTTTTCCACGTCACTACAAGAGCATATGACCAATCTCGAAAAAGTTTTCAATAGACTTCGGGAATCGAACTTTAAGATCCAAATGGATAAATCCGAATTCTTAAAGCATGAAACTGGTTATCTCGGACACATAATAAGTAACGAAGGAATAAAACCTAATCCGGATAAAATTCATGCCATAGAAAAATACCCCATCCCAAAGACCCCAAAAGAAATTAAGCAATTTTTAGGCCTTGTCGGTTATTATCGCAAATTTATCCCGGACTTTGCAAAAATTACGAAACCTCTCACAGCGTGTTTAAAAAAAGGTAGAAAAGTTGTATTAAATTCCGAGTACATAAGCAGCTTTGAAAAGTGCAAGACTCTCTTAACAAATGACCCTATACTACAGTATCCCGATTTCGATAAGGAATTCATACTGACGACAGATGCTTCAAACGTTGCCATTGGTGCCATTCTATCTCAAGGACCCGTAGGTTCCGACAAACCTGTGTGTTTTGCATCCCGAACCCTGAATGAAAGTGAGCGTAACTACAGTACTATAGAAAAAGAACTCCTCGCCATAGTTTGGGCCACCAAGTATTTTAGACCGTACTTGTTTGGTCGTAAATTTAAAGTACTGACAGACCATAAACCTCTACAGTGGATGATGAACCTTAAAGAACCTAATTCGCGATTGACTAGATGGAGGCTGAAACTTAGTGAATACGATTTCACCGTTATCTATAAGAAAGGTAAATCTAATACGAATGCCGATGCCTTATCTCGAGTGGAGATTCACAACGAAGATACTAACACTTTAATAGATGAATTATGTTCTTTGATTCCTAACCCATCAGAAAACCCGATGCCTACGAACTCATCCACTGCCACCGTACACACCAGTCACGAAAATCCCATACTAGAAGTCCCAATCACAGATGAACCCCTTAACAGATTTCATAGACAACTATGCTTTACGATAGTAGAAGATGTCAAACGCAAACCAGTAGTTACCAAGCCATTCGAAACTCACACGCGCATAGCAGTCCAGATATCATCATCTAAGCTAGAACAAGATGTAGTCAATGCCATCAAAGAGTATGTAAATCCGAAAGTAAAGACCGGTATATTAATAAATCCACCTCTTGCCATGTATTCCATCATACCAGTCATACAGGACAAATTTAAGAGCTCGTCTATGAACTTAGTACTAGCTAAGATAGAATTAGAAAACGTCAAAGATTATCTACGTCAGCAAGAGATAATTCAACACTACCATGACGGCAAAACTAATCACCGAGGAATTACCGAATGTTATTTAGCCCTCTCAAAAAAATATTACTGGCCCAAAATGAAAGACCAAATAACCAAATTCATCAACGAATGCATTATTTGCGGCCAAGCTAAATATGACCGGAGACCTATTAGACCCCAGTTTAATATTGTACCCCCGGCAACAAAACCATTCGAAATTGTCCATATGGATTTATTCACGGTTCACAATGAAAAGTATGTTACATTTATAGATGTTTTTACCAAATACGGACAAGCATACCATCTCCGAGATGGCACGGGCATTAGTGTACTTCAATCATTATTACAATATTGTACCCACCATGGGGTTCCCTTAAGGTTAAACTAGTCGACGGCACGAACTATTTTGTGCGCGAGGTTAAAATGCATGCTATCTCATCTCACAACACGTGCGAAATATATAGATGCTGTGATGAGCAGTAAGAAGCTAGTTCGCGTACGAATTAGCACTTCTGCAATCTTTTATTTTATCGAAATGGATGATGATTTAGGACGAAAACGAGCGCGCGAAATTTTATAAACAGACCTTTGGGAGTCTAGATTTCATGAAAAAACTACTGAATGTATCTGATCAAAATAAAATTATTTGGATTGTTGAATTACTAATCTAGCCCTGTATGGAGGCCGTTTTTTAATTTTCCTTCTTCTTATGGTATTTATTTGCGCCCAAAGATACGTTAAAATTAGTGTTGAAATATGGAACTTTCGACGCTCATAACTTTCAAATATTTAATATTTTTATTATTTCGGTTCCATACAGGGCTAGATAATGATGAGACAAATTGATATCTTTTTTTTATTTTGAAAGTACATCGTCAAACAGTGGAGTAATCTCTAGACTACGTTTGTATGGAAGAATTTTTGACTTGTTTACCCTTAACGTTAATGACTGACAACGGAACGGAATTCACTAATCAACTGTTCCTAGAATTCACACGCCTTCATAAGATAAACCACCATAGAGTTTTACCGCATTCGCCTAACGATAACGGTAACATTGAACGCTTCCATTCAACTCTCCTTGAACATATAAGAATATTAAAGTTAAAACACAAAGAGGAGCCCATCGTAAATCTTATGCCTTATGCTATAATTGGATATAATTCTTCAATACATAGCTTCACTAGATGTAGACCATTCGATTTACTAACTGGACACTTTGATCCACGCGATATTCTAGATATAGATTTTACCCAAAAATCATTACAACAGTATGTTCATAATCATAGGGCGCAAATGAAAGAAGTCTATAACATAATTAACGAAACTTCCTTATCAAATCGTACTGCGTTAATAGAAAATAGAAACAAGAACCGCGAATCTGAAATAGAATACGTTCCTCAACAACAGGTGTTCATTAAGAACCCCTCTGCAAGCCGTCAGAAAACTGCACCGCGGTATACTCAAGATACCATTCTGGCCGATTTACCCATACACGTTTATACGTCCAAGAAACGTGGGCCCGTAGCCAAAAACAGATTGAAAAGAGGCCCTAAGGTACCTAACTTGCTGCAGGATTCTACTATTGCTGGTACTTCGCGAGACCCAGTCATCGGAGATAAAACTTAAAAGCCTAGCCAATGGACCTTATGACCGATTAGAATTAGTTAGAATAGAAAATATGTTAGCGTTCATACACTCATCAAGTACTGTTCATTATATGATAGATGTAGATAAACTTAGATCTATGGTAAATAGGTTAAAAAAAAAAATACAGTAAGGACGAGATATATTACGACATTATTCAGCCCGGATCATATTTCAACGGAAACCAGATAGTTATAATTTTCAGATTTTCTATAATTTCCAAAATCGTCTATGATTTATTATAAGTTATCTATAGTACCCAAAAAAAAATAAAAAAAATAACCGTCAAGCTCTTATCCCAAAGTCTTATCCCTACCTATCCCTTTATAGCAACTAATGGCGACTATTTCGTGTACATAGAAGCAGAATGCTCGAAGTTTAGTAACTGGTATCTCTGTGAAAAGGAAATAACCCATCAAATACGAACAAAAACGGACTGCATACAAGAACTTATCACGTATCAAGCCCACAAGAGTTCCTGCCAATTCAGTACAATATTTCTGGAAAAAGAAGCGATGAAAAAACTAGATGACCAGCATTACGTCCTATCATTTCCAAGTCCAACGAAAGTGCAATCAGTCTGTGGGAGAGAAGACTTCACTTTGCTACAGGGAAGCTACCTCGTTACCATACCTATCAACTGTTATCTCCGCACAAAGGTGGACTACACAGCATAAAGAACCAAGTCATGACGAGCCAGCCGATACAACCCAACCAGCTGCAATCAGATGTCATATACCATACCCTTCTACATCGCATTATTAGGTGCAGGCGCACTTATCACAACCATACTTGGCTATCGCAACCAATGGTTTTGCAAACGCTGCGAAAAGACCCACAGCAAGGGACATACTTACGAGGAACCTGACAAAAAGAGGAGGATCGCGCGCCCAGAAGACAAGTTCCAGCAACATTTTCTCTCGAAGTTCTCAAATAGTTGCTGATCTGCGGGTGTGGAGATGTTACACGCAGCTGCATAAGGGGAATCGCCAACTCAGCACTCAACTTTTAGTATAGAATCATACGCTGCAAATTTAACAAACGACGGAAACGCCGGGCTGAGCTAGCACTTTGTGACGCACGGACCTAGTTTAGCCAATTATTGTAACTCTGTAAAATTCCATTCCATATTCATACTTCGAATAGGCACTTAGGCTAATTTTAGCGATAATTAATGTAATTCTTTTATTTTAAAGTAAATTAAGAAAATTCATTTTTGTTTTTTTTTAAATCCTCCGATTGCAGCTAACGTAATTAACTAGTTAAGATTTTTATGGTTTTATGTTATGGAGTGGAAAGAAAAATAGGTGTAGAGTTGACAGGTCGCAAAACGAACTTTATAAGCGGTAACGTAACGTTTAGTGAATGACAGGCTGTCATTTGTTTGATGTTATGACGTTGGTGTGGTACCTAAACCTAAGATGGGCCAGGCATGGAAACAACATTGTGGCTCCAGCGGCATTTTTAGATTAAGTGTTTGTACGAGATGACATAGAATGAAATATAATAATAAATCAAAGCCAGATTTTTATTTAATTACCCTGCCCTCACCAAAAACATGTAGGTAGGCAGCTCTTTTCGTTATCTATTTATATGACTAACTCCGTGTTAGAGTAATCCTTAAAGCGACCACTCTGTTGCTTTAGATTTTGCTGCATGTGAGTTTAGATTTGTGTGTGATGTGTAATAAACAAGGATGGCATAACATCACGCGTGTAATCTTTAAAACTCGGCATCGGCGGGATATTGCGAGAATATAACTGCTGTTTGAGATCGCGCGCCGATTTGATGATGATATTACGTTAATTCTGATTGATTGTAACTCTCTCAACGAATATGAAACCATTTGATTTAAATTATTAAGTATCGTATAGTTTTCTAAGGTTATAACAGCTGTCAAACCTTTATCTGACAGCTGTTATAACCACAAAAACTTATTTACATAATAGCATTTTTCCCTGGCCTTTAAATGAAAAGATGATAAGTTATTGTGTTATTATAAACAATAATTGATTTTATACAACACTAGTTGTAGGCAGACGCGCCCTGTAAAACGAATCAAGTGACAGGTCAAGCAATGTATGAAAAGTGGGCATTGTTCTTTAAGATTTGCAATGTCCCAAATGGGAAATAAATGGCAATTTGATCCCCCAGTCTGCCCACATTGGGCCTTTGCCCAGTTTTTGGTTGGGTTGAAGTTGGCAACTTGAAAAATGGTCATTGATATCGCGATACGTAAACGTTGGTCTTGATTTATTTTTGTTGAAATTGGATTATACCAAACCAGTCGCTATCCGAAATTTCGTTCTCGGTCCGCGAGTGGACTGTGACTGTCCGTGATCGCCCGTGCATTTGTTTGTGTATATATTTCGCGCATTTTTGTCGTGAACGTGTTTAGCAGTCTGCCGGGAATTTTGGTCCAGACCACGTCGGTTATCCCGAACTATTATATATATTTTCTCCCAATAACCCCCGACCGGACACGGGATTGAACGAAACCAGGAGACCACCATTGGGACAAATGTAAGTTATAGCTGTAAGTTGTGTATGCTTGTAGACTTGTAGGACTATCACTTTCCAATTATACGGGAATCGGTATCCCAAAAAACAAACCCCTAGTTACCGCTGCCGCGTATCGCGGTTTCGCGGATATAGACCTTGTAGGATCCAAGATTCGCAACATTGCTCATGGGCCCCAGTGTTGCCTCTTGGCTTGTGATCCGCAGGCCTGTATTCAACAGAGGCCATTTGCCTCCAGTTTTCTGTCTCCGCCAGCATAGCCCTCAACAGTACTGGTAGAGACAGGTCTTACACGGTCCTGGCAACCAAGACCCGCTTTCAGAGGCCCACACAGGGCACTCCTCAAGAATGTGCTGTGCAGAATCTAGGTCACCTTCACAGTGGTGGCTTAATTTGCTGTGGCCTCTCGCCCAATCCTATTAGCAGGTACTTATCGTAGCTACCGGTTAGTACCTGAGTGAGCCTGTAGGATATGCGCTCCCCTCTTTTCGGCCAGTCACGTGCGATTCGAATAGCCATTTTCCACTGCAGGCACATATTAGCCCTGCAGCTTCGGACACCTGACAGTCAATTTGACTAAACAGGCGCTCCATAAATTACGCCATGAATTTCCATCGATCGCACTACATCCGCGTAGAGGTGGCGAGTTTTTGGCCGAGGTCTTCCGAGGATGGGTAGGCTATGGAAAGCACCCACTGGCCTACCAACGCGGGGGATCAGGCGTTCGAAACGCTCTTCGAAGTCCGCCGTCCATGGTTAGGCCAAGATACTGGACTTGCGCATCTCCAACTACCACTAACGAGCTGAGTTATTCACTGCTCCTCTGCAGTTTATATATCTATAGAGCCTCAATTTTATGAGCCGCTATCTGTCTGATAGAACCCTAACTACGACCCCATTTCAAACGTACAGAGTTCAATATCAATTAGAAACATTTGACAGATTTAGGAAGCTTAATGCAAGGCTCACTGAGCACGAGTAAAAAGTATTTCAGGGTAGGATGGAGTGACAAGAATAACAAAATACAACTTTGAGATTATTTTAAAGCTCTGACCTCGGTGAAAGTCGCAACTGATAACAAATCTAACTTAATTTATAAGGGTTATTCGAATAAAACCGCTCTGTTGTGTTGCAGAGCGGCGCGCTGATAAGTCTTGTAGCGGATATGCTGCAGTAGGTACTGTACCGCTCTGTTGTGTTGCAGAGCGGCGCGCTGATAAGTCTTGTAGCGGATATGCTGCAATAGGTACTGTACCGCTCTGTTGTGTTGCAGAGCGGCGCGCTAATAAGTCTTGTAGCGGATATGCTGCAATAGGTACTGTACCGCTCTGTTGTGTTGCAGAGCGGCGCGCTGATAAGTCTTGTAGCGGATATGCTGCAATAGGTACTGTACCGCTCTGTTGTATTGCAGAGCGGCGCGCTAATAAGTCTTGTAGCGGATATGCTGCAATAGGTACTGTACCGCTCTGTTGTGTTGCAGAGCGGCGCGCTGATAAGTCTTGTAGCGGATATGCTGCAATAGGTACTGTACCGCTCTGTTGTGTTGCAGAGCGGCGCGCTAATAAGTCTTGTAGCGGATATGCTGCAATAGGTACTGTACCACTCTGTTGTGTTGCAGAGCGGCGCGCTGATAAGTCTTGTAGCGGATATGCTGCAATAGGTACTGTACCGCTCTGTTGTGTTGCAGAGCGGCGCGCTGATAAGTCTTGTAGCGGATATGCTGCAATAGGTACTGTACCGCTCTGTTGTGTTGCAGAGCGGCGCGCTAATAAGTCTTGTAGCGGATATGCTGCAATAGGTACTGTACCACTCTGTTGTGTTGCAGAGCGGCGCGCTGGAGAGCTCCACGGAGGAGTTGTCGCAGTGCTCGTCGCGTGACGCGCCCGACGCGCCCGGCTGTCTGTTCGGGGTGAGTGTGTTTGTGTGTGCGTGTGTGTGCCGGTCACGGCAGGTACTGACGCGACATGTTGCAGGGCGAGGGCGCGTGGCGGCGGCGCGGCGACGTGGTGGTGCGCACGTGCCACGTGCTGGAGCTGGCCACCAAGCTGTTCCTGGTGGTGCAGAACGCGGTGGGCGCGCCGCCGCACGTCAACATCTCCACTGAGTGAGTATATCACTAATACTCAAACAGCTTCCGACTTACTGCCTGATGACTCTGCTCGTTTTTGTGTTTGTCGATTCGGCAACTGGCGTGCCGTGTACTACATCTGCGGTGCTGTGGCAGGTTCGAGGCGAACTTCGGGCAGCAGCTGGTGACGCTGGCGTTCCACGCGGTGGGCGCGGCGCCGGGGGGCGCGGGCGGGGGCGCGGCGGGGGCGGGGGGCGCGCGGCTGCTGCGCCGCGGCTCGCGCATGGACGTGCTGGTGTAGCGCGCGACGTGTCCACGTGTTCATTACAGTCTACAGACGACGCTAGCTCTTATGATGAAGTAGCCCTACTTCTGTACCGACAGTTGACTTACCGAGACCGAGCGGCGAGACTCCGGCCGCCAGCCGCGACGTGCACTCGTAGTGTTACACGAATCGTAGGAACTTTAATATTGTAATAATAATATGTCGTTGCGCAACTTGTCACAGTACACCTACATTGTTTAAACTGATCCGAGACCTCCTGTCCTCTTCACTTTGCTTAGATACTATGTTCAACTTTACGACTACTTAAAATAAGTCCGTGTGCCAAAGTGAAAATAGTAAAAAAAACTGTGGTATACTGACTAACAAAAATATGTAATAAGTAGGTGTCGCGTATGTGTTTCGATCACCCGGGAGCGAGTTGTCGGCGGCTCGGCGCATCCTGTACTACAGAATGTTCTCATTAGAAGTCGTGCCAAATAGCTTCTACACGAGGTTTGATTGAATAATTTCAAATTAGCTTTAATATTAACTTGTTTGTATGCCACAGCTATTGAATAAAAGCGACGGTGCTAGAGGTCACGTGTGGCTACGTACGCCCTGCAGCCTTATTGCGTAATAATTCGGCAAGGAAAGAGTAAGAACAATCGATATATCACATGCGAGATGAAAGACTCGATGCGGATTGCCGTCTATGTGGTTGGTCGATTGTTCATACTCTTTGCCATTTGCCTTGCCGAATTCTTTACGCAATATGGCTGCTGGTATTTAGTTAGTGTAGGTTAGTGCATCACGTCAAGTTTCTGTTTGTGCACAGTTCGCAGTCCTCGCACCACAGTGGCATCTACTACTGTGAATCATTTTATTGAGACTAAAGTAATAAGCTTACATGAACTTTGTAAACTCTCCTTGGCTAGCGATGCATTATTCCCAGGGTTGATTTCATGTTGGAGGCATTTCTGGAAAACGTTTTTCCGTAGAGATTCCAGCTGCTGTCGTACGTAGTCAAGCGTCATGCTTTGACACGTCAATAAGCCGTACCCGGTGGCGTATTGCCAGACTGTATATTACCACAGATATCCATAGTCCTTGCTTGGTCGCTTTGTGCTCGTTACACTAGAGAGCAAAATGTATTTCAACACAGACATTCAGATAGCCAGATAGTCATTTCTAAAGCAAACTACGTACGAGTGCAGGGCAAAGGATTTGACAGGATTGTGAAACACATTATGTAAAAAAATAAAACAATTGTAACGGTACAATGTTTATTATTTCAAAAATTTGCTCCTGCATCGTCTCCGGCGGCGGCGCTGCGGGAAGTGCAACCTCTTCGCCCTTACGTAATAAAGGATAGACACCCATGCTCATCGCCGCAGCTTCGGCTTGCTGGTCCCAGCCTCCAGCCTCAGCTGCTACGCAGCGGGCGGGGGTTACTCTCCCTTCGTGCCATCGGTTTTTATATACACTCTAAGGGTAGCAGCCAAAAGACTACGTAAAGTCGGGGTGCCCGATTCGGCTTTGGAATAAATTCGACCTATTTTAACCATGAAGTAGGGGGTTTACTAACTTCCTTCTGAGCAGGAAAATATGCATTGCCGTAATTGTGGCTGTCTGTACCTACTCGTATGTATTTAGCTCCAATATTCTAAAGTAAAATGTATTTCAACACTATTAACACTATTCATTAAAGCAAACTACCTGCGAGCATAGAGCAACACTTTTCTGTGATAATATACAGTCTGGCATTACGCTGCCCGGTGCCACACCTCGCTTCTGATTCGCGAGTTTTTGACAAAAAAAGTCAACAGTCTGTCCACATCCGCCTCACTTTTAGTATTTAGCACCATTCGATCAATGTGTGTGTTTGAAAAATAAACAGAAAAAATTACTCGCATTTAGGAAATTTTAAGCAGCTAAAAGTCCTTCCGGTTAAGGTTTCAAATAATGCTTCCGATGAAGCTTCCAATCGTAAAATCAACTTCGGGATTTGTGCATCGCTAGCACTAGCCATGAAGGAGATATATTCAAGTTTGATGTAAGCCAATTACTTAAGGCGTAATAAAGTTAATGACCGTATTTTTATCACATTGGTAATGTTAGGCGAGCAGGCGCCGAGCACTCGCACCGGGCGAGGCCCGCAATACGAGAATTTTATTGTGGTGCGGACGTATTCGCTGCGGCACTAAACAAGTCCGTCCGCGGTACACATGTGCCAACCAGCGCTCGCTGGACGTGACTCGTGCCAAAGTGCGCGCCGGGAGCAGCAAACGTAGCGACACGCCGCCGCGCGCCGCAGCTCACACGCACTATGTGCCAACCAGCGCTCGCTGGACGTGACTCGTGCCAAAGTGCGCGCCGGGAGCAGCACACGTAGCGACACGCCGCCGCGCGCCGCAGCTCACACGCACTATGTGCCAACCAGCGCTCGCTGGACGTGACTCGTGCCAAAGTGCGCGCCGGGAGCAGCACACGTAGCGACACGCCGCCGCGCGCCGCAGCTCACACGCACTATGTGCCAACCAGCGCTCGCTGGACGTGACTCGTGCCAAAGTGCGCGCCGGGAGCAGCACACGTAGCGACACGCCGCCGCGCGCCGCAGCTCACACGCACTATGTGCCAACCAGCGCTCGCTGGACGTGACTCGTGCCAAAGTGCGCGCCGGGAGCAGCACACGTAGCGACACGCCGCCGCGCGCCGCAGCTCACACGCACTATGTGCCAACCAGCGCTCGCTGGACGTGACTCGTGCCAAAGTGCGCGCCGGGAGCAGCACACGTAGCGACACGCCGCCGCGCGCCGCAGCTCACACGCACTATGTGCCAACCAGCGCTCGCTGGACGTGACTCGTGCCAAAGTGCGCGCCGGGAGCAGCACACGTAGCGACACGCCGCCGCCAGTTCTCATGTGGACACAGACCAATGCCTTAGCATCTGCACAGCGGAGCGCCCGCCTATGTGTTGCAGTGCTATAGCCTCGTCAATGGTCCCAATGAATAGTATGAATAACGGGTTCATTCTATATTCACGGAAGCAGATTATAATATTGTAAAATAAAACAAAATGAGAATAAGCGCACACGTTTTTCCCATGACGGAAGACAAAACTAAAGAACGCTACCTGCTACGATCCTTACATACTTCTTTACTTCGCTTATGATCATGGTTTATACATCTGATCATACACACCCTCTGGTTATGAGTACTACGCATCTGGCCTTTCTGAAGAACATATTCAATTAGAACTGTGTATGCTCTTCTAGACTGTTTCCGTTCCACCCTTCCCGGTCTTTCCGTTCCGTTCCTTGTGTGTGCGTGTGGCATGCTTCTATGTTCTATGTTAGGGGGGTTTGGTTTCCGCACTTAGTCCCTTAATGGACCTTTGTACGTGGGCCATGGCGGCCGTTGGGTGGTCATTCCAACCAGCCCACCTCCCTCCAGAAGTCAATTAGAGCTCCTGGTTTCCTCAAAACATCCGTGTAAGATCTGGGTGACCCGAGGGTTCGTGTTCTTATCTGTGTGACACCTGTGCACTCTAAGAGAACGTGCGCGACGGTTTCCTCGGCCTCCATGCATGCTCTGCATAGAGGACTGTCCGTTATGCCTATTGTGTGGAAGTGTTTGTTGAGTGAGCAGTGTCCCGTGATGGACCCCGTCACCAGGCGCAGGCCATTCCTGTCCAGGCGTAAAAGACGCCTGGTGAGCCTACTGTCCAAGGATGGCAGAGCTTCTTTCGTTTGCCTACAGCCTGGTGCCGAGGCCCACCAGTTCTCCGCCTGTGTCTGGGTGAATTCCTGTAGCCACCTGCGTATTTGGTTGAATGGGATGGGTACAATAGGCTCGGGTCCGTAGACCGCAGAGCTGGATCCGCGTCTCGCAAGCTCGTCAGCCGCGTCGTTACCCAGCGATCCGCTGTGTCCCTTTATCCATTGTAGTGTCACCGTGTTACGGCTAGATACAGTTATCTGTTCTAGTGCGTTGTGACATTCTAGTACTAGTTTTGATGTTATGTATTTTTTTTGTAAGGATTGGAGGACTGATGCGCTGTCGGAGAGTATCCGTATGTGGGTGTCCGTAACCTTCCTGGCTTCTAAGGCATGGACCGCTTGTATGATGCCCACACACTCCGCCTGATAGACGGTATTGAACTCTCCTAGCGGTCTGGATATCTTTATATTAAAATCGTGTGAGAAGACTCCGACTCCGGTACCGGAGTCAGTTTTCGATCCGTCGGTGTATATTCTCATCTCTTTCAGGCCAGAGTAGTCACATCTTTCCTCTGTGAGTATTATGTTGTAGTGCCTATGAAAGTGGTGTGTTTTTGGGGCTTTGTCGCATGGTGATGCTAGCATCGGTTTACGCTTGATCGCTTCTTCTTTTATGCGTGTGTGCTTAATTCTGGAGTCTTTATTTAGGGAACCTAATAGGTGAAGTCTGAGGGTGCCCAGGGCTGCCTCCTCCCGCACAATTAGGTGTAGAGGTGGCAGTCCTAGCATTGCCTGTAGGGCGGCAGTGGGTGTGGTTCTCATACTACTGGTGATTGCAACGCAGGCGAACCGCTGTAGTTTTTCGAGATCTCTCTGGGCTGTGCTGAGGTCTGTCCTGGGCCACCAGACCAGCGAGCCATATGTTATGATTGGTCGGATGACTGTGGTATATAGCCAGTAG
Organism: Orthosia cruda; assembly: GCA_964057195.1. Classification (NCBI taxonomy): domain Eukaryota; kingdom Metazoa; phylum Arthropoda; class Insecta; order Lepidoptera; family Noctuidae; genus Orthosia; species Orthosia cruda. The sequence goes on along the minus strand of OZ059829.1, from coordinate 53,610,715 downwards.
GTGACCATGGGGCTAATCCCCCAATTCCTGCCTAGCAGTCGTTTGCACTGCCACAGCGATATGCTGGCTTTTGTGATGATATGATTCATGTGTTTTGCCCAATTCAATTTTTTGTCCAAATAAATACCCAGGTACTTGGTTTCGGTTGAAAGGCTTAGGGTTGTTTCGAAGAAACGCGGTAGTTGCAGTGTCATCGGTTTTCTCTTTTTTGTGAAGAGAATTAGTTCAGTTTTTGTGGGGTTCACTGAGAGTTGGTGCTCGTTGCACCATTCCTCTACTATTTTGAGGGCTTGACGCATGAGATTGCATAGGGTGTTTTCGTGTGTCCCGTTTATTATTATTGTTATGTCATCCGCGTAACCAACGGTGAAATAACCTTTGTCGTTGAGTGTTTTGATGAGGCTGTCAGCTACCAGGTTCCACAGAAGTGGCGAAAGGACGCCCCCCTGCGGACAGCCCTTCGCGACGATGGCCCTTGTGGTGTCGTTTACCGTGACTTGAACCGCTCTCAGTTTGAGCATATTAGTGATCCAGCCTCCAAGGGTCGGGTCTATGCCGTGTCTGTCGAGGGCCGTGTTTATACTGTTGAACATAGTCTTATCGAAGGCGCCCTCGATGTCAATGAAGGCAGCCAGTGCTGAGCATTTGTGGTCCACTGCGCATTCAATTTTAGAAACCACGTTGTGCAACGCCGATTCTGTTGATTTGCCTGTGGAGTACGCGTGTTGTTGTTTGTGCAGCGGTTTATCCCGCAGAGGCCCATCACGGATGTGCCTGTCACAGAGTCTTTCGAGTGTTTTCAGTAAAAAGGATGTGAGGCTTATAGGTCTATATGCCTTGGGGTGTGTGTAATCAGGTTTCCCAGGTTTAGGTATAAAGATGACTTTCACCTCGCGCCATCCGAGAGGTATGTATCTAAGTGCAATGCAGGCCCGATAGATCTCCAGCAGCCATGGCGTTAGATAATCTACTCCCCACTGTAGCAGGGCTGGGAAGATGCCGTCCAGCCCCGCCGACTTGTATGGCTGAAAGGTGTTGATAGCCCATTTTATTCGGTCTACTGTTACTATATTATGGGCTCTTGACCAGTCTTGTTCCGTTGGGGTCCATTCGGGTTCAGCTTCCCACGTCCTGTCCTCCAGGACTTGACAGTCCGGGAAGTGAGTTTCGAGGAGGACCTTGCTGGTTTCATAGTCGGTTTGTGTGTATGAGTTGTCGGGTTTTTTGAGCGCGCCGAGGGATCGGTCCTGATCAGTTGATAGGATCTTCCGTACCCTTGCGGCTTCATTATTTGTTTCAATGGATTCACAGAATTGCCGCCATGCCTTCCTCCTGGCGGTTCTGGTCTGTTTTTTGTATGCATATTGGGTCTCTTTGTATATCTCCCAGTCTTCCGGGAGTCTCGTGTTTTTTGCTCTGTTAAATTGCTTACGCAGCGCATCTCTGAGTTTACCAAGTTCAGCGTTCCACCAGGGGTTCCTCTCGTTCCTGCTTTGTGGCGCTCTTGATTTGCAGCATGCGTGGTAAGCTTCTGTTAGGTATTTGGATAATTCTGTTACAGTGTGTTCTAATTGTGCTTGGTCCCTTACGGTTACCAGTGCTAAATGTCCAGCTAATAGTGAAGCCAGAAGGCTTTTGAACCCGGGAATGTTAGTACGCCTTGGGTTTCGCCTTGGTGCGGGTGTTTTAGTGTTTGTAGTTAGTGTAAAGCGAATCCTTCTATGGTCTGAGCAAGAAGGTTCGTCGGATACGTGCCAGTTTGTGATAAGGTTTGTCGCGTTTTCTGTAGCGAGTGTTAAATCTATGATCGTTTGTCCACGAGCCGTGACCCAAGTGGGTTCTGTGCCGCGGTTTACAATGTTAAGATTAGTAGAGAATAAAAAGGTGGATAGTACCTCTCCTCTGGAGTTCGGTGTGACACTGCCCCAGAGCGGGTGGTGGGCGTTCGAATCGGTGCAGATGATCAGGTCTAGGCTGGCGTGCTCACAGTGCTGTACCAGGTCAGCCAGCTCCTTTGGCGGGCAGTCTGTGTCCTCGCCTGGCATGTATGCCGAGGCCAGTACAACGTCTGGATCGCTACCTTCGGTATGGAGCCTGACAGATGTCAGGTCTCTGGAACAGAATTGAGTCAGTGTCGTAAAGGGAATTTCTTTGGGTATGTAGATGCAGGTTCTTGGCTTATCTGAGCCGTGTGTGTTGAGAATAATCTTACCTCCGATGTTACCGAGGCCACATATTCTGTTATTCCTGATCCACGGCTCTTGGATCAGTGCGATGGTTCGGTGTTTAACCTCCAGTGCCCTGCGTAAGCTAGCCGTGGCAGTCTGGCTGTGCTGGAGGTTATTTTGGATGATGTTGAGGGGGACTGGTGGAGGTGGAGTGGGGTTAATCGGAGACGGATCCATCGGATAGTCCCTCCGTCTCCACCTCCCGGTGTTCTTCGTGTATATCCCCCGGCGACGAGGCCAGGAGTTGGTCGTTCCAGCCGGGTGATGCGGCCGGTATGGCGTCGTCGTCATCGGCCATTGCCGCTCGGGCCATTTCTTCCTCGAGCTGGGCAATGTCCGTGTCGCCCGTCTGTGTCGTCGTCGTCGGTTTCGTCGTCTGTGTACTGTCGGTCTGGGTGTCGGCAGGGCGGGTCGTGGGCCAGAAGCGCACGTATATCGACCCTAACAGGTACGATATCCGTCGCTCCCGCCCCAGGACCTTTTCAGCTTCCTCCGGTGGCAGCCCCAGGGTCAGGTAAGTCCCGTAACGGTCGCCACCGATGGCAGTTGCCCTGTACAACGACCACCTTGTAATGTCGTACCAAGTGTTCTGGCGTATCAGAATGCCGTGGAGCTTGTTCACGTCACCTCTGTAGCGAGGGACGAAGAGCGATGCTCGAACACGGGTGGGTACGTCGGTCTGTCTGAGCACCGTCAGTGTCTGGTTATTTTCGGGCAATCTGATGTGGGGCACATTTTGGGTCAGCCAGGTCAGGGCGTTGTCGTCTTCGCACCATATCTGCACCGTGCCCTCCGCTACCCGTGGGTATCCGCGGAAAGCCGGGAGTGGCGTCGACGGGTCCGAGTCCATTAGTCTGTCCTCGAGGGCGGTCTTAATGTGTTCGGCCTCATCCCTAGTTAGCTCCCTACTGGGGTGGGGTAGGCAGATTGCTACGGCCAGTCGCGCAGGAATGTCCTTAGTGGCCCGCGCGTAGGTCCTCTGCCCCTCCTGTGCGGAGTGAACCCTCGCACGCTTCGCGTCCCCCTGGAGCGTACTAGGTGAGGCCGTGTCGTCGGGGCGCGTCCTCTTCCCCGGCCCCGTTCCACTCGGTACAGGCTTCGGGTTTGAGGTGCCTGGCTGGGCGCTGGATGCTAGCAACGCCCGGCGTGAGGCAAGGGAGCGCTTGCCCCTTTTGTGTCTCGGTCGAGTGTAAGTTGTGTCGGTGTCTTGGGGTCGGGCGTCGGGCCCGGTAGGTACTACCGCTTGCGGAGGCTCTTCGCGTTGGGTTGCCCTTTCGCGTACCTGCCCCCGCTCACTTGGGTCCGCGTCCGGCCGCTTTTCGCGTTGGGTTTCCCCTGCGCGTACTTGCGGCTGGTCGTGTGGCCCCGCGTCCGGCCGCTTGTCGCGCAGGGTTTCCCCTTCGCGTGCTTGCGGCTGGTCGCGTAGCCCCGTGTCCGGCCCCTTTCCGCGCTCTGCGCGTACTCGTGACTGGACTCGTACCCACCCTTCAGCGTCCGATCGCGCTTCGCGCTGGCTGTTGCCTTCGCGAGAACTACGCTTTCGGTCGCCTACTTCCTGTTCTCGGGCTGGGATTTTTCCGCGCTTTTCCAGGCGTACTTCATCGACTACAGCCGTGAGAGTGGTAGAGCTGCCAGGTCTGTCATCCTTCCCCGTGTCAGTCTTATTGTGTCGGTCTGGGTCATTGTTCGTGCGGGTGGAGCTGCTCCGCATGACGCTCTGTTGCCAGAGGTTCGCGGGAGGCATGCCCCGTGTCGTGGGTATTGGCGCGTTGGTCGCAGCCAGGGTCGGGTTTGTGGGCGCGTTATTCGCAGCCTGTGGATTGGGCGCTAAATCAGCTGCCATCCGCGCAGAGAAGCGCGGCATCAGGGACTCTACGTTGCAGATTGATGCTCCCCCCATATTACGTTGGGAGCTAACCGCCGAGGCGGTGTGGGATTCCCCGGCTTGGCCGGGACCCACCTGGGTAATATTTTCGTCATTCTGCATTTTTTCATTAGTCGGGGGGGTGGGCTTTTTTGGAACCGAGGTTACCCTTCCTCTGGGAGCGACGGGACTGAGGGATAGGAGGGAAGGAATTTTGTGGATGTGGGTGTGGGTTTCTTGGGGGTCACCCTAGGCTTGGGAATTGACCTAGGGATTTAAGGATTGACGGGATCTGTACGGATAGGGAGGGATGGCTTTGTTGGGAGATGGGCACATAGGATGAGGTATATGGGTTACCCTAAGCCTGGGATTTTGACTTTCGGGAACTTCTCTTGTCCGGGATCTCTTGTGACTTCTTGGTCTCGTGCGTGTGGCATTCGTTCGGCGCTTTTCCAACGCTGGAATAGAATATGTTAGTTGTTGAAGCCGCGCGCCGACATCCGCGAATGCTGCCGCTAGTTAATCTCCCACCAACTATGTCGGCGTCGGCTTGCAGTCAGGATACAGCTGAAAACCAGTATCTTACATAGATCAACTATCTATCTGACCTTTAATCAACTGCCTGCCTAGCCTGTTCCCAACTATGTCGGCGTCGGCTTGCAATCTCAACGGATACAGCTGAATACCAGTGTCTTACATAGATCAACTGTCTATCTGAACTACAATCAACTGCCTGCCTAGCCTGTGCCCAACTATGTGGGCGTCGGCTTGCAGTCTGGATTCAGCTGAATATCAGTATCTTATATAGATCAACTGTCTATCTGACCTTTAATCAACTGTCTGCCTAGCCTGTGCCCAACTATGTCGGCGTCGTCGGCTTGCAATTTGGATACAGCTGAATACCAGTATCTTACATAGATCAACTGTCTATCTGACCGTCAATCAACTACCTGCCTAGCTTGAACCCAACTATGTCGGCGTCGGCTTGCAGTCTCACCGGATGCAGCTGAATACCATTATCTTACATAGATCAACTGTCTGTCTGACCTTCACGCAACTGCCTGCCTAGCCTGTTCCCAACTATGTCGGCGTTGGCTTGCAGTCTTACTGGATGCAGCTGAATACCAGTATCTTACATAGATCAACTGTCTATCTGACCTTTAATGAACTGCTTGCCTAGCTTGTTCCCAACTATGTCGGCGTTGGCTTGCAGTCTCACTGGATGCAGCTGAATACCAGTACCTTACAAAGATCAACTGTCTATCTGACCTTCAATGAACTGCCTGTCTAGCCTGTTCCCAACTATGTCGGCGTCGGCTTGCACTCTCACTGGATACAGCTGAATACCAGTATCTTACATAGATCAACTGTCTATCTGACCTTCAATCAACTGCCTGCTTAGCCTGTTCCCAGTTATTTCGGCGTCAGCTTGTAGTCTCACCGGATGCAGCTGAATACCAGTATCTTACATAGATCAACTGTCTATCTGACCTTCAATCAACTGCCTGCCTAGCCTGTTCCCAACTATGTCGGCGTCGGCTTGCAGTCTGGATACAGCTGAATACCAGTATCTTACATAGATCAACTGTCTATCTGAGCTTCAATCAACTGCCTGCCTAGCCTGTTTCCAACTATGTTGGCGTCGGCTTGCAGTCTCACCGGAAACAGCTGAATACCAGTATCTTACATAGATCAACTATCTATCTGACCTTTAATAAACTGCCTACCTAGCCTGTTCCCAACTACGTCGGCGTCGGCTTGCAGTCTGGATACAGCTGAATACCAGTATCTTACATAGATCAACTGTCTATCTGACCTTCAATCAACTGCCTGCTTAGCCTGTTCCCAGTTATTTCGGCGTCAGCTTGTAGTCTCACCGGATGCAGCTGAATAACAGTATCTTACATAGATCAACTGTCTATATGACCTTCAATCAACTGCCTGCCTAGCCTGTTCCCAACTATGTCGGCGTCGGCTTGCAGTCTGGATACAGCTGAATACCAGTATCTTACATAGATCAACTGTCTATCTGACCTTCAATCAACTGCCTGCTTAGCCTGTTCCCAGTTATTTCGGCGTCAGCTTGTAGTCTCACCGGATGCAGCTGAATACCAGTATCTTACATAGATCAACTGTCTATATGACCTTCAATCAACTGCCTGCCTAGCCTGTTCCCAACTATGTCGGCGTCGGCTTGCAGTCTGGATACAACTGAATACCAGTATCTTACATAGATCAACTGTCTATCTGAGCTTCAATCAACTGCCTGCCTAGCCTGTTTCCAACTATGTTGGCGTCGGCTTGCAGTCTCACCGGAAGCAGCTGAATACCAGTATCTTACATAGATCAACTATCTATCTGACCTTCAATTAACTGCCTGCCTATCCTGTTCCCAACTATGTCGGCGTCGGCTTGCAGTCTGGATACAGCTGAATACCAGTATCTTACATAGATCAACTGTCTATCTGACCTTCAATTAACTGCCTGCTTAGCCTGTTCCCAGTTATTTCGGCGTCAGCTTGTAGTCTCACCGGATGCAGCTGAATACCAGTATCTTACATAGATCAACTGTCTATATGACCTTCAATCAACTGCCTGCCTAGCCTGTTCCCAACTATGTCGGCGTCGGCTTGCAGTCTGGATACAACTGAATACCAGTATCTTACATAGATCAACTGTCTATCTGAGCTTCAATCAACTGCCTGCCTAGCCTGTTTCCAACTATGTTGGCGTCGGCTTGCAGTCTCACCGGAAGCAGCTGAATACCAGTATCTTACATAGATCAACTATCTATCTGACCTTCAATTAACTGCCTGCCTATCCTGTTCCCAACTATGTCGGCGTCGGCTTGCAGTCTGGATACAGCTGAATACCAGTATCTTATATAGATCAACTGTCTATCTGACCTTCAATTAACTGTCTGCCTAGCCTGTTCCCAACTATGTCGGCGTCGGATTGCAGTCTGGATACAGCTGAATACCGGTATAGTATGGTCCCTTGTTAGGCCATACATAACTTATAGATAAATGGATGATAAGGAATAAATAAGTATTTAAACACTGATGTATTGTCTGTAATGTTTTAAGGATAAAATGAGCTTAAAGGACTGATGTGTGAATAATGAAGTGATTGATGCGGCCTTGTTGGACGAGGACGCCTGGCTGTCTTTATAGCCCAACGCGAACTAACTAATTATTATGAGTTCAAATGAATGTGTGGCGTAAACTGCTGAATTGCAGAATGTGCGGTTGCACCGTACATGCTCCCGAGCGGGAAGATGAATGTTAGATGAACATGAAATAATGAGTAACAAGGTGATGCCAATTGGTGCTTATACTAGATGATTGACAAGGTGATTCCAATTGGTGATTATTATATTTTAGAGTCTCTACTTAAACGTACAGTTTTCTAACTTATGCACTTTTTGAATTTCACTGTAATCTGATACACACGGAATCTCACACTGATTACGCACACTAACACTATATTGAATCGTGGACGATGAGATAGGCCCCAGCCTCTGCCCGTGCAGGTGTCACGTGTTGCGCGGGCTGCAAACTCGCCAATGCGACCCTTGCACCCGCGAGAGATGCGGATCGGCAACGTAAGATCTTTTGAAAGGTGACTCGTTATTGTATTCAGAGTGTCCTTCAGTTGTTCTGGTGACAATAAATGTAAATTTAGTCTCCCGTTATAAATATCTGTTATGGTATCTAATAAACTTGTTTAGATTGTTTTTAGTTGTCTTAAACATTGCTCGTAGCAATTTCTCCCATACTGAAATCGTTCATGACTCGATTACTCGTCGATTCGTTCAATAAAACGTTTTCCATTTACGAGTATCTAATTTGTTTGATAGTGAATTAAGCATCTTGTGTTGCTTATTATTTGCTTGCCCGTTCCTTTTCAAAACATTGTATTATGCTTCAATTACCGTTGTTTATTGTTTTAGAGAACAAAAGCAAATTATTTTCATTGTAATGTATTGATTGAATATCTTGTTTATATTGCTCGGCGAATTTCTCATCAAGTACACCGAATAAGCCGTTTGCCAGATACCCTATACCGTTGATAAGGCCTCGCTTGCGGCGGCGCAGGTCTCGTGTGCGACGTGTGCTGGAAGGCTGAGTCAGCAACAGGTCGTTATAGTACTCGAGTTCTGAGAATTCTTGCTGCAATTGATCTTGAATGACGTCACAATGTGACGTTTCTTTAAACTTGTTGCATAATTGATCCACGCATTTTCTTAGGTATTTACTGATGTTTCTGTACCTTGCCAAAATGAATTCATGTCATAGTATGTGACTATCTTCCATTTATCTTTGATTAATTGCATGTTTGCAATTTTGTCAACATAAAGACCTTGATGTCCTTTAATTGTGTAACATTGTATGAAAAGCGAGCTGTGGTCAAAATGCGCATGAAGGACAAAAGTAACAGTACCAGCGATGAGAAGCTGTAGTTTACTTTTTGTTTTCATATAGCTTGCCATATTTCACTTCCTTGGAACGCGACTCTTGTTTGTCGATCCTATCATTTACAGGTAGAATAGACAGCTTGAGAATAGGCCTCTTGATAGCCATTTCTTGTAGCCCATTCTTTGTTTTCAATGTGACCACCCTGATGTGGCCATCGGTACCGGGATGCAACTTGACGACGCGGCCAACTGCCCACTTCCCAGGAGGTAAGTTTGCATCGTTAATTGTAACAATGTCATTTAGTTGAATGTCTGGTTGAGAATGTCTTTACTTGCTTCTCGCTGTCAGCTGAGTGAGATATTCTGTATGCCAACGTTTCCAAATATCTTGTACTATTTTTTGAGTTAGATGACATCTCGTGCGCATATCTGTTTCTGTTTCTAATATAGTCATGTCTTGATTTTGATTGATAAAGCTTGACGGAGAGAGGAAATCCAAGTCGTTGGGATCTTCAGTCAGAGGACACAGTGGCCTCGAGTTAAGTACTGCTTCTAACTGGGCCAGAACTGTGCTGAACTCTTCAAAGGTGAGCTTTTGATCTCCAACTACTCTTTTTAAATGATGTTTCAAACTTTAAACCGAAGCCTCCCACAGCCCTCCTGCAGTAGGCCATGAGGGTGCATTAAAATGTCATTCGATCTCCATGCTACTCGTAGTAATTTCCTTGATGAAATCATGATCGAATGTTTCTTGTATCTGCTCAAATACATCTTGTAAATTTTTGTTGGCGCCGACGAAGTTTGTACCGTTGTCGTTGTACAAATGTTTCGGTGAGCCCTTTCTTGCAGCCATTCTTCGTAACGCAGCTATGAATGCTGATGATGTGAGGTCTGAGACCAGCTCTATATGAACAAGTTTGGTCACCGTACAGACAAATACCGTCACGTAACCCTTTGTGGTCTTAATACCACGGCCCTTGTTGGCCTTTATGAGCACGTGCCCGGTAAAATCGACGCCTGTATGTTCAAAACGCATTGCAACGTTACATCTCTGTGTTGGTAAATCACCCATCAACTGTGTCATCTTGCTTGGATTGTGTTTACGACAGGTAACGCAGGTACGTATACGCTTTTTGACTGTTCGATTACCGCCTATGATCCAGTAATTTTTGCGAATGAATGCTGATGTCACCCGTGCTCCTCCATGGAAGCGTAGTTCATGTGCTTGATCTATAATTTTGTTAAGTTTCCTTTGTGAGGTATGATAATCGGATGCATCATATCTTGATTTATGCTGGCCTTGCTTAGTCTTCCTCTGACTCTGATATGTCCCTCGTTGTCAAGGAATTGATTTAATTGCAATAAGTTACTTTTTGCTGATGGCGACTTATTTTCTTGTAAGTTATGTACTTCCTGGGCAAATTATTTCTGCTGTACATATAAAATTATTTTATGCTTAGCATTTATTAATTCTTGCAATGTAAAATTATTTTGCTCGTGGTTTTTCATGTATCTCGCTTGCTATATGATAAATCTTAATATCCATGCTAAAACTCTTGTTAGTTTAGCGAGTGAACTATATCTTGCTAATAATTCACCCAAAATGTTTTCGCTTTCTTGCTGCGAAATATGATTAATAAACTTGGCTTTTCTTGCTTCTTCGTCTATGTTAAACCCTGCTTGCCCAGTTTCTTGGTCAGGTTCATAGTTCCGCAGCCACGACGGTCCTTCCCAACACAACGAATGGGTTTTCAATTGATCGACGCCCAATCCGCGGCTTGCGCAGTCAGCTGGATTTTCAGCTGACTTGACGTATCGCCAGTTGTTTGTAGGTATGATGCTTGATATTTGTCGCACCCTGTTGGCGACATAAGGCTTCCATCTTCCTGGCTCTCCTTGTAACCAGGCTAGGACTACCATTGAATCTGTCCAATTATATATCTTGATATTATGACTGTTAAGGCATTGTTGAATTTTGGACAGCAGTTTCGCTAGTAGTAGAGCACCGGTGAGCTCTTATCTTGGTAATGTAATTGATTTGTTTACTGGTGCTAATCTCGCTTTTCATGCTACTAAAGAGATCTTTGTTTCTCCGTTGTTTTCAGTCTTTCAACAACGCATGCGTAGGCTTTATTGGAAGAATCACAGAATCCATGTAATTCCAGCGTGTTGTTTTCTCCTGTGCCCAACCAACGCTGCAACTTGATTGATTTTGTGCATATCACCTCTAATGTTTTGCCATTCCTTGCTAGTTTGATGGGGTAACTGGTCATCCCACTGAATACTTGATATCCAAACTTGCTGAAATAGCAGTTTTAGCTTGGTTGATATTGGTGACAGCCAACCAAGGGGATCAAACAATTTTGATATATCTGACAACATGGATCTATTAGTTGGTGTTTTGGTGGATGGTTCTATTTTTGATTGAAATGTAAATAAGTCTGCTGTAGAATTCCAACGTAATCCCAAGGCTTTTGACGTATCCATTTCCTTAAAATCAAAACTTTCTTGCATGCTACATGCCCCGATTGTATCGTCTTGTAAGGCAGATGCGTTAGAAGACCACTTTCTTAAATTGAACCCTCCTGATTTTAACAACTTGATTAAAACTTACTTTAGTTTTACTGCTAACTCGACAGAATGTGACCCATCAACAACAGTGTGTAGAACATCATCCATGTAAAATGAGTGCTCCAATGCCTTGATTGCAACACTGTCGAAATTGTGTCTCTCATCTTCAGACAATTGTTTAAGAGTCATCATTGCTAAAAATGGTTCTGCCTTGGTGCCGTATATAACTGTGCATAGCTGGTATACTTGATGACGCATGTCAATGGTATCCCTCCGAATGATTTTTTGGAATCTTTGTTTTGGAATCCTGTTCATTTAACCAAATAAAACGAAACATTTTTCACTATCTGCCGTAAAAGCTACACGATATTGTCTCCACCTTATTAGTAAAGATTGGAGGTCTTGCTGTAGATTTGGGCCTTTTAACATGACGTCATTCAAGCTGATTCCCGTTGTTGTTTTTGTAGAAGCGTTGAAAACTACGTGAAGTGCTGTCGTAGTGGAATCAATCCGGGTGCATTTTACCGGACGCTGGTATCATATGTCCTAAACTTTACTTACTTGCTGAATATTTATTCTTAAAATTTGACGATGATGATTTATTTTGCTTGCTTATTGGTGGTTTGGAATTTTCGTTTTTTTTGCGCGAAGATTCCAATGCGGTGAATCTGCTCGCTAAGAAGCTTAGAAACTCCGACAATTCCGGCAGTTCTCTGGGTTTCTTCAGACATTCCAAATAATGATCATGCGTGTCCGCATCTAATTTTAGCAATAAAATATGCACGATGAATGTATCCCAGCTGTCTATATTAATGCCTAGATTCCTTATTGAGTTTAAACACTCTAGTGTAGTATCGTGTATTTGCTTTATCTGAGGGACGTACGCTTGTTGAACTACTAGAAGATGTAATAGAAGATCTATGTGAGACGTAAAATCAACCATGTGTTGTTGTACCTGTTGTTCAATATCTCCCAGCAAACAGTGTAGTTGTCAGAACTGATTCGGTTTTTTGTTAATTGCATTTTTAATTCATTGTAAATAGTTTCTTGACTGGTATAAGACACCTCATATCCTTGATTCGTGCCCTCCAATTCGCTGTCCAATTCCCAACGTAAGGAATCTATAATAGACCATCGAGACTGTAGAGTACGTAAGGCATCCTTTAACTCCCACTTTTCGGACATACAATCCAAATTTATCCCTGCTACAGTGCGCTGCATCGCCCTGAAGTTGCTTGCTTGTTTTTTCAACAGTTCATCAAGCTTGCTAGATGAACTCCTGGAGCATACCTCGACAGGCGGCGATTGACGTCCCACCGGATCTTCTTGCTCAGACCATGCAGGACCTTGTACCCCTTGAGAGGAACCTCCCGGTTGAGCTTCCTTCATCTTTATCAACAAAATTTGATATTGTTGATTGATGAGTGCTTTGGTCGAGTTGTATATTTCTTCTGTGCGTTCGAATTCACGGCCACTAAAATAAGGTTGAGCCTTGCTTTCTTCCGTAAGAAGACGGTCGTGATTGTATTGGTATTCGGTATATCTAAACGTCTTTTGAAATAGTCAGCAGTCTTACGACGAGTCCCTTGTTGATCCCTGAGACACTTGTTAGTCCCAAAGTCTAAAATTCCTGCACTGAACACTTGATAGTTTACGGATCCTTGTTGATTCCTGAGACAATTGTTAGTCCTAAAAATAATGTATGGTCCCTTGTTAGGCCATACATAACTTATAGATGAATGGATGAAGAGGAATAAAAGAGTTTAAGTATTTAAACACTGATGTATTGTCTGAAACGTTTTAAGGATAAAATGAGCTTAAAGAACTGATGTGTGAATTATGAAGTGAGTGACGCGGCCCTTGTTGGCTGTTACGAGGACGCCTGGCTGTCTTGATAGCCCAACGCGAACTAACTAATTATTATGAGATGAAATAATGTGCGGTTGCACCGTACGAGTATCTTACATAGATCAACTGTCTATCTGACCTTCAATCAACTGCCTGCCTAGTCTGTTCCCAACTATGTCGGCGTCGGCTTGCAGTCTCACCGGATGCAGCTGAATACCAGTATCTTATATAGATCAACTGTCTATCTGACCTTCAATCAACTGCCTGCCTAGCCTGTTACCAACTAGTTTGGCGTCGGCTTGCAGTCTAGATACAGCTAAATACCAGTGTCTTACATATATCAAATGTCTATCTGACCTTCAATCAACTGCCTGCCTAGCCTGTTCCCAACTATGTCGGCGTCGGCTTGCAGTCTCACCGGAAGCAGCTGAATACCAGTATCTTACATAGATCAACTGTCTATCTGACCTTCAATCAACTGCCTGCCTAGCCTGTTCCCAACTATGTCGGCGTCGGCTTGCAGTCTCACCGGAAGCAGCTGATTACCAGTATCTTACATAGATCAACTGTCTATCTGACCTTTAATTAACTGCCTGCGTAGCCTGTTCCCAACTATGTCGGCGTTGGCTTGCAGTCTGGATACAGCTGAATACCAGTATCTTACATACATCAACTGTCTATCTGACCGTCAATCAACTGCCTGCCTAGCATGTTCCCAACGATGTCGGCGTCGGCTTGCATTCTCACCGGATGCCGGCAGAATTTTTCCTACAGACATTCTAATACAATTAGATCGAATTCTGCTTAAATGCACTTTTTTATATCGATTAACAGTGACAATTATCCCAGCCCATCTTTCTGTCATTTCGATGACATGCCACCATTTTAATAGATACTTGACGTTTTATTATTTAGCATTTTTCTTATTTATATTAAGCTTGTATAATCGAAATAATTCGTATAATGTAATGTTTCTGAAATAGAATATTATTCTATACTTCTTTCTCTATCAAGAGAATGCTGGACGACAGTTGATGCCAAATTCCAAACATAATTTCTGATTTATTAAAAAATACTTTTCAATTAAATAAAAAAAAGTCGTGTGGCACTCGGGGACTGCCGCGGTAAAGCTATTGCATAGCATTTATTCTAGATCCAGTCCTGGAAAATGCGCCAAAAAAATTAAAAACGTTAAAAACTCGAAAATGTAGCGAGCCAAACCCGCATTTATTTACGATTAATAAAACTCTAAAAAACAAAAAACGTAGCGAGCCAAACCCGCATTTATTTACGATTAATAAAACTCTAATAAACAAAACAAAAATACCCTTATTCACATTGAAATAAGGTCACTTTTCTTTGACAAGCAAAAGTGACAAGAAACAGCTCAGAGAGACCGATAAAAGGCAAAAAAATTACGACCAACAAAAATTTTAAAACCCTCATATCTCAGAAACGGTTGGAGTTAGCGCATTTCTGACAAAAAATTTGCCTCCCTGCCCGCCGCTACTTCATCCAGGAGAACAAGATAGGATTTACTCCCCCCCCTCACCCCCTTAACTGCCCCCGCAAAAAAAAATTTCATTATAAAAATACCAACACGGAAATCGAAAACACGTGCAACAAACCTCCCCCCCCCCGCCCCCCTGCCCCTCACCACTCAGATTCCACAGAATTCAAAAACCTTATTAAAAACAAAACAAAAATACCCTTATTTACATTGAAATAAGGTCGCTTTTCTTTGACAAGCATAAGTGACCCTTATTCTCATTAGCATAAGGTCCACATTGACGGACAGTGGGGAGCGTGAGGTTTTTTCGTTACGGAATTTCTGGATTCGGTCCCTGCGCTCAAGGCCCGCGAAAGAAGCTATGCAATAGCTTAAAAATCTAATACAATGCTCTAATACTACTTGAGTACAAAGCTCAAAACTGCACGTGATTTATAAATTATATAAAAACGTCTTAAGTGCACTATGAGTAGTATATAAATTTTAATGATTAGGGAGGACCATTGACTCAACGAGAATGATGCAAACTTGGTGCGAGAATGAGTGGCGGTGAGGGCCCGGGCTGGCGGCGGCGGGTGACGCGCCCGGGGCCAGTGGTGCTGCATACTGCATGCGAGCGCTAGGCACGGTGCACACGGTGATGGCGCGGCGGGTGACGCGCCCGGGGCCAGTGGTGCTGCATACTGCATGCGAGCGCTAGGCACGGTGCACACGGTGATGGCGCGGCGGGTGACGCGCCCGGGGCCAGTGGTGCTGCATACTGCATGCGAGCGCTAGGCACGGTGCACACGGTGATGGCGCGGCGGGTGACGCGCCCGGGGCCAGTGGTGCTGCATACTGCATGCGAGCGCTAGGCACGGTGCACACGGTGATGGCGCGGCGGGTGACGCGCCCGGGGCCAGTGGTGCTGCATACTGCATGCGAGCGCTAGGCACGGTGCACACGGTGATGGCGCGGCGGGTGACGCGCCCGGGGCCAGTGGTGCTGCATACTGCATGCGAGCGCTAGGCACGGTGCACACGGTGATGGCGCGGCGGGTGACGCGCCCGGGGCCAGTGGTGCTGCATACTGCATGCGAGCGCTAGGCACGGTGCACACGGTGATGGCGCGGCGGGTGACGCGCCCGGGGCCAGTGGTGCTGCATACTGCATGCGAGCGCTAGGCACGGTGCACACGGTGATGGCGCGGCGGGTGACGCGCCCGGGGCCAGTGGTGCTGCATACTGCATGCGAGCGCTAGGCACGGTGCACACGGTGATGGCGCGGCGGGTGACGCGCCCGGGGCCAGTGGTGCTGCATACTGCATGCGAGCGCTAGGCACGGTGCACACGGTGATGGCGCGGCGGGTGACGCGCCCGGGGCCAGTGGTGCTGCATACTGCATGCGAGCGCTAGGCACGGTGCACACGGTGATGGCGCGGCGGGTGACGCGCCCGGGGCCAGTGGTGCTGCATACTGCATGCGAGCGCTAGGCACGGTGCACACGGTGATGGCGCGGCGGGTGACGCGCCCGGGGCCAGTGGTGCTGCATACTGCATGCGAGCGCTAGGCACGGTGCACACGGTGATGGCGCGGCGGGTGACGCGCCCGGGGCCAGTGGTGCTGCATACTGCATGCGAGCGCTAGGCACGGTGCACACGGTGATGGCGCGGCGGGTGACGCGCCCGGGGCCAGTGGTGCTGCATACTGCATGCGAGCGCTAGGCACGGTGCACACGGTGATGGCGCGGCGGGTGACGCGCCCGGGGCCAGTGGTGCTGCATACTGCATGCGAGCGCTAGGCACGGTGCACACGGTGATGGCGCGGCGGGTGACGCGCCCGGGGCCAGTGGTGCTGCATACTGCATGCGAGCGCTAGGCACGGTGCACACGGTGATGGCGCGGCGGGTGACGCGCCCGGGGCCAGTGGTGCTGCATACTGCATGCGAGCGCTAGGCACGGTGCACACGGTGATGGCGCGGCGGGTGACGCGCCCGGGGCCAGTGGTGCTGCATACTGCATGCGAGCGCTAGGCACGGTGCACACGGTGATGGCGCGGCGGGTGACGCGCCCGGGGCCAGTGGTGCTGCATACTGCATGCGAGCGCTAGGCACGGTGCACACGGTGATGGCGCGGCGGGTGACGCGCCCGGGGCCAGTGGTGCTGCATACTGCATGCGAGCGCTAGGCACGGTGCACACGGTGATGGCGCGGCGGGTGACGCGCCCGGGGCCAGTGGTGCTGCATACTGCATGCGAGCGCTAGGCACGGTGCACACGGTGATGGCGCGGCGGGTGACGCGCCCGGGGCCAGTGGTGCTGCATACTGCATGCGAGCGCTAGGCACGGTGCACACGGTGATGGCGCGGCGGGTGACGCGCCCGGGGCCAGTGGTGCTGCATACTGCATGCGAGCGCTAGGCACGGTGCACACGGTGATGGCGCGGCGGGTGACGCGCCCGGGGCCAGTGGTGCTGCATACTGCATGCGAGCGCTAGGCACGGTGCACACGGTGATGGCGCGGCGGGTGACGCGCCCGGGGCCAGTGGTGCTGCATACTGCATGCGAGCGCTAGGCACGGTGCACACGGTAGGAACCACTGTGAACCAGCCAGGGGCCTATTTAAAACCGTTTGGTATCGATCAGACAATCATTATTATAGTATTTAGGTGATAATTTTTTAAAATAACTTTTAACTGCAATTTAATATTGAGGTTGAGTTTTAGAAGATATTAGTATAGAAACTGTCAAACTGCTACATTGAATTTCCCGAAGGGTTGGCAGAAGGGTATCTGTATATATAGATATAATACCTGTATTATTAATAATATTACTTAGACATAATAACACAAAATACAAACATACTATGTCGAACATTAAAATGATTATTTTCTCAATTCATTCTAATTCATGCTATATTATTTAAAATAAATATTCCAAAATTTGTTCTTCAAATAAAAGCTATATAATTTTGATAAATGGGCGATTTTGCAATGGGCCATTTACTGAATTCAGCCAAATGTGATCGCGTTCAGCAAGTTCCTTCTAAAAAGTAAGCTCCTAAATTAAAAAAAAAGCGCGATAAAAGGGAAACCTTAAAAAATACTAAACTTAAAACAAAAGAAACAATGTATTCTATCTCATTTTCTCAAGTGAAATCCTATAGCTGAATGTTTTTCTCTTTTTAATGTCGCTTTTTCCTTTTCATTTAGTTTCAGATCACAACTGGGCTAAAGAAGTTTCACCTTTAAATAAGAAATGTAGCGACACGTGCGCGTCACTCGCACTTCACTCTGCCGTCTGCAGACATGTAGGAACAATGCTGTGTACACAGAAGCTTTCTAAATAAGAAATGTCGCGACACGTGCGCGTCACTCGCACTTCACTCTGCCGTCTGCAGACATGTAGGAACAATGCTGTGTACACAGAAGCTTTCTAAATAAGAAATGTCGCGACACGTGCGCGTCACTCGCACTTCACTCTGCAGTCTGCAGACATGTAGGAACAATGCTGTGTACACAGAAGCTTCCTAAATAAGAAATGTCGCGACACGTGCGCGTCACTCGCACTACACTCTGCAGTCTGCAGACATGTAGGAACAATGCTGTGTACACAGAAGCTTTCTAAATAAGAAATGTCGCCACACGTGCGCGTCACTCGCACTTCACTCTGCAGTCTGCAGACATGTAGGAACAATGCTGTGTACACAGAAGCTTCCTAAATAAGAAATGTCGCGACACGTGCGCGTCACTCGCACTACACTCTGCAGTCTGCAGACATGTAGGAACAATGCTGTGTACACAGAAGCTTTCTAAATAAGAAATGTCGCCACACGTGCGCGTCACTCGCACTTCAATCTGCAGACATGTAGGAACAAGTTCAGTGCGGTGTATATATAACCTTTCTAAATAAGAAATGTCGCGACACGTGCGCGTCACTCGCACTTCACTCTGAAGACATGTAGGAACAATGCTGTGTACACAGAAGCTTTCTAAATAAGAAATGTCGCGACACGTGCGCGTCACTCGCACATCAATCTGCAGACATGTAGGAACAAGTTCAGTGCGGTGTATATATAACCTTTCTAAATAAGAAATGTCGCGACACGTGCGCGTCACTCGCACTTCACTCTGAAGACATGTAGGAACAATGCTGTGTACACAGAAGCTTTCTAAATAAGAAATGTCGCGACACGTGCGCGTCACTCGCACTTCAATCTGCAGACATGTAGGAACAAGTTCAGTGCGGTGTATATATAACCTTTCTAAATAAGAAATGTCGCGACACGTGCGCGTCACTCGCACTTCACTCTGAAGACATGTAGGAACAATGCTGTGTACACATAAGCTTTCTAAATAAAAAATGTCGCGACACGTGCGCGTCACTCGCACTTCAATCTGCAGACATGTAGGAACAAGTTCAGTGCGGTGTATATATAACCTTTCTAAATAAGAAATGTCGCGACACGTGCGCGTCACTCGCACTTCACTCTGCAGTCTGCAGACATGTAGGAACAATGCTGTGTACACAGAAGCTTTCTAAATAAGAAATGTCGCGACACGTGCGCGTCACTCGCACTTCAATCTGCAGACATGTAGGAACAAGTTCAGTGCGGTGTATATATAACCTTTCTAAATAAGAAATGTCGCGACACGTGCGCGTCACTCGCACTTCACTCTGCAGTCTGCAGACATGTAGGAACAATGCTGTGTACACAGAAGCTTTCTAAATAAGAAATGTCGCCACACGTGTGCGTCACTCGCACTTCAATCTGCAGACATGTAGGAACAAGTTCAGTGCGGTGTATATATATCCTTTCTAAATAAGAAATGTCGCGACACGTGCGCGTCACTCGCACTTCACTCTGAAGACATGTAGGAACAATGCTGTGTTCACAGAAGCTTTTTAAATAAGAAATGTCGCGACACGTGCGTGTCACTCACACTTCAGTCTCCAGACAAGTAGGAACAGTGCAATGTATACAGAAGCTTTCTGAATAAGAAATGTTGCGACACGTGCGCGTCACTCGCACTTCAGTCTGCAGACATGTAGGAACAGTGCAGTGTATACATAACATTTCTAAATAAGAAATGTCGCGACACGTGCGCGTCACTCGCACTTCAGTCTGCAGACATGTAGGAACAGTGCAGTTATACAGAAGCTTTCTAAATATCCCCTCTGCGCACAGATTACCTCCCAATAGATTCCGCATAGAAGACAACTTACGCGCACCACACATCAGCCTATTTAGGCTGATATAACTCAGTGCACAAAATGATCTCTTTAGTGTCGATCAGACATTAGAGCTGTAGGGACGCAAGCGAATTCTAGTTTTAATTCTGTTTAAAAAATAGTTATCAACGTTTTGTCTTAAAAAAAATAACGAATTGTGCAGTAAAATGGTGTGGAAAATCAACCAGCCCTTCAAGTTCAAAAAAAGATGGGTTAATATTCCACTAGTAGGAAAAGTAATACATATTGACCAATCTAAAAAAGGTCAACTTATAATGATTTTCAAATCAAAATTGCAAACTTTACAGTAGCGCTCGTTGATGTCTTTTGTGAAAGTCCCTTTCACTCATAAGGAATTATTATATTGCTATCTTTTTCCCACAGAAGTAAAAATGTTGAGACAAATACGTTTTTTGCTTATCGAAAAAGTATCGATGATCGATGTTTAATTAGGTATATAGGAGAATAAAATTATTTTGTTAAAATTGATTATTTAAAAAATAACAAATTAGTTTATTTTTACTTTGAACTAATTGTGCTCTACTCATAACAATAGCTCAGAGTGGCCCTGTTTACATAGGATTACAATTAAATTAAATCACTTATGGCCAAAATCAAAATCTTTTCTCGATCGATGTTTTTCTTTATCATTATTAAAGTAAATTTTACATAAAATACCATTCTGTTTGAAAAATATCGATATTTTTATCGACATTTAATGCGCATGTCCCGTCACTACGACAGGTACCGAGACCTTGAATAGCCAATCACGGCGCACTTGTCACTCCCCGCGCAACCGTGCCTTCCGCCAAATTTGGTGATCTCGGAATCAAACAAAACAGTAGGCATGCGGTATCTATTGGGAGGTAATCTGTGCCTCTGCGGCTCCGTTCCATAACATACAAATAGTGTGTGAGTCTATCTGGCAGGCCCCAACGTGATTTATCAACAGGTGATAGCTTTTCATAAATACCCGTAAAACAATCAGCAAAGATAAAAATTATTTGGTAACGCAAATGTGCATAGCGAGCAAAGATGTAATTGTATTGAGCAAACGCAAATTTATCTAGGTACGTTGGTTGCATACTTATTTAATTAGTTTATATCTTCTAAAGTATAGCTCACAGGAAGTCGAAATTTTGGATTTGTAAGGTACATAATAGTATCAAGCTGCCAATTCTATTGCATGTTATGAAAGAGTAGTATTTAAAAAAGGGCCCGCTGGCTGGACGTTTAATTAAATAACGAATATCTTCTGAATTATAGCTCACAGAAAGTCGAAATTTTGTGTTCGTAAGGTACATAATAGTATCATGCTCCTAACTCAATTGTATGACATAAAAGAGTAGTATTTAAAAAAGAGCCCGCTGGCTGGACGTTTAATTAAATAACGAATATCTTCTGAATTATAGCTCACAGAAAGTCGAAATTTTGTGTTCGTAAGGTACATAATAGTATCATGCTCCTAACTCAATTGTATGACATAAAAGAGTAGTATTTAAAAAAGAGCCCGCTGGCTGGACGTTTAATTAAATAACGAATATCTTCTGAATTATAGCTCACAGAAAGTCGAAATTTTGTGTTCGTAAGGTACATAATAGTATCATGCTCCTAACTCAATTGTATGACATAAAAGAGTAGTATTTTAACAAGGGCCCGCTGGCTGGACGTTTGTTTAAATAACGAATATCTTCTGAAGTATGGCTCACAGAAAGTCGAAATTTTTGATTTGTAAGGTACATAATAGTGTCTAACTCTGAGCACTATTGGGCGTTTTGAAAGTATAATAATAATAAAAATTATCATAAGGGGCCCGCTAGCCAGACACTTCATAAAAACGTCATTCAATCAAATACTGTCGAGGTACAAAATATATCTTATTTATTTTCTTAAGGTACAAAATAATGTCTTTATGAAAAGCTATCACCTGTTGATAAATCTCGTTGGGGCCTGCCAGATAGACTCACACCAAATAGTTACCCATGTGTACAGTATGTACGTTCAGGTTTCCCGTCAAAGTGTGCGGCCATAGTGCCGAGTGCGGGGTTTGGCTCTCCAGTGTTTTTTTGACTTGCTCATCAAGTTAAAAAAACACGTGTGGACTTTCCAACGAGTGCCGATACGTTGAAACGATTAGATGCTTGATGGTGACGCACTTATCAAACTGCGTGTAGTCCAAGTAGGTGCATGCTCGAACGAAGTGGCGCTCGGAGCGCTATTGCCAACATGCAACCAACGTGCCTTACACCGCCGCCGTGTCGCCGTGTCGCCGTGTCGCCGTGCCGCCGTGTCGCGAGGTGATGCACCTAACTGTATCAGATAGAATAGATTACTGTATACTACTAATACTTATGCTTTAATTAACAATATAGGTACATAGTCGCAAGTACGAGAGCGAGCACCTCGACGATGTTCATTGTACACTCTGTACTTACGTAGGAACGTAACTAATAGTCCGAAATAATTTGTATAACTATTAAGTAGGATGTTATTATCATTAAGGAAATATAAGTTAGAACATTATGACGATGGCAAAACTGGGCGCAGCGGGCAGACAATGACGTCACGTGTGCTCCCGCCGCCGACTGTGCTACAGACTGTATTGTAATAGAATACAAAGTATATTGCTGTTGAAGCTGATTGTGCGGCACCGACTGAGGCGAGCTGCGAGCTGCGCCAGTGCGCCGCGGTGCGCGTCGACACTCGCTAGTCGGTGCTGATGTACAAACAATCCATTTTTGTTGAATAAAATGTAATGTTACGTTTTTCAACGAATAAAAAATTGTGCAAAAGTTTTATCATTTTTAATAAAACCTCAAAACTAATAAGCTTTTTTTTTTACTTACCTATTACTTCCCACGCAGTGTACACAAAGATAGGGATCGTTCAACTTTATGTAGCGTTTGCGGGTTAATCATCTAATATAGAGACAAATAATACGCAGCACTATCTGTTCGGTGCAATAATTGCAAACGAACAGCTCAGCACTATTGCCTGCGTGCATTTCCATAAATGCATGTATCACAACTAGCGTCAGTTAGTGCGTGTTCGGATACCAATCGCGTAACTCCAATCAAACCATTTTAGTGCTACTTTAGCTTAGATTAACCATTTACCATTATTTTAACTAGTATTCAATATAACTTTTTAAACCATTATTGCGTATCATTAAACCAGTGGTCGTAAACCAATAACCAAACCATTACCATTCTAATATAAAACCAACCAAATCAACCAACTCAGAGTTTAGTACTAAACCAAGCAGGCGCTAAATTCTACATGGTCCTTCGAGAATTAGGGGACTCGGTTCGCGAAGTACAGTGAAGTGTTTGTGCGCCGGGACCGTGCAACCAGTTGATAGGGAGAGTAGGTAGGCAGTGACATCAAATTGAAGAAATTGGGCAGCTGCGTAAGGAGAATATAAGGTCAGACCAAACCATTTTATATATTTTATTTTGATTTGCCTATTTAATTGACCGTGAGAAGAATGGAACAATTAGCAGTCAGCCAAACGGAGATTTACGACTCCTTGGTTAAACTTCTTACTAATATCAAGTAAGACGGGGCTGAACGAAAAACCATAGATTACTGCAAGCGGAAGTTGGAGATATTAGAAAACTATTGGAGAGAATATCAACGTAACCATAGGACGTGCTGTGAACTTGCTGAATTTAACCATGTTTATTTCACTAAAAGTTGTTTTGATAAGGCGGAGGAAGTATATCTGTCAAGCAAGCAGCTAATCACCAACACCATGGAGATCTTGTTGTCAAAAAAGCAAGAACCTCACCAGCCGCCGCCGCCGGTAGCAGCGGGGACATCGAAGCAAGCAGGAGATTCGTCTCATTCACAGGCACCGCAACAGCAGCGTAGGGAGACGCGTAAAGAGAGTAAGCTAGAAGGAATGATGAAAAAGCAGACTATCCACTTTAGGGCGTTTATGAGAACGGTAGCTACCATAGAAATCGACCAACTGCAGAACAAATGGGAGTTCGACGATGCATTAAAGTCTCTTCAAAGTCGTTGGGCTATTATAGACAACCTGCACTGGGATATAGAAGGTGAAAACGGAGATGAGGATGTCTGGTACCAAGAAGAGTTCAACAGATACGAGAAAATGTATAACGATTTGAAGAAAAACATAAACTCAAAAATGTGGTCTGTATCTCATCGCGACAAATCTACTCCACAGATGGATATTCCAACATTCCAAGGCAACTACCACCAATGGACGTCGTTTAAAGACTTGTTTACGGAAACCATTCACAAAAATCCATCGTTATCAAACGCACAAAAAATGCAGTTCTTAAAGAGTAAAGTATCAGGAGAAGCTGAGCGTCTGATCCACCATCTTCAGATTAGCACAGAGAATTACGAGGTATGCTGGGAAATACTGAACCACAGATATGGCAATAGTAGACTAATTTTCACGTCTCACGTCAACATATTATTGAACATCCCTAGCATGCAGCAACAATCCATCGGTGCGATTAAAAAATTGCATGACGTGACCAAAGAATGTCTCCACGCAATACAGAACCTAGGAGTAGATATCACCACCTGGGATCCGCTGTTGGTACTATTATTAGCACAGAAACTTGACAGTGAGTCATTCACTGAATACATTGAGTCTGTGAAGAATCCCAGGGCATTACCAGTCCTTCAAGAATTCCTAGATTTCTTGGAAAACAAGTTTACCGCCTTAGAAGCATCAAGACGTAAACAAGAATCAAATAACCAAAAGACCAACACCCAACCACAAAACCAAAATTGGCAAGCAAACCAGAAGAAATATTATAGTTCATATAATAAATAACCAGCAGTTACAAAACAAAAATTATCCAAGCAACATGAAAAACCATACGAAATCGTTACATGTGTCGCGGTCAATCACCTGCGCATTGTGTAACGCTGACCACGGATTATGGATGTGTACCCAATTTTTGCAAATGTCGGAAGAACAAAAACTAAAAACTGTCAACCATCTAAACTGTTTCGCAAATTGCCTATACAACCATTTAAATAAACCTTGTTTATCTAATAAAACATGTCGCAAATGCAACGCTAAACATAATTCGTTATTGCATGACGCAATTTCAACCAAAAAACAGGCCAAACACATCAGCAAAACCAAACCATAAGGCTGCGCATACACTTGCGACATCATGCGTCACCAACGATGAACAAACAGCAGCTTCAACCCATTTATCTTGGGATGATGTGTCCGAGACACTCTTAGCTACAGCTTTAGTGGAAGTCCCGGGACACAATGGCACATACCATAACATGAGAGCTTTGATTGACCAGGGTTCTCAAATTTCTTTAATAAGTGAGAAGGCAGCGCAAGTTTTGAAACTACGAAGACACTCTTGCAAAGGAACCGTATTCGGCATAGGAGAAAAAGAAAACAGCTGCAAGGGAGTAATGAACATCCGAATTAAATCAATGTATAGTGAGTTTGCCTTGGAAGGAGAGGTCCTTATAATGAATAATCTTATCAAAAGTTTGCCAAATAAATCATGTATAAAACCAACTTGGCCTCACATACAGAACATTAATCTGGCAGACCCAGAATTTAATACCAGCCGACCAGTGGACCTACTGCTTTGAGCAGATGTATACTGCAAGATAGCTTTAGGTGGCCTTTTGAGGGGCGGTAGCGAGGATCAGCCAATAGCCCAACAAACGCAATTAGGATGGTTGCTTTGTGGGACAATGACACCACGCTACAGATGTAACGTCGTTCTTAACAAGACGGAAGATCTGCGTAGATTTTGGGAAATTGAAGACATCAACCAGGAGACTGAAATGTCCACCGAAGATCATGAATGTCTGCAATATTTCCTGTCAACAAAAGAGAGGCTAGAAAATGGGAGATACCAAGTCCGACTGCCATTCAAACCAGAAACTAAGGATCAGCTAGGGTCTACTAAACCATTAGCATTAGCACAATTTCGCAACTTAGAGAGAAAGTTACAAAAAGATCCAGAATTGAAAACAGAATACACCAAGTTTCTGAATGAGTATCAAAACCTAAACCATATGATGCCGTCAGCAACAAGTACGAAACCAGAGTGCTACCTACCACACCACTGCGTCACTCGTGCTGAGTCAACCACTACAAAATTGCGTGTTGTGTTCAACGCGTCTGCTAGATCATCATCAGGACATAGCTTGAATGACGTCATGTACCGAGGACCCAACCTACAGCAAGATCTGCAGGAGCTGATTTTAAAATGGAGACAATATCAGTTCGTTTACACTGCTGATATCGAAAAAATGTATCGACAGATAATGGTACATCCTGAAGATCAGTCGTACCAGAAGATATTATGGAGAGACTCACCATACCAACCTATTCAAACATACCAACTTACAACCATAACTTACGGCACAAAGCCTGCACCATTTTTGGCTATGATGTGCTTAAAACAACTAGCTGCCGAGGAAAAACAAAATTTCCCCGATTCAGCAAAAGCATTAGAAGAGTGCTTCTATATGGATGACTACTGTGGCGGTGCAAATACTATGGAACAAGCCAAACTGCTTAAATCAGATCTAATAAAACTACTCAGCAATGGGTTCAATTTACGAAAATGGGCCACAAATGAACCAAAATTACTCGCGGATTTAGAAAAAGATTTGTGGAACCAGCAAATCTACGAGTTTAAACAGTCAGACTCAACGAAGACATTGGGGCTAGGATGGAATCCGCAACAGGACAAATTCATCTTTGACTCGAAACTGGAGCCATTATCACTACCAAAACCAACCAAAAGGTCGCTTCTCTCCGACATCTCAAAAATATTCGACCCATTAGGCTGGCTCACACCATTAACTATCACCATGAAAATGCTATTCCAAAGTGTCTGGTCATCAAATCTTAACTGGGATGACGCGCTACCAGAAGATATCAAGATCAAGTGGCTAAGCTTAAGGGAAGAATTAAAAGACATCAACACCATAGAAGTAAAACGATGGTTAGGAATAAAGGAAAACCATAGCTTGCAACTACACGGATTTTGTGATGCGTCGAACAAGGCGTATGCCGCAGTTATATATTGCAAAGTCAGCAACCAAAACAATGCAAACGAGGTAACTTTGGTTGCAGCAAAAGCAAGATTAGTGCCTGTTAGTAAAGATGTATCAATACCAAGGTTGGAGTTAATGGGTGCCCAACTATTATCACAGCTGATGCAAAAAGTACAGACTTGCTTGGAGTCTTATAACCAGGAGATATATTGCTGGAGTGATTCAACAGCAGTGTTGGGATGGATTCAAGGAGATCCAGCAAGATGGAAACCATTCGTCTCAAATCGTGTTAAAGCTATCACCAAAATAATACCAAAGGAAAAATGGAGTTATGTCAAAACCATTGAAAATCCAGCTGACTGTGCCAGCCGTGGGTTGAGAACCAAACAATTAAAAAACCACGATCTGTGGTGGCAAGGGCCATCATGGATCCAACCGTTCCAAAACCATGACATACCTCAAACCACCTATGAAACCAGCTTAGAGATAAAACGGTCTAATGCAGTAGTTGCGGAAAAACACCAGAAAATAACCATGACCATACCAAACATTATCCACCATTTACTAAACAAATTTAATTCCTTCGCAAAAATTGTACGTGTTTTTGCATGGATACTGCGAATACCTACTGCAAAGGCAGGCCGTCAACCTTATCTCACATTACAGAAACTCCGTCGCGCAAAACTGATGATTATTAAAGGTGTGCAACATATGGAGTTTTCCAGTGACATTAGTCACTTACTTAAGAATGGAAACGTGCATTCGAAAAGTAAACTTTTAGAATTACACCCTATCATGGACCAAGATGGTACTCTGCGAGTAGGGGGCAGATTAAGAAATGCACAAATAAGTTCAGAGATGAAACACCCAATCATATTACCACACAACCATCGACTTACCACGCTAATCATACAATACGCTCATGAGCTAACCTACCACGGTGGAGCGCGCCTTACTTTGTCAAACATTCGACAAAATTATTGGATAATCAGCGGATATTCGGCTACAAAGAAAGTCATACGTAAGTGCGTTACATGCACGTTGGGCGCACGGTTGGCGCAGTGGTTGAGCGATTGACTGCTGCGCTGCGTGTCGCGGGTTCGATTCCCGCACGGAACAAATATTTGTATGACCTACAGATAGTTGTTCCGGCTCTGGGTGTTGTGTATGTGAGTTTATATGTTTGTAAACGCACCCACGATACAGGAAGAAATTCCTAGTGTGGGGAAACGTTTTAAGAGATGCAAGAAGCAAGAGCCCATCCAACAATATCAGCTCATGGGTGATCTACCATCATCAAGAGTGAACCCTGAAAGCGCTTTCTATCATTGTGGCGTCGACTACACAGGCTTTGTGGAAGTGAAAGCAAACAAAGGGCGCGGGATAAAAACTAACAAAGGCTACATAGCGATTTTTATATGTATGGTGACGAAGGCTGTGCATCTAGAACTCTTCTCAGATTTAACCAGCTCAGCATTCTTAGCCGCAATAAACAGAATGGCAGCACGACGCGGAGCTCCACGTCATATCTATAGTGACAATGGAACCAATTTTGTGGGAGCCAACAGAATGCTGCAAGAAGATTACGACCAACTACAAAAACTTTTCAATGACTCATTCTTTAGAGAGATAACAGAGCTACAAATTGAATGGCATTTCAATGCACCTTCTTGGCCTCATGCGGGAGGACTTTGGGAAAGAGCCGTGCGAAGCCTCAAACACCACCTCAAACGCGTGATTGGACAACAAAAACTTACGTTTGAAGAATACACCACACTGTTATCAAAACTGGAAGCTTGCCTGAACTCACGACCACTTTGTGCGCTATCAGAAGACCCGGAGGATCTAAATTGCCTCACACCAGCCCATTTCCTAACAGCACGACCAGGTTTAACCATAATTGACACGGCAGACGACGCCAGAACCAGGTGGCATCTAGTGTCAAAACTATTCGAAGATTTATGGAAGAGATGGAAAACAGAGTACTTGACTCAATTATCAACCAGAAACAAATGGACGAAACACCAGAAGAATGTCAACGTGGGTGATTTAGTAATAATACATGACGACAACTTGCCCGCAGGAAAATGGCCAATGGGTCGTATGATAGAAGTCCATCCAGGAAAAGATGAACTTGTCAGAGTAGTCACTCTAAAAACTAAAAACGGCTACATGAAGCGCCCCGTAGTTAAATTATCAATTCTACCTTTAGATCAAACGGAACCAAACATACCAGAAAAACAACCACTACATCAAAGTACTAGATCTGAAAAGGAACCACGTAATCGCCCGCAACCAAACAGAACGTACAGTACCTATCCCAAGATAGTAAACATTGCACTAGCACTGTTATTATTCTTAGGTATTACCAACCACAGCTACATATAATATCACGCAATTCGATATCAACAAAACGTTGTACTTTGACACTGTGGTTAAAGTACAATTAATTCGGGACAAGTGGAAACTAGTCACATATTTTGACACGTCTCCAAGGAGACAAAGCCATCAAGGATTTCACAAGCTACCTCGAAAAAACATGCGAACCAATTATAGAATCAAGTCACTGTCATATGATACTCCAACAAATACGTCACGATTACAACGAATTGCAATACTACAACCAGCTGTTGCTTAGTCAGCATTATGGCGAGCGTTTACGAACACGACGCGGCCTTATCAACGCTGTCGGCTCAATTGCAAACTCATTGTTCGGAGTATTAGACGAAAGTTTCGCAGAAAAATACCGACAGGACATTGAACTTGTGCACCGTAATCTAAAACACCAAGGTCAGTTATGGAAAAACTTGACATCTATCGTCGAAGCAGAGCACAATGTACTACAAAGAACTGAAGACATAATAGCAAAGCAACACAAAACCATAAATAAACAGTTAAATGCTTTAGACAACGTTAACAGTAAGCTGCAACAAGAAATCGATGTGATGACTGCACAACAGGACTTCACATTAGTCTCTATAGCAACCATTAGTATGATGCAAAACTTGAAACGGATACAGGGAACTTTAATAGATACAATATCGGAAATATACCATGGCCAAATCAGTCTGCATCTATTGACACCAGCGCAGCTTAAACGAGAGCTACAAATTATCTATGGGCAAATGCCTCAAGATTTAGCACTACCAATCGTAAATATTGAGACAGACCTTCAGCGCATCTACAAGCTACTGAGAACAAAAGCTCGGGTCACCGAAAAATATATTATTTTTGAAATTACATTCCCCCTCATAGCAAGAGAAAGTTTTCAATTATATATAATAATACCAGTCCCGCAACAAACCAACTACAGTATGATAACCATAACGCCAATATCGGAATACGTCGCAGTAAACCTGAAAAAGGATGCTTATTTCGTACCAACTATACATGAACTTGACACATGTTTGTACCACGGAGAATTTTTCATATGTGAGCTCTTCAAACCAATCCAAAATTTAGAAAATGACGAAAACTTTTGCGAAACTAACCCAATAAACCAAAGGTGCAAAACAGAAAGGACAGCGTGCCAAAACAAATGGGTAGAATTACACACTACGTCACAATATTTATATTTTTGCTGTGACACATATTCGATCAAAATCATATGTGACGATCAAGTTACCGTACGCCAGCTGACCCGAGCTGGGGTCATTAGCATGACTCAGAAATGCTTTATTAAAAGTAAAGATTTCGCATTATACTCTTTACAACAGCAAAACAACCAGTTAAACTTTTCACCAAATATGCTCGTACCAGAACTAGACCAGATAAACCATATTGTGAACATTACAATACCAACGGAAACAGCATTACCAGATGACATGAGTCTGAATAGATCTCTATCCATTCTTGGAGAACAGATTAAAACGCTAAAAACCACCAAAGCAGAGGTCGATGGCGTATCAGTTCATGACATCCACCAGTACACCATCGTCTACATACTGCTGGGAGTTGTACTATGCGCGGCAGCAGTCTGGATCTGGAAACGAGCGAGTTGCTGCTCGCATTCTACGGCCGGCCGGGCGCAGCCTCACCACAGACAGGAGTCTGTGGCGACCACATCAACCAGAGTGCATAGTGAAGTGCAACCGCGACAGCCTAGTACCGCTGATCGTCAGCTAAGTGAAAGTGAACATGTAGGTTTAAGTGCATATTTCGCAAGACGATGGCCCAGTGCTATGCGTAGTGCGGGTAAAAAGGAAAGGGCTACGTTGCCTATAGTGCGAAAAGAACGTGTGCTTACAGTGGAAGACTCATTAGTTTAAAGAATTCGTGTTTTAAGGGCAACCATAATTTGCTATACATATAATTTATTTTACTTTGACCTTTGTTAACCATTTTACACTAAGTAAATGTTCACCATTTTATAATTATCTAATTTACCTTTGTTTACCATTTCTTGTTTAGTTTTTACCACTTCTTGTTTATTTCTTGTATAATTATAAAACTAAGATGATTTGATGAGTACTTTACCCTCTTCTTATCTTATCTTGTGCTCGGGAATATGTTCGGTACAATAATTGCAAACGAACAGCTCAGCACTATTGCCTGCGTGCATTTCCATAAATGCATGTATCACAACTAGCGTCAGTTAGTGCGTGTTCGGATACCAATCGCGTAACTCCAATCAAACCATTTTAGTGCTACTTTAGCTTAGATTAACCATTTACCATTATTTTAACTAGTATTCAATATAACTTTTAAAACCATTATTGCGTATCATTAAACCAGTGGTCGTAAACCAATAACCAAACCATTACCATTCTAATATAAAACCAACCAAATCAACCAACTCAGAGTTTAGTACTAAACCAAGCAGGCGCTAAATTCTACACTATCTACATAAGATTTAATTGAAGGGTCGCAGGTACAAAAAGCCGTTTCTCATAAATATTCTCTTTGCCAAATGGAGGTAGGCGCTAAGTACTATCCTGGCCTGGCAGCAGAAGCGGTCACGATGGGAAGGCCGAGGATGGCGCCAGCAAGAGGTCGTTCCGCAGAGTTGACGATGATCATAGGCTGTCGGCAGGTTCTTCCGATGAAGGTCCCAGGTGGTTAAACCGGGACTTTGGACCCTGGAATTTTCCAATCGTCGCATAAGTTCCTTTGTCTCCCGGCTTATCCTTGTCTGATTGTGACCGCAATAGTGTAGGCGTAGGAAAGAGGATGTACTACGGCGCCTAAGGCGAATGCGTGCTTGTCACAATCAGAACCGGAGCTCTAGAGTTTTTTTATTTAAATTTGTAACGGTAAAAAACATATAAAGCAGGTAAGCGCTAAAGAAATAACAAAATAATAAGTATCTTTGATTATATACTTGTCTAGATAGAGCAATGCAAACAAATGACGCGCTAAAACTGTCTCGAATTACGTGATATGTGTGAGTACCGCTCGTGTACTTATTGTCGTCAAACTGTCAAAGTATGCGTGTTTAGGGATGCCTGCTCCAAATTATTAACCTACCTTTTCTCCATTATTTAATATGATGAAAGTTAAACAAAACAGGTAAAATTAAATAATTATTTTGTTTATTTTAGTAACAACAAAAAATACAATGAAAAATATAAGTAGTAATTTATAGATCAAAACCCATCTCTTTGTGTTTGTTTTCAGAATAGTTTTCTCTTTGATTTTATTGTCTGGCTACTTTAAGGTAAGTTGTCATTTACTGATCAAATATATAATGTAATTTTTAAAATAATAACGTTCATCTGATCAAAAGATTATGTAATGCTATTTGTATTTTGTCTCCCATAGTTTCGTGAAATCTCCCTAGTAATAAACTGACAACACTGGCTAAATCAGACTAACCTACAAAGTAACGAATTAAAAATCGTGTTTTCTTATAATAATAGTGGTTAAATAACAAAACCTACCGATGAAAAGTGATCTTGGTGTTATTATACAATTTGCCCACATAATTGCGACACAGTCTGACGGCACAAACCGGCATAATTAATTATTTTTCGTGAACACTTTACCCTTACCTATGTGTTCCAAATGACACTGACGTAAGAAAGAAGCGGGTCTACCAATTATAGTAGACTTTATTTGAGCCGTTCAGGTAGTGTCAATGTGGCATCTAGACAAGTATATAATCAAAGATAAGTATCATAATAAAACACCAACAGAAATTATAAAATGGGTAATGAGATTTTGTCATGTAATGGCCGTAACCAGTATGATTAAGCAAAAGGTAATTGTCAACACTTACTCAATACGGGGTTAACACTGAAGCTAGTTTTATTTTTTAAAGCACACACTCTGTGTTCTTTTTGATTCAACTAATTTTATAAAGGTACACGTAAAATGACACGCTAAGTATGTAGGCAAGATACTATGGAGCGAGTGTACGTGTAATCAGCTGCGATGTCCGATCGCCAATGCCCGTCCGGTGCGTTGATAAAAGCTCGAGTGGTGTTGGATCTTAATAATTCCTTATTTTTTATATATGTGTGACTACCGCCACACGGAAAGTTATCGAGTTGAAATGTAGTGCAATGACTAGTCGATTTTTCAATATCTTTACGTTAATAATAATTATATAACTATAGTCATATATTAGGTTTAATTTATCTTATTAATATTATCGCCTACAATGTGTTTGATAACAGTTTGTTACTTTTTTTTAATTATTAGGTAGTCAAGTTTTTGGAAGCGTTATGACGTTTAAAAAAAAGAATATGAATACGTGTGAGCAGAAGCGGATGCTCTCATGTAATGTCTAATAATCCTATCGGTTACATGTTTCGACTTACTGCTACTTAAAGTGCTAAATTAACAGAAATGCATGGAACTTTCTGGAAGGGCCACCCTAAACTGCAATCGTGCATTTCATGCTCTCACAGTGATTACTCGATGCGGTTCAGGTTGCATTACTCCTCCCTCCTCAAGAACGAAATTATCAGAGTTGTTAGGATTCTGATGATTTCGCAGACAGTTTAACAATATGATTTTATATCTAAAAACAAGAAAGATCATAAATCCTAAAGGCAGAATTACATATAGAATTACTGTACCTAAACTAATATTTTTCGTGTCAACCGCACTATCATTTTCACCGTATTTCACTTTGCTCATTTTCACTACTTGAGCTAATTCTTTCAGCTCATCTAGATTTATACCTTTCATATTCACTGCACTGACACTGTTAGTACGTTTTTCAGGCTTCATCTCTGGTAGGGTAATGATTGGAGCTATTGGAAAATTCAGGTGTGTAAGAGAGAATTTGTAATTTTGTAGATGTTGGGCACATGCCCAACGATAACCTTACAAGCATCGTCCAGGGTAACTATGTACCTTGTAGAGACTCGTGGCTCGTGACGTCATCATAGCATTTTCTACTTGCTATAAGGTTATTCTTTATATATAGAATCCAACTTTCGCGGCCAATTCGTTGAACTTTCAAATCTTCAATGTCGACTATATGCTGCTCGCATGCACTAGTATTAGAGTGGAACTTCATCAATTGTTCTTCGCATAATGGCTCTAGATGGGTCAACACATCATCATCGGTACATAAGAATTTGTCTATTATTGCAATCTGTACACAAGCTCTCACGACTGGTAAGTAATCTGAGTCTTTCACCAAAAGGTAGGGATATTTAGGAACTACTATTACAGTTTCGTTTAAATCTGTGTTTTATTATATTATATTGTTGTGGAAGCTTATTCAATTATTGTCGGATATATGTGCAATGGCTAACAACAGTGAACAGCGTCTTACTGTCTTTTATCAGAATGTACGGGGATTGCGAACAAAGACAGATTCGTTCTACCGTCAAGTTTTACTGAATTCCTACGATGTTATTGTTTTAACGGAGACGTGGTTAAACTCGGAGTTGTTTGATGATCGTTATTTAGTGTGGCGCCGTGACCGGGATTATGCTATGACTGGACAAACGAGAGGTGGTGGTGTGCTTATAGCGACACGTAGGGAGTTACCTGTCACTCCACAACCACTCCTACACTCCTCAGCGGAGGATCTTTGGATCAAATTCATCATCTTCCTGCCCTTATCCCATGTTACTTGTGGTCGGCGCAACACGTTTTCTTCTTCCATACCGTTCTGTCCCCTGTCACGCTATCACTGACTCCCTTTTCCTTCATATCACTCCTCACACAGTCCATCCATCTTTTCTTTGGCCTTCCTCTTCCTCTCCATCCATCCACATTTATATTCATAACTCTTTTAGTAACATGCGTTTCATCCCTCCTCATCACATGACCATACCAGGACAAACGGTTTCCCTTCAACTTTTCTGTCACTGGCGCCACTTTCAAACTGCCTCTAATATACTCATTTCTCACTTTATCCAATCTCGTCACGCCGCACATGCATCTCAACATTCTCATCTCTGCTACATGCAATCTCCTTTCATCCATCTTTTTCACAGCCCAACATTCTGATCCATACAGTATGACAGGTCTAATCACGGACTTGTATATTTTACCCTTTAACTTGAGGGGCATCCGTGGATCGCAAGTTGTTCCAGTGACCTGTCGCCATTTCATCCATCCTGAGTTGATCCGGTGCGTTACGTCTCGGTCTATTTCGCCATCACCTTGGAAAAGCTACCCTAGGTACCGGAAGTCGGAGCAGATTGGTATGGGCGCTCCAGCGAGAGTTATGGGCACGGAACTGGAGAGACCGCCAAAATCGCAAAACAAGTATTCTGTTTTGCTTCTGCTCAATTTCAGGACAACACTCTCCAGTCTGCGCCACCATACCTCCAATCTGCTCTGGACCTCTAGGCCACTCTCGGCAACCAGCACAATGTCATCGGCAAACAGCACACACCAGGGTGCCTCTTCCTGTATGTCCGACGTCAGAACGTCCATTATCAACAGGAAGAGGTAGGGACTGAGGGCCGACCCTTGGTGCAAGCCGACCGCCACACTGAATCTGCCAGTATTGCCCACTGTAGACCTAACTTCGGTACTGCATCGACTGTACATCGCTCTGATCAATTCTACGTACTTGCCAGGCACTCCTTTCTTCTTAAGAGCCCACCACAAAACCTCACGAGGAACCCGGTCGTATGCCTTTTCGAGGTCAACGAACACCATGTGCAAGTTTTTATGTGCACCTCTGTATTTCTCGCACAACTGGCGGATTGCGAAAATGGCATCCGCTGTACCACGACACGGCATAAAGCCAAATTGGTTCTGGGATATTTCACTCTCTTCTCTCAGCCGCATTTCAATAACTTTCTCTATAGTTGTTGCACTCCAGCACATCACCTTTGTTTTTAAAGATGGGCACTAGTGAACTATTGCACCAATCATCAGGTATGGCTTCTTCCCGCAGCAATTTATTGAAGAATAAAGCCAACCACGTCCATCCATTTACGCGCAATACCTTCCATACTTCAACTGGTATTCCGTCCGGACCAACTGCCTTTCCATTCTTCATTCCATTTACTGCTACTCTTACTTCATCCATACTAACCATTCTCACTAACCCCTCATTCACAGATTTACTTTCTAACACACCAGTCCAGTCATTTTCCTCATTCATCAGTTTTTCAAAGTAGTCCTTCCACCTATCCTTAATTTTTTCATCATCAGACAGAATCATTCCAACTTCATCATCATACATCTTATCTTACGAATATCTCTCGCCTTTTTCTCCCTAGCTCTAGCAAGCCGGTACAGGTCTTTTTGGCCTGCTGCACTATCCAGCGTGTCGTATATTTTATCGAGAGCTTTTGCTCTCGCTATAGCCACGGTTTTCTTGGCTTTTATCTTCACAGCTTCATACTCTCTCTTTTTTTCAGCTTTCAAACTAGCGTTTTCCTGTTTTACACCTTGCCATTCCTTGAATTTTTTCTTCTTTTCCTTTAACACATTTTGTATTTCACTTGTCCACCACCATGTATCCCTATCTATCGTGCCCCTTCCTTTCGTTTCTCCCAAAATAACCTTCGCTGCACTCCTAATACAACCAGCAATATCCTTCCAACTTTCATTTACACTTCGATCTTCCATGTCTCCCATTTCTATCATTTTGTCTACTACTCGCTCTCGAAACTTCTTCGCACAATCATTCTTCTCTAGCATATGCCTTTTATTTTAGGAGGATTACGTTCTTTGCTTTTTATGCTCTGCACTTTTACCTCTTGTACCATAATCAGTAGTCTATGCTGGGAAACCAAGTCTTCTCCTGGCAATACCTTGCAATTCTTGACGTGATGTATGCTGTTGCGTCTGACGAGAAAGTAATCTATTTGGGTTTTGTGGTTACCGCTTTTGTAAGTTATCAGATGTTCGTCTCTTTTTTGGAACCAAGTGTTAGCTACTGCCAGGTCAAATGCAGTAGCGGATTGTAGCAGTGACTCTCCCTCGTTGTTGGTACTCCCAAAACCCCATCCGCCGTGAATTCTTTCATAAATCCCTTTCATTCTGCCCACATGTCCATTAAAATCCCCTCCAACTATCAATTCCTCATGCACAGGGATGGTCATCAAGGCTGTGTCAAAATTCTCCCAAAACTTCTCTTTCACCGTTTCATCACTTCCTACCTGCGGTGCATACACACTAACTACATTCAACATCACATTCTCTAACATAAATTTCACAACTATCAATCTATCATTAATCCTTTTTACCTTCATCACGTTTTCTTTCAAATTACTGTCTAACACTATTCCCACACCATTTCTTAAAACGTAGAAAAACTTGTATCCTTCACCTATTTCCCTGGCCTTGGTTCCCTCCATTTAGTTTCTTGTAAGCAGGCTACATTTATTCGTCTTCTTTTTAATACATCCGCTAACTCTCTGGCCCTTCCAGTCATAGTCCCAACATTCCAACTTGCATACCTCAATCTTATTTCCCGAGCTCGCTTCTTACGTTGCCCCCGCCCGGGGTGGTGCAACAACCCTAGTCCATTTCCCACCGGAGCCGGGTGCTGCCCCTGCGCGTCGCCTGTGGGGTACGCCCTAATCCTATCGCGCATTCCATTTATGCCAATCATGTTGCAGAGGGTTTGGCAAATATTTTACGGTCGGCCGCCAGCCTGACACCAACCCTCCTTGGGAATGCTGTTGTTGGTGGTTTAACCGCCACGAAGTGTCTGGCCGAACAATAACTATGTCTCCTACCGTCGCCCTTAAGGCCTTTCACAATGCCTGACTGATTGCCATTGCAGCCGAGACAGATCCTGTGCGCAATGCAGGAAGCAACTGCAAGACTTAAGTGCCAAAACACTTAAGCCCCTCTCTACCAGGTTTAGCCCGCGAGTCGACGTGGTTACCGGGGTGTGGCCGCTGCGTGCAAAACAGCTACTTGGAGCCACTGGTGAGAGTTTGTAAGCTATCAACGATTTTAACTAAACATTCCGACGCCTTAGAAAAGGCCGACTGGCTGGAATTCGACGCTAACACCCTACTACACCTAAATTACGGCTCAAAAATTCGAAGTCACGAGAATACGTAAACTTATATATTTGCACTGTTTACTTGTGTAAACAAAACAAAGGGTTTTCGTTTTCGGAACAGCTAAATAACTTCCTGTCCAATTTGAACCACACAGCTCTGAATAAAACTACAGATGTGTTTTTAGTTTTAGGTGATTTTAATATGAGTGGAATCTCGTGGACTTTATCTAATAGCTTTTCGTTAGTCCCATTGAACCCCACCACTAGTGACGAATGTTTGTTCGCGGACGAATTATGTACGCTGGACTTCGGACAGTATAATGGTGTAGCTAATGGGTACGGGAAGCTGTTAGACTTAGTCCTCTCAAATAATTTAGCCTGTGTTAGTGAGTGTGTTGACCCTCTAGTGCCTATTGATCCCTATCATCCTGCGTTGTTAATCAATATTGACATCTTTGAAATACCTCCCATTGACCATGCACCGCGGTTGCGATATATCTATAACAAAGGCGATTTTGATTCCATAAATAACGAGATTTCTGGCACTAATTGGAAACATGAGTTTTCAATACGATCATTGGATGAGTCGGTTGAGTACTTTATAGACACTATAAAACATTTTCAAAACAAGTATATAACACAAAAGCTAGTAAATAATACAAAATACTCAGTCTGGTACAGTTCATCGCTCGTCAAAACAATTAAAAAAAAATACAAGTAACTATCTAAAAAAAATTAAGACGTATGGCAATAAAACTGACGAGTTAACTTTTAAATATTTGCGTGACAGAGTCAAGACTATGGAAGCTTCGTGTTATAAATGTTATCTTAATCAAACTGAAAAATCTATTAAAGATAACCCCAAACACTTTTGGACCTTTGTTAAAAATCGCTACAACTCAAATACTATACCTAATACATTAAATTATAACGATGAATCATTACTCACTGGAGATTCTATTTGTGAGGCATTTTCGTCTTATTTCATGTCGACTTTCCTCAACCCCACTTCATCTAATACTCCCAGTCCACCTCCTGTTTTCCCTTTCGATACTAACAGAACTTCATCTGATATTTGTCACATAGAAGTGAATGTTGATCCTGTGACCGGTTTGCTTCGTAACTTGGATCCAACTAAAGGTGCAGGCCCTGATAACATATCGTCTAAATTTCTAATTAAATGTGCGCCTTCCATTGCCCTACCTATCTCAATTTTGTTCTCCATGTCTTTGACTCAGGGTGTTGTCCCCAAAGTATGGAAATCTGCTTTTATTACGCCCGTACATAAAAAGGGGGCTAAAACAGAGATTACTAATTATAGGCCTATATCTAAGCTGTGCATTATAGCTAAAATATTTGAGAGGATTGTCTATAACCAGTTATATCCCGCCCTTGCTAGCTCGTTCAACTCCTTTCAGCACGGATTTTTAAAAGGACGGTCTACCACTTCTAACTTGATTTTATTTAATGATTTAATTACGGATGCTATGGATACCGGTAAGCAGGTCGATGTGGTTTACACAGATTATAGCAAGGCATTTGATCGAATCGATCACGATACCCTGATAAGGAAGCTAAGCGACATAGGCATCCGTGGGGATCTCTTGAGGTGGTTCTCTTCTTACGTTGATAACAGAACACAAGCAGTTGTACTCAATAATTATATGTCTAGTTGGGTAATCGTGCCCAGCGGAGTGCCTCAGGGTTCGTTGCTCGGTCCTTTATTGTTTGTAGTCTGTGTGAACGACATCGACCAGTGCATCCATTCATCCAAACTACTATGCTTTGCCGATGACATGAAAATCTTTGCCACTATTTCAACGCTCGAAGATAGACTAGCACTTCAGGCCGATTTGTATCGGCTCGAAGAGTACTGTCGGGCTAATAAACTTGATCTCAACCCATCCAAGTGCTCGGTGATGACTTACACTAGAAAACGTGCAGTCCTAGCCACTACTTACACTTTGGCGGGCCAGATCTTGCCAAGGTGCAAAACTATACGTGACTTGGGCGTCCATCAAGACAGTAAGTTAATTTTTGACACACACATTGATGCAATTGTCAAAAAAGCTTCTAAACTTCTTGGGTTTATAATGCGTCTTTCTAAGTGTTTTACAGATGCTAAAACACTTAAAATACTGTATTGCACTTTTGTAAGAAGTCAGCTAGAGCAAGGGCGGATTTAGGGGGGGGGGGCACGGGGGCACGTGCCCCCCCCAGACGGTATTTTGTGTACTGTGGAGATTCCATCACAATACACACTTAGAAGCAAATAATTAATCATTATCAGAGGTGTTAAAATATATGAATAAAATAACAGAAATAAACTATTCACCGCTGCACTGGAGGATGTCTTCAAGGTTCTGGACTGGAGAGGGCTAGGCATCAACGTCAACGGCGAGCACAACTCAGTAGAGCTTCCGAAATAATGGTTCCAAAAATTTACATGGACAAACCAAGGTAATGTTGAACGCCCATGTCGCACCCACTGCTATCAAAGTTAGTGGCTCCACAGCCGAAGCTGTGGACGACCATGTCTACCTGGGCCAAACGGTCCAGCTAGGCAGGTCCAACCTCGAGAAAGAGGTCAACCGTCGAATCCTACTCCGCCGGGCAGCATTCGGGAAGCCGCGCGGTATCTTCTCGTTCAACATACCACTGTGTCTCAAGTCCAACCTATGGCTCAGAGACGTGGTCGCTCACAATGGGCCTCATCAGAAAGCTTACAGTCACCCGAAGGGCAATGGAGAGGGCCAGGCTCGCAAGAGAACCAGAGTTACCGACATAGCCTGAGGAATTGCCAAACTTAAGTGGCAGTGGGCAGGGCACATTGCTCGCAGAACAGATGGCCGATGGGGCAAAAAAGTTTTGGAGTGGCGACCGCGAACCGGAAGACGTTGCGTTGGAAGGCTTCTCACCAGGTGGGCCAATGACCTGGTGAAGTTTGCGGGGATCCGCGGGATGCGGGATGCATGGGACCGATCGATATGGCAACGCTTGGGGGAGGCCTATGTCCAGCAGTGGATGTCTTTCGGCTGACATGATGATGAACATAAAGAACATGAGTGAAACTCTCGTCTTTTATAAACGTTCCTATACATACTTGAACTTGTAGAATTTCAATATTTAGCTCCTGGCATACCTAGAAGCAAACGATATCCTTAGTAACCGCCAATACGGCTTCCGCCGAAATCGGCCTACTGGGGATCTTCTAGCGTAGGCCATCGAGAGGCACGGGGAAACGCTTGCCGTCTCCCTCGACATGTCGAAGGCTTCTGATTGGGTCTGGCACGAAAGACTTATTGGTAAGCTTCCTTCATTCGGTCTGCCCGGTGGCCTGTGTGATTGGATTGCAGACTTCCTGAGAGATCGGTCCATTCGAGTAGTTACCGAAGGCTGCTCGTCGGACCAATTAGATATTAATGCCGGGGTCCCTCAGGGGTTGGTACTCTCAGCAACTTTATTCTTGCTTCACATTAACGATCTGCTAAAACCTACCTTTGGGTACCATTGTTGTTGAGAGATACTTGTCCAATGCTCATGCTACCGAGCTTCAGATCCAGTCTTTCCGGGAGGCCATGGTGGCGCGCTTAAACCTGTCCTTGCAGGCAGTCTCCGATTGGGGTGACCCAATCTGGTCAGGTTTAATGCTGCTAAAACCCAGGTGTGTCTTTTTTCCGCTAAAAAGAGCCAATTTCACCCGGCTCCAACTTTCCGAGATGTGACTGTGCCAATAACTGACCATCTTGAGCTTCTTGGCGTTACGTTGACATCGACTCTCAATTTTGGCCCATACATTGAGGCAAAGGCTCAGCTGGCTTCCAAAAAGCCGGGGATCCTTGAAAAGATGAGAAGGTACTTCACGCCAGAACAGCTGCTCAGCTTGTATCAAGCGCAAGTTCGATCATGCATGGAGTACTGTTCTCATCTCTGGGGCGGATCTGCCAAATACCAGCTTGATGCACTAGAGTCGATCGAAAAGCAGGCCAAGAGGCTGGACTGGTTAAGTCGAAGCTCCAGAGCCTAGATCATCGTCGCCGAGTTGCCAGCTTGTTGGTTTTTTATTGGTTACAATTCGGGGAGTGTGCGATGGAATTGCATGATCAAATTTTCCGCCCAGCCCGTTTCAGCATCGTACTAACAGACGTACGGCGATGCTCCATCGGTACATGGTGGACATCCCACCCATACGCCCTAAACGAATACTTTTATTACAGCAAGGAGTGGAATTCCCTGAGTCTGTGTTTCCCGATAGCTACAATCTAGGGGTCTTTAAGTCAAGAGTGAATAAGTTACTTCTAGGCAAGCGTGCTCACCGTCGACCTTATCATTGCTTACCACCAGGTGAGTTATTGGTCAAGCGTGAGCCTATTATTAATAAAAAAAAACATGTAACTAGTATAGTACTTCAAGTTTATTTCTGACAGTTATTGTTGATTTTTTTGCCCATCCGCCCCTTGTGCCCCTCCCAGAAAAAAAATCCTGGATCCGCCCTTGAGCTAGAGTATGCGTCTCAGATATGGAATCCACGTTATCATAAATACATTGACCGCATTGAAAACATCCAAAGACGTTTCATAAAATATCTTTGTTTTCATCAAAAGATTCCATATCAGTTAACCAATTATCTGGGACTCTGTAAAAAGTATCATCTGCTACCACTGGTAGAACGATGTAAGATTGCTGACTGTTTATTCTTGCTGAAAATTCTTAATAACAATATTGATGTGCGGGACGGACGTGATCGTTCAAGGCCGCAGGCACTCCGGAGGTTGTAAGGCTCCAGCTCGAACGCGTTGACGCCCCTTGCACCTATAGTTCGTTGTCTTCGAGCAAATACCGACCCTGCAGTGGTTGGAAGGCTGCCAAGTATGTTGAGGGGAAGGCGTGATGTCCAGTTCAATGAAAGACTTCAGTTTTCATGACCAAAAGCGACGCTTCTTCATGGTCTTCGTTACGCAAATTGACGTGGATTCGAAGTAATGAGAAATAATGGCTACAAATTGGATGGTGCCTCTGTGCACTATCCTCCCACCGAACTCGACCGTAACGAGGACCTCAAATTAACGTGCGCGCATAAACTTTAATTAGCAAAATAATTATTACATCTATTCGCTAGAAACCGACAGAAACTCCCCTTCTACTGAACCGATTTCGATGAGACTTGTGTCTCTGGATAGGTCTCGAGAAGACCTTCCCTCCGGACCTTGGTCCAGGTCCATAGCTGCTACCTTCAGGGTGCTCTTGCGTGGAGAACGCCTAATAAGGGGAAGTTCTGTCAATTTGTAGCTTTACACGCTACTTTCTAATGCAATGGTGCACTTTAGTGCCAGGGTACCAGCGAGGGACTTGTAGTTCCACAGCTTCATCTGTCACCTTCACGGCCACAGCCACGTGAAAGTGCGAAAACATAGCTTCTGTGCCTGTTTTCGGCA
Organism: Orthosia cruda; assembly: GCA_964057195.1. Lineage (NCBI taxonomy): Eukaryota > Metazoa > Arthropoda > Insecta > Lepidoptera > Noctuidae > Orthosia > Orthosia cruda. The sequence continues at coordinate 53,567,222 of OZ059829.1, read as the reverse complement.
TATTAAGCGAGTTTGTACTCGAGCTGGTGGGCGGATCCGCATTCACCAACCATCATCGGATAGCCCTTGCGATGGGCCATCCCATGGTGGAAGTCCCGTGGATACAGCTCCAACCCTCGATCCAGTATTCACTCTGATGTGGTCGACGATGCGAGAAAACCATGGAACCTCTTACTTTATTAAGTCGGTTAGTTCCCCAACCACCACAGCTCCTTCCAAAAATGTGGTTGGGAAGCTGGAGAATTGGGCTATCGAATGGTGGTACCCTGATGGGTGTACCACCAGCCCTTCTGGGACTTTTGATGCCGGGAAGCGGCCGAAATAGAAAATATCGTGTTGTTTCACGGCTTTAACGCCTCTGTGTGTGTATGTGTAGCTATATATTAGCTTTGTATTGTGGCTGAGTCCAGGCGTGTGCCCGAGGGTCCCCAAAGGTAATGCTTCAGATAGCATATCAATAGTCCTTCAGGCACCAAGTGTGTCTGAAGGTAGTGGGCCCTCTGGCAGACGCGCAGAAACGTCCATGCTGGCACATACAGACATATTATTTCAAGTAAGCAAGATCTACGAGTATGTACTAGAATTACACAGACGCCATCTATATATAGGGCCTGGACACAGTTCCAGGTTACCTAGAAGCGCTAAATCGCTTATAACGAAATTTCTATTTACTTACTTGAGCAAAAATGCATGTATTTACCATCTCAGAGTGAAACTGTTTTAAACCTGGCTATGTACTGTTATCATGTACAGTTTTTCAGTCATAGCACCAAGGTATACTATCTAGAACACCTAGATGGTGTTTCCTAACAAAACAAATGTGTAAGGAAAATAATACGATTGGTAGGTGGGCAGAGCGCACCTATCGATACTTGCGACCCAGCCATTTTAGGGGGGTCCAAAATAAGTAAACAAATATTTTTTATTTGCTTAAATTACTACTTACACACTATATCTAAATATCAACTATAATACTACTAGATAACCGCATTTTGCGTACTATAAGCTATTATAAAGCCCTTAAAACACTATTCTAAAATACCAAATTTGCCTGCTTACGCGCCAGACTATATATATCACGAGTCGCCATCTGACTGCTGGCCTGCCATCGCCGCCGAGCGGACGTCTCGCTGCCGCCCGCCGCTCTCGCCGCCCCCACCGCGCGCCCCGCCGCGCCCCTCTCTCCGACTCGTCGCGCCACTGCGTGACGTTACTGCGGTCGCCGCGTCTCCGCGCGCCACCCACAGGTGTCGCTACTAGTAACTTCGGTTAAATGATAAATGATTTTATTTCTGTAAGTTGGTTTATACAAATACTTTTACATGTCGAACATATTTTTTTAAACTAGATGAGGTCGGCGTTTCCTATCTGACTACTCTGAGAAGAAAGGCCGAAACAAACTCAGAGGTCACAGTCTCTTTTAAAGTCCAGACAAAATATTGGTTAGATCATGTGAAGACCATGTAGACTGATGTCTGAAATGGTATTTTGAGGAAAGAACCAGCCAGATTGAGTGGACCTGTCCAGTCAGTGCACGCATTTGTCAATAACCGAGCAGCTCAACTCAGAATTTAAGGAGCTCAACGATTCGACGAACAATACCAAAGAAAGGACATTCGGGTAGGCCGCATAAACTACTCAAACTGCCAGACCATGATTAAAAACTAAGATAAATTTAAATAAAAAAGAATGATCCACATAGTCTTCACACTCACAATAATTAATATAAAATAATATAATACTTTAAAAAGTAAATATTCTTGTCATTGCAAGAAAACCAAAAAAACAACAACAAAATTCACGGTGCAAAATATAATAAAAAAAACAAAATTAATTGGAGCAGCTCAATCCCAAGCCTTTTTGTCTTCAAGGTAATCTTTAGTTGTATAAAACGCTTTCTGGCACAACTTACGTTTAATAAAAGATTTGAATTTATTAAGACTTAGATGTTGTACGTGGCTTGGAAGCTTATTATAAAAGCGTACACATTGACATCTAAACGAGCCACCTATTTTCTTGAGCCTTGTTGTAGGTACTACAAATTTGTGGTGTTTTTGGTTAAAACTAGCTACAAATTTGTTGGTGTTGTGGTGTTTTTGGTTACTAATAGGGACATCTTTTTTTGGCCCTTTCCGGGTTAAAACCACGACTTAGTGGTCCTTGGTGGATACCTAACGGTGTTAACGAAGCCAAGTGGAGTGGTGACCCGCCCACTCGCCAAGTCCCGTCTGGACACGGCAGTCAGAAGGAGTCGGGAGCAGGGTAGTTGGCCTTGGTAGATAGCCTAGTCAACCCCTGTCTCTGCCCCACAGCGATTCACCTGGCACGGTCGGGTGTCTCAACCCCGACGTGCCAGACTTTCGGTACACAGGAGGAGGGTGGCCCACCTTCGGTGGGTTCACCGGTACCCTAGGACCCCTGCCACCCAATAAGATTGGTGGCAGGGGTCCTAGGTGGCAGTTTTAGATTTTTCTCTTCTCCTTGTTCTGGCTCTATTGACAACGATGCATCCCGTTGAGGTGTTAATAGAGCTCGTCAAGGACTTGATGTCGGACGATCCCAGTCCGCGTCATGAAAGCCAGTCCCGTTTCAAGATTATTCTTGCCTCCCTTGCCAGATGTGCACCTTACAGTGCCCCTGTCCCCCCGCCCTATTCTGACATAAGTCATCTCCCAGAAAATGTGCAATACGCCATTAAAACAATTAAGGAGAGGTTCGCTCAGGACTGTCATATCCGAGGTAGACTTGCCACTCTTTTTGGCACAGTTTTAGAAGCCCTAGTACCAAACATAAATCCGACCGTGGATGATGTACTGGAACCCGAACCTAGCATGGCCCCCGTGCCATGTGAGGAGAAGGACTCTCCCAGATCACCCTCCCCACCCGTCAGGCCCACTTCCGGGCCTAGATCACCCACCCTTTCCCAGGGAGAGGTTCTTAGAAAGCCAGATCCAATTCCCTCTGAGAGAGACCGTAGCCCTCTAAAGCCCCAGACTTCGGCTACTAAGCCTCCTCCTCGTAGGAAGTCCGACCGTCTTCAGTACAAAAAGTACAAGGAGCGCGTAGCCGCTTTCCACGCAGATACTAGGTCCAAATCCAAAACTTGGGCCGATGAGGAAGGTGACTCTCCCATCGATATGGACACAGCCCTCAGTACCGACGATGAATGGGCAGCAGTAGCTGACCACATCGATCAGGTGTTAGAAAATCCCCCAATTGACCCCAATAACCCCGATTTGTCAGAGGACTATGCCACCATGTCCTCTTCTTCTGACTCTGATGACAGAGACTTCATAGTCCACTCTGGAGGAAAGAGGAAAATGAGGAAAAGTCCCCCTCACGGTACCAAGGCCAAAAAGCCAGTAGCTAAGACCTCTCCCCAGCCAGTTCTGCCGCCGGCCTTGCCCGACAGGCAACCCTCCCCCGCTCCCGCCCCCGCTAGTCCTTCTCAGCGGTCAAACCGCTCGCCCAGCCCTATGTTAGTAGTAAATACTACCACTAGGAAGCCTCCTCCTCCACCCATTTATCTTCAAGATAAAGGGAAATGGAGCGACATATCAAGCGCCTGTGTAGCGCGTAAAATTAATTTCACCAAGGCCACTGCATGCCAACAAGGCATCAGAATTCAAGTCCCCACTCCCAGTGATTATCGAGGTTTAACTAGTTTTTTCAAAGACAGGAAAGTATCTTTCCATACTTACTCCCTTCCGGAGGAAAAGTATACTAGAGTAGTCATAAAGCGCGTTCCGAAGGAGATCCCGACGGAAGAAATCCGAGAGGATTTACTAGCGCAAAAAGTCCCTGTGTCAGAGGTCCACCGATTGCACAAAGCAAGAGGCGGAGATCTCTACGACATGGTCCTTGTCGTGTGTTTCCCCTTCGAGGGTCACAATCCTATTTTTAATGTCAGGACCGTATGCAACTTGTCAGGCATTTCCATTGAAAAGCCATACCGTCCCCATCTCGTTGGTCAGTGTCACAACTGCCAACTCTACGGTCACTCTCAGACTAATTGCTTCGCGCCTCCCAGGTGCGTTAAGTGCATGGGAGAGCACAGTACAAAGGACTGTTCCCGTCCAAAGGACCGATCACAATGCACGGAGCCTCCCAGCTGCGTGCTTTGTGGACAAGTCGGGCACCCGGCTAATTACCTTGCTAGCCCAAAAGCCCCTAAACTTGCGCCTAAAATGGCCAGGCGTAAAGACGCGCGCCAAGCGCGCCAAGCCCCTACCACTCAACCCCCCCCCAGACTAGCCCCTCAGAGGCCTTCACCCTGGGGTAAGCTGAACCACCAAAGTGTGGCTCCTCAGTCTTGCTCCCAGCCAATTCCAGCGCTGATGGCTACTCCCATCGCAGCGCCAATTATTATCCCCGACTCAATGCCCCCCGTGGCCCCCCTATGGCCGCCCCTATGACCGCACAAAGCCAGAAAGCCAGAAGGTGGCTTCCACCACCCCTGCTGCTAAGTGCCAGCCCCCTGTCGCCCCCTCCGGGCAAAAGCCATATATATGCGTCGCTAAAAATATAATTAGCGCGTACTCCATTTTTATGACCCCTCAAGCCCGTGCTCTGGATACTGAAATCCGGAATGCGGGCTCTCTCCTTCCCGCTGAATGCGCCAACCTCTTTTCGAGGTATGAGTCCATCACTAAGGAGCTCGATAGCCTTGTCTACAAGGACGGTCAGTGGGTTCGTAAATAGTACGAACCCTCCGTTCATACAAAATTAATTTACATATTCGTTCCGTCCTCACCGCAGAGGCTCGTCGCGTAATCCTTTTCGATTCTATAAGCTAGCCCGCGTGCTGAGCCATAGTTAAATGCCAGTCAGATATTATTGGAGTTTCTTGTCCGTTCTTCTCCACGTAGGCTTTGCCGAACGGATGGTAGAATCACTTTATCAGATCCGGCCTTTGCCATCCCCCAAGCGACGCCCTGAGCCGAGGTCCGACCCTGGGGTAGCCCTTAGTGCTGTCGCTTTAGGTTTAGAAATTTTAAGCCTGGCCGGAGGCTACATAGCTTAGTCTCCACAGGTTAGTCCGGTTAAGCAGTGGACGGCTACTTTGGCCGAACTGCGAGACGCCACGAATTAAAAAAAAAAAAAAAAAAAACTTACTGCTCATTTCGAACTAAACGGTCGTGGCGACCGGTCGTTTTACGGTTTTTCTTTCCGTAACTACCGCATTTAGTATGTATGTAATGATTCTAATTTACTTGTTAGACCCCATATTAACTTAATACATACTGATATCTCAGATTAAGTAAAAAAAGGTAGATCCCGCACGGCCTATAGTTTAGGTGAAGCCACAAAACTCAGCCGATTCTTGTAAACACACGCGCTCACGCACACACAAGCAATAAAACTACGCTGATTTTGTTAGTATCTCACGGACCGTCGTGCAATAACTTTGCCTTAAAAATGCCGTCCTGTGTTGTCAAGTGGTGCAAAAACAACACCATAGTAAACAAGAAGTCTTTACGAATATCGTTTCATACGTAATTACACGCAGAACTATTTGTATTTTTGGTTTTCCAACATAATTTTGAGGTTATTCGGAACAGATAATGTTTTTTCCCGAAAATGACATTTTGGGAGTATGTTGCCAGTAATTCTTATTTCTAATTGCCCAAAATGTGGGTAAGTTGGCAAAGTCAAACAAAAATAATTAAGTTGACCTAATTAATGTTTATTTTCTATTTAAATCACATGATTTTATGTATTATACATTAACCAAAGTCAAGGTAAATATTTAGTTCGTAACTAATTCATTTTTGTATAAATTCATGAGTACCTTCTATTTTGCTATGAAATATTATGGTTTTAGGTTTCCAACGAAAAAAATAATAAGAAACGAATAGGTAAATGCTATAAGACTGAGCCAAAATCAACCACAATGGCAGCCATCGTCGTCTAGTGTGGTTTGTTCAGACCATTTTGAGAAGACGACGACGATTAGTAATAGAAAAATATTTAAACATAAGACTGCATCATATTTGTAAAATGCGTACTTTGACGATGACACTGGGTTCTAAGCGCCAAAAATTTTAAAAGCTCATACAGCATAAAGGGCTTTAGACTACAGGACTCGTTCATGGTACATATACGTATGTACATAAAAAATATGATTATGTTAAAATACACAAAAAGTACCTACAACCTATTTCTGACATGCAGTCATAGGCATTTTTCTCAAATTCAACAAAAACGACCTTGAAGTAGATACCTCCGTTAGCACGACAGAAATAGGTCACCTTGTTTCAATCTTTTTTAAAGTTCACTAAGTTTGTTAGTATTCTGTTATAAGTTAATGCTCTATTTTGTACTTATTTAAAACTTATACTTTTCATTCCATCTGAAAAAGTTTATTTTTAATTCCATGGAATAGTTTGTTTTAGTAATAAACATGTTTTACATAAACTTTGTTGTATTTTTAGTAAAAAAAACTTGTTCTGGGCTGCTCGGTGTTCTTACACACGAGCGACTGCACGCGTTTATTAAAAACAAACAGACAGATTTCCTTTCACATTTGCATATAAAGTACTTACTTAAAATTATGAAATTAATATTTAATCCCATTTAAATAATTTGAGGGACTTTTTGTTTAAAAAGTGTCAACACTCTAGTGACTCACACATAGTTAAAAAAGTGGCTTCACCTAAACTATAGGCCGTGCGGGATCTACCTTTTTTTACTTAATCTGAGACTGATATACACTAAAACATAATGTTTAGTGCCTCAAAAAGGCGAACGAATTCTATGTTCGATAAAACTATAAAAGAAAAATTCTCGTCTAAAATTGTTTTTTGGATCGCCTCTAGTTGTGCACCGCTACGGGCGTATTTCTCACGCTGAAATAAGTTCACCTACCGCACGGACCACCATCATCGCCTACCCTCTATACTGTCGATAGTGAAAGTTCTTCGGGCTTCCACTGTCGGGAGTATCCAGGGCAGGTTTCGTCGCCGCCTAACGGTTGGAGCTCGCGCACAACCGTTATAGTGGTCGCGGAAAACTAGCCCTCCTAGTTTTCATGCTTTCTAGCATATGAGAAGAAAGGAAAAAGAAGATGTCGCCGACAGGCGCCCGCGGCCCTCCGAGCCGCGGCGCCCACAACTCGCAGGATCACCGCCCGCAAACGGACAGGACGTCCTCTCTTCCCAACCTGGGGACCACGACGCAGCCAGCGGACGAACAGCAGCGCAGCCAGCAGGGCAGCACTCCGAGGAGACAAGCCAGGCAGATCACTGCTGAATCACCAGCGTCACCTACATCACCGACTGACAGGTACAGTGCCCCCACAAAGTGTCCCCCGCAATGCGATCGGCCCAATCAAGCTTAATAAGTGGGTCAAGCACCTCGCTTGCGTCTTATGGGCGCAGGGCAGAGGCGGAGGACTCCGAGGATGTAAACACACCTATATCGCCTAACGATTGCATGGACATCGACTCAGATTTTCAGGCAGCCAGGGCTCAAAGGCGACGTAGGAGCCCCGATGACGCTATAGAGGAGGCGAAACGATATTGCCTTGACACACTACGCACACACGAACAACAGAGTGCCAAATCGCCGACGTTCGCTGAAGCTGCGCGACGTACGCCATCACCAAGGATGAATACCGCGCCTACAGTACACAGAAGGTCATCAGGGGTAAGTGAAGTACCATCACCTACCCCCACATCTGATGCGGCCCCCATACCGGCCCCCTGTAGTGTGTAAGACATATGTATGTGAGCTCATGTATTCTAATGTATCAATACGTACCTATATAAACAATTGTACTCTATAATTGGAGGCAGTAATAAAGGATATTCTAATGGAGAGACTTGTTTAACTCATCTCCCCGGACTCACAACCTTACATGGCGACCCTGCCATCCGAGACGGGTGCCGAGTTCGGCCGCGTTACTTAATTATTTGAAAGACAATAATATACTATGATATAAGTGATTATCTTTTGTTTTAAACTGGAGGTTTTTTTATCCTCTAAAATGTGCCGGTCAGATGTACAAAAAGAGGACGTTTTCATAACACAAAGTGCATCGGGTGGTTCAAATTCTGCTTCTATGCAAGAGTACCACTTATCGAACATTAGTCTCGTGATGTTTATAATTTGCACCTTACTTGGAGTAGCTGGACTTTATGCGGTGTATAAACTGTACCGAAATTGTCATTATTCATGGATAAGGAATGAGGTTTTCACACAAAACCTATCACGTTCGTTTCGTCGACCGATCCCGGAGACTCGTGTTTGTTACGAATGCCGCCAGCAGCGCCAGGAGGCGCGCCAGGAGGCGCGCCAGGAGACTCGCCAGGAGACGGGTGTCAGAGGCTAGAAACCGCAGTAAGTGATTAAAGATATATTCAGTGATAAGTGAAGTGATGTGCTATTGTTGAGTGAAACATGAAAAGTTACGGAACGATTAATGGACGAAATGCCAGTTTTTTTATCTTAATTTTTTTATCAATTAGTATTTTTATTTTAGAATTGTCATGTTATCTGTATACCTTTTATGTATCTTATTTGGTTTGGTAATGGCAAATGAGCTTAACTTGTTATATGACCAATTAAAAAATATTGAACATAATTTAATAAAACTAAGTTATCCTAAAAGGACAGAAACTGTTCTGAAACAAAAGTTAAAGGAAGCAACGTTGTTAAAATATCAGTTTGATGGATGTATTAAAACTTTATCGAGACAGATTGAAAGTAAACAACTTAGTACAAGTGTTTTACAAGAAATACAATCATACTGTGATTTATTTGAAAAAACTTATACTCAAATAGAATCATTTTGCTCCAAAACGTACAGTTCTCAACCAAGTGCTCAGAGTACGGTCAAGACTAGAACCGAAGTAGGCAATATGGAGGCTTTTAATTATAGGACTGCCGTGGCTCTATTACCGATTATGAATGGTGATGAAAATATTACGAAAAGTTTAATAGATACCTAGTTACCATAGAGTTATACAGTTCTTCACTCACCGAAGAAGGCAACAAAATGCTAGTTAAGTTTATATTAAAAACCTGATTAAACGAGAGCGCAAAATTAAGATTGTCGACCTCTTACGATAGTTGTGAGTCACTTATAATTGAAATACGTAAACACCTTCTTACAAAGAAGTCTAGTACAACAATACACAAGGAATTGACACAAATAAACCAAAACGGTTCTTCTATAGAAAAGTATGGATCCAAGGTCGAACAGCTTTTTGTGGATTTGACGGTCGCGCAAGCAGGTGGTGATCAAACTGCACATAAAATATTACGCCCTCAAAATGAGAAGATTGCAATAAAAGTTTCATTGATGGCTTGCGAAACCGCGAAATCCGCACTATTTTGGCAGCGCGTAATTATGATACCTTGAAAGATACAATAAGAGCAGCCAAGGATGAGGAATTGTCATGCAGTCGGCAAAATTCCGACGCTTCTGTTTATGTCGGATACCAAGGCAGATCATTTAATAATCGCGGATATAGTTACAATAATAATATACGCCCTAATCGTTCAAATAACAATCGATTTATTCAGAGAGGGAATAGTAGAGGTTATTTTCATAATCATAGGCATAACCAAAGAATTCAACAACAGTTTAGCAATAACCGTGGTCAAATGCGGGGTTCATCTCGCGGTAGGCCTGGACGGACTTTTACGCGCAATGGTAATGTGCATGTCATAGAAAATGCCATGAATAGTATCGATTTAACTGACCAGAATCGAACTCCCCAACCTACAGAAAGACACATTACTGAACCATTACAGTTTTTTCGATAATCATTTTATATTTGCTTGTAACAATAACAGCTCGGTGGAATTCTTAATACAGGGTGCCAAATATGGATTACTTATAGATTCAGGAGCATCACTATCAGTATTGAAATATGAAACTGTGGCACGTTGGAATATGCCAGTCCAAACGGAATGCATTTACATAAATGGCATTGGGGGCAAAGTGCGAACTTCAGGCTACGTTTATGTTACATTGATCGCAAATGGACAGGAATTTGTAAACAAATTTTACATTATGCGCACCTTACCTGGTTTACAACATGGTATAATTGGCAGAGATTTTATGAGCAAATATGGCGCTATTTTGAATTTTGAAAATAATACGATAACTTTAAAGAAACATGAAAATAGTATAACCCTGCCCATGATTAATAGTTCGTTAAATAAAACTTGCTTTTTAAGTATACCACCGAGATGTGAGAAAATATTTATGTTAGACAGTAGTTTTAACGAAGACTGCGTAATATTACCGTATCAATAATGCGACGGAGTTTTTATAGCCGGAAGTATTTGTAAACCAAACAATGGACAAATTAGTATACAAATATTAAATACTCGTGAAACACAAGTAGATATTAACTATTTCAGACCGGAAATACATTTATTATCAGACTATGACATCAGTCACTTTGGAAAAGATAGTAATATTGATGTAGAGAGAGTACGTACAATGTTTTCTCTTTTAAAATTAAGCCATCTAAACAATGAAGAAAGGTCATCAATCGAAAACATATGTGCTAAATTTTCGGATGTGTTTCATCTACCAAACGATAAGTTATCTACCACTAACCTATACGAACAAAGTATACTGTTAAAACCGCATGTAGATCCAGTTTATACTACAGTACAGGTTACCCTTTTCACAGCGTAAGGAAATTTAAACACAAGTTAAGAAAATGCTTTCTGAAAATATCATTGAACCAGCAAAAAGTGAGTGGTCAAGCCCAATTTTGTTGGTACCCAATAAATCTGATGATAATTCTAAGAAATGGAGGCTGGTTATTGATTTTCGAAAATAAAACACTAGAATTTTAGGCAATAAATTTCCACTCCCGAATATTAACGATATTTTAGATTCTTTATCCGGTTCAATGTATTTTTCACAATTAGATTTATCACAAGCGTATTACCAGGCAAAATTACAACCAGAAAGTATACGGCATTCACTACGCCATCAGGCCAATATCAAATCACCCGATTACCTATGGGATTAAAAATTAGCCCAAGTACATTTTCTCGTCTTATGACAATTGCCATGTCTGGACTTACATACGACAAATTATTTGTCTATTTGGATAATTTAATCTGTTTTGGCCGTAACTTACAAATTCACAATAAAAATCTTATAGATATTTTAACTAGATTGCGAAAAGTAAACTTGAAACTTAATCCAATGAAATGCGATTTCCTAAGAAAATAAATGCAGTTTTTAGGACATGTTGTAACATCGGAAGGAATTAAGCCAGATTTAGATAAAATAAACATAGTAAAAAATTATCCCGTACCCAAAGATTTATAGCATTTGTTAACTTTTATAGAAAATTTAGGGGAGACTGGGGACACTTGATCCCCCCTTTTGTTTTTAGACCGTAATATCCTCATTTATTATCGTATTTTAAATTCGTTTGTATTAAAAGAGGTGAAATTTAATTAAGAATAATTACTACATATACCATTAACCTCCGTTTATAAATAATGTAAACAACCTACCAAAACTAAAAGAAGTCAATAGTATCAAGTGTCCCTTACTTATGGGCGACTTGATCCTCCCCTATGGATGACTTGATCCGGGGAGGATCAAATCTCCCTTATGTAGGGGACACAAGGTACTATTGGTCTGTTTTCAGGATAAAGTATTTTTATTTTGAAATAAAACATATTGAAATTACTTAAATCACTTTTATTGTCAATTAACAAAAAAATATACTTCTAACTCAGTCATATACTTATACTATCAAAACATAACAAGCATTTGTGGGTAGTATCTACCATTTACCTTTTGCAACATCAGTAGGTACCCATCTACTATCTAAAAAACAATCATCAAACAATATTTTCTTCAATCTTAAAGGTAATAATTAATCTTAAAGGTAATCAAGTCTTTTCATTTCAACTGAGATTCATTTACTTAATCCTATCGACCTATTTGATATTAAACTTTCTCAGGGATTTTGGGAATTCGATGCTGATAACTCTTTTTGACGATGATTTTTGCTTTGGATTGGGTAGCTTCTTCACTATTTGATATTTTGCAACTGCACCAATATCATCTTTAATGGGCCACTTGAAACACTTTTCGTTTATTTTCTTAGCGAATTTGATGTCATATCCTGCTTGTGATTCTTTAATGACCTGTCCGACAAATCTATGGACAAGATTCTTTTCAGACACTAAATTCACAATAACCCAGTCAAAACAGTTAACTATTGTAATATTGGTGACGTCTGTATTTTCCGATTCGCTTGAAGAGACTTCACTTTCAATAAAGGGGCTCAAGTCTGATTCTGGCGATGGTGGTACTTGCTCATCCTCTGACGTTGTGAGTTCTGCATCTTGTGAATTTAGGTTACGTTTTACTTTCTTGGCTTTGATTTTGCAAATTTTTTTCTGTTTCTTTTGTTGTCTAGCTGCCCACTCATTTTCGATTGCCAGTTTTTCGGGTGTGTCGGTCAAAATCTTGGTACTACCTCTCTTTCTTCCTTTTCCGGAGCCCTTTCTCGGTCCTGCTTTCGGATGAGGTCTAATAACTTCAGGACTTACAAAACCTGACGTGGAAGGAACCGGCATGAGCAAAGCCTTTAATGGTTTTTTGAGGGATGGTGTTTGAAGTGTAGCAGACGATGTTGGTCTATTATCGGGAGAACATTCAAAATTAGCTCTTGCAGCATTTACATTTGCCAAATTAAAACAAGAAGCGATGTTATTTACGGGTTGAGATACGGTGGCATCATTGTACATTTCACCGTCCGAAATATCAGGTGTCACATCATCATTTGTTAATGGGGCCTTTGCCGATGTAGTATTTGAAGCGGTAACAGAATTTGTTGCAGGTCGTGCCTCAGCAGTTGAAATAGGTTTTTCATTATTTGCTGCTGGTATTGTTGTGGCAGACATAACGGCATCAACATTCACTGTAGGCAGAGACTCAGTAGCAAAGACGAATTCTTCATTATAAGTCGGAAGCACAAGCACAGCAGCATCAGAAGACGGACCGGATAGCAAAGATGGCGAATCATCTCGTGGGATTATTTCGTTTTCATCCTGCGTTGATGGTTCAACAATCAATGCTGACGAAATAATTTCTATGCCCTGATTATCTCCGACCGGCCTGTCCGTAACGTACGAGCTTAAGAATTCATCGTCTGTGAATATATCAGGATTGAAGGGGGAAATTCCAGTAATCGAAAAACTTTTCTGTATGTTTCTGGCAGTCATCGCGTTTGGATAGGCACTGCCTAAGCATCCAGCCAAATCGTATATTGTTAATGGCCGCCCAGGGTGATTAACCATCCAGTTATCACACGCAGTATTATAGTACGATTTCATCGTCCCAAATAATATCCGGTCCAGTGGTTGCAGTTTTTGTGATGTGTGGGGTGGTATAGTTAATAGATGAATTCCATTTTCTTTGCTGAAATTTATAGACTCCACCGTTAAGTGAGACTCGTGGTTGTCAAATATAATAAGACATGGACTATCTTTGGAGCATCTCACGTACTTCAGAAAGAATTTCAAGTACAGCAAAAAGTTTGGTCCAGTCATCCATCCGCTAGGATGTGGAGCTCCTTCTGTACCTGGTGGCGCACCATCTATCATTCTTTGTTGCCAGTTTTTACGAGGGAATATCATAAATGGGGGCAGATGATTTCCCATAGCGTTTATAGCTGCACACACGGTAACAAGCTGGCCACGCTCCCCTGACGTTACTTTGGATACCTGCTTAAGACCTCTGCATGCAACAATTTTTTTCGGTTTGTGGACTGTGGTAATGCCCGTTTCGTCAATATTCCAAATTTGGTCTGGTCGAAAGTTATACCTGTCGTACAAACTTTTTAAATTTTCAAAAAACTGGCCAACATTGTGTTTATTGAATGCTGTGGCGCGAGACAAGCTTGTAGCTTCAGGAACTCGCAGGGACAGTTCCCGATGGCGACTCATGAACCCATAAAACCAATCATAGGTGGCTGACTCATGTTCTGCCCACTTTGGTGGATAGTTTTTTTGGTTGCTATAAGCGTATTGGTACGCAAGTTGTCGAACAGTCTTAGGTGTCAATCCGTGATAGAGTTTGCTAGCCATAGCTAAATACTCCACTAACTCATTTTCCTCCATGTTTGTAAACACCTGTGAGTGTCTATAGTTTGGAGCATATTCAATTTGTTCATCCTCTGTAGCATTTTTTGTTTTTCGAACGTACCTTTTTAAAGTCATGACTGCTATTCCGTAAGCTTTTGCAGTGCCACGAATACTTTGGCCTTCCAAAACTTTTTGTACAGCAGTCTCCAAGTGTTCTTTTTCTAGAGGTACTCTCTTTCGAGCACCTTCTCTCGTTTTATACTTCCTCGGCATATTGAAATCTGAAAAAAAAAGAATCACGTATACTAAGGGACACTTGATCCGGGGTGATCAACTCTCCCATACGAATGTGTATCAAGTGTCCCCTAAGTAGTACTTGTTATGAAATTATTGTCAACAAAAAATCTATTTGGACTTCACTGTATTTCTGTATTTAGATGATGACGACATCGACAATAACGCGTGTTAAAACACTTAAGCACTTCGAACAACTTTCACAAACAATTGAATAAACAAAATTAAAACTTACGAAAAATATTCTGCACCGCTCCAAACACCGAACAATCCGCCATTTGAAAAGCTGTCAAGTTTGACAGTTGACACTACTTTAAAAAGTTTTTAGGTATCATAAACAACAAGTGTTGCCCGTCGAAAATTATCCAATGCTTTTAGAAGTTCTGAAAATATCGTGTACCTAATCTCCCGAAAGGATCAAGTGTCCCCAGTCTCCCCTATACCAGATTTTGCTGCAATATCTTTACCACTTAATAGATTGTGTCGAAAAAATGTTAACTTTGAATGGTCGCATGAGTGTCAGAAATCCTTCGAATCCCTAAAAGAGTCGGTAATATCACCACCAGTATTACAATATCCCAACTTCGATGAAAACAATACTTTCATTTTACAAACAAATGCGTCCGGTTATGCAATCGGTTCCGTGCTTTGCAATAGTGATAACAGACCAATTGCTTACGCAAGCCGTAGTCTTAATAAAGCAGAAATTAGGTACCCCACGATAGAAAAAGAGTTACTCGCTATCGTATGGTCTATTAAGTATTTCCGACCCTATCTTTATGGTAGAAAATTTGTTATCAAAACCGACCACAAACCATTAATTTACTTATTTAATCAAACAAATCCATCGAGTCGTTTGACTAAATTCCGTTTAATAATAGAGGAATATGATTACATAATAGAATATGTTCGAGGTCCTGACAATGCAGCTGCAGATGCCATGTCACGTATCCGTATAACTAGCGATGAATTGTAGGAAATAAACCAGCACGTTGTGTCTGTATTAACCAGAGGTCAGAAAGAGCGTATGCGTGAAAGAAGTGAACAAGATGTGAGTGACAACCCTATGGTTGCTAAGCGATCTATGAACGAATGGACTGATCACCCAAGAGTTACGGAATTGCTTAAAAAACCAAAGGATTGCACTGAGTTAAGGTTCGTAAATGAAAAAGAATGGGCTAACCAATCAAGTACTATATTTGATTATGATGCAACAAATTGTATACTAAGAGTAAATCCATCTTACCGATTACAATGCGCACGAGATGCCTTTGTACGGGAGTTGGCTTATTACTGTAACCTAATGAAACTTGATAGTTTGTACATGATACAAAGTAATGAAAATAATGAGATAGTAAGAGATTTAATTCATAGCATAAATATTACACCTAATTGGTCCGGACCACGTTTATATGTTATAAAAGGTGTAAAAGTAATAAGTGATCACGATACGAAACGTATAATATTAAATGACTACCACTTATTACCGAGTAGCGGACACGCCGGTATACGACGAATGATAAATAATATAAAACGGCGTTATTTTTGGTCGAAATTGGAAAATGACGTCACGGAGTTTGTAATTCGCTGCGATAAATGCCAGTGACAGAAACATTTTTGGCACATAAAACAGCCAATGGTCCTGACTGATACAGGTCATTCGGCGTTTGATAGAGTATTTTTAGATTTAGTTGGGCCCTTAAGTAAGGATAATGATAATTATACGTATATACTCACACTACAGTGTGATCTTAGCAAGTATGTAGAAGCTTATCCGCTTAGAAATAAGGATACAATTTCAGTGACAACGGCTTTCATAAATAATTTTGTATTACGTTATGGCATTCCGAGAAATATAATATCAGATCGCGGTACTGAGTTCATTTTAAAAGTAATGAATGAAGCATGTAAAATACTAAAAATAACTCAATTAACATCTACAGCATATCATCACCAATCAATTGGAGGCTTAGAAAATACTCATAAAAATTTACTTTCATTCCTTCGCATACAAACAGAGAACCAACCCCAAAGTTGGAGTTTATGGCTTCCATATTGGTGCTTTGCTTTTAATACGACTGTTCATACGGAAACTAAATACCTACACTCCATATGAACTAGTAATTGGAAAACTGCAATTTACCAAGTAATTTAACTTCAGATATTGAACCGCTATATAACAATTATGACTATCCAAAACAACTCAAATACAAGCTTCAAAAATCACAGCATGATGCGAGACAAAATTTAATTAATAGTAAACATATCAGGAAATGTAAATATGATTCGTATACCAATCCTGTAACGTACAGTACTGGTGACATGATACTACTTAAGAATGAACAAACTGTACCCTACAAAGTAATAGAAGATTGTAACCCAAATTTAAAAATACTGTATAAAGGAAAAGAAGTAATAGTACATAAAAATAGAACCAGACCATATATTACCTAAATGATTCCTTTTTTGTGATGAGATTTAACATGTAACTAGGATTAAGTTGATGGTACTTTTATTTTAAAAATGTATTTGTGTAACTTTGATTAAGGTGATAAATTGATTGTATTTTTATTTTAATAATGTATTTGTGTGTTACCCTATATTTTATTTTAGACAATATTTTGTTTACTTATTGCATTAAAATAATTAAAAATATTAAAGTGATTATACACATATAACCCAAAAATAAAAATTAATGTAACCATTATTTTTATTTATTTAGCCGGTGGGCGTGTAGTGTGTAAGACATATGTATGTGAGCTCATGTATTATAATGTATCAATACGTACCTATATAAATAATTGTACTCTATAATTGGAGGCAGTAATAAAGGATATTCTAATGGAGAGACTTGTTTAACTCATCTCCCCGGACACACAACCTTACACCCCAATGACACCCAAAATGAGAAACCCACTAAACACAAGCGGCCTTGATACCCGCCACTAATAGTCGAAAAGTTGCCCAACTGGGCAACACATTTTAGGGCTCTGGCTACCAAATTAGGCCGGCCACCAAATGCTCGACCCTACAGGCAGGGGGTTCGATTCTCCCCTGAAAGTGAGGACGAATATAGGGTGCTCCAACGGTACTTGACCACCCTAGAAAAGGAGGAAAGCATAAGCTGGTTCGCGTACTGACTTCAAGCGGACAAGAAGTTTAAGGTAGCCATTAGGGGACTACCGGCGGATACAGACCCACAGGAGATCGAGGAGGAGCGCCGCAGTCTGGGCTACGAGCCCGAATATATGTGGCATATAAATGCGCGCCAGGGACTTCCTGGCTGCGTGTTCCACGCCGTCCTAAAGAAAACAGAGAATGTCAGAGCTATCTATGACACCTCCGTATTTTTACTAATGCGAGGTGTCAAGATAGAGGCATGGCGTGGCGAGCGTGGGCCCGCACAGTGCCACCGATGCCAGCAGTTTCGGCACAGCTCGCACCAGTGCCACCGCCCACTCGCCTGTGTAAGATGTGGAGAGGGGCACGTAGCGAAGGATTGCCCCAGGCCAAGGGACCAGCCGGCCACCTGCGCAAATTGCGGGGGCGCGCACCCTGCGAGCAATATAAAGTGCCCCATTTTCCAAAAGGAAATTAAACACAGGCGACTGGGCACTGTTGCCATCACCTCCACCACAGCACGCCGCCCCCAGAATGAGGGGAAAACAGAAGAAAGGCCGCAAGAAGAGGCCCAAGGTGCGTCGCTGATGGCGGCAGCGAATGGGCCCACACAACGCGGAGAGGCCGCCTCCTCCTCAGGGCGGAGGAAAAAGAAGAGGGGGGGAAAGGGAAGGAAGCCTCGACACCCCCCTACGACCCAGGAAGCGACCCAGGAAGCCACCCCTGTCACAAACATAGCGCAGGCAGTGAACAACCAACAAACGGTTGAGAAAAATAAAAATAATGATGTAGCGTACACCAAACGCCATCTATCGGCAAAACAGCCAACCAAAAATAGCGCCGGCCAATCAGGCGGCGCTAGCCAAAATGAGTCGGCCAATCAGGTGCCGACACAGATAGACAACCAAAATAAGAAAAAGAATTTCACTGCCTGTGCTATACAACTGTTAATGGACCTTATCAAGGCCATTAGGCAGGGCGAGGACGTCGAACAAGTCATCCTTGACGGCTTAGCGAAACTACTAACACTTTACCATGGATAAGTCGTTAAGGATGAACCATTGGAACGCCCGCGGCCTGAAGAAAAAGGTCGCTCTCCTCCGCCTTCTCCTGCAAGAACAGGACATCGACGTGGCGCTAATAAGCGAGACACTCCTGGGACCTAAAGATAGGTGCAAGGTCCCTGGATACCTCGTTTATAGGAAGGACGAGCAGTCGGCATGCGGAAACCGATACCGTGGCCTGGCCATTCTTGTAAAGAGAAGAGTCGTCCATCAGGAACTCCCCCTCCCGACAATACAGTCAGCTTACGCGCTGGGTGTACAGCTGCACGTAGCCGGCGAGGACCTAGAAATTTACGCACTATATAAACCACCAAATAATAAACTGGGCATGTGAGAACTGAGATCGCTACTCACGCGTACCAACAACCCAACCATCCTCGCCGGTGATTTCAATTCAAAACACCCAGCGTGGAATAGTTATTGCACGAACAGGGACGGCAGGCGGCTCTTCGCGGACGCGGAGGCCCACGGATACACGGTGTCCGGACCTGAAACTCCTACACACTACCCAGACAACGATACGTACATGCCTGACGTACTAGATATCGTTGTACACCGTGGGCTGAAATGCCAGGTCACACAGCAAGTACTGGACGACGAGTTACAGTCGGACCATCATCCTGTTCTCGTCGTCCTATCGGATATGCCGACTCGCGTCAAACAACAAGCGCCGCGTCGACTAATCAACTGGGACATTTTCGCAGAAAAGATAGACTCTACCACGCCAACTCGGCCTGTAAACACCGCCGCCGACGTCGACGCACTAGCCGACGACATCACTGCTTGCGTTCAACAAGCTCTGGAAACAGCGACGATGACGCAGCCGCAGGGGAGAGTGCTTCAGCCGCCCCTGCCGGCGCACATCCGTCGACTTATTACTGAAAAGAGGCGACTACGCAAACAGTGGCAACAAACGAGGTGCCCCACCATGAAAACGGCACCACTGAACAAGCTGACAGAGAAAGTCAAGGCCGAGTTGAGTGATGCCATGAGAGCCGCGAGCTGGGAGGAACGTATTGAGTCTGCGGAGGGCGACTGGCCTTCAATACACAGACTGTGCCGCCAGCTAAACAACACCCCAGCTCCGGTACGACCACTCCAAAACACTGACGGGGCGCTAAAGTACGTCGCGGGAGACCGAGCAGAGGTCTTCGCCGAGCACCTGGAGCGTCAGTTCCAACCGAACCCGACTGCAGAACACGAACACGTCGCAGCAGTCGAGAAACACATTGGGGACTACTTCGCTGCGCCGATAGCTCCTGAAGAAGATGCCATATATTTCTCGCCTGGCGTGGTCAGACGCGCCTTCTTGAGAACGAAGCCCCGGAAGGCCCCAGGTGCCGACCACATCTCTAACACAGCACTACGCCACTTGCCCCACCGTATGGTAGCGGCAGTGGCTCGCATATTCACCGGGATTCTCCGCACGGGCTCCTTCCCGGCCTCGTGGAAAGAAGGGCGCGTCATCATGCTGCCCAAGGCGGGAAAAAATGTCCTGAAGCCTGAGAGCTATCGGCCAATCACACTCCTGCCCACCATCTCCAAGGTGTTCGAGTCACTCCTGCTGCGACACATCGCACCTCACATCTCACCGCGTGAAGAACAGTTCGGGTATCGCGCGGAACATAGCACGACGCTCCAGCTGTCCAGGATGCTGCACATGCTGTCAGCAGCAATGAACAAAAAGGAGTACGCTGTTGCAGTATTCCTGGACATGGAAAAGGCGTTCGACCGCGTATGGCACGACGGCCTAATCTACAAGCTGGCCAAATCCAGCGCGCCCCGTCGCGTGGTAAGAGTCATTAAATGTTTTCTGTCCAACAGGAGCTTCAGAGTGGTGGTAGAAGGCGCACTGTCCGCCCCCCGCCCGATCCTGGCGGGCGTGCCACAAGGCGCCGTCTTATCACCTGCGTGTTACTCACGTTACACCGACGATATCCCCACTACGCCAGAGGCAACGTTGGCACTATACGCCGACTATGCAGCCTACGTCATGACGTCAATGAACGCCAAATTTGCAGCCAAGAAGATGCAGCGCGCTCTCAACCTCATACCAGAATGGCTGGCTAAATGGCGGCTGTCGGTTAACGTGAGTAAGATGCAGGCGCTTGTTACAGGACTCGCGCCCCTACCACCAAAATTGACGCTACAAGGGGCCGACATCGAGTGGACACCCCAGGCCAAGTACCTGGGTGTGACCATCGACCGTCGGCTCACGATGGGGTTGCACACCACCAGGGTGATACAACAGTGCAGGGTTGCCCGAAACCTGCTTAATCCAGTGCTCTCATCTCGACTCCCCATCCGCGCCAAGCTGGGAATCTATAAAACATACTTGCGGTCTATACTAACATACGCAGCCCCAGCTTGGTTCGTCCTCACTAGCGAGACTAACAAAAAGAAACTCCGCGCCCAACAAAGCCTAGTACTCCGCCGCATCGTAAACGCCCCTCGCTACGTGAGGAACGATGTTATCCAGCGGGATATAGAGATAGAGAGCCTGGACGAATTCGTAGGGCGACTCGCAACAAACATGTTCGCGCGGGCCGACGCTTCTGCCTGGCCTCACATCCAGGATATAGCGCCATGGCACGCGCGCCCGCCCGACAAGAAGCGCCTCCCACGTGACCTCATAGTCGACACTGCAACCCCATCCACCTCCCGGACTTGACGCCTGAGTAAGCAGTAACAGTCTACACACTGCTTACTCAAACAGTAACACTGCCCACCCCACACGACATCCACGGCGTGAATTTTGTTCTAAGTTAATATAGACTCATTTCACGTCGTAAACAGACACTCATAACTATACACTCGCTAGTACACTTGCACCGAATAGCGCCGCGAGTACCTCGCGCGCTATTGGTTCATGAACGGTGTAACACAGAACATTGCCGCTCCTACATACACAAACGGCGGCGCTAGTAGTCGCTTACATTACTAAACTGTGGGCTCGTCTAAAAGTCGACACACCTGTCGCTGGTCACCTTCTCTGAGCCTCACAGGGTACGCCCTGGGTCTCACTCGGAGGGGGTGGACCGCCGGGTGTCGTGAAGAAGCGGCGGACCGTTCAGAACGGCCGCCGCGGCGCGCCCACAGTCACATACAACATGTAAACATAGCTAGTGCCGGTCACTGTTACCGACCGCACTAGCAATATGCTAGGTCTGAATGACAACACAGCGACGGGTTCGCTGTTGCGAGCCCCGGTGCTGCACCCGCGGGCTGGGAACGCTGTTCCGGCACCGCTCGCCCCACCCCCTTACGGAGGTGACTTCCAAGGAAATTGTTTAGTACGAGCTAGCGCGCTGGGGTAAGCAGACGTATGTTTGTTTATACTATTTATATCTACAAACTATTCTAATATTTGTTTGTGACGCCTCGTCGCGAACTTCTCTCCCGCCGTGCAGTGTCGTGTCGACCCGATGTGTTGACGCGGCGCTGCATCCGCATAGTGAGCGACGCACGTCGGCAGCGCGCGTGCTACTACGCTCAGCGACACGTCGCTCAGCTCTCGCCGCGGGAACTCTGCTACGCTCATTTCGGTAGTGGAATGAGCTTCTTCACCGGACGCTTTAGAGTGCCGCCAATGGTGCGCACCTCAGCGGTCCGGACTTCTCCATCAGGCTCAGGGTATAAGGCCTGGATGCGGCCTCGCGACCACGTGTTACGTGGCAGCTGGCCGTCAGCGATAAGGACGGGGTCGCCCACCTGCAGGCCAGGCCCGCGGCTGTGGGGCTCCCGCCGATTTTGGAGCTCAGGCAGGTACTCTCGCACCCGCTCCGGGCCAAGAACGTGGCTCCTGGGCCCGATGGAATTCACGGCAACGTGCTTGCCCTCGCTCTGAAGGAGCTAGAGCCCTGGCTGAGAGGACTCTTCACAGCGTGCCTTGAGCGGGGCCAGTTTCCCACTCTGTGGAAATCTGGTCG
Source organism: Orthosia cruda (assembly GCA_964057195.1). Classification (NCBI taxonomy): domain Eukaryota; kingdom Metazoa; phylum Arthropoda; class Insecta; order Lepidoptera; family Noctuidae; genus Orthosia; species Orthosia cruda. The sequence continues at coordinate 53,544,733 of OZ059829.1, read as the reverse complement.
CCTGGTCCTGCTCAGGAAGGCGGGGCGCCCTGCGGACTCGCCGTCCGCGTACCGGCCCATAGTGCTGCTAGACGAGGTGGGTAAGCTGTTCGAGCGGATAATCGCTGCCCGCCTCGTCAGCCACTTGTACAGAGAGGGGCCGGACCTGGACGAAAGCCAGTTCGGCTTTCGGCATGGGCGCTCCACCATCCACGCGATATCGCATGTGAGAGTCCTGGCGGAGGAAGCGGTGTCCCGGGGTGGGGTGATGTTGGCCGTGTCCTTGGACATTTCCAATGCCTTCAACACCCTGCCCTGGAGTTGTGTTCGGGAGGCACTACGGTATCATCGAGTGCCTCCCTACCTCCGCCGCATCGTCGGGGCTTATTTGGCGGAGAGGTGTGTCACCTACGTGGGACGTGATGGCGTCGAAAACCAGCACGGCATGTCGTGCGGTGTTCCACAGGACTCAGTCTTGGGCCCACCCCTGTGGAACATCGGGTACGACTGGGTGCTGAGGGACGAACTCCAACCGGGCGTAGACCTGACGTCTTACGCGGATGATACGCTGGTCACCGCCCGGGGGAGTTCGTACAGGGAGGCAGCGTTGCTGGCGATGGCTGCGGTCTCACAGGTGGTGAGCCGCATACGGCGCCTTGACCTGGAGGTGGCCCTCAACAAGTCGGAGGCCATGGTCTTTCATGGTCCCCGGCGGGCGCCACAGCCCGATGCCCACATCGTCGTCGGGGGGGCTCGAATCGCTGTCGAGTCAACCATGAAGTACCTGGGATTGGTGCTCGACAGCCGGTGGGATTTCGGCCCCCACTTCCAGCGGCTGGCGCCCAAGTTGTTGGGCGCGGCTGGGGCGCTGTCATGTCTGGGGGGCCCGAGCGCTGCCTGTAGGCGGCTCTACGTGGGGATCGTGCGATCGATGGCCCTGTATGGGGCCCCGATCTGGGCGACTGACCTGACGGCTGGCAGCATCGCTGTTCTGCGAAAGCCGCAGAGAGCGATGGCCGTCATCAGGGGGTATCGCACGATCTCCTACGAGGCGGCTTGTGCACTGGCCGGATCCCCGCCCTGGGACCTGGAGGCGAAGGTACTCGCGTCACTGTATCGGTGGCGCAAGGAAGCGCGGGCGCGGGGCGAAGGGCCGATGCAGCGACATATGGAGTTGCGTCGGTCTCAGCTCCGCGAGGTCCTGGTGGCGGAATGGCGGGACAGGCTTGCACGCCCTACCGCCGGCCTCGTCACCATCGAGGCGGTCCGGCCAGTGCTAGAGAACTGGCTCGGGAGGAGGCACGGCTCCCTGTCTATTCGGGTGACGCTGATGTTCTCGGGGCATGATTGCTTCGGGAAGTACCTGTGTCGCATAAACAGGGAGCCGGACGCCCGGTGTCACCACTGCGTCGACTGCCGGGAGGACACGGCACGGCATACGCTGGCAGAATATGCCGCTTGGGAGGAGCCGCGCCGTGCCCTCATCTCAGAAGTAGGCAGTGACCTGGCGCTGCCGGCCGTAGTCGAGTCTATGGTCGGCAGTGAAAAGTCCTGGGACGCGGTGGTATCCTTCTGCGAAACAGTGGTCTCGCAGAAGGAGGCTGCGGAGAGGGAGATTTCATCCACTAACCCGATCCGCAGCAGACGCGCCGGGCGTCGGCGGAGAGCGGATAACGCCCTCTTCCGGCCCCCGTAAATGGGTCCAGGGGCGACGGAGACCCCCGGTGTAGGTGTGAGACGGAACACCGGGGTGGTTTTTAGTCAGTACGAGTCTGACAGACCCCTCCGCTCCCCCAGGGCGGAGGACACTCAATGAGGATTTTCCACCCCGGAAAAAAAAAAGGTACTCTCGCACCCAACGGCGCCAGAACATGTCAGCCAGGATGTGACCGATGCCACATCTTCTTGCCGTCGATGTCTTGCTCGGTGAACACGCCGAGGGTTGGTAGTCTGGCTGACCCACCAAGTAGGAAGTGGTTCGGCGTGATAGACTCGTCGTCATCGCCGTCGACTGAAACATGTGTCAACGGGCGACTATTTACCGTGTACTCTGCCTCACAAATCAGTGTGGACAACACCTCTTCATGTGGGTGTTTATCTGTGAGCACGGTAAACAATGCGTTTTTCACGCAACGAACTAGGCGCTCCCATGCGCCTCCCATGAAGGGCGCTGATGGGGTGATGAAGCGCCAAGTGATGCTTCGGCGACTGGCCTCCTCACGGAAGGCCTCTCGTAGCTCTCGATCGGCACCATGCATGTTGGTGCCGTTGTCCGAGTGTATCTCGGTTGGACATCCTCTGCGGGCGGCGAATCGGCGCAGCGCTAGTATAGCGCTGTCTGCGCTGAGGCTGGCCGCTATCTCGAGGTGGACAGCTCGTGTGGTGAGACATGTGAATGTAGCCTCATATCTCTTGTGATGTTGGCGACCGACGGTTACTGATAGTGGGCCGAAGTAATCTAGCCCCGTATATGTGAACGGTCTCTGATGATGAGCGAGGCGCGTTCGCGGGTGATCGCCGGTCGCTGGCACTGGAGCTTGTGCCTTACGTATACGACACTGAAGACATTGCGACAGTACTTTCTTCGTTGTGGGACGCATCCTTACGACCCAATAGTGCTGTCGCACCTCATTTATTGTGAGTTCCGTCCCGCTGTGCAGTAGGCTGCGGTGTGTCCAGTCTATGTAGAGCTGTGTTATGTGATGGTCGCCGTGTAGTATTGGCGGTCGCCTCACATCTTCCGTAAGCCTCACATCTTCCGGCGATGTTCAATTTCGTAGGAATCCATCGCCAATCCTCCACTTTGCTGCTTTCCTCTATGGCAATTATACGATGAGCTACGAAGGCTTTATAGGTTCGTGCTCCTTTCCGTATCCATGACAGAGCTGTTTTGCTATCTGTCCAATACGTGACCGACGACTGATCATTGTCGTGCTCACGTTTCACAGCTGCAGCCAGACGGGTTCCCATCACCGCTGCCTGCAGCTCGAGGCGCGGTATCGATTGTAGCTTTAATGGTGCTACTCTCGCTTTGGCCATGAATAGGCTCACCTTCTGTGAGTCTTCTGCTGTGGTGGCTCGCCAGTACACAGCTGCTGCGTACGCCATCTCGCTTGCGTCGGTAAATACATGTATTTGTATTTCATTGGCATCACTATACCCAGGATAGCATCTTGGTATGCTGATGCCCTTGAGCTGCCGCAGGTTTTCGATCCAGCTTCTCCACTGAGCTGCTTGATCGTCTTCTAAAAGCTGGTCCCAATCGATGCCTCGCCTCCATGCCTCTTGCAGTATTTGCTTGGCTCGAATCGTTACAGGTGAGGCGAGTCCCAGCGGGTCGTACAGTGATGACGATCTTGAGGGCCTCTCTCTTTGTAGGGGCCTCCTTCTCTAGGATTCCTGGCGGCAGTCTCGCAAGCGTTAGGTTGAAACCTAGCGTGTCTTCACTAGGTCTCCAAATCAGGCCGAGAATTTTCTCTGGGCCTGTCGCATCTCCGATGTTCACAACCTTAGCACAGGTTTGTGTCGGATCTAGGTTCTCTAATAGGTGCGAACTGTTCGATACCCATTTCGATAGGTCGAATTTCGCCTGTTGGTGAATTTCCTTCACCCTGGTCGCGACTTCTGTCGCTTCTTCGACCGTTCTATAGCTGTCCAGATAGTCGTCCATATAATGGTTATCTATGATAGCCTTTACTGCTACTGGATGCTGTTCGATGTGCCTTCTTGCGTTCCAATCTTTCGCAAAGATGGCGGTGCACGGCGAACTTGCCGCGCCGAAAATGATGGACTTCATGCGGTACTTATCTGGGGCTCCCTCTCTCCGATTGCCTCTCTACAGGTAACGAAGTGAGTCTCGGTCTTCACTCCGCACCTTGACTTGCATGAACATCTCGGCTATGTCTCCAGAGATGGCCTCGCAGTGTCTACGAAATCGCATCATGACGCCGGGCAGCGACTGCAGCAAGTCCGGTCCAGTTAGCAGGAAGTCATTGAGTGACTTTCCTCTCGATTTGGCAGCGGCATCATGTACTATACGAATTTTCTCTGGCTTCATTGGGTTAAAGACATCGAAATGAGGCTGGCACCAGGTTCTTCCTGGCGTGCTTGATTTGGGGGCCCTCTCAGCATATCCCTTCTCGATTAGGGAGTCCATCTGTTGTGAATATTTCACACGAAGAGCTGGGTTTCAATCCAGCTTCTTTTCTATAGAGACTAGCCTTGTAAGAGCTGTCCCGTAACTGTCGGGCATTTCTATGGCTTCTTCCCGCCATAGCATAGAGGTCTCTATGTGCCCGCTCTCTAGCCGCCTTATGTCGCGGTTCAGGATGTCTTCTGCCCTCTTCTGAGGGTCAGAAGCTGGCTTCTTCGGATTGATAGCCAACGATTCTATGGCAAAGAATTCACGGAGCTGCTCATTTAGCTCCGCATCTCGCCCTTCAACGGACTGAGTCCCGTTGATATAGTCCAACCGCCTTCTGTCGCGGTTCGACGTGTCTTCTGCCCTCTTCTGAGGGTCAGAAGCCGGCTGTACAGCTAACGATTCGGTGGCAAAGATTTCACGGAGCCGCTCGTTCGGTTCCGTGTCTCGCCCTTCAACGGACTGAGTCCCGTTGACATAATGCACCCGCTGGCCCAGTGTTCTGGTGTGTGCACCATGCAATGTCCAGCCCATCATGGTCCTTGACGCGATGGGTTGGTCTCTTGGTCATCTACGGACCTCGGTGGTCAGTAGCAAATGCCAGTTGTCTTGTCCGACGAGTATCTTCGGTACTCCCGCCGGATACATAAGCTCAGACGTCAAGTCTTGAAGGTGCCTGCATCGTGCCAGGTCCTTATGATTGACTGCCTGTGGAGACAGGTTGAGCTTCGAAATGGTGCGCGCCTTAAAGGGCACCCGATTCTTCAACTGGCTTGTAAGAACGACTGTGATTCGTCTCGATAGTGGAGTATCGATCCTTGTGTTTCCTATGGCATCGATCATCAGTGGGTCAATTGGTCCCACTGCTCCCACTCGCTGAGCGATTGCTTCGTCGATCAGCGAGACGGTAGACCCGTCGTCAAGGAGTGCGTATGTGTCTGCTTCTCCCGCCGGTCCGATAACCCGGACCGGTAACATTTTTAAGAAAGCTTGACTCGAAATAGTTCGCGAACTGGCTACCGTCTCCTGAGACTCCTTCGTCGCTTCTGGAACAGCAGGCTTCCTTGTCCTGTCTGTCTGAGGCTTCCTTGGTTTATGAAGATGTCGGTGATGAGTAGCTGTGCACCCCTTGATACCACACTGCCTCTTGCTGCACGTGTGGTCCTTACGGCGGTCTCTTAGGCAGCGATAGCACAAGTTGTATTGCTTGGCTAGCTCCATTTCTTGTCACGTGCTGCGTCTCTGAACTTTATGTAGTCAGACGAGTAGTAACCCTCTTTGTCGCAAAGTCGACAGTGGCTTACCGGCTTGGCGGTAGCTGCGTGCGTCCTCTGTATGACGCGTTTTCCCGCCACGGAGTCCGTCTCTTTGATGTTCTCGGGCGGGGCGAATGCACTGCAGAAGTGAGCTTGTTCTGTTATGAAGTCGCTGAAGAGTGACAGGTCTGGCAGCGACTGGTACTTTTACAGAAAAGTACCAGTCGCTGCCAGACACAGGTACGTCCTGTACCATTGTACACGTAGAGAATTGGGCAGCTTCTCAGTTAACTGGCGCATCAGCTCAGCATTGAGTAAGTAGTGCCCCTTCTTGAGGGCCCGTAAAGTGACGATTCCGCTTCTGATCCGACTTGCAAAGGTGCATATGTCTTTGGGCTGTTCGCTGCAGCGTGGCAGCCCTCTGAGTCGGTCCGTTTCAGCCTGGGCTATTGAGTCAGGACGTCCAAATTGTAGCTCCAATTCTCTCATGATTTCATCCGGTTTTGCGTTCCCGATGAGTTCTGAGCTCACTGTCTCCAGTGCTCAACCACGCAAGCTCCTTCTGAGTCTTGTTGTATTTTCTATGTCGCTGAAGTAGGCATGAGTTGCCTCGTAAAGATTCTGTATTTCTGAAAGAATTCTGTATGAGCTCCACCGAAGTTCGGCAGAGTCAACATAACCTGCGACGCCGTTCGGTTAGGCGTCCATGGTTCAATTTTCCTGTCAGCTAGCGACGCTATAGCGGTTGTCAGCTCCGTTAGGAACGGACGGAGCGATTCTTTCGCTTCTGTTTGCCCTGGTGGCTCCGTCTTGGACGGCTCTGTCCTAGACGGTTCGATGTTAGCCCTCGTCTGTGGTTGGTCTATATGGGTCTGGGAGTCCGCTACAGCGTCGCCACTCGCAGGTGGAGGCCTATCTTGCTTCCCATTGGCGACGTCGTCCTCCCTCAACGGTGTGGGCTCTGGCGCCTCTATGAGCCAGGAACGCACGTACTCTTCATTCGAGTCTCTGTCATCCATCCGCTTCAGAAGCTTCTTCTTCTGCTCTTTGAAGGGCTAACTGTGCAAGCTCTAACTTAATTTTCAATAAGTCTTCGCGTGCCTTAGAGATTTTTCTCTGTGACCGGGTCGTCTTCCTTGTAGACGGCGGTCTCCTATGTTCGTTACGGGCGTCACCCCGGGTAGCCATTATTTCTCCTTGTACAAAGGTCTTGTCTTGGATCCTTTGTGTTCTATCAGAAGGCTTCAGTGTTCCTTCTGAAGATCCTTCTGTTCTCGATGCCTTCCTGCATGTGCTCGGTTCCTGTGGTTCCTCTTCTTGGTGTGTGGGCGTATTGTCACCTATCTGTGACACGGTTGGGCTCCTGTTCGGTACGGACTGTTCAGTCCCATCAGTCGTTGTCGGCGAGCGTGGGGGCAATGGATGGTGTATGCCTGCACCCGGTCGCTCCATGGCGACTGTCCACGCCTCAGGTCTCTTGTCCTGCGATCTGGTTATCGGCATTCTTGATTGGTCCGAAATGTCAGCTCGAAACGGTTAAGTCCAACTCTAGACTTCAGTTCAAAACTTCAACTCGTACGGGTTAAGTCCAACTCTAGACTACAGTACGATTGGGTTATATCCAAGTTAATGGGATATGTCCAAGTCCAGTCTTCACTTCAAGACGTCGACTCGAAACAGCTAAGTCCAAACTTCAAGTATTTCTTGAAAACTGCTAAGTCGTAACTCCGGGTTAAGTCCAATTTCAGTCGTTGACTCGAAGAGGGTTCGCTTCCTTTTTCAAAATTGAAAAATAATTCTAAACTCCGGGTTAACTTTTATCTCCGGGTTAACTCTGACCCTCTTAACTCCGGGTTATCCTTCAGACTATAAGTTTCTATTCAGTCTTCAAAACTATAAGTCCCAAATCAGCTTCAAAACTGCTATGTTGACACGACACAGGTTCACTATATTACTATCGACCCACAAGGGGTAAGCACTTGAGTAAATTTTCACTGTACTTACTGTTTTCTATGTGTCAACCTGTCCAGCAGCCTCCAAGGATGACCAGCTGGTCTGATACCAATCGCAGAACCTTCTGTCTAACACTTGACGTTAGTAGTCAGTCCAGACTCCAGTTGTCCAGCTTGAAAGCTCCAAGCTTCGATCGAGAACTTCTATCTCGTATATGACTATTTGTTTCAAACAAATTCTAAGTCAATAATAAGTCTTCAGCTATAACACTTCAGGAAATTTACAGGAACTATTTTTCGTTCTATTTTTTATAGAACAAGTCGCCCACACGACTATACAATATGCCTCTGTGTGTAAGCCTCTTCTAGGATAGCGCTTCAGCGATAATCCTTCAGCTGTAATCCTTCAGGAATTCTATGAACGTCGTATGTTCATTCTATCTCCTAAACAAGCTCTCAACACGCTGTATATGAAATTTCCGGTTATGAAATTTCAGCGATAACTCTTCAGGGTGTACTTGTTCCTTCAGGATACAGTTTCTATATAATTCTCAGTTACTGCTGTTTCTCAGTATGCAGGTTACACAGCAGAGACAACTCAAAAATCCGTCTTTTTACGACGGTAATCTAATCGGAACGGAATGCTTCTCTGGAAGCAGCTAGGCACCACAGGAAACGGCTCAGGAAGGGCAGATGCGTCCCAGCAAAATGGTTGTGTTCTAGAGCTAGTCCACGCGTGGGTCCCAATCCACACGTGCACTTTTAACTGCGGTAGTCGCTCTAGAAGCTTCTACTAACCAAGGTCAAACGTACGCGCGCCTTTTGACGACGCTAATCTCCCAGTTACTGGGTTTCTTTACTATGTTTTTGACTGTTAAAGAAATATTATCTTAACGTCAGGTTTCTTTATTCACTGGAACTTTTCTCACGAACGTAACGTTACGTACCCCGGTCGGTACTTTGTGTGGGTGTGTAATCTTACCAGATTTATATTGAGGGTACATACGTTCTCAGCAATGGTCGTCAGGCTTCTTTGTTCTCAGGAATTTTCACTGGCTTGGGCCTCGGTTTTCTTTGTTCTCAGGCACAAGCTTCACAGGAACGATACGTTTGACTTTCGATAAAGAAATAGGAATGTAACCCCACTTGACAAGGTTACGGGACGTCAGTCTTCTTTGTTCTCAGGAACGGGTCAACGGTTTTCTTTGTTCTCAGGAACTAGGCTTCCTATTGGCCTGTATTTTCACTGGAACCCAGGACGCCAGGCTTCTTTGTTCACTGGAACTAGGCTCTTCCTATTGGCCTGTATTTTCACTGGAACCCAGGACGCCAGGCTTCTTTGTTCACTAGAACTAGGCTCTTCCTATTGGCCTGTATTTTCACTGGAACCCAGGACGCCAGGCTTCTTTGTTCACTGGAACTAGACTCTTCCTATTGGCCTGTATCTTCACTGGAACGCTGCATAGGTCGTTTGCTCAAAAATTCGGCTCGACAGGACCAGCAAATGTGCGGGACGGACGTGATCGTTCAAGGCCGCACTCCGGAGGTTGTAAGGCTCCAGCTCGAACGCGTTGACGCCCCTTGCACCTATAGTTCGTTGTCTTCGAGCAAATACCGACCCTGTAGTGGTTGGAAGGCTGCCAAGTATGTTGAGGGGAAGGCGTGATGTCCAGTTCAATGAAAGACTTCAGTTTGCATGACCAAAAGCGACGCTTCTTCATGGTCTTCGTTACGCAAAGTGACGTGGATTCGAAGTAATGAGAAATAATGGCTACAAATTGGATGGTGCCTCTGTGCACTATCCTCCCACCGAACTCGACCGTAACGAGGACCTCAAATTAACGTGCGCGCATAAACTTTAATTAGCAAAATAATTATTACATCTATTCGCTAGAAACCGACAGAAACTCCCCTTCTGCTGAACCGATTTCGATGAGACTTGTTTCTCTGGATAGGTCTCGAGAAGACCTTCCCTTCGGACCTTGGTCCAGGTCCATAGCTGCTACCTTCAGGGAGCTCTTGCGTGGAGAACGCCTAATAAGGGGAAGTTCTGTCAATTTGTAGCTTTACACGCTACTTTCTAATACAATGGTGCACTTTAGTGCCAGGGTACCAGCGAGGGACTTGCAGCCCTACTCCTGGACCATCGATCTGTGACAGTTCCACAGTTTCATCTGTCACCTTCACGGGCACAGCCACTTGAAAGTGCGAAAACATAGCTTCTGTGCCTGTTTTCAGCATATTAAGCGAGTTTGTACTCGAGCTGGTGGGCGGATCCGCATTCACTAACCATCATCGGATAGCCCTCGCGATGGGCCATTTCATGGTGGAAGTCCGGTGGATCCAGCTCCAACCCTCGATCCAGTATTCACTCTGATGTGGTCGACGATGCGAGAAAACCATGGAACCTCTTACTTTCTTAAGTCGGTTAGTTCCCCAACCACCAGAGCTAGGCTCCTTCTAAAAATGTGGTTGGGAAGCTGGAAAATTGGGTTATCGAATGGCGGTACCCTGATGGGTGTACCCCCAGCCCTTCTGGGACTTTTGTTGCCGGGAAGCGGCCGAAATAGAAAATATCGTGTTGTTCCACGGCTTTAACGCCTCTGTGTGTGTATGTGTAGCTATATATTAGCTTTGTTTTGTGGCTGAGTCCAGGCGTGTGCCCGAGGGTCCCCAAAGGTAATGCTCCAGATAGCATATCAATAGTCCTTCAGGCACCAAGTGTGTCTGAAGGTAGTGGGCCCTCTGGCAGACGCGCAGTAACGTCCATGCTGGCACATCCAGACACATTATTTCAAGTAAGCAAGATCTATGTACTAGAATTACACAGACGCCATCTATATATAGGGCCTGGACACAGTTCCAGGTCACCTAGAAGCGCTAAATCGCTTATAACGAAATTTCTATTTACTTACTTGAGCAAAAATGCATGTATTTACCATCTCAGAGTGAAACTGTTTTAAACCTGGCTATGTACTGTTATTATGTACAGTTTTTCAGTCATAGCACCAAGGTATACTATCTAGAACACCTAGATGGTGTTTCCTAACAAAACAAATGTGTAAGGAAAATAATACGATTGGTCGGTGGGCAGAGCGCACCTATCGATACTTGCGACCCAGCCATTTTAGGGGGGTCCAAAATAAGTAAACAAATATTTTTTATTTGCTTAAATTACTACTTACTATATTTTATTATATTTCTATTATATTTTATCTATACTTCTATTGCTTGCCCCAATTTACTGAACGCGTCGACTAATGTAAGATAATATACAGATTCTATAGTAAAAATATCTATGAAAAATTCTTGAAATGGTGCATTTTGTGTTAATTGTAGAAAAGGCTTTATGGGTTTTCTGTCATACTTACCCCCAGTTTCCCACCTTAAAATTATCGGAGAATTAATGTGACAAATTGTCAAGCACGCGTTATCTGCTGTGATTGGTTGAATGAATTTTCAACAGCCAATCACGGAAGATAACGCGTGTTTGACAATTTGTCACATTAATTCTCCGATAATTTTAAGGTGGGAAACTGAGGGTTAGTGGTGCGTATAACCTCTAGAAGATTACTAGTAAAATCACACGCGATTGAACCTAAATTATTAGAGTAATCTAGGCTATAATTGCTGATTCAGCAGTGCTAAATTGAAGGAGAAAAGTACGCAGATGAGACGAAAGGCAATGGATAAAGTTCAATTTACTAATTATGCCACATACCTTTGAAACAGCGATTCCCATGCAGATGCAGATGCCACGTTCGAGAAGTTCAGCTCACAGACTAGGTACACTATGCTGGCCAGCGGTACACAACACAGTAGGTCTAGGTAATACAGATAACACTTTCCATGTAAGTTCAATTAAGAGTTTTGGGCGAGAGAATGCGTGATGAACGCACTCAACCCATGGTTGCAAGAGACTGGCCTCCATCGCCGGCGGCCATCGGTGGCTACGGCGTAATTGACCGTAGCGCCACGGAATGTCACCAAAAGAACGATATGTGACACTTATTTAATAAATTGGAACTATTAAGCCAGAATGGCCAGGTTAACCAGGGTAGCCAGGGTAACCATGGTAGCCAGGGTAGCTAGGGTAGCCATGGTAGCCAGGATAGGGGCAAGGTAGCCAGGGTAGCCAGAGGAGCCAGGGACGCCAAGGTAGCCAGGATGGCCAGGGTAGCCAGGGTAGCCATGGTAGCCAGGGTAGGGGCAAGGTAGCCAGGGTAGCCAGAGTAGCCGTGGTAGCCAGGGTAGGCAGGGTAGGAGCAAGGTAGCCAGAGTAGCCAGGGTGGCCAGGGTAGCCAGGGTAGCCATGGTAGCCTGGGTAGCCGGGTTTGGGGCAGGGTCGCCAGGGTAGCCATGGTAGCCAGGGTAGGCAGGGTAGGGGCAGGGTGGGGTGCGGGTCAGGTAACCTCCACGTTGGCCTAGTTGGTTGCTGGTCTCTTTCGGATACGTCCGGGGGGAAGAGCAACCCGCTGGGCTGGTGCACCCCGGGCACCGTCAATAACTTCCCATTCGTGGGTTCTTGTTGGCGGTGGCGAATACCTGACAGGGGGGGATGTCGCTCTGGGTGTTCCCCTGATTAGCAGGGGACACTCCAGATGCGACATAGGGGGGCTAGTTTGGGTAGGCTAGTTTGGGTAGGTAGGTTAAATTAGGTTGGGTAGGTAGGTAGGTGGTGATGACTTGTCGTTGCCGGCCCTCCTTTGGCGTGGGATGGTCGGCAGGGACAAGTCGATGGAAGGAGGAGGCGGCGGAGCGTCAGTCTCGACGCGCCGCCGCACACGCGGAGGGCGGCATCTGTCCTTCGCGGGCCAGATGCCGCACCAGAGGGGACCGTTAGGTCCAGTGCGGTGGAGGGCACGGCGCAGCACACCGTCTAGGTGTGCCCAGCGGGGGCGTAGCTGCGCCATGCCCTGAGGAGTTGTCGGGTGGGACCTCTCGCTTCCCGGTGTGGTGAATTCCATGCTGGGGGGTGAGGGGTCCTGGGCGGCGGTTGCGGCATCTGTCCTTCGCGGGCCAGATGCCGCAACGGAGGGGACCGTAAGGTCCAGCGCGGCGGAGGGCACGGCGCAGCACACCGTCTAGGTGTGCCCAGCGGGGTCGTAGCTGCGCCGTGCTCTGAGGAGTTGTCGGGCGGGACCTCTCGCTTCCCGGTGTGGTGAATTCCATGCTGGGGGGTGGGGGGTCCTGTGCGGCGGTTGCCCCCTTTTGCGAGGACGCCATGTCGCGAAAGGGGGTGGCAGAGAGGGGGTGGAAGGGGGCGGTCGTACGATCGTTTCCTTCCACCTCCTGGTGGTGACTAGCGGGCGACGGGCGTGGGGGCCGCCTTAGCCTGCATTGCACTAGTCACCACCCTTGCGGGCGGGAACGGCCGAGCACTCGCGGTCGTTCCCGGGCCCCTCCACAGAGGGAGGGGCGTGAAGGGCCTGCCCTAAAAGGCGGGCGGTCGTCGGCGGAGGACTGGAGGTAAAGGCTGTGCCGGTTTCCCAGTCCTCCTCCATTCAGACGATGCGGGAGTGCCGCTGGGTTATTTTAGTGGGTATACGCCGTCAGGCCCCTACCGTGAGCGCACGCTTGTTCGTCTTAAGAGAAATTCCAGTGTTACTCAAACTTTTCGCATCATGTTCACCTGCGCTAGTTGTGGTTCTGAGCATACCGACGGCCCTGTCTGTAGTGGCTGCAAACAACACTATGACTATCAGTGTGCCGGAGTCACTGAAGCCGGATACCGAAGACTCGGTGACAGTAGGAAGAGTGCTTGGCGCTGCCCAAAATGTAAGTCAGGCTCAACTCCTTCTCCTTTGGCAGTATCACCCCAGCCCAGCCAGCTAGACAAAATGCAGGAGCAGCTCAACAAGATTGCCTTCGACCTGGCTCCGCTGGCTACGTTGGTCGCTAACGTGAAATCTATCAAGTCGGAGCTGTCCGGACTCAAGGATTCCATCGAAATGGCACACGACATCATAAACGGTTTCTCCGAAAAGGTAAACACTGTCGAGACTAAGGTGACTGAACTGGAGAGGATGGTGGGTCAAATACCGATTCTTCAGGATCATATTGACAGAATAAACCGGGAGTCGCGAGACAGAGACCAATGGGCTAGAGCTAACAATGCCGAGATCAAAGGCATACCTCAGAAGAAAAATGAGAATCTGTACGATGTAGCCCAGAAAATCGGTAACCTATGCAACATTACGGTAAGAAAGGAAGACATAAGCTATATTGCGCGTATACCTACTCGTATCCCCAATGCAGATAAGCCGATTGTGGTTGCCTTCAACAGTCGATATACCAAGGAGGAGTTTGTAGCTTCGTCGCGTAAAAGTAAACAGCTCAACTTATCCAACTTGGGATTTTCTACGTCTGCAAACTTCTACGTCAACGACCACTTGACTTCGTCTAACAAGTCACTTTTAAGCAAGGCAAGAGCCCTTGCGAAAGAAAATAATTTCAAATACATTTGGGTGAAACACTGCAAGATCATGGCAAAAAGATCGGACACTGCACCTACATTTTTTATAAAGTGCGACAAAGATCTTTTAAAAATCACAAATCACCAGCAATAATCATTTCATATCTATTACCAAAACATGTACACAGTTTGAGAACCATATTCAAGTTTAAATTACCTCCTAATTTACACTTATGTTTTACGTACCGTGTGTGTCACAACAGATTAGTCGAACAACAAGTTGAGCGTTATTATTTGTTGCAGCGTGCGCTATTACGCGCGCTATTGCGCTTGCGCGTACTTGCACCGCGACGTACGGGTCACTCTTGCTTGCGCCCGCGTCTGCGCTGACTCGAGCCGCTTGTTTGTTGAACGAATTTTGATAACTACCTTTCTTTTTAAATACAATTGTGTAGTTCGTGACGAAGTTTACTCAATTCTACCTAATTTGCGCGTATCATTTTTTGTGCTCGCTCTGATTTGTGGCTGTGGTGTTGCATTTAATTATTGTTGCTTGGGATGTTTGTCTAAAATGATTATTTATTTCATCAATCAGGGGGCGGATGCTATCAATCTATTTATTGCGTCTAGCTTAATCATCTTTATATTATCATTTTATAGTTTTTATTTTGTTATCTATAGAAATGGCGTTATTTAACATTTATTACCAGAATGCGCGGGGTTTACGAACGAAGACGCATACTTTCAAACGTAATGTACTTCTGAACTCTTACGATGTTATTGCAGTAACAGAAACCTGGTTGGTAGATAGTATTAGCGACAATGAACTTTTTGGCAGTGAGTACTTAGTTTGGCGTAGGGATAGGGATTATAGAAAAAAAAAACAAACCATGGGTGGCGGTGTGATGTTGGCCGTGCGACGTGAACTGTCAGCTGAAGTTCGTTCGGACTGGTCATCATCAGCTGAAGATCTTTGGGTTACGATTGGTTACAAAAAAAAGGACCGCACTATACACAAATTTAACATTTGCATTCTGTACCTTTGTAAGGCAAATCTGGGGAACTCGTACGAGACGCAGTTGCGTAATTTTACTAACAGTCTTTCACTTATTATAAACACAAACCCTGATGACACTTTTGCAGTACTAGGTGATTTTAACATGCCCAATATTGAGTGGTCAAGTGTCGACACATGCTTGCAACCCTCTGGTATAACTGGCGAATCTCAAACATATTTTTTTGATATTCTTTCTGAATGTAACTTAATTCAATACAATAATTGTTGCAACAAATCAAAGGGTAGAATATTGGACTTAGTGTTATCTAATATTGATTTATGTATTAGCGCCTGTGTACACCCTCTTGTTCCTGAGGACGATCATCATAAATCTCTCGACATCGCACTGCATTACCATCTTGAGGTACCGTTAAAACCCTATCCCAGGATGAAATGGTATTATGAGTCTGGGGACTACGATAATATTAATAAATTGTTGAACGAATATGTTTGGGAAGACCACTTGCTTGGCAATTCATTAGACGACGCGGTTGATATTTTTTATAACTACCTTGAGAAATTAATTAATGTTTACATACCCCACAAAATTATTTATCCTTCAAACTACCCACCATGGTATAACTCAAGTTTAAAAAAAATACTTAAGGAAAAATACAAATATTTACGTAAATACCATACTTATGGCAACAAATCGGATTACGACACTTTTGTACTACTTCGCGCTAGAGCCAAAGCTGTTGAGGAAGAATGTTACAAATCTTACATTGCCAAAACTGAAGATTCTATTTTAAAAAATCCAAAAATGTTCTGGTCCTTCATAAAAGCGAACAAAAAGGGCACTAACACTCTCCCCTCCACTATGTCATTGGAAGGTCGATGCTACAATACAAGTGAAGAAATTAGTGATGCTTTCGCAGCGTACTTCCAATCAAACTTCCTCTCTACTTCAGATCGAAATTCGAGTACCCCAAGTCCAACAAATGCCCCTCCTACTGACTCTGCACTAAACATAGGTGATATTGAAATTAATCCAAACCACCTGCTTAGTCTCTTAGAATCCTTAGATCTCAATAAAGGTGCGGGTCCTGACAACATTCCGCCATTATTTATAGTCAAGTGTGCCAAAGGACTAAATAGGCCAATAACGATTATTTTTACTCGTTCTGTTAAGGAGGGAATTGTTCCTAGTATATGGAAGTACGCGTACATAACACCGGTACACAAAAGTGGGAATAAGGGTGATATTAATAATTACAGACCCATATCCAAATTATGCCTGTTTGGTAAAATACTTGAACGTATCATCTACACGCAAATTTATAGCACTTTTTCTACGGCCTTCATTCCTGAACAGCACGGCTTTCTTAAAAACCGATCGACCACTACTAACCTACTGTGTTTTGTCGACTTCACCACATCCTGTATGGACGATGGCGGTCAGGTAGACTGTATTTTTACAGACTACAGTAAATGTTTCGACCGTATTGACCATAATATACTTTTCCAGAAGATTCTTTATGCAGGTATTCATGGTAACTTATACCGGTGGATAACATCTTACATAAAGAATCGTTCCCAGGCTGTCGTAATCAACGGAGCTGTGTCGAACCGGCATGTAGTCCCTTCAGGAGTTCCCCAGGGATCGCTTCTTGGGCCCTTATTATTTAATATTTTTATAAATGACATTCACACATGCTTTCAAAATTCATTATTTCTACTTTACGCAGACGACATGAAAATCTTCAAGCATATAAACAATGTCGAAGATTGCGACGCGTTGCAACAAGATCTCGAAAGACTAGAAAACTATTGTCAGCTGAATAATCTGGAACTCAATGTATCTAAATGTTACACAATTACGTTCACTCGCAAGACCAGCAGCATATCCCGCTCATACACTCTAAAGAATGCCCATCTAAAACTAGTAGATTTCATACGAGATTTAGGTGTGGTGCACGACTCCAAACTTACCTACGAGAAGCACATAGATCAAATAGTTAATAAAGCTAACAAAGCTATGGGGTTTTTAAAAAGATCTTGCTCTCAGTTCACGGATGTCAAAATAATTAAAATATTGTACTGTTCCTTCGTCCGTAGCTCACTTGAATATTGTTCACAAGTTTGGAATCCCATGTATGATGTTTATATCTCAAGATTGGAATCTGTCCAGCGAAACTTTACAAGATACCTGCAGTACAAATGTAACACCCGCGATCATAATTACGAGTCAAGATGCAAAAGGTACCATTTACTTCCACTTAGGGAGAGAAGGAGTATATCAGATATCTCCTTCCTCGTTAAGTTAGCGCAATCTTTCATCGACGCCCCGCAACTTCTCTCTAAGGTTAATTTACGCGCCCCTACCAGATCCGCTAGAATACCGTTTCTTTTTCTTGACATCCCCCGCTGCTGCACAAATTACAGACAGAATTCGTTCTTTATAAGATGCGCTAAGTCCTACAATAAACTGGTTGACTTTTCTGAATTTGACTTATTCACTACTAAGCCGCATGTATTCATTCGAATACTTACTAAACATTGGTTCGAATTGGTTCAATAACTGTTTTTTATTGCACCTCGTGACGAGGTAATATTATTTATTATATACTTTATTGTACACCACAAAAAAAACATACAGGACAAACGTTCAAATATATAAGTGTACAATGGGCGGTCTTATCGCACTAGGCAATCTCTTACAGGCAACCTTTGGATGGACTGAATGATAGGAGAAGAATTTAGGGTTGTCAGTGTACAAAATATCAAAAATAATATTACTTAGACTTAATAACATACAATACATACATACAATATTACTTAATATACTAATACATATCAAATATATATAACAGAGAAAGGAGAAGAATAAAAATTATAGTGAAAGGTAATGTTCCTTCACCATTAATCGAGTCGGTTATTAATTGATCATTATTCGAGGTAATATTGTGATTTATGTTATTGTTTAAAGTACATACCACCATTGTAATTCAATATTATTATTTTTTTCTCTCTCTAACAGGCATGCTTTTCATAGTAAATTAAATGCGAAAACATGTAATTGGTTACTAGTTGGTTAATTTGATGTTAATTTTGTAAGTTGTTAATACTGTTTGTTTTCCGATTACAATAAAATAAAATAAAATACCGGGCTGGGGGGCCCGGGGAATCCCACATAGCCCCCCATTCCCCCAATGGGTGGGTATGCGTAATGCATTTTTTACCAGCGTGATCAAAAAAAAAAAAAAAAGGGTTGGCAGGGTAGCCATGGTAGCCAGGGTAGGCAGGGTAGGGGTAGCCTCTCAATCGCCCTATGGTGATGTAATAAAATATGAACTATACATTAGGAAGCGTAACCATTTTCCCCGGCTTGAAAGTTCCCACTTTCAAAACACAAAGAACAAGTAAAATAAAGTTGCAGATCATCACAACTCTACCAAAGGTTATGAGAACTCTAAAGTTGCGACTCTCTATTATAAATAAGAATATTCAATTAACTATTCTACGCGATAATTAAATCTAATACTGCATATTGGTGCACGGTAAAATTAATTATTAATGTAACGAAACTTATTGCGTTGGCAAAGGGCACAACTTTACTACCGGGCGACTCTGAAGGATCCCGCTTTTAGTTTTTACCGATGCGACTCTACAAACTCCGTTTTTATCTGGAAATATTTCTGTGATTACTCCTAACGGCCAATGCAGCGGCTTGTCATTGTCCTGCATGGAGACGACAACCAAACCGACCCGTATTGGATTGGCAGGGGTGTTCCATTTCTGTTTGGATTGTAGGGTGTGCAGGTACTCTTGGCGCCACCACTTCCAAAAAGACTGGACCATTTGGTCAGTTAATTCATAACGCGAAATAAGATGTAACCGCGTTTCATTGACTTCGCGGGCGGGGCGAAATAATAGAGGTTTCGTATGCAAGAAGTGATCTGCCGAAAGATTCTCATGAATCTTAGCGATACGATTGGCTACGAAGGTGTGCCATCAATGCGGTGCGGAATGAATCCAATTCAAGTTTACAGTTGAATCCGAGAAAGCTACGACTGCCTCAATGGCGTGCCGAGCTGCGAAAAGATTATATACTCGCTTTATCACAGTTGTTAAGCGGAGTGTGGCGCATAACTCGCATAAACCGAACCACCGCGCGTAAGCTTTCTCACTAGCGTCGGCAAAACCGACGAGGGAGAGCCTACAGCGTTCTACGACGCCGACATGTCGCAAAAATCTCAGTTCAGAGATAATTGGCAATTCAGCTTGAAATTGTTCCCACAGACGAACAATGCGAGGTGGTGGGACGTCATCCCATCCAAGTTTGACAAGCCAAAGCTCTTTGATAAGAAGCTTGGCGTATAAAATTATCGGTGCCACGAGGCCTAAAACGTCGAAAAGACGTGCAATGGAAGAAAGAATATTCCGTTTCGTGCAAGGGCGAACATTAGGGTTAATCTGGAATACGAAACAATCCTCATCAGGGAACCAACGAAATCCCAGTATTTTCTGTGTCGGATCTTTACTTAGGTCCACGCTCTGTGAAAGTCGTAATGACTCTGGAATATTCCGAAGAACATCGACACTATTGCTAGACCACTTCGTTAGCTGAAAATCACCGAGAGAGAATATTTTTATTAGTTCACGAGCCGAGTCTATAGCCAGCGCAGTGCTAGGTATAGAACTAACTGTGTCATCCATGTAAATATCTCGCTGCAAAATGTCCCTGGCGAGAGGTAACTGCGTTCCTTCATCCTGACATAACTGTTGGATAGTGCGAATCGCTATAAAAGGACTACACTTTAATCCAAAGGGAAGCACTGAAAACTGATAAATTTGAAGTTCTTCTTCCTCATTAAACCGATATAAGATACGTTGAAGCGAACGATCTTGTGGGCGTATACCTATACGTAGGTACATAGATTTAACATCTGCGGAAATAGCGACACTAAAAAGCCTAAAATTTAACAAGATGTTAAAAAGGTTAGCCTGAAGGACTGGACCTGCATACAGGATATCATTGAGCGAGGTACCGTTATCTGTACTTGCACTAGCATCTAGGACCACGCGTAGCTTAGTGGTCACTTTATCCTCTCGAATAACAGCATGGTGAGGAATATAGTAGTCCATTTCTCGCTCCTTACAATTTCGTTTGGGTAACCCACATTCAGGTACGATATTCTGCACCAAAGAAATATAATTGTTCTGTAGATAATCCCGTATGACGTCATCATAAAGAAGCTTGACGTTAGGAAGCGATTTAAGTTTACGTTCGAGGCTATAGAATCTCTTGCGAGCTATATCAAAAGAATTTCCTAACGCTGACGCGTCTGTTTTCAGTGGTAAAGCTGCAACATACTTGCCATTTGGAGCGCGGGTAATTGTGCTACAATAAAAATCTTCACAGTGTTTATCATCCACACTCCCAACGGACGAAGCAGTAACATCTTCAATCTCCCAAAACTTACGAAGATCGATGTTATCGAAAGAACTCGCAAAGAAAGACAGAGTGTCAGTTGAAGGTTCGATAATAGGTGCTTCTCCTAGAAGTATGCAGCCGAGCATAGTCTCCAATGCATCGGGGCAACCGGGTGCGCTGGTCACGGGACCGGGTCGCAATAACTTAGCGAACAACGTGACTCCAAGTAACATGACAATATTACCTGGCACACCCCAGCTGTCATCAGCGAGAAGTTTAGGATCAATATGCTTCAATTCGGCAGTATCTATAGCACCCAGAGGAAGCTGCCCGGTTATCTGATCCAAAACTAGAGCGTCAATTCTATACCTAGGCTGCGAGCAAAACCGTGAGCTGAACGTAAGATTCACCGAGCCGCGAACGGCCTGCGATGTGCCACCAATACCACGAACGGTAATTATTGAGTCCGTATGTATAGTTAGACCGAGCATACGGCAGCAACGCGATGTCATATAATTCTTTTGCGACCCAAGGTCCAAAAGACATCTAACCACCACGCCCTTACCCTTCCTACCCGCCACTAACACCTTGGCAGTAGCCAGCACTTCGGTGCTACGTGTGGCCTGGAATTGAGCAGAAGAATGCGTACACAACGCCACACGATCAGAAGTAGCTGGGTCGGCCGCAGAAACGCAGGCTGGGTCGCTAGCGGGCACCAGCGCAGGGGCTTGCGTCGATTGCTCAAAATGCAATACGGAATTATGCTTACCGTTGCATTTCCTACATGTTGACTTAGATAGGCACTTAGAGACGGTATGTTGGCTACTTAGGCAGTTAACACATCTGTTATTGTCTTTTACAAACTTAAATCTATTATCCGCGTTCAACTTTTGAAACGCATTTTTTTTTTTTTTTGCACTTATACAAGTTTTTATGCGTGGATCGACAAAGCGAACATTTAGATTCAGTAGCCACAAACACCTGCGAGACCTTAGATGAGGTGCTGGGTCTACCTGCGGGGGCAGGCTTAGTTGCCGCAGAAGAGGAGCGATATAAGATTTTTACTTGTTCGCGAACAAACTTTACGAAATAATCATAATCCAACTCTTGTTGATTACGAAGCGACATTTCAAAATGTTTTGCTGTATCTGAGTCTATTAACTTAAGACCCCAATGAATAAATATAAAATCATCCAAGTTATGTATTTTTAATTGTTTGAGTCCAGCAACCGTAGAAGTTAATTTATCGAAACCTTGTTCAATATTAGCGGGTGTCGTTCCGAACGACTTCAATGAGAACAGTTGATTTAGATAATTAGTGGCGAGCGCGCGAGTATCCAGGTACTTTGCGATAAGCGCATCCCAGACAACGCGGTAATTATCGCCAGAAGGTACAATACCTACTGCCACATTCCTAGCCTTTCCCTTTAGACAACTCAACAGATAATGAATGCGATCAGAATATGATAAATCTGCGTTCGTATGTATAATACGTTTGAAAGTCTCTTATAAGAACGGAAAGCTCTGAATATCACCGTCAAAGGCAGGCAGCTCAATTTTAGGTACCTTTATATGATGAGAATTAGGGCTCGCTATCGGGCTGGGTTCCTTGGAAACAGTTGATTCAGTTAATGAAGCTAAAGTAAATTTTATCTCGCCGACCAAGTCGTCAAATGAATGTAAGGCACTATAGCTTACTTCGCACTTTGGATCCAATGTCAATTTTAACATATTTATCTCGTCCATTATCTCATTGAATTCGCTACGTTGGCCGTCAATTTGTTTAGCCTGAGCAATAAAAGAATTACGTAATCTTTCTGTTGTTAAAGATTCTGTTGAATCCAAAATTCTTTGAACCCGCGTGAAATACGAGTCGCGTTTACTTTCCAACAATCTAAGTAAAGTTTAACCTTGTCCGTCATGGTGAACAGAAGTTAAAATATGGAAACAAAAAAAACAACAAATGTTTATCTTTTACGGAACCCGCATAAGTGAAATTAGTGGTCCGATCAAACTGATAACTCAACGAAAGATTTTACAACTTACGTAAACAATAGTACGGAACGATCCGTACAGGCGAACCCTAACAATAATAAATTGTAAGGTGAAAAAAAATATAAAGCGTACAAAGTTTGAACAACGTACAAAGTTTGAACCGCGTACAAGTAACAAAGTCTAATACAAATAAAATAGTAAGTAAGCGAAATACCTTATGAACGTACCCATCTATGATTAGCTTAGAGATACCTACAACCCGATAATTAACATTTATGTCGGATGCGATGCGATAATTTTTTATTCCTTTTGTACTACTTCTATTTATATGAGATTAACTCACTCAATACATAGAATATGTACAGATTCTTAACCAACAATAAGTTAAGTGTGAAACTTAGAAACAAGTATGGTACTTGTTTCCGTAAGCGATGCGATTGTGTTCGTAACGAAATACCTTCGTAAAACACAATAAAATTCCTAACAAGTAAATACGCAGATGACCGTTCGAAGTAAATTATCTAGTAAGTACTACGTTTACAAGTTAGGTGCGGGGGTGATATGTATAAATATACGGCTGTTTCCTATGAGGAGAACTAAACGCGTAAAGTTTATACAAATCTGTTATTTTACCTGAAGGTTCCTATCAAAAGATCAAGTTACCTTACAAAATAAAATAACAAGCGACGAAATGATAATCTGGTTAATTGCAATAATTAATCAAATGCGGTTGAGTCTAGAATTATAAAGAATACCTACTCGTGCAATACGAGTATAGTAGGCATTTACATAACGAACCAACAGTAGTAGTGTATCGTAAAATAATCAATGTCATTCATTCTGCAAATCTCGATTAGAAAAATATATAAAAGTTCCCAATGCGTAAATAAAAATTAACCGTACGATAACAAGAACTGGAATATTCCACAGTCACGTAGGCCAACTTACAAACAAACAAACAAACTTAGAAACATACTCAGATGCAGACTAGGGAGGTTCCCAAACAGACAGAAAAAGTGTATGAGGATCTATGACATTATACAATGGATGTCCTGTTCTCTAGAAAGCAAGCATGCGTTTCTCTGTCAACAGTAGAAGCCGAATACGTAGCAGCTGCAACTAGTGCATGTGACCTACTATACATAAAAGGACTATACAGTGATTTAAATGGACTGAAAAGTGATGTGTTATGTATATTGTACATGGACAATAGAGGTGCTATTCAGATATCAAAATCCTTTGAGAATAGCAAACGTGCTAAGCACATTGAATAAAATACCATTTCTTAAAAGATGTTATAAGTAGAAAGTTGATTAATGTTGAGTATATCTCTACTCATGACAATGTGGCAGATTTATTAACTAAGACATTGTCTGGTGATAAGCTTCAAACTTTGAAACAAATCTTAAATATTGTTCAGTTATAATTGTAATTGTTTGTTTTTTGTTTGGTTTGTTTAATAGTGTTGTAACGATTTCAATCTATGACAGATTTTTAATCGAGGGGCAGTGTTAAAGTTTTTATTAGTATCTTATATTTCGAACAAAGCCAGCTCTATCAGTCAAAGACTATACAGAGCCCCTAGCACAAGTTTCCAACGTATTCGTATCGTCATCGTGACATTTTACCAGATGAAAACGTAGTCGATGCTGCGACAAGTTATATTGGCAGCACGAGTTCAAAAAAACATCTTGCGACAACTCGGAAGTAGTAATTGAACTATGGTTAATTAAGGCCGAGAATCCAATAGCGTTTGGATTGGTTTTTAGTGAATGGTGCGTTCTGAAAATAGAAGACAAAAACGGGTAACATTGTCTTAAATAATTTAGAGACTAAAACTGAAAAATTATTTGTTATAAACACACTTTAAAACATTTTCATTTAGTAACAATATAAACTTATCAAAGTCAAAATACTTTATTTCAACTAAACCATTAAAAGGCATTTTTGAATAGACAAACAAAAGATGAAACTCATTGCATAAGCGTCAGTAGGTCTCTATGGAGAAGAACAGAAACTCCACGGACACTCTTTTCTATTAACACAGTACAATTACAAGTATTTGGTTACAGAAAAATTACATAGATATGTGAGAACGATGTAAAAATACTTATACCTATTTTAGTAACACAATAACAACAAACAACATTTATACACACAAACATTTAACACTTACACACAGGTAACTATCATTGCTTCAATATTCCAGCTGAAATACTGGAGCAACGATTCTATACAACACAGCCTGCAATCATGCCCAGAATGCTAGACATAATAAATATACCTCCATTGTTACTCACCAGGATTGTCCACATAATCATTCACATTTTATGTATAATAATAATATTATGTATATGTGAATAAATAGATTTCATCAGCAAAGTTATGACTGAGCAAGCTAAAGTTAACAACGCCACTTACAAGCCTAAATACAAACGCTAGAAAGCATCTGTTACTCCAAAAGAAAACATAAAACAGAAATAATAGAGGATGGAGACTTTGATAACTTTTTTAATTTTATGTGCCGCGCGGTTTATATGTACTATCGCATTGCGCCTCGGTATGAGCAGACCCTAAGATGTAAACCCATATTGTTGTTTGTTGTCATTTCAAATAATTATTTAAATTTACCAATTTCAGACGTAAATCTGTTATGTACGATGGTTCTGTGATTTTAGAATTAACAAATCCAAAAAGAACTTGCTTCACTCAGGTCATCATCATGGTGAACTTCATAAAGAAGCAAACAAGTAAGTTTATTGCACAGATTCATATAACTATGCAAAATGCGCTTCATCCGCTTAATCCTATGAGGTCTCATGTAGTAAGAGGCGGGCCTATTGCCGTGCACAGCACTTAGAGTGAGACTCCGGGTTGCCACTAAGAAATTTCAAATGGAAAAGTGCAATAACACTGCACGACCGACAATGTTGTATTTAGTTACAGAATCTTTGTATTTTGTTCTATATCAACTTCTTTTGCCAACAGGAGATGATGAATAAAATATTCCCGGTACTAGCCAAAAGCCTTTGTCGGCACCGGAACAATATAAGCCAGCATTGCCACTTAGAGAAGACAAGCCATTCCAATCGCTTGCACCACCGTCTACAAGACTGCAGCTGTGATTTCTTCAAAGCACACGGCAAGCTATACGTCTCTTTGTGCAATAGTGACATGCAACGAAGGAATTGGGGAAATATTTTGTAACTTACGACGACGTTAAAAGTATCTACTAACCCACAACCGTTTTGGTACAAATGCTCTTCATGCTATTTCAAGCGTTTGGAGCAGCTATGAGCTATGGTTGGAATCTTAGAAGCTCTGTCAATTTATTATGATGCGAATATGAAAGAACATTATGTAATACAAAGTTTTGTTCATTAAATCTGCATTTTATTAATTTCGTCAATGCATTATATAGATTAGAACCGCCTACAATACCTACATATTATATTACTTATTCTTATTACTTATAGCTTTATCAGCCCATTAAGTTCTTACTGCTACACTTAGCGGTAGGAACGGCAGGCGTTTTCTTCCAGAGATTACCTTGTACAAATATAGTTAAAAACAATTTTACAATATTAGTTTAGAATAGGAAGTACCTATGTTTGGTGTAATTTTGAATGATAGATTAATAAACGATGATGAGAAAAGAAAAAAAATATTATTGTCGTATGCCAATAAGGGCCCGTGTGTAAGACATCGAAAACTGTAATGGTTATATTCATGTATAAAGTTTTATAAATAAGGCTCCTAAGATTTCGGCTAAGTAAAGATGAACGCAAAAATGGCCTGAAACACGTGCAACAATCATTTTCATGAATAAGCTCGCTTTTTATTTCTTTGGTCAAAACTTGGTTCTTGTATGTGGGCCTTCCTAGTACCTACCACCCTACATACGCATTCAGGGGTGCGTGGTGGCGTGTGCCACCAGCAGAGTCGCTTGATTCAGAGCTTATGGAAAGCACGTCAAACAACAGTGGGATACTGTCCCAGGGCGACCGTGGGTACTTACACCACCCGGGTACCGTCCTCAACAGATCTTATTGTGATGTTCTTCAGAAAGGCCAGCGTGCGTGCATGTCATAACCCGTGTGCGTGTAGATGTATGAACGTGAATATAACGTAGCAGGTGGCATTCTGTAGTTTCTACCTACTTACCCCCATCCGGAAAAAGCGTAAGTTTATGTATGTATGTTTTAATTAGGAAAAACATATAATTTCTGTTTATTTAGGTTTTTATTATCACATTAATAGCTTAGTTAGTTACTTATTCAATTCATACTTAACTAAGTACATGTTAGAAATATAATAAATTCAATAAACATCAACTACAAGTAGGTATTTTAAACAATAATAGGCTGAGCTAACAAGGCTTTCCATGTACGAAGGAACGATATGACTTAGGATTCGATTAGTTTTGAAGAAGAGTCCTATCACAGTCCACTCTCTGCATCGATTTCTCGTCTCATATAGATTACTCTGGATTCTGGAACATTGGCTGTCAGGTGGCAATTACGATGGAAGGTCTTTATAACAGACCGTTCGTCACGCTGCGAAGGGATTTTATTTTTGTCCTAGTTTTCTCTCTTTCGTTGTACATCTGTCTCTGTTTATCATCGACAGACTAGCTAGACTTGTAGAGAACGGCTTACGGTTTTTGCTAGTTAAAATACCGAAACCATTGCCATAAGACCTGCTGAAGAACATAGATTTGTATTGTTGTTAATAGGGTACCTATTCAAGAACATTTTAGTTGCCTATAAATGAAAGGGCTTCAGTTGGCTTGAAGCAACTGACAATGTTGTTTATCCCAAATTCTAACCCATATTCCCAAACTAACTGTATATACGGTTGCAAAATATATAGGCATACGTGCATACTAGTATTGTAATCTCTAATTTATAAGGCATATCGCCGTTTTCTTCGTTTCTTGAATCTTCAAATGAGTCATGATAATTATGGAGAACCGCAAGTAAAACGTAGAGTTGCGTGCGGCGAATAACGCGCTAGAAACCGTACTCCACCACGGCAGGAAGACAGCGTGGGCGATGCGCGGGCATGCCGCTCTATGTGTGGTTAGTATCAATAACTTATAGAAATGGTTTATTATAAGAAACTATTACCTACAGTTTGTTTACAAAGAAAATGAAAATGTTGTCTACCTCCTTTAACATCTTCTCCTAGCCTCTTTGTACGGTTCACGTACAGGCAAATTGCTTACGCCGCGACCTACTTTTAACTACTCGTTTTTATTTACTTTATTATTATATTTAGTTAGTTGACCAATAGCTGCCGTAGCGCTATAATCGCGGATTAGCATCCAACCTAACTTTCGTGTAACTTTTACGAATAAACTTTACTGTGGTGTAATCTGTGGTTTTCGTCAACTCACATCAAACAACTCAACTGTAAGTAACCGGCTACCTCTGAGCCGTACATAAAACTGGTCCTTCGAGCCGGATATAACAGGTGCGTATTCTCTCTGTTAACGTTAGCGAATCTGTCTAGCTGGAGTCCCAGAAGAGCGGATCGCGTTAGTGGGGCGCTAACGCACTTGATATCCAAAACTTGCGGAAACTTCGCAACTTTGGTGAACTAGTACCTGCGGTGATACAACTCTACTCCACCAACGGTCAAGCCAATAACTAATAACCATGGTTCAGAGCGTAACGGAACTGATAAGCCATCAAGAAACAACCTTCAGAGACTTGAAGCTTATTTGCACCAACTACAAGAAGGACAGTCCCACCAGGAAGAACTTGGCGTACCTGGAGGAGCGTCTTTCTCGGCTGAATAATAACTGGGAGAAGTTTGTTCACAACCATCATCTACTGGAAGAGTCTGGAGCAACAGACCTTCAATACTTCAACGACGACATTTTCAACTGTACGAAGAAGATGTATGAAGAAGTGCTGCAAGACATGTTGAAACGTAAATCGGAATTGCCGTCTGCACCTGCTGGTAAGACGGAACAACCACCTGCTACGCCTAAGCAAGGTAAGGGACAATCGAAATTTACTTTCGACGATATCCAATTCCACGTACCTCCTCGGGAAGCAAGCGAGTCGGCGGAAAAGCAACAAGTTCTTTTGCGTCAACAATACTGCAACTTTAGAGCGTTTGAACGCACTGTGGAAAAGGTAAACATAGCATTGGCAGTACCGATGGAAAAATGGGAATTAGAAGACAACTTAAGCACCCTGAAAACTAAATGGGAGCAAATCGAAAAGGCAAATTGGGAACTAGAGTACCTACTACAACTTATGAAAAACCAAACATTAATTGTAGAGGCTGAAAACAACGTTATAAAAAAGAACACTGCCTTTATGGATGAACAATTCAAAACATTGCGCATCTACATGAACCAAACTTGCAGCGAAATCACAAAAATAGTGAACAGGGCGCAAATGCTATTCACAATGAATGACATAAATTCCGCTGCCGTGACGTCAACTCTGATTATAAGTGATCTAAACCGAATATTGGAAATGCTGATAAACACTCTCGCCAACATTTACAGAGGGCATTTAGATACCCATCTATTTCCTGCTAATCAACTGATCGAACAGCTAAACATAATATCCGGAAGGTTGCCACAGGGATTATCGTTACCTGTAAAGGGCACTCAAAGGGATTTGAAAAATATCTATGACCTGATCCATGTGAAGGCTCGAATAACAAACAACTACATGCTATTTGAAATACACATCCCCTTGCTGAGCGATGAAGACTACAAGATATATCGAGTCATACCAATACCGTTCCTTAGACAAGGACATTTAAAACTCGTACAACCAAGTTCAAGCTTCATCGCAATCAACTTTGTAAAAAACTCTTACATAACAATGGAAGACCAAGACATGCGCCAATGTACTTCATACGGAGAAGACGAATTCACTTGTGTCTCACGTAATCCAGTCTACAACATGCACGATAAAGACGCCCCATGTGAGGCCCAAGTCTTCAACCAACAAGAGTCTTTATCATGCGTCCTCAATGATGTAACATGCAAAGAAACCTGGACAAAGCTTCACAAATCGAATATGTGGCTATTTACATTGTGCGGGAAACAGCTGATGCGCGTCATATGTAACGATCAAGTTACGCCAGCGGTCATTGACGGGACTGGAGTGATTTCCTTGAAATCAAAGTGCTTACTACAGAAAAAGGACGCCACAATATTTACACACAATCAGCTGGGAAGTACTTTTAACATGGAACCAGAGATAGAAATACCAACTATTAATTCGACTATTAACCACATCTTTGACCTCGGCTGGCAGAATGCAAAATTAAATATAACTGAACAAGAAACGCCAACTGCAGTAGAAATAAGAAAAGTAGACCAGCAGTTGGAATTCCAGAAAAGCAGAGAAATATTACCGAAGGCGTCTCAAATGTCAAGTCACGACATTTATCTCTACTCGGTTACTTCTTTGATGTTGGGAGGAATCGCTGCGCTTGCCCTCTATATTATTATTAAACGATGTTTGAAAACGAAAACAAAGGAAGACGTCAAAACACTCTCTGCCGAAAGAGGAGTGACACCTAGAGGAAGGGATAACTTTGGAAGGGACATCGAGCTACAAGAAATGCATTCGACAGCAGCGGAGCCCGTTTACAGCGAAGCAAGACAGCCGATGAAAGCATTTCACTTTGACTAAATTGAGTGTTATAACCTATACCTATATTTTTACATCTGTTACCAGGACACATTAACTATTGTTTACTATTTAACTTTAAATAACTACTTTTCACTTTAATTATATTATTATTTGCTTTGTAATGGATGCTCATCCCACTTTTCCCTCGGGAGCATGTACGGTTCACGTACAGGCAAATTGCTTACGCCGCGACCTACTTTTAACTACTCGTTTTTATTTACTTTATTATTATATTTAGTTAGTTGACCAATAGCTGCCGTAGCGCTATAATCGCGGATTAGCATCCAACCTAACTTTCGTGTAACTTTTACGAATAAACTTTACTGTGGTGTAATCTGTGGTTTTCGTCAACTCACATCAAACAACTCAACTGTAAGTAACCGGCTACCTCTTTATTAAATTAGTAGGTAAGATAATAAATAGGGAGCATGCCTGCCCCTTTTATTCATGATTAAATAGCATTTTATTACAAAAATACCCAAAAAAATACGGAAAATTATTTGACGTGAAATGTCTCACCGAGAAAATGTCAGCGAGAGAGTTTTCGACGTGCTTTCGTCACACCTAGCGTAAAATTCGATACTACATGTCAAAATGAAAACTCGTGCTACCGATTCCCATACATTTGGAGCGTTAACGCAACGTAAATACGTGAACTCGATACGAAGGCAATTGTCAAAAACTTGTGCTACCGATTTGTTAGTACCAAATACGGACACATGGCGCTGATTAATTTTGCATACAAAAATTGTCGGAGGCGATACGTTAACGTAGTCGATCCAATTACGCAGAAACTCGTGCTAGGGCCTCTGTAAAAGAAAAGAATGTCGTTTTTACTTTATATTTAACTTCTGTAAGAAAAAGCGTGTGACTCGCAAATATAACTATAAAACTCAAGATATGGTTTAATTTTATCGGCCTCTGACTACAAATAATAACAAGTCATCATCTTCCTGCCCTTATCCCATGTTACTTGGGGTCGGAGCAACAAGTTTTCTTGTTCCATACCGTTCTGTCCCCTGTCACGCTATCACTGACTCCCTTTTCCTTCATATCACTTCTCTAACAAGCTTGACAGCCGCCTGTACCTGTGCTGAAGGCATCGTTACAGGTCTTCCCCGGGTGGGTGTGCCCGGGGTGTGTGAAAGCCTACCCTCCCAGCCGGGTTAGACTGGGAGGTGTGTTCCTGGTGAGCCCTAAGCTTGATATCCTGCCACCAATCTTATTGGGTGGCAGGGGTCCTAGGGTACTGGTGAACCCACCGAAGGTGGACCACCCTCCTCCTGAGAAGGTAAATACATACATTTTTCTTCAAGTAAGTGTATAGAAAATTCGTTATAAGCGATCTAGCGCTTCTAGAAGGTGGGCCACCCTCCTCCTTCTGTACCGAAAGTCTGGCACGTCAGGGTAGAAACACCCGACCGTGCCAGGTGAATCGCTGTAGGGCAGAGACAGGGGTTGACTAGGCTATCTACCAAGGCCGGGTAGTTGCCTTGCTCCCGACTCCTTCTGACTGCCGTGTCCTGAAGGGACTTAGCAAGTGGGCAGGTCACCACTCCACTTGGCTTCGTTAACACCGTTAGGTATCCACCAAGGACCACTAAGTTGTGGTTTTAACCCGGAAGGGGCCAAAAAAGATGTCTCTACTAGTAACCGAAGTTACTAGTAGTGACACCTGTGGGCGGCGCGCGGAGACGCGGCGACCGCAGTGACGTCACGCAGTGGCGCGACGAGTCGGAGAGTGGGGCGCGGCGGGGCGCGCGGTGGGGAGAGCGGCAGGCGGCGAGACGACCGCTCGGCGGCGATGGCAGGCGAAGAGTGAGCAGCCAGGTTTTTTTTTTTTCTATGTGGCTTCTCGCAACTCGGTCAGAGTGACCGGCTATTGCTTAACCGGGCTATATAGCCCGGGCCCGGGCTATATGCTATATAGCCTCCAGCCAGGTACAAAAATTCTAAAACTAAGCGACCACGCTAAGGGCTACCTCCTGTGGGGTCGAACCTCGGCTCAGGGCGTCGCTGGGGGGACAGCTAGGGCTGGATCTAGTAAAAGTGATTTTACCATCCGTTCGGAAAAAGCCTACGTGGAGAAGAACGGACAAGAAACTCCAATTAACTAATTAGAATTTAACTATGGCCAGCGTTACGCGGGCTGGCTTGTATATCTTGTTGGGGACGTCGCGGCGGGCCTCGGCGGCGAGGGCGGAACGAAGGCGGTCTTTGTTTGCGAATTGTGCTGGTCTTTGGGTTGCTCTCTTGGAACAGGGTAGTGGCGTCATCGGGGGTGGACAGAGTGAGCCTTGGTCGGCGAACTTTAGATATTTGGGAGAGTTCGTAGCGGGCGGCCGCTTGAATTAGGGGGTTACTATGGTTGACAGCAGAGTCGAAAAAGCGTATGATAATGCGTTTCATAAACTGCTGTATAGTGGGGATTCTGAGATCGACATGGAGTTCCTGGTTCCGAGTGAACCAGGGGGTTCCAGTGATTTTTCGGAGGAATCGGTTTTGTATAACCTGAAGCTTGTGAATGTGACGGGGCTTAGCGTGTGCGAAGACAGCGCATGCATAGGTCATGATGGGACGGATGACCGCAGTGAAAATGCGCAGCTTGCACCTAAGTGACAAGCCGCTGCTTGCGTTCACCATCCCATGAAGTCTGCCCATAGCGAAGGCGGCTCGCGAGCGCGCCGCCTTCTGTGCTTGGCGAATGTGAAGTGGTTGTCAAGGGTGACACCTAGGTATTTGGCTTGCCATTCCCAAGGGATCGGCTTGCCGTACATGGTTATGGGTTCGGGGGGGTGGGGGTTTTTATATCTATTATTGTATTTTCGGTCAGGCCTCGAGAAGAGGACAGCCTGGCTTTTGTCTGGATTGACTTCTATTCTCCAGAGGCGAAACCACTTGGCCAGTGTGTTGGCGGCTCTCTGGAGTTTTAGGACTATGGCAT
The DNA here is from genome assembly GCA_964057195.1 of Orthosia cruda. Lineage (NCBI taxonomy): Eukaryota > Metazoa > Arthropoda > Insecta > Lepidoptera > Noctuidae > Orthosia > Orthosia cruda. The sequence goes on along the minus strand of OZ059829.1, from coordinate 53,511,947 downwards.
TGGGTCTTAGGCCAGTGTAATAAAGGGCCGTGTCGTCAGCGAATAGTGCCAACTGGCTCTCTTTGGTTTTTGGGATATCGCTTGTGTACAGCGTGAAGGCAATAGGGGATAATACGCAGCCTTGGGGGACTCCGGCTCGTATGGGGTGAGGGGAGGAGAGTTCTCCCTCGACACGATAGCGGAAAGTTCGGTCCGACATCCAGTCTCGTAAGATGAGCACGAGACGATCTGGCACTTTGAGTTTGTATAGCTTATAAATTAAGCCATTGTGCCAGACTTTGTCGAACGCTTTCGCTATGTCGAAGAAAAAGGCATCCGTCATCAGACCACGCTGGAAACCAGCACTAGTGTGTTCAACGATGCGGTGAACTTGTTGGGGGCAAGAGTGTTCGGAACGAAAGCCGAATTGCTCGTGGGGGATAAGGCTCTTTCGCTCGATAAAGTCTTTGAGCCGCTTATAAATAAGCCGCTCATAGACCTTTCCGAGGGAGTTGAGTAGGCTGATGGGACGATAACTGGTAGGCTCCGATTTGGGTTTACCCGGTTTAGGGATGCCTATCACAGTGGCCTGTTTCCAGGCTTGGAGGAAGATATTTTTGCTTAATGCAGCGTTGAATATGGCCGTCATTAGCAGTATTATATGGTGAGGGAGGAGTTTCAACACCTTATTGGTGATGCCATCTAAGCCCGGGGCTTTGTTAGAGTGAAGCCTTTTGATGACCTCCTCTACTTCGTCTGGGGTGACGGAAGGTAGCGGGTCATCAGGGTCTTCTACGGGTGGAAGGGAGGTCCTACGTTCGACTTCAGCGTCTACCATGTCTAGGTGAGCTTGGTCTACTGGTTGAGAGCTGGGTGTGCATTGAAATTCGAGGCTGTCAGCCAGGCATTCGGCTTTTTCAGAGTTTTCGAATGCTACACTCTTATCGGGACGAATAATTGGGGGCATGGCTTGGTCTTCAGTGGAGCGTAATCTCCTCTGAAGCTGCCAAAAGGCATGGTGGGTGGGCTCTAGTTCGCTCAGAATCTTATTTCATGTCGCAGAACGGTGCTCAGCAGTACGTTCCTTTACAGCTTGCTGCAAGTTACGCATGTGAGTTCTGTTTGCGACACAGGGAAAGTTCCTGTAATGACGGATAGCTGCGTTCTTCTTGGTTATCAGCCTGCGTACATCGTCCGGGAGTTTCCTTTGCTGGGGGTCCAGCACTGGAACCTCCCTTGAACATTCGTTCAGGACAGATTGTACGTGAGCTGTAAGCGAGTCGATCGCCGCTGTCGTGTCAGCGACTGAGTTTAGGACATTGGGGATTGAGTTTAACTGGGGGGACTTGTCGGATTTCAGTTTAGCACTTACTTTCCTCCAGTCGGTGATCTTTTTAGTAGGGGGTGGCTGTCCTGGATCTGGGAGGCCTGAGCGACTAGATCTAGATCACGGGACGGTGATCTGAATCTAGTTCGTCTTTCGCTTCTATAGAGCGTAACTGAAGCTTAACGTTCTTAAGCAGAGCTACATCGAGGACATCCGGTCTATGGTTAACATTATCCGGGAAGTGAGTGAAGCTCATCGAGGCGAGGACATCATAATGGAAGGTTGAGCATAGGCTCCGTACCAACTTTACTCTAGGGTTAGTAATGGTACTGTTCCAGGATGGGTCTTTAGCATTGTACGGATAACAGAGTCACTCATGCCGAAGAGGGTAGTAAGGTCTTGTTTGAGACCGTTTGGGTTATCTCCCGATGACGCCTGGTGTGGAGGGCAGTAGGCGGAGCTTATGGTGATAGACTGATGACCAGTCATTCCTAGCCGACAGGCTGAGTACTCTAGGTACGAAGTGGGGTCGGGTGGGGTGACTATGCTACAATGGAGCTCATTTTTGTAGTAAATGAGAGTGCCACCACCGTGCTATGCGATAGTTGGCAATTTTAGGATCGCGGCGGTGGGGCTTTAAAAGGGTCTCCTGAACGACGAAGACATCCAGCTGATGATCGCGAAGGAACGTGGCAATCTCATCACACATCACATCACATCATCAGCCTATTAATGTTCCCACTGCTGGGACACAGGCCTCCTCTCTGTGAGAGGGGAAGGGCCATAATCCACCACGCGGGCCCAGTGCGGGTTGGTGGATGTCACATATCTTCGAATTTTTGGTTCTAGGACATGCCGGTTTCCTCACGATGTTTTCCTTCACCGTTTTTGAGAGCAGTGGTGATGAAATAATTTACACAAAGTAAAGCGCCTGCCTGGGTTCGAACCCACGACCTACAACTTGTAAGTTATACGCCTATACCACTGGACCACCACTGCTCTCTCACCAATCTCATCACGCTAGGTAGTAATGCCATTGGCATTGAAGAAACCTAACCTAAGGGATCTGGGCTTCAGGCAATTGTTTCTCAATTGCGTACCCATGTTCCGTTGACAAACACAAGGCTGTCAAGCTCCTTGGTAATGGAGGGATACCTCGAGAAGATTGCGAGGCAAGAGATGGGGTCTACGGGGGTTGCTGGGTTTGTTAACTCAGCGTGAAGGGCTCGGACCTCTGGGGTCATCCATATCGCGTATGCGTTGAAGATGGTCTCAGCGACACAACGATAGGAACCCTGGCCGGGTTAAACTACAGGGGGAGGGCGCTTGCCAACGACGGCGGTGGAGGCTACCTTGTTGGTTTGTGCCGGGGCCGCTGTGGCCGAGAGTGGGCTAGGCACTGGAATGTTAAGTTCCATCAGTGCTGGAATGGGCTGGGGTTGAGAGGTCGCTGGTGCCAGAGTGGCATTCAGCTTTCCCCAAGGTGAGGCCCTTTGAGGGGCGAGTCTTTGGGGGATTTGCGAGGAGGGTAGGCTCGATCGAGATACAAGGGAGCATACAGTTTTAATCCCGAAGATGGGATTATGGGATTCGGTAGGGCTACACTCCACCACTACCATGTCGTACAGTTGCCCACCTCTTGCTTTGTGCAAGCGGTGGACCGCTATGACTGGGATGTTTTGGGCCAGGAGGTCCAAGCGGACGTCCTCCGTCGGGATCTCCTTATGGATCCGACGGATAACTACCCTAGTGGTCTTCTCCTCGGGGAGAGAGTACGTGTGAAAGGAATAGTTCCTCACTTTAAGTAGGTGGGTCAACTCCCGGTAGTCCCGGGAGGTTGGGACAAGAATTTTAATGCCCTGCTGGCAGGCACGGGCACTGTTGAATTGAATTTTGTTCTGGGAGCAGAGATTGGACACGTCAGTCCACTTTGCCTTATCCTGGAGGAATATCGGCGCCGGGGGCTTTGCCTTCTTCATAGAAGCGGAAGTGGGGCTAGGAGCGCGATTAGTCCGCTAGGAAGCGGTAGTGGGGTTGGGTACCTGTCGGCACAGGAGAAGTGCAAGGGGAGGCGATGGGTGACGCAAACGGGGTCGCGACAAAGGTTTTTTTGGCCTTGGAGGCCTGGGCTGAGGCTTTCTTCTTCCTCTTACCTCCTACGACTTGGAAGTCGTCCTCACCTGAAGAGGTGGAGGGAGAGGAGGAGTCCCGTGATTCATCGTTATGATGATCCTCGGGGAAAGGGTTAAGCTCCATAGGGGAGTCTGGGCGGAATTTGGCTCATCGGCGTGGCTGTTGGACGATGGAGCGGGGGTTAGGGTTTTAGGTCTTTGAGTAGACCTGACTGGGGGAATGGGTGAGGGCGACCTTGGTGAGTCTTCATCTGGGAATGGCTTGTAAGCCTTAAGAGGGGCCACAATCGGGACCGAATCGGGTGGGGTGGGGGTTGTGGCAGCTTTAAATGCTGCGTAAACCTTTTTCTTGAGTTTGGGGTCGCTCAAGAGGATTTCTTGGAGAAGGTCGACGCATAGTGCGAGCGACATTATAAATTTTTGCGGTGAAGCCGATATGGGGAGTCTTCCTCGGGTGGATGGGCCCGGGGGTGTGTGCAATCCTACCCTCCCAGCCGGGTGTGACTGGGAGGTGTGTACCTGGGGTGAGCCCTGAGCTTGTGCACCTGTCACCAATCTTATTGGGTGACAGGGGTCCTAAGGTACCGGTACCCACAGAAGGTGGGCCACCCTCCTCCTGTGTACCACGAGTCTGGTACGTAGGGGTAGACACACCCTACCGTACCAGGTGATTGCTGTGGGACAGAGACAGGAGTTGACAGAGTTATCTAACAAGGCCAACTACCCTGCTTCCAATTAACTGCCGTACCCTGAAGAGGTTTAGCGAGTGCTTGGGGCTACACTCCAGCTGGCTTAGTTATCACCGTTAGGTTTCCGCCAGGGACCACGTAAGAGTGGTTTTTACCCAAAAGGCGCCTATGGGCGTCCTTCCCAACCCGGAAGGGTTGGGCCGAACTTGTCACTACTAGTAACCGAAGTTACTAGTAGCGACACCTGGTGGCGGCGCGCTGAGACGCGGCTACTGCAGTGACGTCACGCAGAGGCGCGACGAAGCATAGAGCGGGGCGCAGCGGGGCGCGTGGTGGGGGCTGCGAGCGGCGGCGAGGCAGCGGGCAGCGAGACGTCTGCACGGGGCGACGGCTGGTGGCGAGTGCCGAGCAGCAACTGAAGGACGATCGCTGCGCCCCCGTCAGGGGGCACGGCGGGCGGGTTATAGGCTTGGCCTGTGTCCCGCGGACTCATTGCGTGTCCGTAGCTACAAGCACGTATTCAATTAGAGCGGCCTTATAGGCCTAAGTAGTGGGCAGGCGAGTTTACACTGCCTGCCAGAATGTTGGTTATATAACGTAATGTTGGTGAAGGTGGCCACTATAGGAAATCTCAGTAGTTTGATTGGGTCATGCCTGCCAGAATGTGGGTGCGATGTGTTCAGGGGGAGCGCCGCGACGCTGTCTCACAGCGCCGGTTTTTCACGGCACCTAGGTGACACATTCTCGCCCAGTGGGACTGGGGGCGAACCCCCCAGAAGCCGAGCGAGAAATAGTCAGCGACTAGGTGCCGACTATGTTGGCGCGCCCAGCTGAGGATGTATGGTCCCCGCCTGACACGCTTCCAGATCTAGCCGGATACGTCCCAGGCTAAGGGACCGTTATGTATGTTTGAACGGTATTGTATGTGTAACACCGTTTATGTATGTAACAAAGCACGCACCGCGCGCGGCTTATACTTGTTACGTGTGTTTATACGAATGTGGAGTCATGTTTGTGTGGCTTACAGTGTACATAGTACCTATATTAACTTAGAACACTATATACACCGCATGTATGTATTCAGTAGAGTATTATTGTATGAACGAGGCGCGTGTAGTGATGTGCGGTTCGCTCAACGTCAATCCGGTAATAAGGCTGCGGGGAGGGGAGGTGTTGGGGGAAGCATGGGCGGGGCCTTTGTACACAGGTCGCGCGGAAGGCGATGGGCGTCCGGCGGTTTAATATGCGGGTGAGCAGAGGCGTCGGCACGCGCGAACATATTTGTTGAGAGGCGGGCGCAGAGGCGGCGCTAGGCGTAGGCGACGTGGGCCACCGCCTACGGCCTCGCAGTTACAGGGGCCTCGCGCCTCGTAATTTATATATTAGGTACTAGCCCGCGACTTCTCTGCGTAGCATAAGTACTTCAAATAGCTATTATATTTTAGGATTTGGGGCCGACTTATTTGAGTAAGTTTAACTTTGAATGGTGAACCAATATTCACCATTCAGACTTCAATTCTCAATTCTTTATTGTGTACCATAATGTACTTCCACCCCCGATGATGATTTCCGGGTGATTTCCGGGAAAAAAACATCCTATGGCCTTCCCATGGTTTCAAACTATCTCCATACCAACGGTTTAGCGGTTTAAGGGTGAAAAGTAGACAGACACACAAGAGTTGCTTTCGGATTTAAAATATTAATATGGATTCAACAAAATTATTTAAGTCTTATCCTATCCGAGGTGGAATGCTAAAATATTTAGCAGAGTTATGCTAAAAAAGAAACTGAAGGGTAACGTAATTGGCTATAAATTTTACTTAAGTCTATTTATCCATTTATTTTTATTCGAAAAATCCGTTTTCGTACCTCGTCAGAGGGCCTCGCAAAATGAACACTGCCCACATCAAATTTAGATCTGGCGCCGCCACTGGGCGGGCGCAAAAGCTGTCCAGGCTCTCAATCCCTAGATCCCGGGTTATGACGACATTCCTCACGTAGCGAGGGGCATCCGTTATCCGTCGCAGCGTTAGGTTTTGCTGCGAACAGATACGTTTCTTATTGGTCTCGCTCGTGAGGACGTACCACGCTGGAGCGGCGTATGTTATTACTGGGCGTATATAAGTTTTATATACGCCCAGTTTCGTGCGAATCGGGAGTCGGGACGAGAGCACCGGTTTGAGCATTGCGCGCACTACTCTTGCCTTAGCGACGACCTGTTTAACATGGCCTCCCATGTTGAGTCTCCGGTCGATGGTCACCCCCAGGTATTTCGCCCGGGGGGTCCACTCGATGTTTGCCCCCTGCAGCGTGAGGGGTGGTGGGAGGTGGGCACACCCGACAAGTAGGGCCTGGGTCTTACCCACGTTCACCGATAACCGCCACTTCGATAGAATCGGGAAGCAGCTCTAACATGCGCTGCATTTTGACGGCCGCGTGCCGCGCATTGAGCGAGGTGCATATGTACGCGGCATCGTCGGCATACAGCGCGAGTGAGGATTCCTGCGTCGTGGGAATGTCATCGGTGTAACATGAGTAGCACAGTGGCGAGACACATCCGCCCTGTGGCACGCCTGCCGCAATGGGTCGGGCGCTAGATAGCGCACCGTCAACCACCACCCTGTATTTCCTGTCCGTCAGGAAGGACGAGACCACCTTTATTATGCGACGGGGCGCACTCGACTTCGACATCTTGTAAATTAAGCCTTCATGCCAGACGCGGTCGAACGCCTTTTCCATATCCAGGAATACTGCGACTGCGTGCTCCTTTTTATTTAGCGCCGCTGTGAGTAGGTGCAGCACCCTGGATAGCTGGAGCGTCGTGGAGTGTTCCGAGCGGAACCCAAACTGTTCCGGCCTAGGTGTTAGGTGCGGTGTGAGATGTCGCAGCAGGAGTGCTTCGAACACCTTGGAGATTGTAGAAAGAAGTGTGATGGGCCGATAGCTCTCGGGTTTCAGCACATTCTTATGCGCCTTGGGCAGCATAATGACGCGCCCTTCCTTCCAGCATGAAGGAAAGGACCCAGTGCGCAGTATCCCCGTGAACAGGCGCGCCAAACCGAGCAGCCAGGCGGCGTCGCTTGTTTATATAGTTTTGCGCGTAAGCAGCCAAAATTTGGTAATTTAGAATAGTGTTTTGAGGGCATTTTAATAGCTTATAGTATGCATATAGCGGTTATCTATTAGTATTATAATTGAAATACTTTAGATATAATGTGTAAGTAGTGATTTAAGCAAATAAAAATGTTTTGTTTACTTATTTTGGACCCCTCTAAAATGGCTGGGTCGCAGGTATCGGTATGTGCGTTCTGCCTACATACAATCGTATTATTTTCCTTACACATTTGTTTTGTTAGGAAACACCATCTAGGTATTCTAGATAGTATACCTTGGTGCTATGACTGAAAAACTGTATATAACAACAGTACATAGCCAGGTTTAAAAGAGTTTCACTCTGAGATGGTAAATACATGCATTTTTGCTCAAGTAAGTATATAGAAAATTCGTTATAAGCGTTATAAGCGATCTGGAATTATGTCCGGGCCCTATATATAGATAGCATCTATGTAATTCTAGTACATAGACATTACTTGCGTGAGATAATGTGTCTGTATGTGCCAGCATGGACGTTTCTATGCGTCTGTCAGAGGGCCCACTACCTTCAGACACACTTGGTGCCTGAAGGACTATCGATATGCTTTCTGAAGCATTACCTTCGGGCACCCTCAGGCAGGCGCCTGGACTCAGTCACAACACAAAGCTAATATATAGCTACACATACACACACGGAGGCGTTAAAGCCGTGGAACAGCGAAACATTTCCCTATTTAGGCCGCTTCCCGGCACCTTAAGTACCAGAAGGGCTAGTGGTACACCCATCAGGGTACCACCATTCGATAGCCCAATTCTCCAGCTTCCCAACCACATTTCTGGAAGGAGCCTAGCTCTGGTGGTTGGGGAGCTAACCGACTTGACAAGGCGCGAGGTTCCATGGTTTTCTCGCATCGTCGACCACATCAGAGTGAATACTGAATCGATTGTTAGAGCTGTATCTACCAGACTTCCGCCATGGGATAGCCCATCGCGAGGGCTATCCGTTGATGGTTGGTGGATGTGGATCCGCCCACCAGCTCGAGTACAAACTCGCTTTATGTGCCAAAACTAGACACATAAGCTATACTTTCGCACTTTCACGCGGCTGTGCGCGTGAAAGTTACAGATGAAGCTGTGAAACTACCACAGTTCGATAGCCCAGGAGTAGGGCTTCAAGTCCCTCGCTGGTACCCTAGCACTAAGGTGCACATATGTACTAGAAAGTAGCGTGTAAAGCTATAAATTGACAGAATTTCCCTTTCTTCAGCGTTCTTCACTCAAGGACTCCCTGAAGGTAGCAGCTAGGGACTTGGACCAGGGTCCGGAGGGAAGGTCTTCTCGAAAACTATCCAGAGACACAAGTCTCATCGAAATCGGTTCAGTGGAAGGGGAGTTTCTGTCGGTTTTAAGCTAATAGTTGTAGTGATTATTTTTATAATTAAAGTTTATGCGCGCACGCTAATTTGAGGTCCTCGTTACGGTCGAGTTCGGTGGAAGGATAGTGCGCAGAGGCACCATCCAATTCGTAGCCATTATTTTTCATCAGTCAAATCCACGTCACTTTGCGTAACGAAGACCATGAAGAAACGTCGCTTCTGGTCATGAGAATTGAAGTCTTTCATTAACCTGGACATCACGCCTTCCCCTCAACATACTTGGCAGCCTTCTAACCACTGCAGGGTCGATATTTGCCCGAAGACAACGAATCATAGGTGCAAGGGGCGTCAACGCGCTCGAGCTGGAGCCTTACAACCTCCGGAGTGCCTATCTGCCTCGAGCGATCACGTCCGTCCCGTACAGTCGACAATGTTTGCGCACGCCTTGTTAAGAAGCCATCTCAGTGAGCCCGCAGACGCAAACAGTTTACGACTGACCTCCTGCAGTTGTTTGGTCCAGGAAAGGGTGCTGTCGATATAAATCCCCAGGTTCTTCACAGTGTGAGCTATAGGAACAATAGTGTTGTTGAAAGAAACCTGGGGAAGTGTCGCCTAATCAATCCTAGAGACCGTTCGGGAACTTGCCACAACAGCCACTTGAGTTTTCGTCGGATTGATCTTCAACCCAAACTCAGTGCTCCAGTCACCAATTCGAGCCAGGTCCGTAATAGTCCCTATAGCGTCTGATAACTCACCGAGAGGAGCTTGAGTATAAACAGCTTGGGAATTAGAAATAATCTCAGAAAACGGTGTTTCATTATGTAGTTTTTGAGAAACTTGACTAAACTACTTTCACTTGAGGAAGACTCAATAATCCAAACTAATATTATAAATGCGAAAGTAACTCTGTCTGTCTGTCTGTCTGTCTTTCTGTCTGTCTGTCTGTCTGTCTGTCTTTGCTTCACGCCTAAACTACTGAACCGATTTGTGTGAAATTTGGTACAGACATAGTTTGGAACTTGAGAATGGACATAGGATAGTTTTTATTACAAAAAATATTTTTTTTTCCGGACATACAGCGCCATCTATTGGTCAAGAGTCGGCATCAATTCAGTACTGAAAATTCATCGGAAAAATGTAAATAAATAGTAAAAAGGTCTGAAAAAATAATATCAATATAATAAAAATTTTAGTACAAAGAAAATGCCCGAACGGAGTATAGATAAATAATCCGAGTTGTCACTATGCTCGATAGATGGCGTTGGGATCGAAATAGATCACGCTATGGTTTCGTTACACGCATTTGGTTGGGTATCGGCCGAGCGCTTCGGTACTGTCGTGGAATTGTGGATTGATCGTTTTGTAGAATATCTTCCACATTTCATTTTTGAAGAGATCCCGCGAGATCGGGACCTATCTGGGTAAAACCAAAAATCTGCCGGAAGTCACTATTCCACGCGAACGAAGTCGCGGGCAAAAGCTAGTTTTTTATAATTCTTAAATCTGAATATGAAACAACTACGAACGAAGGCAGAATGCATTTATATTGCGCGTTGTTTATTTACAACACGTAATATGAGAAATCATCAAACTCCATGCGAAATCGGCGCAATAACAAACGTTACATTATCAAAATGTATCTGCACATCTGAATCCTGCAACAACAAATGGACACCATTACGAAATCCTAACACCTGGCTCTGTCTGCTGTACGTATTGCCAACTGCAAATAATCTGTGACCTTCACAGATTATTTGCAGTATGACCACTAAGGCAATACATTTAACGGGAATTTTAGAAGCCAAGGAAGGATGTATAATAATAATAATAACCGGATAATAATAATCACCCCCGGACTCGCCGCTCAGCTCCGCCTCGCCGCCGCCGGACCTCGGATCACCAGTGTCATCGGCGGCTGCAGTTGCGTCGAGCTCGAGCGACGAGTATTTTTCCCCGCCGACGTCGCCAACACCTGTACGTCGGCAGGGGAGAGGCCGGCCACCGAGGAGCTTGGGATCTAGGGGCCAACCGGCCCCGAGCCGGGTCCCCGCTGCCGGTGGTTGTGTGCAGCGCATGAGATGGACTCAAGGTATGAATGAGAACGTCATGCGCGCATATTACGGGTCTACAGAGGGGGGAACTAACCTCACTGCGTACCGTGTTAGGATGCTGTCTCTGTTTCAGGACCTAGAGCCAACCGTAAACGTCTCGGCCCAACGATTGTCGGATCAGGTGCGGGTCATCCAGCGTAATCACAGGTTGGATGACGCCGCACTTGATAGGCTGCGCTCAGAAGTGCTGAGCAACCAAATCGTCTCAACCCCGACACAGACCGCGGCACCGCCAGCCACTATTGTGATCCCGCTGCGGTCCAATCTTGTTAACGATGAGGCAGATGATAGGGTTGCCACAGTAAGTAGCCAGTGCAACGATAGATTGAGGAGCGCACTGGAGGATGCGCTTCGCGAGTATAGGTCAACACCGACTGAACTTAGGTCCCGATTACCACGGTTGCCTATGCACAAGAAGAATAGGGCGCTGGTGTGTGCCTTGGACTCGCTGCTTAAGGACATCTTTGAAAGCAGCGAGAACCTTGTTGATGCGCACTCAATCCTGTATTGCGGGGCTGTTACGGCATGTCGTTTGGCCAATGTTAAGTTCCCAAACGAGGCTATTCGGCCGAGGCCTGCCGTGCCAGCCTGGCAGTGCAGGATCGAACGGCGTATCGATGGGGCCAGGGTACTCATCGGCAAACTATCCTGTTTCAGGGAGGGCAATACACGACCACGTGTGATGCGCTTCGTGAGGCGGGCATTTTTGGGGACTGGAATCAGTCCTCGAGAATACATGTCCCGTGTCACGGAGCGCATCGACTTCCTGAAGCAGAAAGTTTGTGCATGGGCCAGCCGTATTCGGCGGTATAAGCGGCGGGTTGACCGGTACTCGCAGAACCGCATGTTCCAGAGTGATGAGAGGTGGGTATACAGAACTTGGGAGCGACCTGAACAAAATGTGACTGACGTGTGCCACCCGGATGATGTCGCCACGAGTACATTCTGGCGAAGCATCTGGTCGGTACCCGTCTGTCACACTGAGGGTGGCTGGATTCGTGATGTCGAGCGGGTGTGTGAAGCTATACCAGAAATGGAAAAAGTCATCATTAGTCCATCGGATGTAGCCAAATCAGTTCGTCCGCTACCGAACTGGAAGTCTCCGGGTCCGGACGGACTGCATAACTTCTGGCTAAAATGGTATAGCAGCTCACACGCGTTTCTGGCATCTCAATTCCAGTCATGTTTAGAGTCTGGGTCGCTTCCGCAGTTTTTAACAACAGGCGTTACCCACCTGCTCCATAAGACAGGTAGTCCCGCGGAACCCAAGAATTATAGACCAATTACTTGCTTATCAACGGTTTATAAACTTCTTACATCCATCCTGAGAGCAAAAATTGATAAACACATTGAAGTTAACTCAATAATGTCTACTTCTCAGAATGGATGTAGGAATGGGTCCCGCGGCACTAAGGAGCTACTCCTTATTGACGTGGCCATAAGCCAGCAGGTTCGTCGTTCCCGCAAGGATCTGTCGACGTGCTGGATAGACTACAAGAAGGCCTATGACTCTGTGCCACATACATGGCTCATGAGGGTGCTGGAGTTGTACAAAATAGATGCAACTCTATGCACCTTCCTTGAGTCATGTATTGGGCAATGGAAGACAGTCCTTCGATATCCAGGATGTCGACCGATTCAGGGGGATGATGAGCCTGTGTGGATTAAGCGGGGGATTTTCCAGGGCGACAGTTTGAGTCCACTTTGGTTCTGCTTAGCCCTGAATCCTCTAAGTACACTGCTGGAGGATTCAGGACTAGGCTATCGGTTGAGAAGAGGTGGTCAGGTCATATCTCACCTCCTTTACATGGATGATCTGAAACTCTTTACCCCCAATAAATTCCAACTGACTGAGCTACTGAAGGTAACTGAAACCTTCAGTAACTCCATCAGGATGGAATTTGGTGTGGACAAATGTGCAGTCATGCATGTAAAGCAAAGGGAGATTATGGAATCCGAGGGAATTCAACTCTCTGATTCCATACACCTTAGACACCTCTCCTCGACCGAAACTTACAAGTATTTGGGTATGTCGGAAGCGTTGGGCATCAACAGTACTGACATGAAGCAACTGCTGAAGGAGCGTTTCTTTGGCCGCCTGAAAAAGGTATTAAATAGACTTTTGTCGGGCGGAAATAAGGTGCGTGCCTTCAACAGTTGGGTCATGCCGGTTTTGATGTACTCTTTCGGCATACTCAAATGGACTCAGACCGAGCTCGACGCCCTCGATAGGAGGGTCCGGACACTGCTGACCGCAAACCGGATGCATCACCCACGATCATCGGTGATGAGACTGTACATCCCGCGGAAATGTGGGGGTCGAGGCTTTTTAAACGCCAAGACTCTTCACAACCGCGAGGTGTGCAGCCTCAGAGAATACTTTTTAAAAGCTGAAGTGGGTATGCACCGGGATGTGGTCGCAGTGGACAAGTGTCTCACCCCGTTGTCCATGGCTAAAGAGAACTGGCGCAAGCCTGTAATACTATCGACCGATGACCGCAAAGAGGTATGGCAAGGCAAGGAGCTACACGGGCGCTTCTATCGGGCTCTCCATGGGCCCGATGTAGATTTCCCAGCGTCCGTATCCTGGCTACGTTTCGGCGACCTTTTCGGGGAAACTGAAGGCTTTGTCTGTGCAATTATGGACGAAGTTATCCTGACGAATAACTATCGGAGACATATAATGAGGGACGGCACGGTTGACATATGTCGGGCATGCCACCGTCCGGGTGAATCCATCAGACATATTATCTCTGGTTGTTCACGTCTGGCTAACGGCGAGTACTTACACAGGCATAACCAAGAGGCCAGGATTATTCACCAGCAACTTGTGATGAAGTACAATCTAGTGGAATCGGAGGTACCATATTACAAGTATGTGCCCGACCCAGTTCTCGAAAATGACCATGTCACGTTGTACTGGGATCGGTCTATCATCACTGATAGGACTATTGTTGCCAATAAGCCGGATATAGTGGTGATAGACCGATTACCGCACAATGATAATCGATGTCACCATCCCGCATGACGAGAACCTCGTGAAAGCTGAGAAAGAGAAACAAATCAAGTATCTCGACTTAGCACACGAGGTTGTCGACATGTGGAATGTGGACTCGGCGATCATTGTGCCGATTGTCGTTACGGCCACGGGCCTGATGGCCAAGAGCCTCGACGACCACCTGTCGAGGCTGTCATTGGGCGGTTGGATCAAGGGTCTGATACAGAAGGCAGTACTCCTCGATACGGCTCGCATTGTGAGGAGGTTCCTGTCTCTGGAGCCCTAACCACCGGTAGCTTGGACCCTGTTCCCGATACCGGTTGGCCTCTATTTTTTATATTTTTAAGTTTTTTTTGTTAAATATTTAAAAATGTACTAAATAAGAAAGAAGATAAATAAAGGAATAATAATAACCATGGCAACCCTAAAATGTCAACATGTCAAATTTTTTCCTGCACTTTTTATTTGATAACAAATTCATAAAACCACCAAACTTAGAGAAATTATACACTAGAAGAAACCAGTTTTAAAATACCCATTTATAATATACAGTCTGATAAATCTAAAACAAATCCAATAAAATTTCATAAAATTAGAAGAAACTGTCGGTGTGTGCCTTGGACTCGCTGCTTAATAACATCTTTGAAAGCAGCGAGAACCTTGTTGATACGCACTCAATCCTGTATTGCGGGGCAGTTGCGGCATGTCGTTTAGCCAGTGTTAAGTTCCCAAACGAGGATATTCGACCAAAGCCTGCCGTACCAGCCTGTCAGTGCAGGATCGAACGGCGTATCGATGGGGCCAGGGTACTCATCGGCAAACTATCCTGTTTCAGGGAGGGCAATACACGACCACGTGTGATGCGCTTCGTGAGGCGGGCGTTTTCGGGGACAGAAATTTGTCCTCGAGAATACATGTCCCGTGTCACGGAACGCATCGACTTCCTGAAACAGAAAGTTTGTGCATGGGCAAACCGTATTCGGCGGTATAAGAGGCGGGTTGACCGGTACTCGCAGAATCGCATGTTCCAGAGCGATGAGAGGTGGGTATATAGAGCTTGGGAGCGACCTGAACAAAATGTGACAGGCGTGTGCCGCCCAGATGATGTCGCCACGAGTACATTCTGGCGAAGCATCTGGTCGGTGCCCGTTTGTCACACTGAGGGTGGCTGGATGCGTGATGTCGAGCGCGTGTGTGAAGCTATACCAGAAATGGAAAAAGTTATAATCAGCCCATCTGCTGTAGACAAAGTAGTTTGTCCGCTACCGAACTGGAAGTCTCCGGGCCCGGACGGACTGCATAACTTTTGGTTAAAATGGTATAGCAGTTCACACGCGCTACTGGCATCTCAATTCCAGTCATGCTTAGAGTCTGGGTCGCTGCCGCAGATTTTAACAACTGGTGTTACCCACCTGCTCCATAAGACAGGTAGTCCCGCGGAACCCAAGAATTATAGACCTATAACATGTTTGTCAACGGTTTATAAACTTCTTACATCCATCCTGAGAGGAAAAATTAATGTGCACATTGAAAGTAACTTAATAATGTCTGCCTCTCAGAATAGATGTAGGAATGGGTCCCGCGGCACTAAGGAGCTACTCCTCATTGACATGGCCATAAGCCAGCAGGTTCGTCGATCCCGTAAGGATCTGTCGACATGCTGGATAGACTACAAGAAGGCCTACGACTCTGTGCCACATACATGGCTCGTGAGGGTTCTGGAGTTGTACAAAATAGACGCAACTCTGCGCACCTTCCTTGAGTCATGTATGGGGCAATGGGAGACGGTCCTTCGATATCCAGGATGTCGACCGATTCAGGGGGATGATGAGCCTATAAGGATTAAGCGGGGGATATTCCAGGGCGATAGTTTGAGTCCACTTTGGTTCTGCTTAGCCCTGAATCCTCTAAGTACACTGCTGGAGGATTCAGGTCTAGGCTATCGGTTGAGAAGAGGTGGTCAGGTTATATCTCACCTCCTTTACATGGATGATCTGAAAATCTTTACCCCCAACAAATTCCATTTGACGGAGCTACTGAAGGTAACTGAAACCTTCAGTAACTCCATCAGGATGGAATTTGGTGTGGACAAATGTGCAGTCATGCAAGTAAAGCAAGGGGAGATTATGGAATCCGAGGGAATTCAACTCTCTGATTCCATACACCTCAGACACCTCTCCTCGACCGAAACTTACAAGTATTTGGGTATGTCGGAAGCGTTGGGCATTAACAGTACTGACATGAAGCAACTGCTGAAGGAGCGCTTCTTTGGCCGCCTGAAAAATGTGTTAAATAGCCTTTTGTCGGGCGGAAATAAGGTGCGCGCCTTCAACAGTTGGGTCATGCCGGTTTTGATGTACTCTTTCGGCATACTCAAATGGACCCAGACCGAGCTCGATGCCCTTGATAGGAGGGTCCGGACACTGCTGACCGCAAACCGGATGCATCACCCACGATCATCAGTAATGAGACTGTACATCCCGCGGAAATGTGGGGGTCGAGGCTTTTTAAACGCCAAGACTCTTCACAACCGCGAGGTGTGCAGCCTCAGAGAATACTTTTTGAAAGCCGAAGTGGGTATGCATCGGGAAGTGGTCACAGTGGACAAGGGAGTCACCCCGTTGTCCATGGCTAAAGAGAACTGGCGCAAGCCTGTAATACTTACGACTGATGAACGCAAAGAGGTATGGCAAGGCAAGGAGCTTCACGGACGCTTCTATCAGGCTCTTCATGGGCCCGATGTAGATTTTTCAGCGTCCGTATCCTGGCTACGTTTCGGCGACCTTTTTGGGAAAACTGAAGGTTTTGTCTGTGCAATTATGGACGAAGTTATCCTGACCAATAACTACCGGAGACATATAATGAAGGACGGGACGGTTGACGTGTGTCGGGCATGCCACCGCCCAGGTGAATCCATCCGACATATTATTTCTGGTTGTTCTCGTCTGGCTAACAGCGAGTACTTGCACAGACATAACCAAGTAGCCAGGATTATTCACCAGCAAGTTCCTTTGAAATACAGTCTAGTGGATTCTGAGGTACCGTATGTACTGGGTCGGGCACATACTTGTAGTATGTGCCCGACCCAGTTCTCGCAAAAGACCATGTCACGTTGTACTGGGATCGGTCTATCATCACTGATAGGACTATTGTTGCCAATAAGCCAGATATAGTGGTGATAGACCGATTAGCGCGCCGCACAATGATAATCGATGTCACCATCCCACATGACGAGAACCTCGTGAAAGCTGAGAAAGAGAAACAAATCAAGTATCTCGACTTAGCACACGAGGTTGTCGACATGTGGAATGTGGACTCGGCGATCATTGTGCCGATTGTCGTTACAACCAACGGCCTGATGGCCAAGAGCCTCGACGACCATCTGTCGAGGCTGTCATTGCACGGTTGGATCAAGGGTCTGATACAGAAGGCAGTACTCCTTGATACGGCTCGTATTGTGATGAGGTTCCTGTCTCTGGAGCCCTAACCCACCGGTAGCTTGGACCCTGTTCCCGATACCGGTGGGCCTCTATTTTTTATATTTTTAAATGTTTTTTTTTTAAGTTTTCTTTTACTAAATATTTAAAAATGTATCAAATAAGATTGTAAATGAATAAAGGTATAATAATAATAATAATCTGCCCCCTAAACAACCACACGTCCTGATTGACCATCTAATCACGTGGGGAGCGGACACACGAATGAGAAATTACTGGCGTGGCTAACGTGGCTCTGGAAACCCATTCAACATGGAGACACGTTCAAAAAGTAAACGTATAGGACCGCTGCCCGGGGGCGATCGCCGGGGCACACCTGGAGCTGACGCTGGGTGTCACAGCATGCTCACCGTCAGCGGTCAGGAGTTGAACAGGCGGGCTCCCACCGACAAAGATACTACAGCCGAAATCACTGACGATGGTGACAGACTGACGGACAGGACAAACACCACTGTAGAGCCGTATAGTCCAAGCACAGTATCATATACACCTTCTAGGCCATCATCACCATCCATACTATCGTCACCTTCCATACCATCATCACCTCCCATTATTCGTTAAAAAACAGTTACACCCACTCCGACCTTGAATGTTGCGCGGGAGGATAGTTCCTTCTTACCCGTGTCCACCAAGGCTGGCAAAACAAGAGTTCGCATGAGATGGAGCAAAGAAGTTAACATGTTTATCATGCGAACTTACTTCTACATAACTAAATTAGAGACAGACATGACCACCTACAGACAACAATTGCATGAACTTTTTACTCGGCAATACCCAGAGGTAACCGTTTCAGAGCAAAGAATTTCTGACCAGAGAAGAGCAATAATTAGAAATAAACTGTTACCTCCAGAAACGATAGAAGAATTAAAAAAAGAAACGCGAATAATGCTACAAGAAGGAGAAAATAATACAATTAATGCCTCTCCATTATTACAAAACATAAACGAAATTGATCAGCAACCACAAGCACAACCTTACACCCAATTATAACCTAATAATTAATCTCAATTATATAACCAATCGCAAGCTTACGTGCAAACATCACACACATCAACGCAAACCGAAACTATAACCCTAACACTAGAAAATGATATCGAAACCTTAGTGTTCGCAGAGCAAAACTTTATAACAGATATGTATATCCAAGAAATACATGATAAATTTAGAACAACTCTCGCCCTATATTCTGGGATGGACCCAACAGTACGACCAAAACTGCCTAAACTTAGATATAGCCCTAATCTTTTTCGTCTTGTCAATTTATTTAATGAAAACGTACTAAGTCAATTTATTTCGGATGACACTCAACTTTTAGATATTCACACTCTTATATACTGCACGGCAGTAGTCATATCCGAAGAGCTTAACTTTAAAATCACGCAGCACACAGGAAACACTAGGCAAAAGCAGAATGCCAAACCTGCATGGCAACAGAGGTTAGAAAAAGACATAGAAAAACTTAGAGCAGATTGCGGTAGGCTTACACAATATTATTGTTATTAACAATAACAGATCAAGTAAAGTAGTAAAAAGAGTTGAAACAATATTTAGAAGCAGTTACACACACACCAGACACGAAAGTACTAACAAAAAACCTGAAGAGTTTTTAGACTCAGAATATATAAAAAAGCACAACAGCGTAAAATTGACAACACTATTTTTGGCACCAACGAAAAAACATTCTATAGGAACCTTCACAAATCAGCCATCGACGCAATTAATGAGAATATCACGAACACGCCTAATCAACCTACAAAAGAACAATTAGAGGAATACTGGTCTAGCATTTGGGAAGAACAAGTACAACACAATGACAAAGCTACGTGGATAGCAGAAGAAGAAGCAAAATGGAGGGCAATTGAGGAAATGGAATTTTTAGAGATTACAGAGTCTGATATCACGTACATAACAGGTAGATTACATAATTGGAAGTCTCCTGGTATAGACAAAATACATAATTTTTGGTACAAAAAGTTAACTTCATTATACAAACCTATACCAAAAAACTTAACAGAATTAATTTTAGGACAACAAAATATACCCGAATTTATTGCTACAGGAATAACTTACATGCTACCTAAAGTATGTATAACCACATATATATAATACTCAAGGATGAAATAGGTACAATATGGCGGCAAGAAAAAGTTTATGTGGTCCCCATAGTCCTGTCTACAACAGGCGTTATTCCGAACCACCTTCTCCATAGTCTGAAGTTGCTTGATCTAAATGACAACACCTTTATCACCCTTCAAAAAGCTGCCATCTTGAACACATGTCGAATTGTCAGAAAGTTCATGCAAATTGATGAAAACGAAATAGCTCCACATCATTCGTCCACAACATAACACACCTCACGCTGCATTTACTTGGTCTCGGCCCGTAAATGTAGCTTTACCCAGCCTATGAGCTGAGAAGTTGAAATACTTACAAGTAATAATAATCTTTATTGTTTAAGAAAAATACATTTTATATCAGATACATCACTGATCTCCACACTAGGATTCCCTGTGTCGCGGAGGCCAGTCTCTTTCATCATTGTTCAGAAATACAGTTTTATTGTAGCAGTAACAAAAAGGATAATCTAAACAAAAAATAAATAAATAAGGGGATGCATGGTATCTTGCAGTGTGTGCAAAAGTGTGAGTCAAGTGGCGTTGGTGCGTGTATTGTGTGTGCGTGTTGTATGTGTGGGTGTATGTGTGTGGTGTGTGTGTTTGTATGATGTGGTGCGTGAATGTGTGTGTGTCTGTGTGCGAGTCTCCAAAACTAACATTATAGAAAATAATAAGTTCTATTTTTACGAAGTATTTAATAGTTTATCTGTGTTGTCGTAATCCAGACCTTTTAGGTAAGTTTTGATGCCTGATTTGCATTTTGATTTTGTCAAGGTTAATATGTTAATTTTATCATTAATCTTATTATAAAGGTGTGGCCCCATATATTGATAACACCTTTTCCCAAAATCAAGTCTACGCTTTGGCTTACGCCATCTAGGCTTCCTTCGGGAATGTACATTGGAGTCCACCTTGACTAGAGCATCTTTATGGAACTGTAGCCACAACTCATCAACCCACGTTTTTGACACTCTGTTTATTCGAAACATTGAAACAAGTAGCTCTGAAAAGAACTTTTGATCACAGTACGTTTTGACACTGTCTACCAGAAATATTGAAGCAAGCAGTTCTCAAAAGAACCTTTTATTATACGTTTTGACAATCACCAGTTCTAAAAAGAACTCATATGAGATCCCGAAGGAACTCATTTGTAAAGAAATAGGACACGAACAACCGTCGCGCCAGACACGTCTGTCTTGCGCAACGGCCGCTCGAGGAAAAGGCCGAATCAACGCGCCACCTATATTTATAACTTTAGTGCGGAGAATGCCTCGTAGGATACGCGCCTAAACGAACGGAACAAACACCGAACTATGCTTTCACCCTATTGGTCACAAGAATTATGCAACTCTATTGGTTAAGATTTTATTTTTATATTTGTAAATCTGTTTCTGTATTTTCATTGGTTAGAGTATAAGTGTAAAATAGTATTTAAGTGTGTGCAACGAAAAATAAAGCCCTTATTATTTTCTACAATCTGGAGTCATTATTATTTCCATCAACCTGCGTCCCATCACTAAAGTGGTGACCCCGGACAGAACACACCCGAGCAGAACATACCCGGACAGAGCACATCCGAACCAGAACATAACTGAAGAATAATTTGGCGAATAACCTCGACTGTACCCATTTCAAGATGCCGAATACCTGCCCAACAGAAGAACAATCAAGCTAAGCGACATCACACACCATCACAAAGGCTGAAGCTGCTGGTATCTCCCTCACCATGCGCATCCCACCATTCTGGCGCGATCGACCACGACTCTGGTTTATTAGCTTCGAAGCCGCAACGAACGACCTCAAGAAAAACCAGTCTCAACTCGCTCAGATGGTTATAGCACAGCTAGAGCGACAAGACATCGAGCAGATCACGGATTTACTCTACAATCCACCAGAGAAGGACCAGTACAAAGCCATCAAAGAAAGACTAATATCTGCCTACGAAGAATCTGACAGCCGCCAATTCCAAAAACTGTTGTCCGAGATGGAACTCGGCGATCAGAAACCCACCCAACTACTCCGCCGCATGAGAAATCTTGCCAGAGACAAAGTTCCCGACTCCACGCTGCGTCTCATGTGGACAAATCACCTTTCACCACACGTCCGTTCAGTCCTCGCAGTAAGTGAACAATTCAGCACAAAGACAGCACTCGAAGAACTGGCGCTACTCGCTGACAAAATGATGGAGCAGACTACATCAACAGAAATCGCAGCCGTGCAGTCAACCGCTGTACCTACAACATCAACACCGCTAGCAGATACGCAATTCATCTTGAATGAGCTAAGAAAGCTATCGCTAGAAATAGCTGAGCTCAAAGCAAGACCGCAAAATACCAACAATTATCGCCACAGCCGCTACCCTTCTCGGAACCGTTACGCCTCAAGATCACGCAATCGAGCAGAATCGCCATCACCATTCTGTTACTATCACAGACGATTTAAAGAGCAAGCTAGATGCTGCACGTCGCCTTGCTCATTCGTAAAACAAAATGCGGAAAACTAAACAGGACGTTGGCAGAGGCGGACACCGGCGTTCAAGATAAATCTCACCGCCTATACATCACCGATAGAAACTCGAAACTATCATTCTTAGTCGACACTGGAGCTAACATATCCGTGCTACCAAGAAGAAAGGGTCAAGTAACAACGCCGTTACCATTTCAATTATACGCAGCTAACAACACAACAATAGCTACGTATGGCGAGAAAACGCTATCGCTCGACTTCAACCTACGACGCCGCTACAAATGGAAATTTATTGTAGCTGACGTTTCGAAGCCAATACTCGGAGCAGACTTACTCAAGCATCATCAACTCATCGTCGACCTGAAAAACCGAAAACTCATCGACGGTGTCACGAGCTTAAAGGTAAATGCCCCTATACGAGTATCAAACACGCCTACCGTACGCAGCATTGACATGTCGCAATCATATCACGACATCCTAGCTCAATATCCCAACATAACACGGTTAACATCGATGAAATTAAACTCCGACATCAACGTGCAACATTTTATCGAAACACGTGGTCAACCGTTATATTGCCGCGCCCGACCAATCCCACCGCATCGTTTCGAAACAGTCAAGCGAGAATTCGAAAACATGATTGAACAAGGACTATGCAGACCCAGTAAAAGCCCATGGTCATCACCTCTACATATCGTACCCAAGAAGAATGGCGATATTAGAGTTTGTGGTGATTATCGCCGACTCAACTCCATTACCATACCAGATCGCTACCCCGTTCCACGAATCAAAGACTTCACGCATCATCTATCTGGTAAAACTATCTTCTCTACAATAGACCTCAATCGTGCCTACCAACAACTGAACGTAAGAGAAGAAGACATTGAGAAGACAGCAATCATCACACCAATGGGATTATTCGAATTTCCTCGTATGTGCCCTGGTTTGAAAAACGCGGGACAAACGTTTCAACGATACATCCATGAAGTGCTACGAGGATTAGATTTCGTTTTCCCGTTCATCGATGATTTGTTACTTGCATCAGAAAACGAAGCTCAACACCGAGAACACCTTCACATCGTGCTAAAGAGGTTAGAAGATAACGGTATCACGATTAACCCCGTTAAATGCAACCTAGGCAAACCAGAAGTTCAATTCCTAGGATACACCGTATCAACAGAAGGCATCAAACCTCCGGATCATAAAATTGATGTTATTATCAACTATCCCAAGCCGACCACAATCGAAGAGCTAAGAAGATTTCTCGGTATGATCAACTTTTATCGCGATCACATACCTAACGCCGCATCTCTACAAGCACCATTAAACGCATACCTACATAATATCAAGAAGAGAGACAAAACTCAGATCACGTGGACCGACGAAGCAACCCATGCGTTCGAACAATGTAAAGCTAGCATCATTAACGCAGCTCTACTAGCTCACCCATCGCATCATGCAACACTCGCCTTATTTTGTGACGCATCCGATAACTCAGTTGGAGCCGTATTGCAACAATACATCAACGAAGCATGGCAACCGCTCGGATACTATTCCAAGAAATTCACCGACGCACAAAAGAAATATTCTACTTTCGATCGTGAGTTACTTGCAATCTACATGGCAATCAAACATTTCCGCAAAATATTTGAAGGACGCCATCTTATCGTATTCACCGACCACAAGCCACTAACATTTGTAATGTCGAAGACTCATACAAACTCGGAAACACAAAGGCGAACGAGACAACTTTTGTTTATCAGCGAATTCACCACGGACATAAGGCACGTGAGCGGTAAACAAAACATTGTCGCCGACACACTCAGCCGCATAGAAACAATTACTTGCCCATCTGGTATCAACTTCACCGAAATAGCCAGCGCACAACAAAAGGATAGCACCATTGAACAATTGCTATTACAAGAAAACATAATTCTAAAGAAAGTAATTATACCCAACACCGACGTAGAGTTATACTGCGAAACATCCACCCAATATTTACGACCTTATATACCCATACAATATCGACAAGAAGTTTTTAACAGCGTGCACAATATCAGTCACCCAGGTACGCGCACGACTCGTAAACTTACAACCCAAAAATTCTTTTGGCCATCAATGAACGCAGACATCAACCTTTGGACTCGATCCTGCATACATTGCCAGAAAAGCAAGATACAACGACACACATTCTCGAACATAGCATCATTCCCACCAAGTGAGCGTTTTCAACATCTACACGTTGACATCGTTGGACCGCTACCTACAACAGCTCAAGGTCACCGTTACTTAGTAACAATGATCGACCGATTAACTAAGTGGCCTGAAGCAATCCCTACCGACGAAATATCAGCTGTTCGTATAGCCGATATCGTCTACCAACACTGGATAGCAAGATTTGGATGCCCTACAACACTAACAAGCGATCAAGGACGCCAATTCGAGAGTCAACTATTCCAAAACCTAATGAAGCAAATGGGAATCAAGAAAAATCGAACAACAGCTTATCACCCTCAAAGCAACGGTATCGTCGAACGGTGGCATCGCTCTCTTAAAACTGCATTGCGCGCGAAAATCACCGACTCAAGCACATGGATCGACGAATTGCCTACCGTGCTACTTGGATGGATTATACCTACGTTGAGAAACTGCGTGGTATTATTCAAGCAAACAAGCCGCAAGCTGTAACCGAGCATCACAGCAATAACAGACACATGTTCGTGCATCAAGAATTGCCCACGTGCAGTCACGTTTTTGTCAGAACTGATGCAGTAAAAAAACCACTTCAAACTCCATATGAAGGCCCCTATCGAGTTATAAGCCGAACAGATAAAGTGTTTCTCATCCAACTACCAGATCGGCAAGCCAACATTTCTATCGACCGTTTGAAGCCTGCATATGTCATCACAGAAGATACCTTACCACCAGCCAATATTACCACATCAAGAAACAGTACCGTTACCATTACCAAACAAACCAATACCAATACCGAGCCAACCGTCACCAAGCAAGCAACAGAGGTACCTACTGCCAACATGCCGCTACAGCCCGCCGTGAACAAAACAACACGTAAAGGCCGCACCATCAAGCTGCCGGTACGCTTCGCTTGAAGGGGAGTACTGTAGCCACAACTCATCAACCCACGTTTTTGACACTCTGTTTATTCGAAACATTGAAACAAGTAGCTCTGAAAAGAACTTTTGATCACAGTACGTTTTGACACTGTCTACCAGAAATATTGAAGCAAGCAGTTCTCAAAAGAACCCTTTATTATACGTTTTGACAATCACCAGTTCTAAAAAGAACTCATATGAGATCCCGAAGGAACTCCTTTGTAAAGAAATAGGACACGAACAACCGTCGCGCCAGACACGTCTGTCTTGCGCAACGGCCGCTCGAGGAAAAGGCCGAATCAACGCGCCACCTATATTTATAACTTTAGTGCGCAGAATGCCTCGTAGGATACGCGCCTAAACGAACGGAACAAACACCGAACTATGCTTTCACCCTATTGGTCACAAGAATTATGCAACTCTATTGGTTAAGATTTTATTTTTATATTTGTAAATCTGTTTCTGTATTTTCATTGGTTAGAGTATAAGTGTAAAATAGTATTTAAGTGTGTGCAACGAAAAATAAAGCCCTTATTATTTTCTACAATCTGGAGTCATTATTATTTCCATCAACCTGCGTCCCATCACTAAAGAACCTTAGGGCTACGGCCATAATGTATATCTGTCGCATTTTCTTAAAGACATGTAGCAGTTGCCTAACACGACCACTTACATGCTCTATTTGCTTAGTCCAGGTGAGGCTTTTGTCAATGTAGACACCAAGGTATTTTATGTGCTCTACTAGTTCAAAGCTTGGGCATGAACATTGCGAGTCTGTGTCACTATGGCAGGTATGCAGTTTGATGGCTAAGTTACTTGGACAAGTGTTTCTTGCGCTAACACTAAAGTTTATGACCTTCGTTTTACCTACACTTAGTGTCAACAGATTGCAAACAACGAATTATAATTAGAAACAACGAAGAAACATATTACACCCAAGTTAACTACGCAAACAAAATCTATGTCAACCCGGAAGTTCCACTAATTGATCTAGAAGACATCAACAATTTAACATCTGTCCAGCCACTTGAATTATCAACTGGACAACAGAACACCCAATTTGTAAGAAACGATTATGAAAAACTTCATAATTCGCTGAAAGAATTGGAAGATCAAACAAAACAGACTGAAATGTCGCAACACGATGTGCATCAATACATCGTATTATACTCTACGATGGGACTTCTGATCTTGTCAATAGTCGTCGCGGGAGGAGCCTACGTGTACTGCAAGCGCTGCGGCAAGGTCGCCGTCAGCGCCACCGGCGCGTCCGCCAGATTACCGCCACGGAAGCCACCAAGAGCTGAAACATCCACTGAAAACATAGAACTTACCTACGCGAGACCTCATTCTATTAACATTTAACTTATAATAATTTTTTATTCACATTGTTTTAATTTCATATTTTTTATTTACATTGGAAAAATATTCTGTAATAAGTTATCTTAATTATTACCTTTTGTCCCGCCAAGATGTACGGTTAGCAACCGCACATTGTACTTTGGCCTAGTTAGAATACTGCAGATTTAGTTAATTTATAAAATGTAGTATCGGCACTTACGCAAGAACGTCAGTCTTCGGTTTGTATCGAGCTCGCGCAACATTCAAATTTTTTTATAAAAAAATTCTGTTATTTTATTATTACATTATTTTAGTGCAATTTAGTATTAAATACCTTTTTAAACATTAACCTTTATTTTATTAAACATTTAACATTAAGTGTAAAGGCCCCTTACAATTATTATTTTTTGCGCGCTCGCCCTTTTTCAGCCAGTCGCTCATTCAATACATTGTTCCCGCATGGTTTGTGATTCATCTCATCTCTTTGCTGGCTCAGATCAAATAAAAAAGTCAAGATGGAACGTTGCAATGAACAAGGTGACGCCGGTTTTATAAACATGTGGTGCGTGGGCCGGTGTTGTCACATAATTCAAATTACCCCGATATTTCAAAAATAACGTTAATAAATAGTTACGTTATTAGTTAAATAGTTACGTTATTAGTTAAATAGTAACGTTATTATTTATCACTAGATAGAACAAGTGTTCTATCAGTCATTCCGACGCCAAGTAGGCGTAGGTTGGTAAAAAGTAGTGAAAAGGAAATAGGAAGTGTTTCAAAAATAAAATTACTAGGTATTTTATTTTCATGTGCAGTTTTATTCATTTAAAAACCTTTGTGCTGAATTAATTTCTTGTAAGTTTGCCTTTTACTCTCAATCGATTTAGAAATTGTTTCTAACTTAGCAATATGATGGAATCTAATGCTTACGTATTTCTCAATAACGCACCGTATTAAATTAATTTTATGTTCGTGTCCAGCACATTCATGTCTAGTCTCTAAATTGGTAAAAACCTGGTTGTTGCCAACGAATTTCTTCAATATATTCATAACGATAACTTGGTGTTGGTCTTTTGCGATTATTGTAATATTTTCAATTAATAATTTTCGAACAACTGCTTCACAAGCGACACAAATCTCAAAAAGATCCTTAGACGGGAAGCGAAGACCGCCTTTGTTTTTCAAAATAATGAGCTTATGAAAATAAAGTTTCTCATCAGTCTGCAAGGCATCTAAACATTTAGTGCATTTTATTATTTTAACCAAATAGCGCACTGTACTCCCAGATATATATCCTATTATTATTTTTTTGTAGTCATCATAAGCATTGTCATGTAAGCGACTGGCCAAATCAACCGATTCATTAACAATGTCACGAAGAAGTTGCAACGACGAATTTTCATTGCTTTCTTCTTCTTCATGTCTATATGATGATGAAGTGGTATTTATAATTTGAGTCGTTGATGTACAATTAAGTATTGCTATATTTTCTAAAGGGACGCAATTACCTTTTGTAAGACATTTTAATTCTAAATGTGACAGTATTTTTCTGTAGCTTCCTTTAAATTGTCTTACGTTAGGGTTATCATTAAACCCTCCAAGCATCCTGATAGACGTAAATAATATTTCAATATGGTCCTGACTTAATTTATAAGTAGGTAAGAAAATCAGCCTTTTTTCAGATTCCATGTACTTCGTATAAAGCACTTTTAAACTTTCAATATTAATTAATGTTCCTAAAAAGCCTGATTTACATTTAGCTTCCACGACTGGTTTATAAAATCGCGTGATGAGAAAGACAGGTCGCCCATCCCGTAAAACTCTTTTTTTGGTAACAGTTTTAATTTTTAACTGTAAAACATACTTCTTCAAATTATTTAAAAAATTAAATATTTGATCTTTATTGCCCTCACATAGCGGTTTTTTATAATCATATTGCCACATTGTTCTGGAGTTGAATATATCGAACATATCATTAAATCGTTGTATAAATGATTCGGTAGCTTCGGATGCCTGAAAAAACGGAAGGTTTAAATCCTGTCTACATATTTTTAAAGCATTTGCGACACTAGTACTCAGGAGCTGAGTGGCTAGTTTCACTTTCATTATTTGATTTTTAAAGTGTATGTGTCTTTTTGAAAGTTTATTTGCCAGGTGGATCCCCTCTTCGTTTTGCAAATCATTTATCTGTACTAAAAACCGCCACTGTATCAATTTATCATTTTCATCAAGAAATTCTTTTTTTGCTTCGAACTGATTTCTTACAAGTTTAATAACGTGACTAGGGTCCACGATGCAAGTTACTTCGTATTGAGCGTTTGGATGAGGATGTTCAAAAGTTGTTTTTAATGCCTTTGCATCCTTGATTTCGCAACCAAGTAATTCAACTGCAGTAAAATTTGTCGAGTGCCCATCAAAGGTTAACGAAGCGACATCTACTCCGGCATCAAAACACTTTATCAGACACATTCTGATAAGATTAGCTTTCTGATCACCTGTTATACCGCTGATTAGAAAGTATCCTAATGGCATTTTAAAACGGTGATTAATCCCTACTAATAAAAACACTAATGCCTGAGAAGCTAAAGGAGCAGTTTCTTCTGAACCAGTTCCCATATCGACAAATCCAATATATTTTTGTCTATCCCACAATTTTTGAGGTCGGATAGCCACCTCGTCAAAGACTAAGTTGCATATTGGTTTATGTTCGCTGATTTCGGATTTGGCTTTCAATGCTTGAAATGACTCTTCCGTAAACCCGGGCTCTCCTTTTATGTGCCCATACCATATGGCTAACGTTTTGGGGTGCGGAAGGCACGTACTGAATGTTGCTCTAACATATTCATAAGCTTTAGGCGAGTGATAGTTTAAAGTAAGGCAGAATTTTTTCATGGCAGGAGTATATTTGATTTTTTTTTTCAACTTTTTTCTGTTCAATGTATTAAAAATGTCAACAACAGCAATATTGCTATTTAATGAATTAAATAAGTCTGTATCTATATAGTTTTGCTTCTTCAGATTATCTAGTATCTCTCTTAAAGATTTGTTTCTCTTGTGAAGACGCCTAACTTTTTGATTCAAGGTTTTTATTTTTATTTTATATTTTTTTTGTGTTTTCTCTAACAATAATACTCGTTGCCGTAGTTTATGTTTCCTGGGGGTGTCGAAAATTGCTGAATCTAATTGTACTGCTTGAACCTAAAAGAAAACAGAATAAGTAATATTACAAACAGCTATTACAATTAAACTTATTTGTGTGAGAGTATTTTTATGAAGGAAGGTATTAAAACTAAATGTATAGGTATTTGTATGCGAAAATCTCTAAAAGTATGTACTATTTCACTTACAGCACATGAAGAAGAAGGCTGGCTTGGGTTTAAATCATTTGACATATCTGTTGCAGCAGCCTCTTCAAGCTGAAAAAGAATAAACAGGCGAATGTGAAACGGGACAACTAATTTTATATTTATTTAAAAGAAAACAGAATAAGTAATATTACAAAGAGCTATTAAAGTTATTTGTGTGAGAATATTTTTAAAGAAGGAAGGTATTAAAACTAAATGTATAGGTATTTTATGCAAAAATCTCTAAAAGTATGTAACTATTTCACTTACAGCACATGAAGAAGAAGGCTGGCTTAGGTTTAAATCATTTGTCATATCTGTTGCAGCAGGCTCTTCAAGCTGAAAAAGATTAAACAGGCGAATGTGAAACGGGACAACTAATTTTATATTTATTTAAAAGAAAACAGAAATAAGTAATATTACAAAGAGCTATTAAAATTAAACTTATTTGTGTGAGAATATTTTAAAAGAAGGAAGGTATTAAAACTAAATGTATAGATATTTGTATGCGAAAATCTCTAAAAGTATGTAACTATTTCACTTACAGCACATGAAGTAGAAGGCTGGCTTAGGTTTAAATCATTTGACATATCTGTTGCAGCAGGCTCTTCAAGCTGAAAAAGTATAAACAGGCGAATGTGAAACGGGCACAACTAATTTTATATTTATTTAAAAGAAAACAGAATAAGTAATATTACAAAGAGCTATTAAAGTTATTTGTGTGAGAATATTTTTCAAGAAGGAAGGTATTAAAACTAAATGTATAGGTATTTTATGCAAAAATCTCTAAAAGTATGTAACTATTTCACTTACAGCACATGAAGAAGAAGACTGGCTTAGGTTTAAATCATTTGTCATATCTGTTGCAGCAGGCTCTTCAAGCTGAAAAAGAATAAAACGGCGAATGTGAAACGGGAGGATTTATTTTATATTTATTTATGTATTTGTGTAAATACTCACAACACTATGCGGTTGGCTTAGATGCACGTTATCTGATCCTTCAATTATGTTTGGTAAAATCTGATGGATAAAACAAGTCAGTGTTGTATTAATATCATCGACATGTATCAAACAAGTGTCGAAAATGTTAATTAATAGAAATTAACCTTTGGATATCCGTTTTTTACCACACGACGTAACCCTTTCTTTGTGTAGTACAAATCTTCGCTTTCAAAATGAGCTGAACAAACTACGCTGCTGCGGGTTGGTTGCCATGATGGTTGCTTCCGACTATCACAAATTACTGCAATCCATTTATCATTTATGTTTTGATCTCGATTCGGAAATCTAAAAAACGTAAAGCGGTAAATAAGTAAAAAAGAAAGAAAAAGATTTTATTTGTTATAAAACGACATACAATATAAGAACATGCTTATGCTAAACCCTTAACAATAGTATTAGTAGTACTTAAGTAAGTATACAATAACTTAGTTCTTGGAATATTTATCAAATCCTCACACTTTGTTAGATCGAGATAGAATAATAGCTGATTTCACACAGTTAATGATGGCAGAATAATAGCTAATTTCACACAGTTAATGATGGCATGCTTTGCAAGACAGTCAAGTGCATCACCCGTTCGCCCGTAATTTAATGCAACATGCACAAGCGATGCAATAAAACACCAATTACACTCTTACTTCTCTCTAAACGCCCTTCTCTTTTGCCCTTTCACAGGGCATCCTCGGGGCAGCTATAACAACAAGCGAACAAATTCATGTACCTGTATTGCAAATATCCTAAAAAAATAATTAATTGAAGTAATAACAAAAAAATATTAAGTAACCGCTGACATCGTATCTTAATAAATAGATCGATCGTTCGAATTGATCACCTCACCTTTCAAACAAAAAAAAAACGCACCAAAATCGGTCCGGGGGTTAAAAAACGAGTAACATAACGTTGCGTGTCACATTACCCATTAATAGGGTAAAATAAAACGCTTTTTGTTGGCAACACTACTTATGTGTCAAGCAATAACCTCAATTTTATTTTTGTTTATTGAAAATATTGGTTTCCAAGTTTACTTACCTGTGAAATGTGATTCCATCCTGCTTTTTATCTCTTGAAGTTTGGTTTTTACACCCTTTCACAACACAATTCGGCATTTTTACTTGTAAATTTTGATATTTTTGATGACGACGCACTGCGAACGGCGCGATAGCTCGACTGACAAGCTAAGGCTTACTTTTATTGTAGGTGTGTGCGTGTAATAGTGTATGTATACGGCAAGGCTTAGTTTTAACCGGCGTCACCTTGTTGTTTGCAACCTTCCATCTTGACTTTTTTATTTGATCTGAGTTTGCTGGTTGGAACATTTACTAACAATACCACATTCCAAATTCAAATAACTTCCCCTAAGGGATTAATTGTGTCATGCTCTGCCGCAGAGCCACCCTTTTAGAAACCGGTCAATCATATCTTAAAATGATGTACGCCAAACGTACATAATGTACGTATAGCCGTTATCGCTGTACGTGCTTCAGGTAATGATAAAATAGACATTGATTGTGGCTCTGCTGCAGAGCATACTCTCTAGCAGAGCCACACATAACATGTACTCAGACAAGATAAACGCTACTGTTTTTTGATGAAAACTGTTGTACGAATAGAGTTTATTGCGTACGTGTTGAAAAATATCATTTTTAGACAGTAGTTTTATTTATTTTAACTTTATTAAAAATTTCATAGAAAGCGCCTGGTTATTTTGGGTATTTTCAACGAGACCACTAGACGACACCACCTGGGGTGTCTTTTCACCTTAAAGAAGTTCTAAACTAAAAATATATACATTTACCGTAGTCGGCTGTGGTGTAGTAACCAAAAAAAAATTGAAAACTATACCCCAGCGGTGTAAGTCCTTAAATGCTGCTTTTTGTTCTTCTAAGCACACTGACAAACATTTTGCGTGCTTCATTGTAATTTGATAAGTAATTAAAGAAAATAATAATGGAATTCAACATAAATTGTCACTGAAAACCAATGTCCCTAAGGCCGCTATCCTACTGGCGTTTTACGAGCGATGCGTCTGCGCAGTGTCGACGCTGCGCAGACGCGACGTTGACGTCGCGGGACTCTAGTGGCAAGCGTTAGTGCTGAGACTTCGCAACGTTAACGACGCATCAACGCGACGGTAACGTTGTGTTTTTTGGCAACTGGTTCAATCACGATGAACATTGATTATTGTAAAACTTATGCCAGTGTCTTTGTTATTCAAAGACACTGGCATAAGTTTTATAAAGCAGGTGGTTAAAAATATACACAAAAGCGTTTTGTATACATACCTTAAACGTTATAACAAGCCTCTCTTCTGGTGATACTAAAATTCTGAGAAGTGTTTAAATATTGTCTTTTTGAATAACTTCTAAAAGTTCGTTAAATGTAGTCTCATCATTCATCATCATCATCATTTCAGCCGAAAGACGTCCACTGCTGGACATAGGCCTCCCCCAGGCGTCGCCACATTGACCGATCCCGTGCGTCTCGCATCCAGCGCCTTCCCGCAACCTTAACCAGGTCATCAGTCCACCTAGTGGGAGGCCTTCCAACGTATCGTCTTCCGGTTCGCGGTCGCCATTCCAGAACTTTTCGGCCCTATCGGCCATCTCTTCTGCGAGCAATGTGCCCTGCCCACTGCTACTTAAGTTTGGCAATTCTTCGGGCTATGTCGGTAACTTTGGTTCTCCTGCGGATATCATCATTTCTGACGTGATCACGCAAGGAAATTCCGAGCATAGCACTCTCCATTGCCCTTTGGGTGACTTTGAGCTTTCTGATAAGGCCCATTGTGAGCGACCACGTCTCGGTCCCATAGGTGATCACTGGCAACACACACTGGTCATAGACTTTTGTCTTGAGACACTGCGGTAAATTGGACGAGAAGATACCAAGCAACTTCCCGAACGCCGCCCAGCCGAGTCGGATTCGACGGTTGACCTCTTTCTCGAAATTGGACCTACCCAACTGGACCGTTTGTCCCAGGTAGACATAATCGTCTACAACTTCGAGAGTAGAGTCTCCGACCTTGATAGGAGTGGGTGTTACATGGGCATTCACCATGATCTTGGTTTTGTCCATGTTCATTTTAAGACCCACTCTTTCGGAAGCTCTACTGAGGTCATCGAGCATTTTACTGAGGCTCTCCATGGTCTCAGCCATGACCACTATGTCGTCGGCAAACCGAAGGTGAGTAATGTACTCGCCATTAACGTTGATGCCCAGCCCCCTCCAGTCCAGAACCTTGAAGACATCCTCCAGCGCAGCAGTGAACAGTTTCGGAGAAATGACGTCTCCCTGTCTCACGCCGCGCCGGAGAAGGATTGGTTTCTAGGTCTGATCCTGAAGACGGACTGACATGGTGGCGTTTTTGTACAAACACTTCAACACCTCAATGTACCGGTAGTCGATCTGGCACCGTTGGAGAGACTGCAGTACACCCCAAGTCTCTATCGAATCGAAGGCTTTCTCGTAGTCCACAAACGCTAAACAGAGAGGCAGGTTATACTCTTCGGTCTTCTGTATAACCTGCCGCAGCGTATGTATGTGGTCTACGGTGCTAAAGCCTTTTCGAAATCCGGCTTGTTCGAGGGGCTGGAAATCGTCAAACCTGCGCGCGAGACGATTCGTGATGACTCTTGAAAACAACTTGTAGACATGGCTAAGAAGTGAGATGGGCCTATAGTTCTTCAACCGGGCATTGTCGCCCTTCTTGAAGAAGAGTACCACCACACCCCTGCACCATGCCTGTGGCGTTTTGCCCTCGAGTATGACGGAATCAAACAGCTTCTGAAGGGTCCTAAGGACCGGTTTTCCACCCGCCTTCAGGAGTTCGGCCGTAATTCCGCCATCACCCGGCGCCTTGTTGTTTTTGAGCTGTTTCAGAGCCATCCTAATCTCGTACAAGCTGACGTCCGGGATATCTTCGGTATAGTGTCGGGTCAATCTAGCTCTTGGGTCGTTTGCTAGATTCGCAACGGGCTTGCTGATCGATGTGTACAACTGCCCATAGAATGTCTCGATCTTCCTGAGAAGCTCCAGTTTGGCGGATACGATCCTGCCATCGTCGGTCTTCAGTTTCGTGAGTTGGCTCTGCCCAATAGCCAGATCCCTTGAAAACACCTTGGAGCCTTTATTTCGCTCGATCGCGTCTTTAATACGCTCGGTATTGAAGCGGCGGAGGTCTCTTTTCAAGGATTTAGAGATCTGTCTATTGAGCTGCCGGTATTTGCACGCCTCATCTGAAGACTGCAGGATCATCTCACGCCTCTCCTTCATAAGCTTGAGGGTATGATCAGAGAGCTTTTTGTTTCTATCTGTACGACGGGTCTTGAAAACCTTAGACCCGACCGTATGGACATCTTCCACGAACCCGTTGCTATATTCATCCACGGAGCTCCCTAGGCACTCGAAACGATTCTGGAGTTCGAGCTGAATCTGTGAAAATCTGTGCTGGCCGGAGCGTGGACTTCATCAGTCGAGACCTTTCAAGCTTAATATTAATGTGCAATGTGCCTCTTACCATGCGGTGATCGCTCCCGGTTTTTACCGAATTGATCACAGAGACATCATTGAACATTTGCTTCTTGGTTGACATGATGAAGTCGATCTCATTTTTTGTTGCACCATCGGGGCTCTGCTCTTCCTGTGTTCACGCTTTTTGAAGAAGGAGTTCATCATATAGAGGCCCTCCTTCTCCATAAAACTGGCCAGTAGGTGACCCCGGTGGTTCCGTTGTCCAACTCCAAATTGCCCCACTTGCAGCTCATCCTCGTCTCGTTTGCCCAGTTTCGCGTTGAAGTCCCCCATGACAACGGTGAAGTGAGTTTTGAAACCATGCATGGCTCTGGAGATATCCTCATACATGGTCTCTACCTCATCGTCGGGGTGTGCCGAGGTTGGGGCGTAGACCTGTATGACCTTCAGCGAATATCTTGAGGATATTTTGAGTATAAGGTACGCCACCCTGGTCGACACACTCTCGATCTTCACCACGTTGTTCACAAGGGACTTGTGGACGATAAACCCGACACCACCCTGGGACTGCCGGTCACCCTCTCGGAAATAGAGCAGGTTACCGGATTTGAGGATTATCGAGTCCTCCCCCTCTCTTCGGACTTCAGATAACCCTATAATACTCCATCGCAACCTGCTCAATTCCTCCTCGAGTTCGGTGACCTTCTCGTCGGTCCGAAGTGTGCGCGTGTTGTACGTTGCCAGGTCCAGTCGTCGGTGATTGTTGGGGTAGCCGGATCTCGTCCGGAGATTCTTAGCACCCCTTGCCATGCCGTAGCCTCGACCGCTACCGTAGTCGAGGGTAGGCAAGCTGCTGGATACCAGGGGCCATTTTTATTTGTGCTATTCATTGGGGGGGTTTGCCATAATCGCCACGCTTGACAGGCGGGTTGGCGATCGCAGTATGGTTGTTATAGAAGCACAGAGAACGCTGCTGCCCATTCTCTGGTTTGTCCCTTAGTCGCCTCTTACGACACCCACGGGAAGACATGGGATGGTGAAATTCTTTACGTCCGGCACCATACGGAACTGTAGTCTAGCTAGCAAATGTAGTCTAGCTAGCAAATATTTATAAAATTCCGATTCATTATTTTTAATAGTATTAGAGTACAGTGCAAAATATTGTGTACGTTACCCCAACAGGAAAGTGACTCCTAGAGTGATATGAGTGGAATGTATAATTAGAGCGTAATCTGCTGTGAATGTGCGCCAAATAAAAAATAAGTGCGAGTCGCCGTTTTTGAAAAACACGGAAAAAACCATTCCTGCTGGGGTAACGTTATTCCAGCAGGAAAATTCTAAACGAATGATCGGAATGAGAAATATTGTGCATGGGCAGAGCTTATAGTTGTCATCAACACTCATTGAAAAACCCATTGAAAATAGGTTGAATATAATTTATATGCACATTCGAAAAGTAAATAAATCTAGTAATATTATATTATCTTACTAATATTATAAAAGCGAAATTTGGATGGATTTGTTTTATATGTTTGTTACTCAATCACGCCAGAAAGGCTCAACGAATCTGGATGAAATTTGGCACAAAGATAGATTAGAGTCAGGAATAGCATATATAATAATTTTTATCTCGGGAAATGTTCCTTCGGGGTAATTTTTGACTACATTCACGTGGGCGAGGCTTCGCCCACGTGAATGTAGTAAATTATTTATTTATTAATTGCCAGCGGGCAGAAGCTAGTAGTATATTATATAGGAGTAAATATAGCAATGGCTACAAAACATTTAGCTGACACAAAATAACCCGGCGCTTTCTATCAAAATTTTAATAAAGTTAAAATAAATAAAACTACCGTCAAAAAATTATATTTTCCAACACGTACGCAATAAACACTATTCGTACAACAGTTTTCATCCAATAACCCATGTATGTAAAATAACCCATGTATGTAAAATTACCCATGTATTGTCAACGACACCGCTGGGGTATCGTGCACATTTTTTTTTTGGTAACTACACCACAGCCGACTACGGTAAATGTATATGATGAGTTTAGAACTTTATTAAGGTGAAAAGACACCCCAGGTGGTGTCGTCTAGTGGTCTCGTTGACAATACCCAAAATAACCAGGCGCTTTCTATGAAATTTTTAATAAAGTTAAAATAAATAAAACTACTGTCTAAAAAAGATATTTTTCAACACGTACGCAATAAACTCTATTCGTACAACAGTTTTCATTAAAAAACAGTAGCGTTTATCTTGTCTGAGTACATGTTATGTGTGGCTCTGCTAGAGAGTATGCTCTGCAGCAGAGCCACAATCAATGTCTATTTTATCATTACCTGAAGCACGTACAGCGATAACGGCTATACGTACATTATGTACGTTTGGCGTACATCATTTTAAGATATAATTGACCGGTTTCTAAAAGGGTGGCTCTGCGGCAGAGCATGACACGATTAATTAGCTATTTTGGTCCCTGTTTACGAGTAATAAACTAGCTCTTTTTTAGTAGATGTGATGAAAAAAAAACTTCTAAACCAAAAGTCAAAAAGAATCTTTTCAGCACTCCGGAACCGTGGTTCCACTGCGATGTCCCACTGGTGGGACAAAATTTTTTCGTGGTCCCACCAAACACACACTTGACCGTTTTGTTACAATGTGGTATGTAATAGTCACTACTTTCTTGAAATAAAATTATAAGTAAAAGAGATAAAATTGA
Organism: Orthosia cruda; assembly: GCA_964057195.1. Taxonomy (NCBI): domain Eukaryota; kingdom Metazoa; phylum Arthropoda; class Insecta; order Lepidoptera; family Noctuidae; genus Orthosia; species Orthosia cruda. The sequence continues at coordinate 53,474,170 of OZ059829.1, read as the reverse complement.
AATAATTAAAAGGCAATAAAATTAAAATAATGCCAGCATTTTTTTTACCGCAAAGCTTCTAAATAATGGCCAACTGAAATTTCGCCGTGAACTAACTGCAATTGAAGTTCTATAATTTCGTCGTCTTTTTCTATTTTGAATTTTCTTCGTTGTTGTAATGTTTTATTCAGATTTTTTATTTTTTGGTTAGTCACGTTTTGTTGCAGGAGCACTTCAAGGAGTTTTGCCAACGTCACATAGTTTTTGTTTATGAACTTGTTTAATAAAGACTGCCAGCTTTCCATAATATTATTTTTCCTGTGTCTCTCTTGGGCAACACACCATTCATTTATAAAACATTTATTTTTCATCCATGTTTTCTTTACTTACTTTTGTTACTTTTTCTGTTTATAATTTTATGTCAGTATTATCCATAGTTAAGTAATCTTAGTATGCCGCAAAATTATTTTATTGTGCTAGCATAATATTTTCATCATCATCATCATATCAGCCAAAAGACGTCCACTGCTGGACATAGGCCTCCCCCAAGCGTCACCACTTTGACCGGTCCCGTGCGTCTCGCAACCAGCGTATCCCTGCAACCTTCACCAGGTCATCGGTCCACCTGGTGGGAGGCCTTCCAACGCAAAGTCTTCCGGTTCGCGGTCGCCACTCCAGAAACTTTCTGCCCCATCGGCCATCCGTTCTGCGAGCAATGTGCCGTCGGTAACCTTGGTTCTCTTGCGGATCTCTACATTTCTGATTCGATCACGCAAGGAAACTCCGAGCATAGCCCTCTCCATTGCTCTTTGGGTGACTGTAAGCTTTCTGATGAGGCCTATTGTAAGCGACCACGTCTCAGAGCCAAAAGTCATCACTGGCAACACACACTGGTCATAGACTTTCATCTTGAGACATTGTGGTAATTTAGACGAGAAGATACCGCGCAACTTCTCGAACGCTGCCCAGCCGAGTCGGATTCGACGGTTGACCTCTTTATCGAAGTTGGCCCTACCCAACTGGATCGTTTGTCCCAGGTAGACATAGTCGCCCACAACTTCGAGTGTATAGTCTCCGACCTTAATAGGAATGGGTGTAACATGGGCATTCAGCATCACCTTGGTTTTGTCCATGTTCATCCTAAGACCCACTCTTTCGAAAGCTCTACCGAGGTCATCGAGCATTATACTGAGGTCCTCCATGGTCTTAGCCATAACCACTGTATCGTCGGCAAACCGAAGGTGAGTGATGTACTCGCCATTGACGTTGATGCCTAGCCCTCTCCAGTCCAGAACCTTGAAGACGTCCTTCATTGCAGCGGTGAACAGCTTCGGAGATATGACGTCTCCCTGTCTCACACCTCGCTGCAAATGTACGGGTTCCGAGGTCTGATCCTGAAGTCGAACTGACATGGTGGCGTGTTTGTATAAGCACTTCAACACCTCGATGTACCGGTAGTCAATTTGGCACCGTTAGAGAGACTGCAGTACAGCCCAAGTCTCGATCGAATCGAAGGCTTTCTCGTAGTCCACAAACGCTAAACAGAGAGGCAGGTTATACTCTTCGGTCTTCTGTATAACCTGCCGCAGCGTATATATGTGGTCTACGGTGCTGAAGCCTTTACGGAATCCGGTTTGTTCGGGAGGCTGGAAATCATCAAACCTGCGCGCGAGACGATTCGTGATGACTCTTGAAAACAGCTTGTAGACATGGCTAAGAAGTGAGATGGGCCTATAGTTCTTCAGTAAGGCATTGTCACCCTTCTTGAAGAAGAGTACCACCATACCCCTGCACCATGCCTGTGGCGTCCTCCCCTCGAGTATGACGGAATCAAACAGCTTCTGAAGAGTCTTAAGGACCGGTTTCCCACCCGCCTTCAGGAGTTCGGCCGTGATTCCGTCATCACCCGGCGCCTTGTTGTTCTTAAGCTGTTTCAGAGCCATCCTAATCTCATACAGGCTGACATCCGGAATGTCTTCGGTATAGTGTCGGGTCAATTTAGCTCTAGGGTCATTGGCTAGATTCGCGACGGGTTTATTGGTTGACGTGTACAACTGCCCATAGAATCTCTCGATCTCCCTCAGAAGCTCCGGTTTGGCGGATACGATCCTGCCATCATCGGTCTTCAGTTTCGTGAGCTGGCTCTGCCCACTAGACAGATCTCTTGCAAAGACCTTCGAGCCCTTATTCCGCTCAATCGCGTCTTTAATTCTTTCGGTATTAAAGCGGCGGAGATCGCTTTTCAAGGACTTTGAGATCCGTCTATTTAGCAGCCGGTATTTCAACGCATCGTCTGAAGACTTGAGAGTAGGACCAGAGAGCTTTCTGTTCCTATCTGTACGGCGGGTCTTGAAAAACTTAGACCCGACCGTATGGACAGCTTCCACGAACCCATCGCTGTATTCGTCCACGGAGCTCCCTAGGCACTCGAAACGATTCTGGAGTTCGAGTTGAAAGGTCTCGGGGTTTTGGACCTGGATTTGTGCTGGACGGAGCGTGGACTTTATCAGTCGAGACCTTTCAATCTTAACATTAATGTTCAATGTGCCTCTACCAAGCGGTGATCGCGCCCGGTTTTCACCGAGTTGATCACAGAGACATCATTGAACATTTGCTTCTTGGTTGACATGATGAAGTCGATCTCGTTTTTAGTTGCACAATCGGGGATTTGCCAGCTCCACTTCCTGTGCTCACGCTTTCTGAAGAAGGAGTTCATCATGTAGAGGCCCTCCTTCTCCATACAACTGGCCAGTAGGTGACCCCGGTGGTTCCGACGTCCAACTCCAAATTGCCCCACTTGCAGCTCATCCTCGTCTCGTTTGCCCAGTTTCGCGTTGAAGTCCCCCATGACAACGGTGAAGTAAGTTTTGGAACCATGCATAGACTAGAGATATCCTCATACATGGTCTCTACCTCGTCGTCAGGGTGTGCCGAGGTCGGGGCGTAGACCTGAATGACCTTCAGCGAATATCTTGCGGATATTCTGAGTATAAGGTACGCCACCCTGGTCGACACAATCTCGATCTTCACCACGTTGTTCACAAGGGACTTGTGGACGATAAAGCCGACACCACCCTGAGACTGCCGGTCACCCTCTCGGAAATAGAGCAGGTTACCGGATTTGAGGATTATCGAATCCTCCCCCTCTCTTCGGACTTCAGATAATATATATCTATAATGTTCCATCGTAACCTGCTCAATTCTTCCTCGAGTTCGGCTATCTTCTCGTCGGTCCGGAGTGTTCGTGTGTTATACGTTGCCAGGTCCAGTCGTCGGTGTTTATTGGGGTAGCCGGGTCCACTCCGGAGATTCTTTGCATCCCTTGCCACGCCATCGCCTCGACCACTACCGTAGCCGAGGGTAGACGGGCTGCCGGGCACTCGGGGCCGTTTTTTTGTTGTGCTATTCATATTGTTTTGGGGGGGTTTGCCATAATCGCCACGCTTGGCAGACGGGTTGGCGATCGCAGTTTGTTGGTAAAGTACACAGAGAACGCTGCTGCCCATTCTCTGGTGTGTCCCTTAGTCGCCTCTTACGACACCCACGGGAAGATATGGGATGGTGAAATTCTTTACGTCCGTCAGAATACGGTAATATTATTATTTACATTAAGACAATTTCAAAAACAAATGAAGTTAATATTACTGTCAGTTCAAGTCATAGTATTTTTTTTTCGTGCCTGTCTGATTTAATAAAGAGTTTTATCAAATTAGGGAGGTATAGTTACTTCAAAATCGAGTGGGTCCTCTTTTGGATTGCTACCTACCTAGGTACGTAGGATAATACCACAGGACAAGAAAATCTTTTTTATAATGTGGGTAATATTTACCATATGGCGTTCCTTCAATTCGGCGTAACAAAACGGTCAAGTGTGTGTTTGGTGGGACCACGAAAAATTTTTGTCCCACCAGTAGGACATCGCAGTGGGACCACGGTTCCGGAGTGCTTTTCAGGTTGATATGACGAAGGTCCAGTGGGCTAAGTGTTTGTGTTTTTACCACATGCTCGATAACGTTAACGTAAACGTCAATTTGTATTGAAACTGGATGAGTGCCGCCTGGTGACGGTAGAGGAAAACCGCTTTGTACCGCTTGTATACAAATTGACTAATGAGAGCGTTTACGTTAACACGATCGCGTTCGTTAAAAAGCTCAGCATAAGGCCTCAGTGCACTAATTAATTACGGTTTCTTTTCTTTATTTTCGTAAATACAGAAGGGCCCCGCTGACGTCAGCTTTGCTTCTAAAAATCTAAATCCAAATTATTTGGGAGGCACAAAATGCCTTAGGGTCAAGTCGAAGGTCGCTCTGCGCTGCGTACATGCATCAGAGCGGTTCACCATCCACACAGCGATTTACCTACATTCACAAAATGCCTTAGGGTCAAGTCGAAGGTCGCTCTGCGCTGAGTACATGCATCAGAGCGAACCTTCGTTCTCTTGGTCTGCACCCGAGTGTCTATGAAAGTATTCGGGGTGGAAGGAAAATAATAATAGAAATACTTTTAAACAATTTTATATTTCGATACAAACAGATATATTTATTCCAAGTATAATTTTGGTGTGACCGGTATCTCGCAAGCGGTCCGCGGTCTGCAGCTGTGGAACAGGAGCCCGGCGCGGCGCCGCACACAACCGGGGACACGCGATGCAGGCCGCGCGCGCGATCCGGCACCTCTATATAAATACCTAACACGACGATACATTACACGAACTCAACTAATAGTCGTCAGATATAGGTACTCTTCCTAATCGCTAGTCGACACTTCATTCAGTCTTCTCGTTACACTCAGCTCATACGGAACGACAGATAGATACTTATATCTTAATACATTACTTATGTTCAAGTGTACTTTATGCCCAAGTCCGAGTGTAGAGGCAATCATTGACGCCTTAAATCAATGCATCACTGTACGTGGAATACACTGCATTGCAAGCAAATTTTATTGGCAGTGTGAAAAACTTTGTCATGCAGCGGAGGTGGAATAGACAGACGGCCGAGCCCCACAGATTGGGAGGTAATCTATGCCGAGCCCCGAGACGAAGAAGACCAAGTCACTAATGACAAATGCCCACTTGTCTTCGATCACTAATGAAGAATGGATTAGTGATCGAAGCAACTTGTATCGACGTCTTTCAACGAAATCAAAAAAAAAATCATAAACATGTTAAATAAAATAATATCAAACTTATCTGCGAACCGAACCGAATCGAAAACGTGGAGAATGTCAACCGAAGCGGACGTCAAACTAGGTGCAGCGAACTAATAGCAAATAATACAACCGACTTCCAAATAAAAACACTATAAAGTAGAAAATAACTCCGATTTGATTGATTATCTGAGTACTCGCTTTCGAGCGTATTATTTGCGTGAACATTCGAATGCGAGCCGTTTCCGCGAAAATCGTCGCAACGTCCACACCGGCCGAAGTTCGCGCTTGCGCGTAAGCTTTGTAACGCTCGGCTCAACGTCCACACCACTCGAATTATCGACGTCGAATGCTCATTACACGTGAATGCTCTCAGTGAGGACGTTCCTGTATACTTTCTCTAAAAATTGAATAAACGTAATTTTTTACCTATTTGGATTATTTTATTTAGTTTTCCGACCCGAGTGATAAATATGCCGCATAAGTACCTACCGTTATTTTTGACTACTAAGAGATACGTTTCATCAAACCTTTTTCTAAGAATTCTGATAATACCCTAGCTTGTTATGGATCATCTGGAGCATGACTGTAGACATTTTTTTTAAATATTTCCGAATAAAAAATTATTTTTACGAATTTAAGTATTTCATTTTATAACTATCAATCGTCTATTACTACGACCCACACGCGCAAACTACTACTAAAAACTACTACTACACACGCAATTCAAATACTGGGACAGTTGAACTCCTTATTGTATAGATGGCGGTGTGCATTTAATTTTGATGTCAATTTCGCCGCAGCAGAATGACCCTAGAAAATGAATTGGTAGGTGGGTAGAGTAAGCAGTTCGACGGGAGCACGGGAGCGAAGCAGCGAGCACAGCTAGCTAGGTACAAAATATAAATGCTTCGTTACGCCTTCGGTTCGGTGTCTATTTGACAATGGCTCGGCCTTCGGCTCTGGCGCCTCGGCCGCAATGACAACTTTGTCCACATGCATTCTTGCACATGATTCGAGTTTTTGTTCCTAACATCAGACTTTTATAGCGATTATAGGCAGCCGATTGGTTTGATTGGTTACCACCAGCGACACTACGAGCGGACGTCGTTTATACACACGTTGTCTTTAAAGTGGCTCGCCCGTCTGAGCGGGGATCATCCCTCGGCTCGGCGATCACCCCATCCACCAAACTCGTATCACGTTTTCTTTTGTATATTTTCAAAGAATTCAGTTTGCATTAGGTAGAGTACAAACTTTTTTGTAGGACGCAGCCAGCAGCCACTGAAAGCCAGCGTGCGTATAAACACAACTGTCGCGTAACAAGGGTCCACTTACACCGAGGCATGACGCTGTGCGCACTTTTTAACTTGGTGAATTTGTAACTTTATAGGTACCGCATACAAGTTTTTCAAGTGGGCGTGGAGGGCAAATCCGAAACGATTTTTTGTTTAAAACGACGTTATTCCCAAAATGTTGCTGTAAGTTAGGAATGACATCCCAGAATTTGATCCTTATTCGCGACACTATCTCGTTGGTGGGTGTATTAATACAGCGTGTGTTTTATTTTTCCAAAAATGAACGGGTTCGATTTCTGGCTAGGAATATTGATTTTTCAAAAATCCATTGATTGCAATTAAACTTTTCATCAAAATTGGCCCCGTGAGTCCTTTGAGTATTCTTGCTATTATATGTATATGTATTTACTTTTTGTAGAAGATATACGGACAGGGTGAGTTTGGTCATCCACGCCCTCTTGGAAAACTCACCCTGTCTGTAGTATGTACATCTTCTACAAAAAGTTACACATTTCAGTGAGATAATTCGGTTACCCGCGTCTTCACGGTGTGCGCGAACATCGTAAAGCATCCTCGCATCGCGCCTCGCGCCTCGGTGAGTGTGAGCCAGGCTCTTGGTCACAGAATAAATAATAGTACTTGGCTAATGAGTGGGGTAGATCGTAGGCCGTCACGTGAGATATGCGGGGTGCAGAGATGCCGCCTACCAGACTAATGCGAGCTCGAATATGTTTGCTCACAGCCTCAGACAGCTTTCGATTTTCTTTTGAACATTCATACAGTACTACGAGTATAGGAACTAACAATGTACGATGTGAGAGCGAGCTTTACAATAGTTTGCACCGCTTCACGGGTAGGTCACCATATGACAATCCATACGGAAATACCAGTACAATAAAATTTTGTATGTACTTATGCGCATTTATATGAAACTTAACAAAATTATGGGTAGACCATGATCTGGATTAGACAGAGGATACTCTTTATCTCAGTAGGTGGCCTCTGTTTGTTACCGAGCCACAGCGAGCGAACAGGAGCCCGGCGCGGCGCCGCACACAACCGGGGACACGCGATGCAGGCCGCGCGCGCGATCCGGCACCTCTATATAAATACCTAACACGACGATACATTACACGAACTCAACTAATAGTCGTCAGATATAGGTACTCTTCCTAATCGCTAGTCGACACTTCATTCAGTCTTCTCGTTACACTCAGCTCATACGGAACGACAGATAGATACTTATATCTTAATACATTACTTATGTTCAAGTGTACTTTATGCCCAAGTCCGAGTGTAGAGGCAATCATTGACGCCTTAAATCAATGCATCACTGTACGTGGAATACACTGCATTGCAAGCAAATTTTATTGGCAGTGTGAAAAACTTTGTCATGCAGCGGAGGTGGAATAGACAGACGGCCGAGCCCCACAGATTGGGAGGTAATCTATGCCGAGCCCCGAGACGAAGAAGACCAAGTCACTAATGACAAATGCCCACTTGTCTTCGATCACTAATGAAGAATGGATTAGTGATCGAAGCAACTTGTATCGACGTCTTTCAACGAAATCAAAAAAAAAATCATAAACATGTTAAATAAAATAATATCAAACTTATCTGCGAACCGAACCGAATCGAAAACGTGGAGAATGTCAACCGAAGCGGACGTCAAACTAGGTGCAGCGAACTAATAGCAAATAATACAACCGACTTCCAAATAAAAACACTATAAAGTAGAAAATAACTCCGATTTGATTGATTATCTGAGTACTCGCTTTCGAGCGTATTATTTGCGTGAACATTCGAATGCGAGCCGTTTCCGCGAAAATCGTCGCAACGTCCACACCGGCCGAAGTTCGCGCTTGCGCGTAAGCTTTGTAACGCTCGGCTCAACGTCCACACCACTCGAATTATCGACGTCGAATGCTCATTACACGTGAATGCTCTCAGTGAGGACGTTCCTGTATACTTTCTCTAAAAATTGAATAAACGTAATTTTTTACCTATTTGGATTATTTTATTTAGTTTTCCGACCCGAGTGATAAATATGCCGCATAAGTACCTACCGTTATTTTTGACTACTAAGAGATACGTTTCATCAAACCTTTTTCTAAGAATTCTGATAATACCCTAGCTTGTTATGGATCATCTGGAGCATGACTGTAGACATTTTTTTTAAATATTTCCGAATAAAAAATTATTTTTACGAATTTAAGTATTTCATTTTATAACTATCAATCGTCTATTACTACGACCCACACGCGCAAACTACTACTAAAAACTACTACTACACACGCAATTCAAATACTGGGACAGTTGAACTCCTTATTGTATAGATGGCGGTGTGCATTTAATTTTGATGTCAATTTCGCCGCAGCAGAATGACCCTAGAAAATGAATTGGTAGGTGGGTAGAGTAAGCAGTTCGACGGGAGCACGGGAGCGAAGCAGCGAGCACAGCTAGCTAGGTACAAAATATAAATGCTTCGTTACGCCTTCGGTTCGGTGTCTATTTGACAATGGCTCGGCCTTCGGCTCTGGCGCCTCGGCCGCAATGACAACTTTGTCCACATGCATTCTTGCACATGATTCGAGTTTTTGTTCCTAACATCAGACTTTTATAGCGATTATAGGCAGCCGATTGGTTTGATTGGTTACCACCAGCGACACTACGAGCGGACGTCGTTTATACACACGTTGTCTTTAAAGTGGCTCGCCCGTCTGAGCGGGGATCATCCCTCGGCTCGGCGATCACCCCATCCACCAAACTCGTATCACGTTTTCTTTTGTATATTTTCAAAGAATTCAGTTTGCATTAGGTAGAGTACAAACTTTTTTGTAGGACGCAGCCAGCAGCCACTGAAAGCCAGCGTGCGTATAAACACAACTGTCGCGTAACAAGGGTCCACTTACACCGAGGCATGACGCTGTGCGCACTTTTTAACTTGGTGAATTTGTAACTTTATAGGTACCGCATACAAGTTTTTCAAGTGGGCGTGGAGGGCAAATCCGAAACGATTTTTTGTTTAAAACGACGTTATTCCCAAAATGTTGCTGTAAGTTAGGAATGACATCCCAGAATTTGATCCTTATTCGCGACACTATCTCGTTGGTGGGTGTATTAATACAGCGTGTGTTTTATTTTTCCAAAAATGAACGGGTTCGATTTCTGGCTAGGAATATTGATTTTTCAAAAATCCATTGATTGCAATTAAACTTTTCATCAAAATTGGCCCCGTGAGTCCTTTGAGTATTCTTGCTATTATATGTATATGTATTTACTTTTTGTAGAAGATATACGGACAGGGTGAGTTTGGTCATCCACGCCCTCTTGGAAAACTCACCCTGTCTGTAGTATGTACATCTTCTACAAAAAGTTACACATTTCAGTGAGATAATTCGGTTACCCGCGTCTTCACGGTGTGCGCGAACATCGTAAAGCATCCTCGCATCGCGCCTCGCGCCTCGGTGAGTGTGAGCCAGGCTCTTGGTCACAGAATAAATAATAGTACTTGGCTAATGAGTGGGGTAGATCGTAGGCCGTCACGTGAGATATGCGGGGTGCAGAGATGCCGCCTACCAGACTAATGCGAGCTCGAATATGTTTGCTCACAGCCTCAGACAGCTTTCGATTTTCTTTTGAACATTCATACAGTACTACGAGTATAGGAACTAACAATGTACGATGTGAGAGCGAGCTTTACAATAGTTTGCACCGCTTCACGGGTAGGTCACCATATGACAATCCATACGGAAATACCAGTACAATAAAATTTTGTATGTACTTATGCGCATTTATATGAAACTTAACAAAATTATGGGTAGACCATGATCTGGATTAGACAGAGGATACTCTTTATCTCAGTAGGTGGCCTCTGTTTGTTACCGAGCCACATGCGGGCAAAGACGCTGGCAAAAGCTAGTTAGCTATCATAAGATGCTACGAGTAGTAGCGCATTATGATCTCTGCGCCTCTACGAGCCCGAGCTGAGCTATGGATGTGCGCTGAGCTGAGCGAGAGATGCGGTGCAGTGCGCAGCTCACCGGACGCTGCGGGCCGGCTGGAGCGCTCGGCTGAAGTAACAGCTGGCCGGTTGAGGTACACAGCTTATTAGCAACACAGTATGAAATCCAACGCGAATGTTAGGCTCCGCGCAAACGGAGCAGATCTGCATTTAATACTTATTAGATCTCGGGCGATGTACTTACGTGCTTGGTCGTAGAGTACACATCCGTATAATGGCCGTCCAAATCACTCTGTGCGCAATTCAAATCATTGAAATTGTCGTAAAACTGATAATAATCGGTGCCCGACGGGAACTACCGAGGACGCAGCGAGTAGTTTTTAGCGTGTTTGTGTAAACATAATGAACTATGGAAAATGTTGCATTGCATGTTGTGTTGCAAACAATCTAGGTACCACTCCCAAGGAATACGAGTATCGGTTCAACGCCACGTATGCCTTGGGTAATACAGCGGCGCAACATTGTTCAACATTATTATTGACATAATAATGTTGAATAATGTTCCGTTTTCATGAAATAGAAAAACCTCGCGCCATCTAATGTTATACACTTGTTGCGGAACTTTGTTTCTAATGAATACGGCGGCCCCTTACACAGCAGTTGGATTATTATTGAGGCTGTAGATAGTGTCAAAGTGCAGGACTCCTGCGCACCGCCGACACCGTGCTACAGGTGACACACGACAACAAGTTAGGTACAAGAAGATATGCTTCACCGTTGGTCCTACTGGGAGTACGACACAGATATGTGACATCTAGTCTGATCTAACAACAAATAAGCAGGCTCTAGACTAGGAGTTAATGACGCGTGTAATACAACACTACGGCAGGTGGCGGCGCCGCCTCGCCTCACTTGATGGAGCACGTGAACTGCGCGCGCAGGCGCCGCAGCGACGCAGCCGACTCGCTCTGTAACACAAGGCACGCAGGTGAGTGCAGGGCAGTGCGGCCCGGCCAGGCGCTGGCGGCCAGCAGCACCCACCTTGAGCGCCGCGGCGTTGTCGGTGTGCAGGTCAGCGGCGGCGGGCGCGTTGCCGTTGTCGTCGGGCTCGGAGCCCGTGCTGTCCCAGCGCGCGGGCGAGCTGCGGCTCAGCGACACGCTGGACGAGTGCGCCAGCGCGTCGGACGAGTCCAGCTCCAGCGACGACTGCGAGGCGCACGAGCCGTGCGACGACGAGCGGCTGGACTCGTCCGCGCCCTGCTCCATCATCTCCTGAGGCACACCACAACACAGCTGGCGAGTTACTAACGTGGCAATGTTTTTGGAGTCGTTTCAAAAGGTAAAAAAGAAAACTTATAGGATCACTTCAAAGAAAATAAGTATCTACCATTTATATGGCCGCCAATAAGAACAACAGGCAAGGTCCATATAACGGTGGCAAGACCAGTTTTACTCTACCGTAGCGAAACCTGGGCTACGAAAAAGAGTGATGAGGAGGAACTGCGCACCACGGAAATGCGCATGCTGCGCTGGGCAGGTGGAGTCACTCTCAAGGATAAAATTCGGAACGAATATGTACGGGGTAGTTTTAAAGTTGCACCCATCGCCGAAGAACTTACCGAATCCTGACTTCGATGGTACGGCCATCTAGTGCGGAGACTCGATGACCATATCGTAAAAGTGCCTTGCCATGACGACACAAGAGAGAGGGAGAGGTAGACTGCTGACATCTTGGATTACGAGTGTTCAGAAGGACATGCAGAAGTGTAGTCTATCTACTGCCGATGCTAGTGGCGCCTCATGACTAGGAAAGCCGACCCCGAGTAACGGGAAGTATCGAGGTAGAAGAAGAATCAGCACAAATTCAAAAGGGAACTTGTGATAATTTCAATAAATAATACTCGCTGACGGACTATTTACTTTTTTTTGGTGCCAAATCGACTACACCGGTACATCGAGGTGTTGAAGTGTTTGTACAAAAACGCCACCATGTCAGTCTGACTTCAGGATCAGACCTTGGAACTTATCCTTCTGCAGCGTGGTGTAAGACAGGGAGACGTCTTATATACTGGAGGATATTATCTTCACGGTTCTGGTCTGGAGAGGAGGTATCATCATTAATAGCGAGTACATCACTCACCTTCGGTTTGCCGACAATATAGTGGTCATGACTGAGACTATGGAGGACCTCAGTGCAATGCTCGATGACCTCAGTACACTCGTAGCTTCCGAAAGATGAACATGGAAAAAACGGAGGTAATGTCAAATGCCCATGTAACACCTACTCCTATCAAGATCAGAGACTCTAATCGAAGCTGTGGACGATTATGAACTATCTGGGACCAACGATCCAGTTAGGTAGGACTAACTTCAAGAATGGGGTCAACCGTGGAATCCGACTCGGCTGGGCAATGTTCGGGAAGTTGCGCGTAATCTTCTCGTCCAACTTACCAAAGTGTCTCAAAACGAAAGTCAATGACAAATATGTGTGTTACAGTTGTGTAACTTAAGTGGCAGTGGGTAGGGCACATTGCTCGCAGAATTGATGGTCGATGGGGCCGAAAGGTTCTGTAGTGGCGACCGCGTACCGGTTGGCGCAGCGTTGGAAGGCTGGCCTTTAGGTGGACCGATGATTTGGTCAGGGCTGCAGGAATCCGGTGGATGCGAGACGGACAGGACCGATCTGTGTGGCGAAGCTTGGGGAAGGCCTATGTCCAATAGTGGATGTCTTTCGGCTGAAAGGATGATGACTGCCCAAACAACGTTCAAATCTTTTCGTTTTCAAATCGTTGGTCATATGTGCAGCAGACGGTTAAAAATGTAGTTTCATCGAGTAAGTGATGCCGGTGGAGCATACATACCTGCCCGGCCGGCGCCAGCTGCTGGTCGGTTTGCGCGCTCGCCTCCTCGCTGGAGCTGCCGCGCGCCCAGCCCTGCTCTGTAACAGAGGCGCGTGTGTCAATGCGGCTTACCAGCCCCGCGGCCCCTCCCCCGCACTCACCAGCCCTGCTCTGTAACAGAGGCGCGTGTGTCAGTGCGGCTAGCCAGCCACCCGGCCCATCCCCCGACACTCACCCACCGTGCTCTGTAACAGAGGCGCGTGTGTAAGTGCGGCTTACCAGCCCCACTGTCCCTCCTTCACACTCACCCGCCTGCCGGTGCGCTTGCACCTTGTGCTGCAGCAGCGGGTAGAAGCCGCGCGCCGTGGCGTTGTGCGGCTCGTACTGCAGAATGAGCCGGCAGTACTTCAGGGCCTCTGCGTACTGACGCCGCATTATGGCCGACAGGAACTGGACACATACAAACGAAAACTTATTATTATTTTATTTATTAAAAATCAACCTTACAACTATCATTACAGGTATACCTAATGCGATAGCGCGATTTTAAAATTAACTTATTTACAATACAAAACTATGAAAAACGTAAAAACTAGTTGTGCTTATAATAACATCTAATAATAATTTATATTAAGTTCTTTGGGAACTTAATATAAATATATCTAATATATGTATATCTAATATTCATCATAACATAAAATAAACAAGTTTTTTTGCGAATTCACTCAAATTGCATGAAAACCCCGCAAGACAAATATCATTCGCGTCCGATGCTCACCTCCGCAAGGAACTCGCTGGGTGCGGACAGGGTCTCGTTGCCCTCGGAACAGTCTTCCGGACTGGTCGAGTGGCGGTTGGCTGCGTCCATGGCGGCGCCGGGCAGCGCGGCGCGCGCCCCCGCAGGCGCCGCAAGCGCGGACACGCTCGGGTCCGTGTCCAGCGAACGCAGCCGGAAGTACTCGCTGGTGGGGCGGTAGCGCGGCAGCGTCACCACCAGGTGCCGCGAGGGGGACGCAGCGGTCGCTCGCGTGTGACTCGTCGGCACTTGCGAATGCTCTGCCCGCACCGGCGGAAGATCTGCCTGCGCCGGCAAAAGATCTGCCCACACCGGCGAGCGCGTTGTCCGCACTTTCGAAAGCTCTGCCCGCACCTTCGACCGCTCTACCCGCACCTTCGAACGCTCTACCCGCACCGGCGAACGCACTGTCCGCAACGGTGACCTTGTTGTCCGCACCGGTGATCTCGCTGCCAGCACCGGTGATGTCGCTGCCCGCACCGGTGATCTCGCTGCCAGCGCCGGTGATCTAGCTGCCAGCACTGGTGATCTCGCTGCCAGCACTGTTGATCTCGCTGCCAGCACTGGTGATCTCGCTGCCAGCACTGGTGATTTCGTTGCCAGCAGTGGTGGTCTCGCCGCCAGCAATGGTGATCTCGCTTCCAGCACCGGTGAACTCACTGCCCGCACCTTGGAGCGCTCAGGGCGCGCCGGACGCTGCGGTGCGCGTGTTGCACGCCGCTGCTCACTCAGGCGCAGCGCGACGCGTGAGGCGGTCTCGAGGAGCGCGGGGGGCTGGAGCGGAGACCAAGGCGCGCGCGGCACGGGTGGGGGGCGTGGAGGGCGCGGGGGCGCGGGGCGGTAGAGGCGCGGGTTAGGCACGCCGCGCTGCCGCACGCGCTTGTGGCGCCGGCCGCGAGCGTCGTTGCCGCGGGCCTCTACGCGGTTCGATCGCGACTTCGGCTCCCTCGGGGTGCCCGGGTACCTGTGGACATACGCAGCATCAGGCAGGGTGGCGGGTGGCGGGCTGGGCGAAATCTCCGGCGGCGCGGACTCACAGGCGCGGGTTGGGCGTGTAGGCCAGGCGGAGTGGTCTGCGGCGCTGGCCCGCGAGCAGGCGCAGGTGCGGCGGCGCGCCCAGGTCGATCACGTCGTCGGCCTCCGCCTCGGCCTCACGCTTCAACCTGTACAAAAGCTTCATTTAGATACAATATTTATCCGGTGAATGCAAGACGCCCGGGACCGGTCGATGTGATGCTTGCTCCTCACTTCTCATCCTCCATCATTAGAGTGTATCTACTGTTATAATGTAGAAGTATGTTGTGTAAACAAGCCGCAGGTGGCATACGACCACGGCTATCATCTAAGAATATTTTCTTGTTTCGTGGTAAAAACGGGACCCTATTACTAAGACTCCGCGGTCAATCTATCTGTCCGACTATCACCAGGCTGTATCTCATGAACCGTGATAGCTAGACAGTTGAAATTGTCACAGATGATGTATTTCTTTTGCCGCTATAACAACAAATACTGAAAACAAGTTTGTTCCCACTAGTTCTACTGAACAGTTCTACGGTAGAACTACACACACTAAAATAAACACTTAAGTGAGCCCCACTTAAATATTTATTTTATATCTTCTGGTCCATACAGCAAACGTGATTATTTGCGATAATGGTACGGAACCCTTCGTATGCGAGTCCGACTCGCACTTGGCCGGATTTTTTTGTTTTTTCCTGTGTTTGTCACCAAAGCAATACACAAACACTGCCAGCACAAGAGACCACGTCCGGCGATGCGCTCATGCGCCGCCGAAGAAGAGTGTTGAAACCGAGCTTATGTTTTCTTATGTTTCTAATGACTTCTATTTTAGTTGTAGATATATTTATCCTGTTTAGGCCTATGTCCGACAGTGGTCGTCATTCGGCTGAAATGATGATTATGATGATGATACTATTTATTTAGTATATTAAATTAATAAAATACATATGTTAAAAATTCAAAAGAAGAACACTCACGGAACGCAATTTTTTTTTGTTAGCCTACTTTGTCCCCTAAAATGACATCAGCTGAGTATTTAGTATACCTGTAAAGATAAACGCACTATGTCTTTTTGTTTACTCAGAGGTCCCCCGACGGCCGACGCGAGTACGGACTAAAGAACGCTTGGATAACGCTTAGTAACATTTTAAAATGTTAAAAAGCCTCCCGACACATTTTTATTTCATTCTACATAATTTAGCTAGTAGTATATACGCTTCGGTGGAAATTCCCTGCCAAAACTAAGCACAAAATTACCACCTGCCAATGAGGAATGGAGCGAAGTATGCTCAAGGTAAGGAAAATAGATAAAATACGACACACAAAAATAAGATCTATTACAAAATCTAAAAATGCCTTGACCTATGCACAAAAGCTTAAATGGAAATGGGCAGGACACGTCGCGAGGCTTACAGACCAACGATGGACCATAAGAGCAACCTTATGGAAAGGTCCACATGGGAAAAGAAGCAGAGGCAGACCACTGACACGATGGGAGGACGAGGTCATAAGAACAGCCGGCTCAAATTGGAGCCTAATAGCAAAAGACAGACACACATGGGCATCTTTGGAGGAGGGCTTTACCCAATCTGGGGTTCTTGCAAAATAAGAAAACTAACAAACTAACCAATACATTTAATACAAGAAACTAACCCACTAATATATAATATACATACTAGAAATTAAGTTAATATTGTACATACGAATGCAAGGAATAAAAGGCTTTTTATTTTATTTATATACGCTTCGATCGACAATGTATTGAACACGTAATTATGACACGATATCTTGCGAAAATACCCGGATTCAAACAGTAAAACGCCCATAACTTTTGAACGGATGAACCGATTTTTATTTCGTTTTTTATGCCTCTTTTATGCCACACACACTCTTTAATTATGCCACTGTAAGATACACAAATACACAAAAACACAGGTACACAAGTCAAACTAATAACACCCCTCTTTTTCCGTCGGGGGTTAAAAACATTATTTATATTTTGTACACTGACAGCCCTAAATTCTTGCCCTATCGTTCAGTCCATCCAAAGGTTGTCTGTAAGAGATAGCCCTGTGCGATAAGACCGCACATTGTTTTTGCGAACGTTTGTCTGATAAGACAAAAACAAGTGAGACTGAGAACTATTGTTTGACACCTCAAAAAGGCTTGCCGGGCATTCCAGGTGTGTGCGAGTGCAGCTGGTGCGGGTGCGGCTGCGGCCAGCGACATTATTAGGAGCGGCACGCGGTGCGCGGTGCTCGGGGCGCGGGGTGAGCGCTCGCGAATGGGGTCGTTGCAGTGGCGACGGCGCCCACTGTGTGAGCTTGCGGATGCACTTGTAACCGCGTTACTTTTATAAAAATTGCAAATATTTTCAAACTGATTTACACAATACACGGAATACCGGATTCAGCTGAGTACCAGTATGTTACATAAAGCTACTGCCTGTGTGCCCTTCACAACCCAGTAACTGGGTAACACATACCCCTTGGCCAGACTGGTGTCAGATTTCAAACTTCTGGCTAAACGTAACAACTGTCAAAGATCTTCAAATGACAGCCGGGGCCAACGGCTTAAGGTTCTTTCCGAGGCAAGGAAGAAACTAGCTGTGTAAAGGTGGCCACCCATCCACGGACTGGGCTCGGCAAGCTTTGCTTAACCTTGAAAGTCGACCCGTGCGGCCTTTATTATTTAGCTACGAGCTCCTCCACTCCTCGGGCGGGCTGGAGGCGCTAGTGTAGCAGTGAGTGCAGTACCGTGCGGGGCGGCGGGGACGGAACGCAACGCTGGTGCTGCTGCTGCATACGACTATCACCTCCGAGGGGTGCGCGAGGAGAGCGGGGGGCGCGCGGCGTCTGCAACAACGACGCGATACACTGAACATATCAATCTGCAAAGTTTCTTAGGTTGCCGAGTTGCTTGCCTCACGCAAAAATCACTACGCACATACACTCTGCGCGGCACTCCAGCACCACCACACACTACATGACACAGCTACTAAGGTGCTGGGCGATGGAGTGGTCCGTCAACACAACTTTTATGTTACTATAATTATGTTTAAAATGATAAGTTTTGAACAACCAACTCGGTTTATAATCCTTTCGGTCACGGTGGCATTCAAGAGGTCATCTTTGCGTTCGAGCGTGCAGTTTCCGCTTAAGGGCCTAGTTGAAATAAAGAACATTATCTTTGTCTTAGTCTTCAGGGTGGCCAAGAAGTTTGGCGAGAACTATACCCCGTAGCTCTACTACGCCGTAGTACTACTACACCGTGACTACTTCACCGTAGCTCTATTATGCCGTAGCTCTACTACGCCGTAGTACTACTACACCGTGACTACTTCACCGTAGCTCTATTATGCCGTAGCTTTACTACGCCGTAGCTTTACTACGCCGTAGCTCGAGCTACGAGCTCATGCAGACGTATTTCTGTAATTGTTACTGGTGGTTTTGTAATTCGATTTATTGCTTGAATGGTTATTTGTAGCTATAGTTATTGATTTAGCGCCACCTATCAAAGTAAAGGTGTTAACTGCTTGGAGGCTTGTTGACTTGAAATGGTCATGTAAAATGTGCGAGATGTATAGCCTACAGTCGCAATTTAGATTGCGACGCGCCATAAGGTCTCTCGTAGTTTCGATTTTAATCACGTCCTAAAGTGGTAAAACGAATACATTATTTTCTTAGTAAAACCTACCTACCTACTACTATAGCACAAAATAATAGTGTTACTTTACACTATGTCCTTTTAAAAGTAGGAAATACATAGGTAGTTATAAAATATCGTGTTTATACACGTATACAGTACCATTATTTTCTTAATGCGCCTCGGCAATCATCGCATTTCCGAATACAAACGAATACTATTTTCCATGTCCATCAATTATTAGATTTATCGTGTAATTGTTGAATTCAGATCTAAGTACTTTATTGTTGTTTTGTTTTAATTTCCGTGTGAAATATAGCAGCTTGCCTCCCATTTTTGTACAATATAGTACATTATGTTAAAAGAGATTAACAACTCTTTATATTTCCAAGTTGATAGAGAGCGTCCGGTCTGCACCAAGAGCAAAGGGCAACTGATAGAAACCCGACGACTGACGAAGCACGAAGTTTGCCGAAGGACATTAAGAGAATGTATGTTCTGCACCTAATTTAGATTTATAGACTGATCTGCGTGTTTACAATGCTTCGGTGTGCGAAGCTGTTCGCTTATAGTATTTTATTATATAGGATATCCGTAATCAACAAACCAACTACCAAGAGTGCTCCAGACACCAGACAAAAGCTAGCGGCGCTGGAGGCGCAGCTAGGTAGAAACCCTCGTGACGTGACAGTGGGTAAACCTAAGGGAGACTCTTGTTAAATTACTTAGCTACCTACCTGCTTCACAAGATTTAAAACAACTTTTTTTTATTTATTTAAATTGGAATCGCGGTTGACCACTATCTCACCTGATGGTAAGCGAAGATGTGGTCGACGGTGAAGCACGCGCTTGCCTAGAAGTACCTAATCTATTCACTCTTGACTTAAATACCCCTAGATCGAAGCTATCGGGAAACAGACTCCGGCAGGGAATGCCAAAAAAACCGATAAGCTGGCAATTCGGCGACGATGTTCAAGTCTCTGGAGCTTTTACTTGACCTGTACCTCATTTCAGATGAGCCTCTTGGCCCGCTTGGTTTTTTTTAACGTAAGAAGGTTAGTTAGTGCGCCACGACTACAACGGTGTGGAGTCAGTGGACGGTACGGCGGCCCCTCGGCGGTGGTGGCGCTATCGACCAGCCAGTCCGGTCCTACGCCATGCACCCTGCACGGTGCACGCTGCACGCCACACGTCCCGCTCCACATCAGTCTCCATGGCGACTACTACGCCGTACTTACCAACACGCAGTGGAAGCGACACCGAAGTTCTTACAATTACCTCGTCATTGTGTGCACTTGTTATACTGGACAGTATTATTACTATTACTAATAATGTGATAAGTCCTTACATAAAACTTGCTATTAACTTATGACGACTGCTTCTATCAAGTAGCTCTTGTATATACTTAGTCAAACTGGTTCTACTGTAAGATAAACTCACCGATAATGTAGGAAGGTATGTCGCAATAGAGTAGATGAGCAGTCCTCATCACAGCAATCACTAGCCGTGGAAGTGACACTCACAATAACGAAACATGTCGCGTGTAGTCATGACCAAAACAAAAGCACACTGGAGCAGTATCGATTGTAGAGCAACAGATAGCGGGCGCGGCGCCACGAGCGAGCGGCGAGCGGCCGGCTCCGGCTCGAGCGGCGCGCGGCGTAAAGCGCGCGGGGACGGCTGGCCCAGTGTTGCCAGTGGCAGATAGTCAAATGTTACATGAGACATCTCAAAAAGTTACATTTTCATGACAAAAGTTACATTACCTTATTTTATGTGGAAAACGATACTAAAATAATAAAATACATTTTTTTTCTACTATTTAAATAGCGGAACGCGCCCATATTTCGAATTTACGCGCGGGCGGGCCTGCCCCGCGACTACCACAGGTAAATCCGTTGCGTTTAGTTTAGAACATTCAAATTACAACTAGAAACAACTATGTTGCTAGGTACCTACTTGGTCGCATTAGCGAAAAGATTGATAAATAAAATCAAATCTAGGTTACGCCGGCCGGTAGATATTCATCCCACTCTAGTTCTTGTAAACGAAACCAAAGTTACTTAAAAATGAGTAATAAATAGCCAAATTAACTCCTTGAAGCTATGTGCAGTGCATGGCACACATATATCATGCTACTTGATAATATTAATATTTAGATGACGATTGATACAAAAAAAAAAACTTATTTCAGTTGCAAATACGACTTTGTTGTTGGTTTACTGACAACACGACGATTAAAAGCTTTCTTAGATGCGTTCCGTTTCACGATTATTTTTTGTTTGCGGGCAAATATTTTAATATTTTAGCAAGTTCTAAAAGTTACGTAAAAGTTACATTTTGAGTCGTGTTACATGGAGGTTACATGAGACGGTCAAAAGTTACGTAAAATGTAACAAAAGTTACGTTCTGGCAACGCTGGGCTGGCCGCGCGCCGGGAGCGGGGCGGGCGCGCCTGCGCGGCGGCACCTCGCACCGCCCGCTTTGCTCCCGTTGGACATTATAATTTCATTCTTAATTCTTTATTGTACACCAAAAACAACATTACATAAATGTGATAATAAAGTCCATGTACAAAGGCGAGCTTTACTCAATGCTGAGTTCTCTTACAGCAAACCCTAGAGTGACAGAGAAAGTTGACAATTATAGAGGGCAGGCGTCCAGTGTACATACAAGCTCCAGAGAAAGCTACATCTATTTAAATATGTAATAAGTTACTACAGAAGGATATGCTACGATGTTTACGTGCGCTGCGTCGCGCCATCTCTGTGACTTCAATTAAACTGCTAAGATATTCTAACGTCAGTCATGCAAGCGACCGGTAGGTAATATCCATCGCATCCTACCTATTACTTCCAAACGTGTTCCAGAAACATTATACTTTTTTACAAATTTCTAAAAACTTTAAAATTTAATAAAATCATTGCCGAAGCACAGATAATATAATACTAGCATACAGATGTCACATGCCATATAAAGAAACCGAGCCGACGTAACTAGCGTTTTTCGTGTGTGTAGGCAACTCATTTCATTATAAAATATTATTGTGTCATGTTTAACTGTACAGTATCGTGTGTTTTTATCTGTAAGCTATTGTAACGTTATAACTGTAAACCATTGTGTGTGTTTGTCTTTAAGCTATTGTTATGTCCTAACTGTAAACCATTGTCTTGTTTCCCGTTAACTTTGCACGCGCATGAGTCGCACCAATGGCAAAGTAATGCGCCAGGATTGGCCAACGGTTGACCAATCCTGTAACGCAGCCATTCGCGTCAGATTGGCCGGGAGGGGTGAAAGCGGATTGAACAAAACCATTGCACGCGGGCGCAACGGCCTCTTTCACTTCTGCTCTTTTCCGCGTAATATGTAAGTAGCTGTATTTTGTTTTGTGTGTCCGTAGTATACTAGTATTATTATGTGTGTAAAATAAATGATACAAGTTTGCCAGTAATTTGGTATTGAGTTTCCATTGTGTTTAAAATAATCCGGTCCTAATCGCAAAATTGGTCCTATCGAGCCGGATCATAATGGAAAACCAATTTACTGGCGTTGTCACACGAAGCAAAGCTGCTGGAGTCGAGCAACGACCTGGAGAGGATATCGCTATTGTTACACGTGGTAAAGAAATTGCCACATGTGCGTTATCCAGGTCGAGAGCGAGCAGCCGTAGCCACGAAGCCCTGGAACACGACAACACGTGTGTTCCCACAGTACCACGTGGTGAAGGAAATACCGCATGCTTGTCTGTGCGGTCTAGATCAAGCCGTCAGACCCGCGAAGCGCTGCGCCGCCGTGCTGCAGCAGAATACAGGGCCGAAGAAGAACTCGCGACGTTAAGAGAACAGCTGATAAGAGAAAAAGAACAGCTGATAAGAGAGAAAGAACAGCTGATAAGAAAAAAGCTGGCATTGGAGATCGCCGAGATCGAAGAAGATGAAGGGGAACACTGCGCTCCGAGTGTTTATAGTCACCGTAGCAACAACGTGGTTGAGTGGCTTAGGTCCAGTGATTCCCCCTGCGAACGCGATGATGTAGCGCCTCTCGCACCGGCTGGCACGTGTTCAACCGACGGCATAGCTCGAGAGCGCCCACGTGAGCTCGCACATGCGCCGCATACCGCGACCAGTGCCCACGTGTTATATGCACCTGCGGCGTCCTCCTGCCCGCCTTCAAAATGTGCGCCTGTTGCTCCGCCCGCGACCATAAACACCGTCGGCCCCACCGCACCTTCCGATATCATGCACCTAGCCGACGCTATAATCACAAGTATGAATAAACGTCCGAGACAAAATTATGATCTCCCTATGTTTGACGGTAACCCAGTGGACTGGATGGCGTATCGACGCGCATATGAAGCTACCGCGTCCATGTACAGCACGTTCGAAAATACCGTGCGACTTCACTCCGAGGCGCGGCAAAGTATGCCGTCGAAGGCCTGTTGCGTACCGGGACCGACCCCACCGTCGTCATTGAAGCCCTGGAAGAAGAGTTTGGACATCCTAACTTACTTCTAGATACCGCGCTAAATAAAATTAGGAGTTTACCGCGAGTATCCGATAGCGGCGTCGAGTTGCGAAACATGACATGCGCCGTACAAAATTGCGTGTACATGTTGAGAAACATTAAAGCAGAGGGATATATCAACAACCCTCAACTTACGCACGAGATCCTGGGTAAATTAACACACGTGCAACGAGCGCAATACGGCGAGTTCGTCATGGTGAGAAACGTCGACAACAAAGAAGATCTTCGAGTATCACCAAATATAAATATGCTGCTCGACTTTCTAAGTGATGTCACGGGGGTCGGCTTATTACCTGACACTAAACATAAACACCGAGCAGAGTAATCGAAACCGGACCACCGCTCCTGCCAACCCCTCTGGCGCCCGCGCCGCCATGTATGGGGCGCGCGCCGGGCGCCAAGAATCGACGCATCGGCGGGATCCTGCTCACCGGTTACACATCACCAGTGAGGAAAGTGCGTCATCGAGTGCGTCGTCGCAAACTAGTGTATGTACGTTGTGTAAAAGTGCGGGTCACCGGTTAACCGAGTGCGACTTGTTCATGAACAAAAGCGAAAAGGATAAGTGGAACTTTGTTAAGGACAGTAAGTTATGCTTTAAGTGTTTGGTGACAACCCATTCTCGTTATCGGTGCCGCTCGAAACCGTGTGATAAGTGCGGTGCTCCACATCACACGCTTCTCCACTACGAGAAGTTGAACGGCCCGGGCGCCGCCGCCGCCGCCCCACGTGCAGGTGCCGCGGCGCAGGCGGCCACGCATACGCGTCGAAAGCAAACGTCGCTGCCGAGTCGGTAACGAGTATGGGTGAGCGATGTAAGAACACTAAAACATTATTGAAAATTGTGCCTGTAAGTATTATTGTAAATAATATAGATTATAGTTGTTATGCACTACTTGATGATGGAGCCACAGTGTCGTTAATCGATTCAAGTGTTTGTAAGTTTAGTGGACCATCATCTCCGTTAAAAAATTTTAGTGCAGGGGGCTATGTTATTATCGATAATAAATCATATAGGGTGCCTGCGCTAATACGTGGTCCCAACGGTATATGTCATGATATATCGTTACGCAGTATTGACAACCTAGACTTACCTGCCCAAAGTATGTCCGCCAGAGTTATAGCTAGGAATAAACATCTACGTGACCTAGATTGTTGTGCGATGTCGAGTGCAAAACCATTGGTACTAATCGGCCAAGACAATTGGCAGTTAATCGTAAACCAGCAGATACGACAGGGTAAATCCGGGCAACCCGTAGCGTCTCTTACGAAATTGGGGTGGGTTGTTCATGGACCTGTAGGTATTTATGATAGGTCTGGTCAGGAATCGGTTAATTTAGTTAGTGATAACTTGGATGATTTAAGCGAACTCGTTAAACAACAATTTTCGCTCGAGTCGATCGGCATCGCAGAATTGTCACGTAAAAATGTCGAGACTGAACGCGCTTGTAAGGTCCTAGATAGCACTAGTCGCCATGTCGATGGGCGCTGGGAGGTAGGATTATTATGGTCACGTGATGCGGTGCACCTACCTGATAATTACGATTACGATGTCAAGCGTCTACGCGGCATAGAGAGTAAAATGGATAAAAATCCCGACTGTGCCGAATCGTATTCGCGTCAAATTGAGAGATTGATAGGTGAGAATTATGCTAAAATGCCGCTCAGTGTTAACCCGGTATGGCATCTGCCGCATTTTGGAGTCACTAACTAGAATAAACCAAACAAGCTTAGGTTAGTTTATGACGCCGCAGCCAAATATAAAGGTGTATGTCTTAATGATTATTTGTTAACAGGGCCGGACTTGTTAAATTCTTTGTTAGGTGTATTGTTTAAGTTCCGATCTGGCCCTATAGCTTATACAGCAGACATAGCTGATATGTTTTTAAGGATTAAAATTAGGAAAGAAGATCAGGGCGCGCAACTCTTCTTATGGAGAGGCCGGGTCAGAGTGCGTGACCCTGACACGTATGTAATGGACTCGATGATCTTCGGAGCTAAGTCGTCACCCGCCGCATCCATATATGTACTAAATAAGAACGCTACTGAATTCCGAGATACATATCCCAAGGCCGTCAAGGCAATCCATGAAAACCACTATATGGACGATTACCTAGATAGTGTTGACTCCATAGACAGTGCTCGCTAGCAAAGATGTCTCTATGATACACTCCGCTGGTGGTTTTTCTATCAGAGGGTGGGTGACAAATTCACCGGAGCTCAGAAATGAATTACCAGCTGTCGTGCCTGGTACTATAAATTTTGATAAGTCTCCATATAGTGGTGAAAGGACTTTAGGTATGATATGGGTGCCGGAATCAGATGAGTTAGCGTTTGACTTATCTTTCAAAAAGGTTACACCTGATGTTGTGGAGGGCAGAGTCATTCCAACCAAACGGCAGTTTCTAAGGCTCATTATGAGTATATTTGATCCATTAGGGTTACTTTTTATCCTTACACGATAAAGTCGAAGATTCTGTTGCAGAAGGTTTGGAAATCGGGTATAGGATGGGATGACCACCTGAAGGAGGACGAGTTTAAGGAATGGGAAAACTGGTTGCGAGACATTGAACAGTTAGGTAACGTACGTGTTCCCCGTTGGTACCGGCTTGACCCTTGTGCTGTCGAATTACACGTTTTTGGTGATGCGGGTGAGTCAGCTTATGCGGCAGTGGCGTATCTAGTTGTCATTGGTTATCACTTGTCATTGGTAAAGCTCGTGTCGCCCCTCTGAAGGTAATATCCGTACCCCGTCTAGAACTACAGGCAGCTGTGTTGGCGTGTAGGCTAGCTTGTACCGTTGTTAAAGAACAAGGTTTGACAATAACACGTAAGTACTTGTGGTCCGATTCCAAAACTGTTCTGAAATGGGTGCATTCGGATCCTCGGGATTTCCAAAAGTTTGTTTCGCATAGGTTAGCAGAAATCGACCGAAAGTCCAGCCCAAGTTGGGTACCATCGGCAGAAAACCCTTCAGACGAAGCAACAAAACTACACTGGCCTACAAATTGTAAATTGTGGTTTACAGGTCCAGCTTTTTTGTATAAGGACAAAGATCAGTGGCCGGTCAACGAATACGAGGATGCTGTTGACACGGATTTGGAGCTCCTTGAGAAGGTTCACTTGGTAAAGAAGTATGTTCCGCTGTTTAATGTCGATAGGTTCGCCAGTTGAACACGGGCTGTTAGGGCTACAGGTCGAGTTCTCGCTTTTGTAGGTATGTCTCGTAAGAATCAGGTTGAGAAGTTATCGGGTAGCAACGTCCGTGATGCTGAGATACTTTTGTTGAAACAGTGCCAAGCCGAGACTTTCCCTAAGGAGCTGGCGCTATTGAAAACGCAAGTTACATTGCCTGCGGATAGTAAAATTCGGGGATTAGATCCTTTTTTGTATGAAGGTGATGGATTACTTCGAGTCAGAGGACGGCTGAGTGCTGCGCCGGAGTTAATGTTTGACGAGAAGTATCCCATCATTTTAGATGGTCACAGTTACACCACGCGTCTTATTGCACTTGAATATCATAGGCGCGCCCACCACGCAAACACCGAGGCTGTGATCAACAGCATAAGGGAAAAATATTGGGTTACTCAGGTAAGACGTACGGTCAAAACTGCCGTATCCCAGTGTCAGTTTTGTCGTGTCCGTCGTGCTCGTCCGTCGTTGCCTAAGATGGGAAATCTACCAGCTGCCAGACTCGTTAATACGAGAAGAGCTTTCGTTCATTGTGGGGTAGATTATTTTGGTCCAATGGAAGTTTCCATAGGAAGGCGACGTGAAAAAAGATGGGGCGTTATTTTTACTTGCCTTGTTACTCGTGGTGTCCATTTAGAACTCGCAGCTTCGCTCTCTGCTGATTCGGCCATAATGGCATTCCGACGATTGATAGCTCGCCGTGGACAACCCTCTATCATGTTTAGCGATAGAGGCACTAACTTCGTCGGTGCTGATGCAGAGCTGAAAGCCGCCGTACAGGCAATGGAGAGCGAAAAGATAAGGGATTATGTAGTAACTAAGGGTATTTGTTGGCAATTTAACCCGCCCGCGGCGCCGCACATGGGTGGGTGCTGGGAGCGTCTCGTCCGCTCAGTAAAGACCGCACTTAAAGTCACATTGTCGGCGCGGGCGCCTAAATAAGAATTATTGTTTACATTGATGGCTGAGGTAGAAAGACTATAAATAGTAGGCCGTTAACTTTTATAGGTACGGACCCCGACGGACCCATCGCTCTTACACCAAACCATCTATTGATAGGTACAGCTACCGGTGCATCCACGTTGGGTATATTTGATGCATCAGATTTAACCAGTAGGAAAGCGTGGGTTAAAGCTCAGGCCCTGGCGGACATGTTTTGGAGACGCTGGCTCAAAGAATATGTTCCCACTCTTCAAAAGCGACAGAAGTGGCTTCAAGAAGTGACACCCGTGAAAGTGGGAGACATGGTTCTTATCTTAGAAGAGAATCAGCCACATAATGTATGGCCTAGGGGCGTGATTAGCGCAGTCCACCCAGGCCGTGATGGCCAAATTAGAGTAGTAACTATCAAAACTTGTAGGGGCTCAATAAAGCGACCTGTTGTAAAAATAGTTGTGTTGCCTACTGACGAGAATGTTCAGGGTGGAATGTAGGCAACTCATTTCATTATAAAATATTATTGTGTCATGTTTAACTGTACAGTATCGTGTGTTTTTATCTGTAAGCTATTGTAACGTTATAACTATAAACCATTGTGTGTGTTTGTCTTTAAGCTATTGTTATGTCCTAACTGTAAACCATTGTCTTGTTTCCCGTTAACTTTGCGCGCGCATGAGTCGCACCAATGGCAAAGTAATGCGCCAGGATTGGCCAACGGTTGACCAATCCTGTAACGCAGCCATTCGCGTCAGATTGGCCGGGAGGGGTGAAAGCGGATTGAACAAAACCATTGCGCGCGGGCGCAACGGCCTCTTTCACTTCTGCTCTTTACCGCGTAATATGTAAGTAGCTGTATTTTGTTTTGTGTGTCCGTAGTATACTAGTATTATTATGTGTGTAAAATAAATGATACAAGTTTGCCAGTAATTTGGTATTGAGTTTCCATTGTGTTTAAAATAATCCGGTCCTAATCGTCTTTAAGCTATTGTCATGTCCTAACTGTAAACCATTGTCTTGTTTCCCGTTAACTTTGCGCGCGCATGAGTCGCACCAATGGCAAAGTAATGCGCCAGGATTGGCCAACGGTTGACCAATCCTGTAACGCAGCCATTCGCGTCAGATTGGCCGGGAGGGGTGAAAGCGGATTGAACAAAACTATTGCGCGCGGGCGCAACGGCCTCTTTCACTTCTGCTCTTCTCCGCGTAATATGTAAGTAGCTGTATTTTGTTTTGTGTGTCCGTAGTATACTATTATTATTATGTGTGTAAAATAAATGATACAAGTTTGCCAGTAATTTGGTATTGAGTTTCCATTGTGTTTAAAATAATCCGGTCCTAATCGCAAAAGTCTGATTATTTTAATAAGCACTTCGATCGCATTCAATTCAGTTCCACGGCTATAGATGGTGTTAGCGGCGACTTGCAAGAAAAAAGGTTTCTCGGTTCGTGGCAATTTTTTTCTTTAAACACAGTGACGATTTGTTTTATAATATTTTTGTACGTTTTTACAGTTTCATTGTACCAAAATGGGTCACAATACAAATTAAATATTTTTTTTTTTACAAGAAAATACTACCACCTTCCAAATAAAAAAACAACCAAGGGAAAAATAACATTATTTTTGGAAGTCGGTGCCTTTGGTTGGTACCATTTTTTTGCTTTATGGACACCGACTTCCAAAAATAAAGTTATTTTTCACTTTGCAGTATTGTCATTTGGAAGTCAGAAGTATTTTTTTTGTAAAAAAGATTTTTATTTTCACTTTTTAGTTGTACCTACCTACCTACCTTTTAATTATTAATATCATTAATAATTAAAAGGTACCTATAATGCCAGAATGGATTACCCGAATATCATGAAACTGAACATAACCGGTGAAATGAGAGTGTATAAGGTGAACTGTACTCATGAACGTACCGCTTTAGAGCGAATTACGTTTACCACAGCCGGGGGATTGGAAAGAAACCCGAAATGATTGTAAACTTTTAATTATTAATGATAATTAAAACAATTATCCTACAGATGCCCATTCCAATTCGAGGTTGGAACATGGAATGGTTACAACTACTAACTGCAACTAGCTAACCTAGAAATATCCATTCCAAGCCGTTGTTAGGACATGGAGTGGTTACAATAATGAAATAGACAACTAACTAGCCTACGAATATCGGATGGATACTCGAAGTAGAATATGGAATGCCTTCTTCTTACAAGAAATGTTCTTAAATATTAGTTCGGTATTGATTGATTCCTTGACGTCATGGCTGCATCGGCTTTAAGGTAACTGCACCGTCATCAAGGTTTATGAATACTTAGTGTCCGCAATGTCAGAAGATGCCTAGGCATACGTAACAAGCGTACTGGCGTGATGGTATGTTATGAAATGGTATAAACAATAAACAGACATGCGATTGCAGCAATCCTGAGAGATTTTCCGTCATTTATTGAAGAGTTCTGTTGTATATCTCAGAATTTCTTCGTCAGATCATTACCAAATTCAAGCGGGACCATTTCGGCATAAACTTCTTTTTGAACAAAAAATAATTTTGCATATCCGTTTATTTAAGACGGATTTATGCCCGGACCTACATAAAATATGTATATATATATAGCAACATCCAAATTGAGAACCTCCTTCTTTTTGGGAAGTCGGTTAAAAACATGACATCGTATCATAGCATAATAATAATTACTCGTCTGCGTGCTGTTCCAATAACGACTCATAATTACAATAAAATGATGGCTCGATTTAGTAATATTCTTAAAGTGGAAATAATCGTCCTATGGGCACAAAATCAAAGTTTAAAAGGCATAGCTCGAAAATTAAATGTCGACGTAAGTATAGGTAATCTAAAATAAACTCCGTTTATATTTTAATCTATTTCCATAGAAAAAAAACTATTCTTTTAATTTACTTCCATAAAGAAACAGTTCGTTTATGTGTGCGACGGTATCAAGAAACTTTAAAGTTTAACAGCCAAGGGCCACGTCGGATTGCTTACACAAATCAATCTAGCCGTCATCGTGAACCACGGATTCTTTCACAACCACCCGATCTAGTGTTATAAGTTTAAATACATGGCAGTTCGCTTACCACTGACCAAAGACATTTACGTGCAGCTGAACTTCATAATTATAAACATGCCAAAAAAAAATAACTAACCGAAGCTCATCGTCAAGCCAGGATAGGATTTGCAACCTTTGCAATTTGTTCTAATATAGTAAACTAGCTGACCCGGCAAACTTTGTTTTGCCATAAAAACACCAAACATTCATCAACAACATTTTCATCTACCCTACCTACCTACACTACCCTACCCTACCTACCCTACCCTACCTACCCTACCTACCCTACCCTACCCTACCCTACCTACCCTACCCTACCCTACCTACCCTACCGTACCCTACCTACCATACCCTACCCTACCTACCCTACCCTACCTACCATACCCTAACTACCCTACCCTACCTACCCTACCCTACCTACCCTACCCTACCTACCCTACCTACCCTACCTACCCTACCTACCCTACCTACCCTACCTACCCTACCTACCCTACCTACCCTACCTACCCTACCTACCCTACCTACCCTACCTACCCTACCTACCCTACCTACCCTACCTACCCTACCTACCCTACCTACCCTACCTACCCTACCTACCCTACCTACCCTACCTACCCTACCTATCCTACCTACCCTACCTACCCTACCTACCCTACCCTACCTACCCTACCTACCATACCCTAACTACCCTACCCTACCTACCCTACCCTACCTACCCTATCTACCCTACCCTACCCTAACTACCCTACCCTATCTACTCTACCCTACCTACTCTACCCTACCTACCCTACCCTACCTACCCTACCCTACCTACCCTACCTACCATACCCTAACTACCCTACCCTACCTACCCTACCCTACCTACCCTACCTACCCTACCTACCCTACCTACCCTACCTACCCTACCTACCCTACCTACCCTACCTACCCTACCTACCCTACCTACCCTACCTACCCTACCTACCCTACCTACCCTACCTACCCTACCTACCCTACCTACCCTACCTACCCTACCTACCCTACCTACCCTACCTACCCTACCTACCCTACCTACCCTACCTACCCTACCTACCCTACCTACCCTACCTACCCTACCTACCCTACCTACCCTACCTACCCTACCTACCCTACCTACCCTACCTACCCTACCTACCCTACCTACCCTACCTACCCTACCTACCCTACCTACCCTACCTACCCTACCTACCCTACCTACCCTACCTACCCTACCTACCCTACCTACCCTACCTACCCTACCCTACCCTACCTACCCTACCCTACCTACTCTACCCTACCTACTCTACCCTACCTACCCTACTTTACCTACCCTACCCTACCTACCCTACCCTACCTACATACCTACCCTACCTACCCTACTTTACCTACCTTACCCTACCTACCCTACCCTACCTACTCTACCCTACCTACCCTACTTTACCTACCCTACCCTACCTACATACCTACCCTACCTATGTAGGTAAGGTACCATTTTTTTTTCTTATTTTTTTTTCGTAAGAACCTTCTCCTAACAATAAGAAATACAACAAAAAAAGAATTAGTGAAATCGGTCCAGCCGTTCACGCGTGATGCCGTGACCAAGGGAAATAGGCATTATTTTTTATATATATAATATAGATGGAATGAGATCAAGATTAGATACGTAGAAAGCAAAGTTCAAGGTCCATCCACATATCAGTGCCGTGCCCCGTCGGGGGCTCAAAAAAGTATCGTTGTGTACATCTATACCTCTATACCAATATTATAAAGAGGAAAGATTTTTTTGTTTGTTTGTTTGTACCGAATAGGCTCCAAAACTACTGGACCGATTTCAAAAATTCTTTCACCGTTGGGAAGCTACTCTATCCCCGGGTGACATAGGCTACTTTTTATCCCTGTATTCCCACGGGAACGGGAACTACGCGGGTGAAACCGCGAGGCGTCCTCTAGTTTTATATGAAGTCGTTCGTGCACGGGCCGTGCACGGGCCTGTGACGAAGCTTCAATGATTGGACCCGGCGCTGTCACGTCCCGGGCACGGCCCTGATATGAGTGGATAGACCTTCCTCTCCGTTATTAGTATAGGTTTGACCCCATAAGTTACCTACAGTTTAGTTTTATATAGCTTTTTTTTTAACAGTTTTGAAAAATCTCAAGAGATGTAAATTGTTGTTTTGTTTGTTTCAAACATTGTTGGTTCTCTTGTCAAGTCTTCAAAACTAAATTATCAGTTTTATCAGTAAATAAATATTTTTTAATCTAAATTGGCTTAGTATATTAATGAATACCATTAGAATAATAAATAATACTACGTATATAAGTGAATCTGCTTTAACTCGAAAGACCGCCTTATAAGCGCCTACCTTCTTCCCCTCTCAACCCGCAACACCCAGCTATCGCCATACGGTTAAGCCACCAGTGAGCAGGGGTGCGTAAACAATTATTGTTAATTTGAATGGGTATCTTACACACCACGCTTACTTGTGGCATCGATGCCAATAACTACAGAACACTAACTTCATTGATGTCACAGAGATGTCGCGCACGCGGCGCTTGTAAACATCGTAGTATATCCTCCTGTCCATGCAATGTCGCTTTACCCACATTTCTAGGGGTAAGGTTTCTCTGGAGCTGTATGTACAATATTAAAATATCATAATAAATATAGTAACTATCAATTTTTGTGTTAATTAATTACAATTCATTTTAATTACAAAAACTACCAGCAGGCAAGGTAGGTACTTACATATAAGTAATTACGTACTTGAAATACCCAGACAACACAACAGTTACCTGCAGCTATAATAAAAAGTGTAAGCTGCCCTTATGGGAGTCACCCGGATGGGCAAGGGATGCAATAACCCCGTGCAGCAAATTAATATAATTTAAATGAAATTGAATTTCCAAGTAACACCACTCCTATCTGTACTTATTATTTATTGTGAAATGTCAAAGATGGTATGTTTGGTAGTAGGTTCATATTATTATGTTTGTGTTTCAGTCACGCAAAAAAACAGATCGCAAAAACGATTTTAATGAAAGGATTTTCTATAACTTATAAAATTCTCTTAATTCTATACATTTTCTGCACTACAGCAGCTCCTATTTCTATAAGAAACGTCAAAGAACGGGGGCGCGTGTTGACTTTCGCACCCTGGCGCCGAACAGGCACAAGACGGCCCTGAGCATAATTAGATATACATACTAACTACCTACCTGCTGTATAGGATTCATTTTCAAATACTGACTTTTCTTTCCCTGAATGTCAGACTGTTTATAAATACATCAAAGGGACTCACGATTTCGAAACGGACACAGTTTTGATACCCATTTTTTGACATTTAGTTACTGTTAATTTAGCATATTTTTATATTTTTATAAAATTATAAGTCACCCACGACTAATGATTTTCAAAATCAATCATCTCAGGTTACGACGGGCAGGAAATAATTAAAATTAAATTGAGAAACTCATTCGTAGAATTGAAGAATAGATAATATAGATTGATTAGGTATTGGCATTGCCTATTTGGAACCACATTGGTACTCTTTCACACGACAAACAATAGAGTCAAAAAATGAAAACACGTCCAGTGGCAGCACTGTTGCATGGCATAACACTGTTGTTATGTATTTCTGATATTAGGAATACTCTATTCAAATTCAGATCCATTTATTTGCAAATACGCTGTAAACGAATTGCGACATACGAATATTGTATTGATGTTGCTATGCAAACTTGAATCTGAGAGGCTAGGAACGGAGACAATGAATTAGTTAATTGTTTGATGTAGTTGCTCTCATTAACATTGGCTTTGAATGAAATAGGTCATCTGGAAGTCTGAGGCTACTGCCGTATTAAAACTGTGATGGGCCAAGATCTAATTTAAGGCGCTACCCCGAGCAAAACGCCGCGCTAGCCGTTTTTCGTGCAGTTTTTAGGAGCTATCTACTCGTTATTTAAAATGAAATATCAACTAATAAAAATAAATTAAATTTCTTCATATTATTGATTCCAAAATAGTAGTTTTTTTTTTTAATTTTGTATTCGTTTCACTAATCTCCTTCCAACAAAACCATAAAAATGAGAAATAATTATTTATTTATTAAAACTTCATGCAATATAAAAGTACATAGGCGGACTTAATGCCTTAGGCATGCTCTACCAGTCAACCAAGGGCGGTGAAGAAATAGCATGGCAGGTGCATAAAAATAGAAATAATAATATTATAAATGCAAAATTAGTACAAAAGTATATAGTTAAAATAAATATACTTAAATATTTCCTATAATAAATACTATATATAAAATAATATATATATATAAATTAATAGAAAGGCGCAAAATGAGACGATTCTGCTATTCGTTTAGAAAAAAATGCCGCAACTTCCGCTTAAATGCATACTGACTGGTGGCCGTCCTGATATCAAGAGGAAGCGCATTCCAGAGAAGAATGGATTGAATATGAAAGGAAGAATGAACAAAATCAGAAGTATGAGAAGGACAGAGCAAGAGAAGATTGTTAGATGAACGCAGATTCCTCGCGTGTGAATTACATAGGTATTGAAAGTGAGGTATGAGATAAGAAGGAGGTGTGGGAGAGTTGAGTAGAGAGAAAAGCGTACTCAAGGCGCGCAAATTTCTTCTTTGCCGAATGGGCATCCATTTGAGTTCAGTTCTGCAGCTTGACACATGGTCATATTGCCGGAGGTTGAATATGAACCGAATGCAGTTGTTTAAGAGCCTATCCAGCTTATCCAGGAATACCGCGTTTAGGTCAAAGTAGCACACGTCACCATAGTCAATTAAAGGGAAAATTAAAGTCTGCACAAGCATAGTCTTCGTTTTTGCAGGTAGAAAGTTTCTCAGACGATACAGGCAACGCAAAGTCCCATTCACCCTATGACTGACACTAGAAACCTGACTTTGCCAGCTTAACATCGAATCAAGATGTAGACCGAGATCTTTTACACTAGGGCTGATGGGGATGACAGTACCATTAAAAATTATAGGAGGAAGAGAGCTAATCACCAATCGACCCATCATGCGCGTGCTTCCAATCACAATGGCCTGACATTTTGAGGGGTTTACAGACCCCAAATCTATCAGACCAGTCCTTGACAGCCTCCAAGTCCCGGTTCACATCGTCTATAGCGTCTGACAAACTCTCCACCCGCGCAGCTGCATAAAGTTGAAGGTCATCGGCATAAAGATGATACGAACACCGAAGACAATGAGTTATAAAGTTTATGAAGATGGAGAATAACAATGGTGAAAGAATACCGCCTTGCGGAACACCAGCAGCCAGGTCACACCAACTTGACGAGCTCTCGTCAACCCGAACCGACTGCTGTCGTCCCCGAAGATAGGAAGAGAACCATTCCAGTGCCTCGGAAGAAACCACAAGATGTGAAAGGATAGAGAGGAGAATATCGTGACTGGCGGCATTAAAGGCATTGGAGAAATCAATTAAGACCAAAACACTAACCTTGGTATCCTGCATGGCTTCTCTAATGTCACCAGTCACTTTAAGGAGAGCAGAGGTAGTACTGTGCCTCGGCCTGAATCCAGACTGGAATGAGCTAAAAAGATTATTCCGATGAATATACCCTGAAAACTGCTTGTGGACGCATGCCTCGAGCACTTTGGATAGGAAAGGGAGAATGGAGATTGGCCGATAATTAATGAGTAGGGTGGGATTTGATTTTTTAGGAAGAGGACGTACATAGGCCATTCGCCATAGGGATGGGAATTGATCGGAATCGAGGGAAAAGTATATGATGTGGGTAATCCGTGGGAGAAGAAAGTCGAGGATCAAGGTGATCATGTAACGACTGATGTCATCATGGCCCACAGCCTTAGATTTTATGGACAGGATAATCTTACTGATTTCATCCAAGGTGACCGGTGCAAAGTGGAACTTTTCTATAATAGGACCAGAAAGGCCAGTAATGAAATCAACCGTCTGAGATAACATTTGGGAATCCAAAACTCAGCTTGTTGTGAAGTGACGGTTGATATCATCAAGGCCGATTGTCTTAGGGAAATCCACATAACGTGGCCTACCGATACCAAGAGTTCCAAGGAATTTCCAGATATCGGCAGGGGAAGAAGAGGATATGTTTTCGAGAATATGGCGGCGTTTAGCATTGCGTATCACCTGATTACACCGATTTCTTGCAGCTTTGAAAAGGTTCCTGTTTTCAACACAGCGATCCCTTCTAAATTTTCGGAAAGCCCGATCCCTGCGCCTCATCGCCATACGAACCCCTGTCGTCATCCAAGGGGCAGGTGGACGCCTAAGTTTAACCCTCTTGACAGGAGCATGTCTGTCGTACAGTTCAAGGACCGAATTAAACAAACTTAGTTTATCATCTACAGTCGTAGCCGCAGCAAGGTTCCCCCAAACCAGTTCCGACGCATCCACGCATCCTGCCGCAGTTTTCCTGTATCCATGCGGGCAAAACAACGCATGTGCAGAACTTTAGAGGGAAGTTTAGGTGGTTTTAGGGTATAGGAAAGGAATACAAGATCGTGATTGGAAAAGCCAGGGGCGGGACACTGACCATGAGAGGAAACAAAGGAGGGAGTGGACGTAAGGATTAAATCGAGCCAAGTGTCATCACCTGAGGCATTGAAGTGAGTAGGTTGCAGAGGAAGGACATGAAGGCTGACGACAAATCTTAGCAAACCGACTTGCAGAACAAAAAACTACAAAGCAAAAAATAACTTTCTTTTCCGAAGTCGGTGTCTTTTGCACCCATTTTTTTTCAGTTTTTCTCAACGATTTCGGAAGATAAAGTTATTTTTTGCTTTGTAGTTTTTTGTTCTGGAAGTCGGTTTGATTTTTTGTTAAAAAGTTTTTTATTTTTCTCTTTTTAGTTTTGGTAGGTAACTATCTCCAATTAACATGATAATCATTTATGGCCAAAGTACATCTCATGACGATTCCAATAAGCCCAAGCACGACGATACATTGTTTTATTTCAGAGTACCAGTGCCTACCTTCCGGCTTCATCATCAGAACAGTTCAATGGTACCATTTTCATCAGTACCATTCATTCATAAGTATTTGCTTCATCATAGTCCGTTAACTATTCGAGATATTTTATACCCGTGACATACTTAGCAATTAGGAGTTCCAGTGGCCATCTGTGATCTTCTTCATCAGTTCCACTTCACCAAATTATACTTTCTGAGTGCAAGTGATTGCATTGTTGATAAAAATACCAAAATCACTATATGTATGCCTATAATATTTGAGGAGTTCCCCCGATTGCTCTCGGATCCCATCATCAGATCCTGACCTGATTACTGTGGGACCAACTAGAAAGTATACCCTTAAAAAATAAAGAAGATTTTTTGAAATCGGTCCAGGTGTCTTTGAGTAATCGGGGAACAGACATAAAAAAAAAGATGCCGACGAATTGAGAACCTCCTCCTTTTTTTAAAGTCTGTTAAAAATCTGGGCGTATTCACTACTGTAATTCATGCGCCACCAGTGCCGCTAGGCCAATAGGAATGCTCATATCTCATGCTGATTTTTTGGGCAGGGTACGGCCTTAACTGCCGAGCGCAACCCTAGAAGTACTAGAGGTAATTCACGTAGATAACCATTGTGTATTATTTGCACATTTTACCATAATAGCAGCTTTTAACGTACGGTGAAGTCTTTCTATCAAGCCGATCGCCTTACACCCGGTTTCCCAGTTCTTGATTTACTTCTATTTTCAGTTTCTCAACACCAAGTGTGACAAGCGGTTAATTCTTCTTTCAGTTTCTCAACACCAAGTGTGACAAGCGGTTAATTCTTCTTTCAGTTTCTCAACACCAAGTGTGACAAGCGGTTGACAATTTGTAATATTTGAGAAAAATTCGAATTAACCACATGTTACAGCAGTTTTGGTTTTCTGAGAACCTTTGTCAATGTTAATCTCTTGTCAACAAGCCTAATTTATAATTGTTGGATATTGGTCGATTATTCGCAGATTAAAATTAATATTATGATTTTAAATGCTTTTATTACGATAAAAAAAAAAATAGGGGTCAACAAAATCTTTGGTGTCGGTTCAGTTATAAAAAATATGTAAATTAGTTATAGTTGACTACCAAGATTAAAAAAAATATGGTTATTACATTTTTTTTTTATTAATTACATTATAAAAACCTGACACAATTATCAAAAATAGTTTTCTTTGTATGTAAATAAAAACAAAAACTTTTACTGATCTGGAAATCGAAAATTTCTCACGCGCATTAATGTTGACTGTACCTTGTACTTAGTACTTACCAAGGTCAGTTGGATAGGTTTGTGTTTAATTTGATGCGGCCGGGATGGCTGACACCGCCAGGGTAAGCAACACTAACCAAGGTCACCCATCCAAAAAAAAACTGATCACCCATCCTAAGATTGACCTTGGTAATGTTTGCTTAACCCATCTGACATCATTTGGTGTCACCAATCTAAAAACAAGCGAAGCCCAAGTAAAAGTGGTCACCCATCCAAAGACTAACCTTGGTAAGTGTTGCTTAACTTGTGCTGGGTCTCCTATCCAAAAACAAGAAAGCCATTAAAAAACCATCCATAAACAAGCAATCCAAAAAAAAGTGGTCACCCATCCCAAGACTGACCTTGGTAAGTGTTGCTTACCATGGCGGGGTCAGCCATCTAAAACAAACGAAACAAAAAAAAAAGTCGTGTGGCACTCGGGGACTGCCGCGGTAAAGCTATTGCATAGCATTTATTCTAGATCCAGTCCTGGAAAATGAGTCAAAAAAATTAAAAACGTTAAAACTCGAAAACGTAGCGAGCCAAACCCGCATTTATTTACGATTAATAAAACTCTAAAAAACAAAACAAAAATAGATGATTTACATGATCTAGATATTTTTACTGTGACGCCGGGATTGTGTAAGGTTTTGATGGCAAGTTCCCGGAACTGTATGGGTAGATACGGACCGTATTTCGTTTGTTGATGTTTCGCAGGCTATCTTTAACTTAGAATCGAGCATTGTGGTTAATTTAAATTAGCGTTTATCATGTTTGCGTAGATTTTGTAATTCCGAATCGCTTTTTTGTAGTTCGGCTATCTTTTGATAATCGAATAATGATGGCACGATAATCTCATCGATTCGAGATAATGCGTCGGCGACTGTATATTTGTCACCTACTATGTATAATATGTATAATTGTGGAGCGAGCGCAATCTGTTATTGGCTTCCGGAACTACAAGCGCCACCTAGCTAGCCGCGAAGTCAACATCGGATCACCGTAGTTCGTGGTGGGGAGGAGTGTTACCGTATTCCCACACGGTAACACCCAGTCGGTCTGGATCAGCGTGATGCCGAGAGAGGAGGATATGTTTTGTTTGTTTATGATACAAATTCCAATATAACCAGTTTTTTTCTTATATAATAAAAAAAAGTTTTTTGCATAAAAATACCACCGACTTCCATAAAAAAATACAAAGTGAATAATAACTTTATTTTTGGAAGTCGGTGTCTTTCGAAGGTACAATTTTCTTGCCTTATGGACACCGACTTCCAAAAATAAAGTTATTTTTCACTTTGTAGTTTTTATATGGAAGTCGGTGGTATTTTTAACCGACTTCGCAAAAAGGAGGAGGTTTTCAATTCGACTGTTTTTTTTTTTATGTGTGTTACCTCAGAACTTTTTATTGGGTGAACTGATTTTGATTATTCTTTTTTTATTTGAACGCTGGTGCTTGTCATGTGGTCCCATTCAATTTGCATCAAGATCTGATGAAGAACTTCGGAGATATACATCAGAACTATTCAATAAATGACGGCAAATCACTCGGGATAGCTGCAATCGCATGTCTGTTTATTGTTTACACCGTTTCATAACACAACATCATACTGGTACGCTCTAAAGGGGTACGCAGGTGTGAACAGTTCACCCTGGTATACTCTCATTCCACCGGTTTTTTTTAAGTTTCATGTTATTGGGTTAATCTATTCTGGCTTCACTTTGGACATTATAGGTAGCTAGCCTATAGAACTGGACTTCGGACTTCACAATGAGCTGACCATCTTTGGACTTCAGCGGCTTCTTCTTCGACTTGCTGTTACCTGCCAAGGTTTTGGTAGCTTTGTACAACTCTTTCAAGTTACCGGAATTTGCAGCTTGTTGAGCACGATCAGCAATACCATCAGCCCACCGTCTCCTATCTTTGCGGGTACTGCAATAGATTTCCTTGCGTTTCTGACGGTATTGCGTATTAAGGTCTGCTCGTATGGCGTCATTATGGGTCTGAAGCAGTCTCAGATGACGATTCCTTCTATCTTCGATCAGGCTCCACGTGCGTTGTGACATGCAGTCCTCCCGAGAATGAGTCGATTTGTGCCCTAGAACGACGGAGCTGGTCGGCCACTTTGAAGCGATTCCACTCCTCATCTAATGAGTCCGTAGCGGCATCAAGTACAGAAAAGCGATTGCGCAATTCCAGCTGGAAAGTTTTATGCGTGTCTGAGTCATGCAGTTTGCTCACCTTGAACCTTCTTCCCATCTTGCCAGGTCCTCGAACCGCACGGGCTACAGCAGTCTTGAGCCGGACTTCAGCAACTACCAGATGGTGGTCGCTATCAATATCGGCGCCCCTTCGGTTGCGGACATCGAGCAGTGAAGACCGCCATTTGGAACTAATGGCGAGGTGGTCAATTTGGTTCTTGGTCACCCCGTCGGGTGAGTTCCACGTGTACTTATAGTGGTCGCCATGAATGAATAATGTTTCTCCGATTATAAGGTCGTGGTTCTGGCAAAACTCGATAAATCGCTCCCCATTCTCGTTGCACACTCCAAGTCCCTGTGTACCCATATGCCACTCGCGGTTAGTGTTAACACT
Organism: Orthosia cruda; assembly: GCA_964057195.1. Classification (NCBI taxonomy): domain Eukaryota; kingdom Metazoa; phylum Arthropoda; class Insecta; order Lepidoptera; family Noctuidae; genus Orthosia; species Orthosia cruda. The sequence goes on along the minus strand of OZ059829.1, from coordinate 53,432,898 downwards.
CCCAACCTTTGCATTCAGGTCCTCCATGACGATGACGATGTCTTGCTTTTTTATGCTCCTAAGGCTGGCGTTGAGCGCATTGTAGAAGTCGTCCTTCGTATCCTCTGTTGATGGTTGGGGCGTAACACTGGTTAATGGAGATCTTCCGGGCTCTTGATTTGTCCCACTGGTGGGGCTCCTAGTCTACCACTGTTCCCGATATGTGTTGTCTTTTCCAACCAATCTGTCGTAACCGCATCTAAGTGTGATCATAACGCCATGCCAGCGTTTCCTAGCTCTTCCTCGGTGACGATGCTCGTCCTCTGCACCAACACGCTAAGCTACACTCCATCTTTCTTTGGCAAACCTTAAGTTTGTACCTTCCAGTAACTCGTCCAGGCGTTCTCTGCACGTTAATCGAATTTCTTGTCTTACTTGTTTTCGAAGCATACTAGGTAGTTGGTCCAAGTTAAATATGTACTCATCGACGTAGTGGATATCTTGCCCATCTACCTTAGTCCTCAACCCTACTTTTTGTGGTATCGGTAATGAATTTAGTCTTTGACCGATTCATCATTAGTCCAACTTCAAGGCGTCTATTGTAACTCGGCAGCACTCGGTGCAAATATGATGATATTATCAGCGAAACGAAGATTGGTGAGTTTTTTAGAAAAGTACATAGGATACTTCTTAATAACATACCACGTTAAAAGGGTTGCTGAGAATTTTATTGTAGTACTATTGAATACCTCAACGAAGCTTGCCGAGAAGGCTAACTCGTTATTTGCTGCAAAATACTCCAAAAACATTGGAATGTGTTATATCCGTATTTTAATACTGCACCCTGGCCTTTAAGTAAAGTCTATAGTTTTTTGTCAGACCTTTCTTACAAAAAACTATAGACTTGACTTAAAGGCCTTAGTAGCCAGGTCGTTATATTCCTAAAAGAAATCTGACTGTGGACGTCCGTCGCTGTCAGGCATAGACCTAATAAATAGTATGGACTCGAAATACCTACAAAAAAACGTGCCTACCTAAACCTTAAAATGGCTGCTATGGTTGTGTTAATCACGGAACACACACACATTAATAATACAAAAAGTAAACAACCATTTGACAGCAGGACTACCACGAACACAACCATAAATTTCGGCAACTAATATGGTGAATATGTCACGTACTGACAACTGTCACTACGTCATAACAAAATGTTGCCATAATGAGTAACAACTGAAATATTGTTGTATCTTTTGTCAAATACGATTACTACATTAGAAGAAATGAGACAAAATGATGTTTCACATTCTGTATCGTATTTCACTCATATTTGTAGCTAATGTATGTATCGAATAATGGGGCTCCTCCATGTTTTTCCGAGCTCAATGCTGTCACTGACTTCAGGAGTGTTTTCACCACTGACTTAGAAACCTATGGACTTGCCATACCTACGAAATTAGCGTGCATACCTACAAAAATGGGGCACTTAAGATGGCTGCCCATTTTTGTTTTTCTCGCACCACACTGTTTTATACAACACGAGGGCATGATTTTCCTATTAATTTCCATACTCTTTTATAACAACAAAAATATTTTGAGTAAGCAACTGTTTGACAGCACAACTACAGAGAGAAACGGCAAACAACTACCACAATACCGCAGAGTACTTTCGGCACTTAACATGGCGACCGGTCACGCATAGACATGATTTTGACGTCACTCAAAAGTGTTGCTAAGTTTAGTCCTTGACAAACATTTAGATGTCTCTCTTTTCGTATGCAGCTCTTGGTTAGTTAAAAAGAGACAAAACGCTTTTTGATATGCATGTGTCGATATTATTTATTTATTTATTTATTTATTATATACTTTATTGTACACCAAGATAAAAACATAACACACGGAAACCTTAAAATAACAACAAACATACAACAGGCGGCCTTATCGCGTTCTGCGATCTCTTCCAGGCAACCCAGAATGGAGAGAGATAGCCTGGACACGACATGGGGTTGCACTTGGTGCAATTTTAAAATTAAATAAGTTACAAACATAGGAAGCACTAAATATAAAATACTAAAATAGATACATAAATACATACATACATTTATACAGGCAAGAAAACAATATAGCTCCAACAAGAACAAGATCACAGTGACAGGTAGTGCTCCTTTACCAGTCTTTTAAAGATCGGTAGTGATTGCGCGCGTTTTATTGTCACAGGCAATGCATTCCATAGACGAGCGGCCTGGACAGTAAAAGATTTGTCTAGGAAGATAGTGGAATGCATTGGCATTTTAAGTTTCATGTTATCCGATGACCTAAGAACTTTCGTGTGTGAGTCACATAAAAACTGAAATCGGTTTTTGAGGTAAAGAGGGGTAGACGGGAAAAATAGTATATTATACAGGAGGGATAGAATATGAGCATTCCGGCGAAGGCGAATTGGCAACCACTTGAGTTTTTGGCGGAATTCAGAAACATGGTCATATTTGCGCAAACCGAATATGAACCTTATACAAACATTTTGAAGTCGCTCAAGTTTATCAAGTTGTACTTCAGTGAGGTCAAGATAGCTGGCATCAGCATAATCAAGGATGGGTAGAAGAAGAGATTGTGCAAGCGCAATTCTGGTAGCAGTCGGCAGAAAATTACGCAGTCTTCTCAGAGACGCAGCAGATGCGAATAGCTTGCGGCTAACTTCCTGTAGCTGGGCAGTCCAAGAGAAGTTCTTGTCAATAAATATCCCCAAGTTCTTCACCTTCTCGCTAAAGGGTACAACAGAGTTATCAAAATAAACTTGAGGAAGAGTCGTCCAGTCGATCCTTGAGACCAACCTTGAACTGCCCACCACCAGAATTTGCGTTTTTATAGGGTTCACCGTAAGTCCATACCTCTTGCTCCAGTCGCATATACGGGCCAAATCACTATTTATAGTCAAGATAGTCTCAGATAGATTATCAAGAGGAGATCGTGTGTAAATTTGAAGATCATCTGCATAAAGGTGGTAGGAAGAAATTAATTCGTTGGATATTGAGTTAATAAAAACTGCGAAAAGTAAGGGAGATAGAACGCCGCCCTGAGGTACCCCGGCAGATGTACTACACCAGGAAGACAAGGTCTCTCCGATGCAAATACGTTGTCGGCGACCAAACAGGTAACTACGAAACCATTCAACAACCGATGGAGATATGTTAAGTGAACAAAGGACGCCAAGTAAAACATCGAAATCCACGGTATTAAAGGCATTACTGAAATCCAGTAGAGCCAAAACCGTTAGATTGCCCATCTCCATGGCAGACCTTATATCTTCCGTAATATTCAGAAGCGCTGTAGTTGTGCTATGACCAGGGCGGAAGCCGGACTGGAAGGGGTTAAGGAGATTATTTTTGGAGAGAAAGGTGCTTATTTGGTTGTGGATTAACCGTTCAAGGACTTTGGATAGGAATGGCAAGACGGATATTGGACGATACTCAGAGAAGGATGTGGGATTGGACTTTTTAGGTAAAGGAATTACTTGAGCATCTTTCCATGAGCTTGGAAAAACACTGCTAGACGCAGAGAAATTGAGGATATGGCAAATGACGGGAAGGATAATGTCCAGCACCGGGAGTAGCATTTTACGGCTGATACAGTCGCTTCCTACTGCATTTGACGAAATCGATAGTATGCTCTTCTTAACATCACATTCAGAAAATTGACCAAAAACAAATGGAGAATAACTGGGAGTCGGAAGAGATGAAAGATGATTCAATGTATTTAATTTAGTTGTCCTATCAAAATTGGACGAAGCAGTAAAATGATTATTCATTGCGTCAATGTTTACATCTTTAGGGATAGTTTCTTGTCTAGATTTACCGACTCCCAATGATCTAAGAAATTTCCAAACTTTGGAAGCGTCCCCATTTTGGACCGAATCATGAATATGTTGGCGATTGGCATTCCTACACATCTTATTGCAGTGTTTACGGATTGAGACATATCTTTCCCTATTAGCGTCAGTAGGCCGACGCTTAAACTTGGCTTTTGCTGTAGCTTTTTTGTTCATGATAGTTTTAATTTCCTCTGTCAGCCACGGCGCTGGCAAATGCCTTACTTTAACTGCCCGAACAGGAGCGTGATAGTCGTAAAGCTCGACAAGTTTGGTCGTGAACATAAGAACTTTCTCATCGACTGAAGTAGAGGAAAATAGAGAAGACCAATCAATGTTGCTGGCATCCTCGCAAAGACTGACAACGTCCATACCACCAAAATTGCGCTGCATGAGAGTTTTGGCTTTAGCCTTAGGTGGACGAATTTTATATGAAAGAAAAATCAGGTCATGATAAGAAAAGGCATCGGCTGAGCATTGGCCATGCTTAGCGACACGGTCAGGTGAGGAGACTAAAATCAAGTCAAGAAGTGAAGGAGTAGAGTTAGGAAAATGGTGAGTAGCACTAAGTGGAAGAATAGAAAGATTACTCGAAGACGAAACATTACTCAGGGAAGAAGAACGATGGTCTTTCTTCAAGAGACAAGTATTAAAGTCACCCATGATTATGCTATGACTGTAAGAAGGGATAAGCATTTCTAAGAGCTTTTCAAAAGATGAGAAGAAATTGATACGTAAAGAGGGGCAATAATAGACGCCAAGAAGTAATTTGGAATTATTTAGTTCGACCTCAAGAAAGAGATGCTCACCAGCATTCGATGGTGGTGGTTGTGCTGACACATTGAGAACAGAAAAAGGAATATATTCGCGGAGGTATATGGCAACACCACCACCACCACCAACCGTCCGGTCGTTTCTAATGAGCACGAAGCCAGGAAGAGAGTAGCTAGTAGAAGGGAGACAGGGTTTAAGCCATGACTCGGAAATAAGAATGGCATGTATGTTTTTACATTCAAAACTTGCCAGCATATCGTGGTAATGAGCCGGAATACTCTGAGCGTTGATATGTATTACGTTAAAATTCTTAGGAACATCGGAAAACTGCGCTGTGAGACTGTCTGTAAGAGAAGGTACACTCACAAAACTGTCATCATCACTTGTCAAAGAAAAAAAACTATTGCTATCACTGCTTTCATCTAAAGACATGAATAAATAACTAATATAATAATATAAATATATAAAACCCTATCTCAAAAATATACACTAATAATAAATTCACCTGCCAGTTGCGTTCAATAATGTAAAAGATTTAAAAAAGAAAAAATTAAATGTGGTGAATCCGGGCAACAATAACAAATTCCGAAACAAAAGAAGTATAAAACAGAAATACCTAGATCAACAAGAAAATTAAATTTTGACACAAATAAAAATTTGACAGCGCACCGTTACATAAAACGGAACGCACCGATACAATTTGACGTTTAGTTAAACTGACAGTGACAAGATGTGACAGACAACGTATAAAGTAAACATTACTTTCAAAGTTAAAATAAAAACATTATTGACGGTAAAAACAGAAATAAATATCACCCGGATCTTCATGAAAACATCACAGGAAAGGAAATCACTTCTTCAAAGCGGTAGCACGCTTCAGCCTTGCAGTCTTCAAAGAAGCAGTGGTTGGAACAGAGTCTGGCATTGCTTTTGCTGCTTTAGGTTCACTCGGTTCGGCGTCAATGGGAATCGGCACAATTTTGTCTAATTCAGCAAGAGACTCAATCCGGTATCGCGTATCGCTGGGACCAAGAATATAGACGCATCCCGCCCTAGTCCAGCTCCTGGAGACGCCAACTCTCTCCCTAGCAGCCAGGAATACGTCATGCCGCCCCTTTGTAAGGAACTCGGACATAGTAATGCCCGAGGCCTTAAGTTTGATCTTAGAAAACCAGACCTTGTCCCGGACCGCAAGACTGCTAACCTTAAACAGGATAGGCCTGGTTTTATTGGCCACTGGTCGACCCATCCTGTGACATCGGCTGATGTCAGCTGTAGTGAAGTCGCTTAACTGTAGTTTATCACTAACCACTTTAGCAATTACCTTGGCGGTGTCCTCCTTCTGCTCCTCACTCACGCCATGTAAAAGCAGGATCTTCCTCCGTCCTCGCATCTCCATTTGGTCAACACTTCGTGCTAGAAGCTCCACTTGACGCTGAAGGGTGTTCAGGGCTTGAGAAATAAATGCCCGGAAAATATTGAATTCACCTGCCAGGCCAGAGCTTGTGACAGGAGATGGAGGAGCCTTCTGCAGTTCAGCTTCAAATATGGACATCCGTGTGTGAAACAATTCTTTTAGTTCACTTAAAGTGCTTGTCAGTGAATCCATAGTTGATGTGATGTTAACAGCAAGTGTAGTAATTTGTAGTGAAGAAGTTGTGAGGAGATAACGCTTCACCAGCAGGTAATAACTATAACCTCTTAAAATATTTCATAAAATACTGTAAAATACTATTCTATTAAATAATATTTAATTTTAATTACGAGCGTTTTTTATTTAGTTTTAATTGGTACAACTACCCACAGAAAATTCACAAATATTATAGATAATATTTGTAAAACTATTCTTCTTAAAGTAGAATATGCCGTCTCCATGGTTTTCCTACCTCATTGCTTTTCACACGCTCCCGGTTTGCGGGTAGCCGGTGCCGGGTAACCGGCGGCAAATGTACAGCAATATAGGCCGGTACGTGTGAAAGCTAACATACATGGCTATACAGTTCGCCGCCGGTTACACGGCACCGGCTACCCGGAAACCGGGGCGTGTGAAAAGGCATTTACTCTAGAAGTCGGCGTAACCCATAGATATATGCGTAACAAAAAAAATCAAAATGTATGGCGTAACCCCTTAACTGTCAAAATTACAGCTGCCGGAAGGCTGTCGTGTCGGGCGGCTGCATAGACCTAATAAATAGTATGGACTCGAAATACCTACAAAAAAAACGTGCCTACCTAAACCTTAAAATGGCTGCCGATGCTATGGTTGTGTTAATCACGGAACACGCACACATTAATAATACAAAAAGTAAACAACCATTTGACAGCAGGACTACCACGAACAAGACCACAAATTTCGGCAACTAATATGGCGAATATGGCACGTACTGACATCTGTCACTACGTCATAACAAAATGTTGCCATAATAAGCAACAACTGAAATATTGTTGTCTCTTTTGTCAAATACGATTACTACATTACTACATTGGAAGAAATGAGACAAAATGATGTTTCACATTCTGTATCGTATTTCACTCATATTTGTTTAAGCCAATGTATGTATAGAATAATAGGGCGCCTCCATGTTTTTCCTAGCTCAATGGGCGGCTATCCTGTCCTGTCAGTGACAATGACAGTTGCAACTGGTTTGACACACTTTCTATGGTAAAACTGTCAGTGTCAGGTCAGACATAGTCATAGTCATATTATTTTGTGATTGTGACATTCCATTCACAATCAGTCGCAGAAATGGCTACGGAACTATTGTTTGTTCCATTTAAAAAAGGTTCAGATATAGATATTGTGAAACCGTTGAGGAATTTGATACATTCGACATACAACACTGGCGACAACCATGAGGACTACACAGACGCCCTCAACGAGCTCAGCCGGCTGAGAGCCAACGCCATTTGGAAAGTGTTCGAGAAATCTTCGCTGGACGCAATCTACAAGTAAATACAGTATTTATGTCGCATGAGTCACCCTACACAGTTGAATCATTGTTAAGCAGAAGAAATAAGCCACAAACAAATACTAATGATGAATGGTCTCAGGAGATTTTATTACTAATAATCGAAGTTGTTAATTATGATGTCATCTTATCACGCACACAAACAAAGGAATAGTTAACACAAACGACGTGTAGGATGAAGCTCTCGGCGTAGCGTGCGAGCGTAGTGTATGTCAGCTCTTTTTTTGTGCTTGCAGCTACCATGACCAGCTGGCGTCGCTGGAGGCCAAGATCCCGCCGCAGGAGGTACAGATCCCCTTCAAGTGGAAGGACGCCTTCGACAAGGGCTCCCTGTTCGGAGGCCGGATGAGTCTCAGTAAGTTGTACCTTGTGGCAGTTCAAAAGAATAAGTCAACAAGATTAACTTACTACCCACTACTCCCATAACCCAAATGGGAAAGTTTCCTGAACATTGAGCTCATTACTTGCAGCACCAGTAGGCATGTACATAAGGATAAACTTGAGTGAAATACTGTACCGAAAAAGAATTTCAAGTATGAAATCTGAAATAATAGTTTTATGAGGATAAATTACAAATGTCCAAATGTATTTGATTCACAATGATTCATGCTAATCTATGTAACATTTAGGTCCACAAAATAATCCTGTGGGGTTGTGGCACTTACAAATATTATGAAATTGTGTCATTCTGTATTTCTCTGATAAACCAACCAACTAAGACCAAGTTTATAAATAACATAATAATGTAGATAACCTCTTATCAACATTATAATGGTTTGTGTTTGGGGTTGGTGTGGACTGGGATGACACTTGGTCAGTTTATGTCCCAACTTGAGGCCACACCTAAAGCTGTCTTAATCTTGCCTAAGTTTTTGGTAATTGATTGAATTAAGTGTATCATGTCCTGTATCCTGCAGCTATAAGCTCACTGGCGTACGAGCGCATGTGCATCCTGTTCAACATCGGTGCCATGCAGAGCCTCATCGCGTCGCAGCAGCCCATTGAGACTGAGGACTCGCTCAAGCAGGCCGCCAAGCTGTTCCAGGTAAATACCCCACATTGTTTGAGAGTGAATAGTTTACTTCTAGGGAAGCATGCTACACCATCAACCACATCATCACTTACCATCAGGTGAGATAGTGGTCAAGCTCGAGCATTTCAATAACTAAAAAAGATGGAGTTCCTCAATCTCATTCCTTGGAGTAAATAAACTGTTGCATTCAACTAGCTACATCCATCATCACTGTCAGAAATTATAATGGATATCCCTTAATATAACTTTAACTCGAGTTATCAATATGTGTATCTTCCAGGATAAATCAGCCATAGAATGTTTATAATCCAATCAGTACTTTCTGGGATCACCGCCTTCAAAGAAACAAACTACTTTCCTCTATGGTTATTTTGACTCTTAGCAAACATAGCCCACACTGCCATACAGGCAACAAACATAGTCCACACTGACAAACACAAGTTTTGTTGAGTGTTTGTCAGTGTGAACTATCCACACTGACAAACACTCAACAAAACTTATACCCATTATCCTCAGATCAAATAAAAAGTCAAGATGGAACGTTGCAGATGAAGAAGATGTGCGCGTATAATTGTGTATTTATACGGCAAGGCTTAGTTTGAACCGGCTTCACTTTGTTGTTTGCAACGTTCCATCTTGACTTTTTATTTGATCTGAGCCATTATCAAATCAAGGATTGGAGTAGGTAGATTATATTTACCTAAACTTGAGAAAAGGTAGTAACATATTGTTATGTAGAGTGGAAAATACCTCCTTTGGAACTCGGAATAATAATTGTGACAAAAAAAAATACGATTTTTATCAGGTATCACAAATTCACAATAGATACCTAAACTACGAGGGCGGCACTGAAAATTTCGGGAATCAAGGAAGTGACACAACATTACTATTTCAAAATGTATTGATTGCTTTTCGAAGTATTCTCCGCGAAATTTGACACATTTTCATTCGGGAGGGTCAGCAAAATCTGTGGATGGGTATAGGCCAGTTGCAGTATTGTCGACGCCGGCTAAAGTACTGGAAACTGCCATTCACAAGATTATTTATCAACAGGTTAGCGCACAGCTCTCAGACGCTCAGCATGGTTTTCGACTGGGAAGGAGTACCACCAGTAATCTTCTCTGCCACATGGCTCATCTGGTGCCGGCAGTGGATAGTGGGGGGCAAATTGATGCTGCTTACTTCGATTTTCGAAAAGCATTCGACCTAGTCGATAATGACATGTTGCTTGCAAAGTTAGCTGGTGTTGGTTTCACCCCACATTCGCTCCAGTTTTATGCCAGCTATCTGAGAGATAGGAGACAGTACGTGGAATATGCGGGACACGTGTCAGATCCGTATTTCACGAGGTCTGGAGTGAGTCAGGGCAGTAACCTTGGACCTTTGGGGTTCCTCCTGGTGGTTAACGACCTACCAGAAGTAGTCCAAGACGCTCACTGTTTGTTGTTTGCCGACGACCTCAAATTGTCCCTCACAGTGGAAAGGAGCGAAGACTGTGACAAGCTACAAAGGGATATTGACAGGGTAGTGAGCTGGAGCAGAGAAAATCTGTTGCAGTTCAATATTTCGAAATGTGTGACAATAACTTTTTCTCGTGCACACAATCCCATCGTGCATGGCTATCATATTGATGGCTTGCCTATGACACGGGTCACGGAAGTCAAGGACTTGGGGGTAAGCTTTAACACCAGCTTGACATTTCGTGACCACGTTATGCGTTGCTGCAAGAGAGCATATAGAAATTTAGGCTTTATGCTTCGTACGGTCCGAGGGTTCACGAATTTGAAAGCCATTATAGCTTTATATAATGCATTGGTTAGGAGCCAGCTAGAATGTAACGCAGTCATCTGGTCTCCACATGAAGCTAAATATAGTCTCATGCTGGAGAAGGTACAGAACAAATTGATTAGATATTTGTATATGAGGTATTACGGTGTTTACCCATTTTATCCCTTAATGTATCCTACTTTATTTATTTTAGGTATGGTAGGATACAATGAGTTGAGGGTTAGGAGGGAACTGACACTCACCTCATATATTTTCAAAATATTGAGAGGGAAGGTGCATAATGCAACGGTTTTAGGACAGGTGTGTCTGTATGTTCCGGACAGGTACGTCTGGCGACGGCGGCGGCCGAGCTTGCTAGTTGAGCCGCGCAGTCGAACCAACCTGTTAAGAGAGGCGCCGCTGACGCGTGCACTCCGCACGCTCAACCTTGTGGCTATTGAGACGGACCTATTCTGCTGTACTCTGGGTGAATTCACAAGGAGTGCATTGTTTAAAATTAGTTATAGATAAAATTTGTTATGTAAACAAGTTAACATAAAATTAGTTTAGTATCTACTGTTATGTATTAGATTAGGTTTACTGTAGTTAAGCGCATTTATCGTATTGGGTGTAATCCTGTAAAGATGTATGTGATAAGGTTGAAATAAATAAATTTTTCCATACGATGGAACCAATCATTGAAGCAACCATTCCATTCGGAAGTTGGGGTCTCCAAAATGGGCGTTTTGTAGGCGTCCACAGCTTCTTCAGGTGATGAAAATCTCTGACCACGCAATTTATTCTTTATTTTAGGGAAAGTATAGAAATCATTAGGGCTTAGGTCGGGGCTGTACGGCGGATGGTCTAATAATTCTATGTTTTATTGCTCTAAAAACTCTTGTTCTGTGCGCGATGTGAGAACTCGCATTGTCGTGATGGAGGATGATGCGGCGGTTGTAGTTCTCTTTACGGAGTTCAGAAACGACCTGTGGCAAACAAATGCTAGCATACCATTCTGCATTAACCGTTCTTTGTCCCTCAAGAGGAATAGTCGCAACATGGCCGGTTTTGGAGACAAACGTGGCCACCATTTTTTTTGCAACACTCCGTGAACGAACAATTTTTGTTGGCTTTAACTCATTTTCGAACACCCAAACTCGTGACTGGTTTTTTGTTTCGGGTTCGTACGCGTACATCCAGGATTCGTCACCTGATACGATGTTGTATACAGCATTTGAGGATCCTGCGTGGAATCTTTCGAGAGTTCTGACGCACCAAGTAACGCGAGCCGCTTTTTGCTCTTCACAGAGCGAATGCGGTATCCTTTTCAACACCTACTTGTTCATGCAAGAATATTTGTATTTGACTCATGCCAATGTCTAAAGTTGCCTGAATTTCGCGGTATGTCACATGTCGATCTTCCTCAATCAGCTTACGCACAGCATCAACGTTTTCTTGGATGACTGCAGTTTTTGGACGACCTTGACGGGGATCATCACTGAGCTTGACACGTCCACGTTGAAATTCAGCAAACCAGCCATAAATTGTGATTTTGGATGGGGCTTCATCACCATATGCAGAAATCATGCGGTCAACACACTGTTTTTGTGTTAAACCACTTCGAAAGTCATAATAAATCATCGCTCTTGAATTTTCTTGAATCAATTCCATTTTCTCAACGACTAAACAAGTTTCACAAAACCTTGTGACAAGACCGAGAATCTTTTTTTAAATAAATAAATAAATGGTATTCGAGTTATAAAACCAAGGAGTTTTCAATTAAAATGATTTTAATATGACAGAAACAGTGGAAATATTCCATTCCCAATACTTTTAGTGCAGCCCTCGTATAAAAACTTAAGTAACATAGAATGGAAATGGAAAATCCAATAAAAAAATTGTAATTTTTACCCGACTGCCGAAGGATGGTAATGTGTTTATCAGTCTATGTATGTAAGTATGTATGTATGTTTGTTCCTATGTGGCGTTCTAGAGACCAAACGCGTTGGCCGATTTTGATGATTCTTACGTCAATCGATTCGTCTTAATCCTGCGAGTGTCACTGGCTACATTAAAATTGGAAAAGAAATTCTTCCAAACCCATCGTGTGGGGTATCAAAAATGAGATTTCAAAAATATATAACACTTGTATGTTTAAATGTACCTTATTAAAAAAATAACTAAAAAGTTGTAAATAAAAAAAGTTAATTAAAAAATTCTTCATTCGCTTTTTAAGCAGTTGGGTTTTTTTGAATTAACTTTTTTTATGCCATATTGAGTTGTAATTAATGTTTGTGCTATCCCTGATGAGTAACAGTAAGCAGTTAATGTGTGTGGTGTGTGCAGCAAGCGGCTGGCGTGTTCTCGTTCCTGAAGGCCAACATCATGATGGCAGTGCACCAGGAGACCACGCCCGACCTGCACCCCGAGACGCTGGACGCGCTCGCCAAGCTCATGCTGGCGCAGGCGCAGGAGGTCATCGCCTACAAGTGCATCCGCGGTAAGCGCACATTACACCCCCATTACACATATATCGCCCTACCCTGACAGAAAAACTAGTGAAAAGAAAGAAATATTGCAAATTTTATTATAGTTCCATTTCTAATACCTACTTCTAATTGTCAGTGGCAAAATGTTTTCAAACGTTGAACATTTAATTATATGTCCAATTTAACAATTATCTAGTTACAGCTTTTCTATTTTTTGGGGTATGATGAGGTACAAGTGGTTGTACTTGCAGACGAGATGAAGGACAGCATGGTGGCCAAGGTGTGCGCGCAGTGCGACGAGCTGTACACGGACGCGCTGCGCTGCATGCAGAAGGAGCAGCTCAAGTCGCTGTGGGAGCGCGACTGGCTCGCCCTAGTGAGTGTGCTTTGTTACAATAATACGCTGCGCTGCTGTGTACACATTACACAGTGCGACGAGCTGTACACGGACGCGCTGCGCTGCATGCAGAAGGAGCAGCTCAAGTCGCTGTGGGAGCGCGACTGGCTCGCCCTAGTGAGTGTGCTTTGTTACAATAATACGCTGCGCTGCTGTGTACACATTACACAGTGCGACGAGCTGTACACGGACGCGCTGCGCTGCATGCAGAAGGAGCAGCTCAAGTCGCTGTGGGAGCGCGACTGGCTCGCCCTAGTGAGTGTGCTTTGTTACAATAATACGCTGCGCTGCTGTGTACACATTACACAGTGCGACGAGCTGTACACGGACGCGCTGCGCTGCATGCAGAAGGAGCAGCTCAAGTCGCTGTGGGAGCGCGACTGGCTCGCCCTAGTGAGTGTGCTTTGTTACAATAATACGCTGCGCTGCTGTGTACACATTACACAGTGCGACGAGCTGTACACGGACGCGCTGCGCTGCATGCAGAAGGAGCAGCTCAAGTCGCTGTGGGAGCGCGACTGGCTCGCCCTAGTGAGTGTGCTTTGTTACAATAATACGCTGCGCTGCTGTGTACACATTACACAGTGCGACGAGCTGTACACGGACGCGCTGCGCTGCATGCAGAAGGAGCAGCTCAAGTCGCTGTGGGAGCGCGACTGGCTCGCCCTAGTGAGTGTGCTTTGTTACAATAATACGCTGCGCTGCTGTGTACACATTACACAGTGCGACGAGCTGTACACGGACGCGCTGCGCTGCATGCAGAAGGAGCAGCTCAAGTCGCTGTGGGAGCGCGACTGGCTCGCCCTAGTGAGTGTGCTTTGTTACAATAATACGCTGCGCTGCTGTGTACACATTACACAGTGCGACGAGCTGTACACGGACGCGCTGCGCTGCATGCAGAAGGAGCAGCTCAAGTCGCTGTGGGAGCGCGACTGGCTCGCCCTAGTGAGTGTGCTTTGTTACAATAATACGCTGCGCTGCTGTGTACACATTACACAGTGCGACGAGCTGTACACGGACGCGCTGCGCTGCATGCAGAAGGAGCAGCTCAAGTCGCTGTGGGAGCGCGACTGGCTCGCCCTAGTGAGTGTGCTTTGTTACAATAATACGCTGCGCTGCTGTGTACACATTACACAGTGCGACTCTGTACACGTCGCCGTGCTAGTGGGCCTTAGCAGTTTTAGCTTGTTTACGAAGTGCAGCTAAGGGTTCGTTTTCTTGGAGACGCGGGGCGTCGCGCGGCGCGTTACTTTTTTCTATTATTTAATTAAAATAGCACAGCCACATCACATGCTTTATACAACTTTAAGAGCAATGCAAATGACAAGTCTTGTGATAACATTGCCGCTCAGTAATAACAAATCTCTAAATTAAACTCGGATATCGAATTATTCTCTGAATTAAATTCGTAAGTACCTAATAACATTTAAAAAGAATAATAAATAGAAAAAAGAAATTTTTAAATAAAAAAATTAAATATAGACAAAACCCTACGCTGATGCATTAAGTTTCTTAGCAAACTTTAACACCCGCTAAATCGACTTTTGGGTTAGTTTCTCAAAACTAACAAAGACAACCTTTATTGTTTACTTAGTTGAGTATTTATGCCAACTTTCAAGTTAACCCAAGAAATCCGAACTGTCCATACGAACTTCAACACCCCATAAATCATGATTTGAGGGTAGTTTCGAAAACCTAATAAACACAAATTTCAATTTTATTAACCCAAGAAATAAGATTCTTTAAAAAAACTAACGCCCGCTAAATGGTATTTTGGGGGTAGTTTCTAAAAACTTATAATGATAACCTTTATGCATTAAGTTTACCCTACCTCACGTTAGGCAGGTGAAAACCGATGTGTTGATAAAGGGCGAAGAATTGAATCCTGAAAATAGCACAGTATTCTTAGGCTTAACTTTGGATGCTAAGCTTCAGTGGGGCCCACATATAGATAAATTGTCAAAGAAGCTAAGCTCCGCAGCATATGCTGTTAGAAAAATCCGTAATTTAACTGACATAGAGACAGCCCGTTTAGTTTACTTTAGCTATTTTCATAGTGTAATGTCGTACGGTATTCTGTTGTGGGGAAATGCCGCCGACATCCAGACTATCTTTGTTTTGCAGAAAAGAGCTGTTCGATCAATTAATAAATTAAGCCCGAGACACACTCTCAGAGAGAAATTTAAGGAGATTAATGTAATGACTGTGCCTTCTCAGTATATTTATGAAAATCTTTTATATGCCCATAAAAATATAAAATTGTTTAAAAAATACAGTGATATCCATAACATAAATACTAGGAACAAACACAAATTTGTAGTACCTACAACAAGGCTCAAGAAAATAGGTGGCTCGTTTAGATGTCAATGTGTACGCTTTTATAATAAGCTTCCAAGCCACGTACAAGATCTAAGTCTTAATAAATTCAAGTCTTTCATTAAACGTAAATTGTGCCAGAAAGCGTTTTATACAACAAAAGATTACATTGAGGACAAAAAGGCTTGGGATTGAGCTGCTCCAATTAATTTTGTTTTTTTATTATATTTTGCACTATGCATTTTGTTATTATAAATATAATTTTGTTTTTTTGGTTTTCTTGCAATGACAAGAATATTTACTTTTTAAAGTATTATATTATTTTATTTTAATTATTGTGAATGTGAAGACTATGTGGATATATATTTTTTTGTTTTTATTTAAATTTATCTTAGTTTTTAATCATGGTCTGGCAGTTTGAGTAGTTTATGCGGCCTACCCGAATGTCCTTTCTTTGGTATTGTTCGTCGAATCGTTGAGCTCCTTAAATTCTGAGTTGAGCTGCTCGGTTATTGACAAATGCGTGCACTGACTGGACAGGTCCACTCAATCTGGCTGGTTCTTTCCTCAAAAGACCATTTCAGACATCAGTCTACATGGTCTTCACATGATCTAATCAAGATTTTGTCTGGACTTTAAAAGAGACTGTGACCTCTGAGTTTGTTTCGGCCTTTCTTCTCAGAGTAGTCAGATAGGAAACGCCGACCTCATCTAGTTTTAAAAATATGTTCGACATGTAAAAGTGTTTGTACAAACCAACTTACAGAAATAAAATCTTTTATCATTATCATTTATCATTGTTTATTGGTGTTGGTGTTTTTGCTAAGTTTCAAGTTTATTAATCCAAGAAATAAGATTCTTCAAAAAAACTTGAACACCCCTATTGTACGGGTTGTAAGTCCGTACATGTAATTTGTCGTGAAGGTTTGTAAGTTAAGTTAGTGAAGAGAAACGCGTTCCACTAAGATGCAGTTAAGTTTATTGAGAGTAAGTTACAGTACTTGAGCGGAGGCGATTATTTCTCTCAGTTGTTGATAGTCACACACTTGTATGTTTACTACGATTAAATTAGTTAATAAGGTTATTTTTATAACGCGCAATCGTGACGCGCATCGCTGGTCTAAAGTAGGTTACAGCGTAAGCAGAAAAATGTACGGCGATGAGACCGTACATATTGGCAACCCCTAAAGAAGTTAAGATGAGTAAAGAGAGAGAAAGAACCGCCTGTACAAAGTTAAGGCTTAATGTTAAAGTAAGTATACAATTAATCAAAAGTAAAGGCAATGTTGTCTCGATGCCCTTGAGGTTGAGTGTGGCAGACGTGGTCGCGCGCCTGCTGGTTTTCGTCTCTGGCAGTCTGCTGTCGAGGTCCCATTGGCTGAAGTTCGATGTCTTCATGTTTTGGCTTCGTATTTGTTGTCCTCGGAAGTCGTTTCCTGAGCCGTACGCAGTATTTTCTTGTGACGATCCCCAGACACGTGATGACAGCAATTGTAAGTAAAAAGTAACTAATTGCATATTGGTGAATATCATGCTGTGTGATGGTGGATGGTAGTTGTGGCTCGTTCTCTTGTTGGAACCGTAGTTTCTTGTCGATTACTGTGAAGTCGTTTTTCTTGAGAGTGAAGAGTTCGTCTTGAGAGCCGTGTAGTGTTATGTTGACAATGTTATTAATCGACGAGTTCAAGTTCGGTACATGCATGTCGTAGTTTACGTTGAGGTTGCTGTTGTACTGATTGTGTGAAGTGATGGTGAGCTCTTTTGACTGCAGAACACATCCTTGACTCAAAGTTACAATAGCCGCTGATGTGATAGTTTGCGAAGTTACGTCGTTATCACAAACAGTACGTAATTCGCATCTTCCGCAACAAACAACCAGCCAGCTGTTTAATTCTTGCAATTTGATCCATGCCTCGTCGCATGACACACTGACGACGTTGCATGGTGGCGTAGTTACACGATGACCCAGTAGTTTTGCTTCGCAAGGTGCATTCTTGTTCTGTAAGTTGAACACTGGTATGTTTGCGTTGCAAATAAAGTTATCTTTTTGTCTTTTGGTACATTGCTTGAAGTCTTCATCCTTTAATGAGATGTAAGACTTCTTTTCAAAGTTCACGGCGATGTACTCTGACGATAACTGCATCAATTTGAATTTTTTCTCAGTTTTAAAAGGTATAGCGATAGCCCGGTAGTAGGTGAAGTCCTCATCCGAGATCAACGGAATGTGAACTTCGAACATAAAGTAGTTTTTTGTTATTCGTGCTTTCACGTAGAGCAGTTTGTAAAGTTCCTTGATATCTTGTTTGATGTTGGTCGTCGGTAGTGTCAGAGTTCTCGGCAGTTTGCCGGCTATGTCTTCCATTTGTTTAACTAGGCTGACTGGTGATATCAAGTGCACGTCCATGTGCCCACTGTAGACATTCGTGAGGGTGTTTAGGAGCATTGTTTGAATTTCTTTAAGATTTCGTAATAGTAATGATGCTGTGAGCGAAGCGGAGTTGAAGTAGCTTGTAGCCATCATTATTTGTATTTCTGTTTCAATGTTGCCCAAATTCGACTTAGTTTCATTCATGAAGCGTTCTATCATTTTGCATTGTAATTTAATGTTTTCATCGTTTTTCTTCAAAACATCGTTTTGTAGTTGCATAATTGACGTTTGGTTTTTTGCGAGTTCGCGTAAATAGTTTTCGTTGCGTTGAATGGCATCAATATCTTGGTGATATTTGTCAGCAAATCTCTGGTCTAAGACGCCGAATAAGCTGTTTGCTACCATGCCTACTCCGTCGATTAAGCCGCGTTTCTTGCGTGTTGATAAATGCTTGTGCGGAGCCAGCAGGATCGTATTGTAGAAGTTGAGTAGTTCCATCTCGTGTGAAAGTTGATCTGTCGTAGCTTGGCAATAGCTTTGATGGATTTTCTGGCATAAGCTATTTACACCGTTGACGTAGTTTTCAATGTTTTGAACGCCTTGCCAGTAGTTAGTTAGATTGTAGTACGTAAGCAAAGTCCATTCGTCGTGAATGAGTTCAATTTTGCCTATGGTGTCATAATAAATCGGCCGCTCGGGTTCCAGGTTTGTAATCTGAATTCCTGACCTTTGTTGCGTACCATATGATCCATTCACGAATATCAACATTGTGAAAATACACATCAAAATGTTTGTAAGACATTTTTTCGTTGACTGTTTTGTTGTGGTAGGTCTTTTAGTTTTGTCAGCGTTTTGTAAGTCCGTCTGACATTCTTCACTTTCTCTGTTGCAAGTAGTTTCGATGGGTAGAGCAGATAGTTTCACAATTGGTCGTTTGATGACACCGGTTTGTGTTTTCAGGGTTGTCACTCGAACGTATCCGTCGGCTCCAGGGTGTAATTTCAGCACCCGTCCCATGGCCCATTTTCCTGGCGGCAAATTGTTGTCCCGGACTAGTACGATGTCCCCCTCGTTGAGGTTTTTCTTAGGATTGTTCCATTTGCTGCGCCTTTGAAGTTGTGTTAGATAGTCGTTTGACCAATTCTTCCAAAATTGTTGGTACATGTGTTCAGTTAGCTGCCATCGTCGGCGTAGATCTATGTTATGTTTTTCATTGTAGTCTGCTCGTGGTAGAGACATTGTTGGTCCCCCCGTTAGAAAGTGACCTGGTGTCAGATAGTTATAGAATTCTTCGGGGTCCTCAGTAAGCTGGCAAAGTGGCCTGGAGTTCATGCATGCTTCTATGTTCGCAAGCAAGGTAGTAAACTCCTCGTACGTCAGTTTTTGGTCTCCTAGCACCCGACGAAGGTGATACTTCATCGACTTGACCGCTGCTTCCCATAGTCCACCAGCGGTTGGCCAAGCGGGTGCATTGAAGTGCCATTGTACTCCCATGTCAGCAATACTATTGAAGAAGTCTGGCGATAAGATTTGCTTGTAGTCTTCAAACTCTTTCTGAAGCAATCTTGATGCGCCGATAAAGTTCGTACCACAGTCCGAGTAGACGTGACCTGGTGTACCGCGCCTGGAGCACATTCTCTGGAAGGCTGCTATGAATGTTTCGGTGCTTAAGTCCGATGCGAGTTCGATGTGTACAGCCTTAGTTACCATGCACACGAATATGCATATGTAACCCTTTGAGGTCCGCACTCCCTTTCCTTTGTTAAGTTTGACTTCCACGTGTCCTGTGAAGTCAACTCCTGTGTGGGTGAACGGTCGCGATGGTGTCACACGTTGTGGTGGTAGTTCTCCCATGAGTTGGTTTAACTCCGATGGGTTGTAGCGGTGGCAACGCACACAGCGCCGTAGTTCAGCTTTTACCGCTCTGTTGCCGCCAACGATCCAGTACCGTTGTCGGATGTGCGCTAAAGTTAATCTGGCTCCTCCGTGTAAAGTCGTAAGATGAGCTTGATGAATCACCAACTCAGTAAGTCGTCCACTCTTAGGTAGGATGATTGGGTTCTTCATCTCGAAAGGTAGAACAGAGTGGTTCAGTCGACCACCGACTCGGATGATGCCTTTGTTGTCCAGATATGGCTTAAGTTTGAAAATGTAACTTTTAGTAGAAATAGTTTTAGTAGTTTGAAGTTGTTTGTATTCTTGCGCAAGTTCCGTTTGTTGCACATATTTTATTATTTGTTCTTTTGCACTGCTTAATTCGCACAAAGTAAGGCATCCGGTGTCACGTTTGGCCTTGTTTCTTGTATTTGCAATGAATCGTTGTATCCATGCTGCAATTCTGTTCACTTTGGTCAATGAACTGCAATTAGTTAATAAATTATGAATACAATTATTGTTTTCTTTGTTCGTCGAGTTTGATTTTGCTTGGCAAACGCTGCCTATGTTCGTAGTAAATGTGCATGTTACGTTTTCTTCACGACTTTGTTCTTGGAAGCTAGGCAGAAATGTAGGACCTTCCCACCACAGACTGAAAGTTTGTAGCTTGGTGGGTAGCATGCCTCTTGATGCGCAGTCTGCAGGGTTATCTTGTGACTTCACATAACGCCATTGCTCGGCTGGTATGATTTGTCTTATTTTTTCAACCCGGTTAGCGACGTATTTTTCCCTTTTGGATGTGTCCCCCTGTATCCAAGCCAGGACCACTTGGGAATCGCACCAAACGCTTGTAGTTATGTCGAAGCCATTCAGGGCGTCTCTGATTTTTTCGATGAGTTGCGATAGTAAGAGTGCGCCACAAAGTTCAAGTTTCGGTAATGTGATCGTTTGTGATAGCGGCGCCACTCTTGTTTTAGCAGCGAGTAATGTTATTGTTGACTTGTTTGTTTCTTCTCTGACGCAGCTGTATACCACGCAAGAGTAAGCCTTTTCACTGGCGTCACAGAATCCAAATAGTTCTATCTTCTTGTTTGTTGTACGGACCCAGCGCTTGATTACCATAAGTTTTACATTGGGTATGTCAGCTCTTAGTTTCAGCCACTTTTCTGCTATTTGTGACGGTAACTGATCATCCCAGTCAAGTTTGTTGATCCAGACTTCTTGAAATAGTAGTTTTGCCGCAATAGTTATGGGTGATAGCCAACCCAGCGGATCGTAAAGTTGCGAAATTTCAGAAAGCAGCCGCCTTTTAGTTATCTCGGATCGACCTTTTTCTTCAAATTTCCAGTTAAACACAAATGTGTCGGCGTGCGGATTCCAACCTAGTCCTGGTTTTCATTGATTCCTCTTGCTTAAAGTCAAAAGTAGTTCTGCGTGAAATCTGTTCATCGCTTAAGTTTACTAGTAGTGCTGGATCATTGCTGGACCACTTGCGTAAGTTCATCCCGGCTCCTTTTAACATGTCGATAAGAGATGTCTGGAGTTCCTGGGCCGCTTCTAGTGAGTTGTGGCCGCTTATGACGTCATCGACGTAAGTTTCGTTCAACAGTATTTTAGCAGCCGTGGGGTATTTGCAGCCGTCATCGTATGCAAGTTGCTTGATGGTTCTCATGGCTAGCCACGGTGCGCACTTAGTGCCATAAGTGACAGTGCAAAGTTGGTACTCCTGCAGCTTCTCTGACTGTGTAGTTCGCCAGATAATTTTCTGCAAATGTTGTTGTTCCTCAGACAGCCAGATACATCGGTACATTTTCTCGATGTCAGCTGTAAAGGCGTATTTGTAAGTTCTCCATTTTATGATAAGTTCTTGGATATCTTTTTGTAGG
This sequence comes from Orthosia cruda, assembly GCA_964057195.1. Taxonomy (NCBI): domain Eukaryota; kingdom Metazoa; phylum Arthropoda; class Insecta; order Lepidoptera; family Noctuidae; genus Orthosia; species Orthosia cruda. The sequence continues at coordinate 53,411,183 of OZ059829.1, read as the reverse complement.
TTGGGGCCTTTTTCTTGTAAGGCGTTCAAGCTGTATCCTGTGTTAGTTTTCTGAGATGCGTTGAAGACAACCCTGAGTTTCGTGGTTGTAGATTCTTCTCGAAGTACTCCGTGATGTGGTAAGTAGCATTCCGTCGTTGACGATTGTATAGGTTTTGTTAGTTTCATGTGACCTAGCTCCAGGTATTCCTTAAGGAACCCTTTGTATAGCAATGCAAGACGGCTATTTCTTTGAAACCGTTTTTCTAGTTGCAGCAATTGTGATACTGCTATCGTTTTCGATGATCCAAGTTTATGTTCGTAATCTGAACATAGAGGCATCTTCACAATGTATCTTCCGTCTAAACCACGGCGAGTAGTTTCCTTGTAGTAAGTTTCACATTGATCTTCTTGAGATTGATCAGTGTTTGCTTTTGTTACGTCTTCACACTCCCAAAATTTCGTTATTTCGGACAAGTCGAGTAGGGTGACGTGACAGTTAAACGTTTCTAGTTTTCCACACAAAACCCATCCCAGCTGTGTCTGTTGAGCAACTGGTGATTTTGGTGCGCCCTTTAGTATTCCGTCTTGGATTATTTCTGCGTATACGTCAGCTCCAAGCAGTATGTCAACAGCCCTTGAAATGTTGTAGTCAGGGTCTGCTAGTTTTAAGTTTTGCAAGTGTGACCACTCAGGTCGTTCAAATGTGTAGTTTGGTAGTTTGTTGATTAATTTCTTCATAATCAACGCCTCAGTGTCGAAAGTATATTCGGAGTGGATTGATTTGCATGTTAGCTTCAGGCGCCCTTTACAGTCGCCCGATACAGTACCAACTCCCGATATCTTTGCAGTCATTTTGCTTCTCGGCAGCCTCAGCAGTTGTGCTGCATTTTCAGTTATCAAATTAACTTGTGAGCCCTGGTCTACGAGCGCACGAAGAGCGATGTAAGTGCCATCTAACGATTTGACCTTGATCTGGACGGTTGTAAGTGAAACCTCCATCTCGTTGGTTGATAGGTGGTTTGAACTTGGTTCAGTTTCCTTTGGTCGTTGACCTGAACGCTGATTTTCATAGCTCGGTGAAGGTGTATTTTTGTTGTAGTTGTTGTAATGTAAGAGCGTATGATGTTTCATATTGCATTCCTTACACGTTTTTGTAGAGTTGCAAGTCTGGTTTTCGTGTTTGAACAAACAGTTTTTGCATATCCGCAATTTTGCAACTGTGTTGTTACGTTGCTTAGTATCCATGTCCACAAATTGCTGACATTTCATTAGAACATGATTGTTTTTACAAAGAGGGCATTGCCCATACGAAGTGTGGTAAGTTTTCGGATGCCATTTTTTCTGATCGTAGTTTTTTCGAAACGTATGTTTTTCGTTTTCAGTTGATTTTCCTGAATTCTGTACCTCTTTCTTCGAAGTTTTCATGGTTTCAAACGCTGTAAACTGGTTTTCTAAGAACATTAGAAATTCATGAAGTGTTGGTACCTCTCTGTTGTCGTTTAAGTCTTTTATATATTCGTTGTATGTGCCACAGTCTAGTTTTAGTGACATCACATGGACAATCATAGATTCTCCACCGGTTGTATCAAGACCCATATTTGTCAAGCCGTTTAGACATTCCGTTGTTACGTCATGTAGCTTCTTCAAGTTGTAAGCGTCAGGCTTCTGTATGACAGGCAACTGTAGCATAGTGTTCATATAGGCTGAGAACTGTAGTCGACGGTTATCGTACCGTTGATTCAATATTTCCCAGCATGAAGCGTAGTTGTTGGCGCTGATGCCCAGGTGTTGCACCAGCCTTTCTGCTTCGCCTTTCAGTTTGGTCTTCAGATGCTGCATTTTTTGTGCGTTATTCAGCGACGGGTTTTTGTGTATGGTCTCCAGGAATAGATCTTTAAACGATGTCCACTTGCTGTAGTGTCCTGAAAACTCTGGTATCTCGATTGTCGGTGCTGAACGTTCGTGATGAGCGTTAGACCATATTTTGCCTTTCAGGCGTTTTCTTGTTTCGTCGTATTTGGATTCCATGCTGTAGAACATGTCATAGTATGTCTGATTCGATCCTTTTAGTAGGGCTTCCAGTTCCCAGTGAGTGTTGTCAAGAGCATCCCATTTCGACTTCAAGATTGACAAGTGATCATCAAGTTCCCATTTTTCAGCTAGGCCTTCATAGTCAATTTTAGCCATAGCACGATCCATCGCCTTGAAGTTACATTCTTGCTTAGTCAGTAGCGTCTTTGTCTTCTCATCAAGCTCTTCCCCTGAGGACTCCGTAAGGTCGAATTTGACGTTTTCTCCTGCAACTTGTTGTAACATACTCGTAATGTCGGCTCTAGTTGTTTCATACATAGTTTTTGTCTTGCCGTAGACATCTTCCACAAAGTAGTTTATGTTTTTATCTTCAATTTCCTGCAAAAGCAATGTGTGCCTTGCATTGAAATCCATCCATTGAGCTTCTAATGAAGACAGTCGCTTGTTCAAGTAATCAGTTGTTTTTCTTGTCTTGCTATCCTTTTTGTAGTTGTTGCATAATGTTTTTATGTTTTCGAAACACGTAGACTGGAGTTGTAGCTTATTCATCTTGATTTGTTAGACAAATAGCTTCCTTATAGTTTACAAGATAACTTTCCTTACGTATTTGAAGTCTCTTCTAGTTATAGTTGAAGGCGCTTCCAGTAGTCGAAGGCTCTTCCAGTAGTTGAAGTTAGTTTCAGTAGTTGACGACTCTTCTAGCAATCGAAGACTCGTCCAGTAGTTGAAGTCAGTTCTGCAGGTGACGGCTCTTCTAGTAGTCGAAGACTCACCCAGTATCTGCAGCTGGTTCCGGTACTCAATGTGCCTGTACTCGAGCTAAGTATATGCGCCTTCTCAATCCAACTGGGGCGACCCTCTTCCGGGAGACCAGCTGAACCGATTCGCTACCGTACAAGAGACACAAACACACTAAGATACGCGAAGGCTCGAAGGACCATAAATGTACGGGTTGTAAGTCCGTACATGTAATTTGTCGTGAAGGTTTGTAAGTTAAGTTAGTGAAGAGAAACGCGTTCCACTAAGATGCAGTTAAGTTTATTGAGAGTAAGTTACAGTACTTGAGCGGAGGCGATTATTTCTCTCAGTTGTTGATAGTCACACACTTGTATGTTTACTACGATTAAATTAGTTAATAAGGTTATTTTTATAACGCGCAATCGTGACGCGCATCGCTGGTCTAAAGTAGGTTACAGCGTAAGCAGAAAAATGTACGGCGATGAGACCGTACACCTATATAGGGATGTCGGAAGTAAAAAAATATTATAGAGTAAAAATATCGAGATATCGTATCGGTATCGGTATTTAGTTTAGTCTGGCTTAATAATACGTAGTAGTCATTATTATACAATATTTTAATGTTTGACAATCTTAATAATACGTAGTAGTCATTATTATACAATATTTTAATGTTTGACAATCTTAATAATACGTAGTAGTCATTATTATACAATATTTTAATGTTTGACAATCTTAATAATACGTAGTAGTCATTATTATACAATATTTTAATGTTTGACAATCTTAATAATACGTAGTAGTCATTATTATACAATATTTTAATGTTTGACAATCTTAATAAAAACTAAGGTATTTTAATCGTTACTCTTTTTTAATACACGCAACACAAACAAAACATTCTAGTCATAGACAATACAGTAATTTTCCGTTCGTTCCTATCTTTTACGGCTTTGAATTATGTTAAATACTGTGCTACTAAACAAAATTTGAAAAAAAAAGTTGTTTTGATACGTTTTTTCGATATTGAATATTTTGTAACGATATATCGGATTAAATTATATTGATAGAAATAACGATAAATCGAATCAAACAAATCGATATTTTTTGAACAAGCTTACTCTTAAATCGTCTTTTGGGGGAAGTTTCGAAAAACTAATAATGCCTATCTTTATTATTTACTTAGATTACTATGTGTGCCGTGTAAGTTTCAGGAATATTTGTCAAAGAAATAAGATTTTTCATACAAATGTTCAACCCCCGTTTTACTGCTCACTAGCGTCACTTGACAAACCTTTCAACTTAATGCTTCTAGGCTTAGCGGTTTAAGCAGTGCGTTGCTCGGTCAGTCAGTGAATCAGTCAGTTTTTTTTTAATGTATATAGATAGATGTAAACAGATTCGGCCACTTCTTATATTAAATCAAAATCGAATTATTTCCTAATAAAATGTCGATAATTTCGTTCTCCATTTCTGGCGGTGGCTCACGTCTGCGTTGTGCGATTTGCAAACAAGATTGGCAGAAGGTTCCGCCGCCGCCGCCGCCGCCGCGTCTACAGAAACGAGCTCTAAGTTGTCATCACATATTATTATGATCTTTATCGTTATGATTATGTTAAAACTCACAAAAAGTGAGTATTGATTTGTGTGTACGGTAACTCGCTCCACTAACAATCTGCGGTTCGGTTAGTGTTGTGGTGAGGGGTACCTACTGAGGGGTGTGTGGTGTGTGGTGTGTGTGCAGATGGCGGCCAAGCAGCAGATGTTCCGCGGGCTGGCGCAGCTGTACCAGGCCGGCGTGTGCCGCGCCAGCAAGGCGGTGGGCGAGGAGATCGCGCGCCTGCAGGTGCGTAGTACAGTGCCAGAGCATTATCTATGCGATAATCTTTGGTTTAAATGAGAATATGCGACGAAATCATAATATCTACTATTTTTATAAACAAACATATTTAGAATGCAGAAGTCTTTTGTTAGGGTTTACAACTATTTTTGTTCAAAGTCAAATATATGTATTCAACTAGGCCAATAAGCGGCACTTTTAAACGACAAACACAAATTAAAATTTACAAGTAATAAAAGTTGATTCTACTGTGCATTCGGTAAAGTAGCTGAAAAATGCACAAGAAACTCCATTCTTACTCTTTAAAAAAAAAAAAGTTTTAATTTTAAGTTGGTATTTATTAGGATCCTTGTTATAAACCTAACCTACTTAAGTCTTCTTCGCGTCGCTGGTGCGACAGTCGTTCATATTTGTGTTGCCCAACACTTTGCCACTTCTACGGTGAAGTCGGTGACAACATAGATTATAGTCTCGTGAATGTGTGAATCGCCTCAGAGCCCAATTAGGAAGGTGTACGTCAATCTTCGAGCTACCTCGACGAAACAGCGGCAGGGTACACCTCCTGAGCAGCGCCGTGACGTCTGTGTGCACTGCGCAGGTGGCGGAGGAGCTGCTGAAGGCGTCCAGCGCGCGCGGCGCCGGCGCCTTCGCGGGCGAGCAGGCGGCGCGCGCCGGGCGGGCGCTGGGCGCCGCGCGCAAGGACAACGACTTCATCTACCACGAGCGCGTGCCCGAGCCGGCCGCGCTGGAGCCCGTGGCGCGCGCCGCCATCGCCAAGCCGCTGGAGCCGCCGCCGCGCTGGGCCGACACCGCCGACCTGTTCGCGCGCCTGGTGCCGCTGGCCGTGCACCAGGCGCTGGCGGCGGCCGGCGCGCGCCGCTCCGAGCTGGTGACCGCCGAGATCAACAAGCTGCGCGACGCCACGCAGCTGCTCAACAGCATCCTGGCGTCGCTGAACCTGCCGGCCTGCATCGAGCCGGCGCCGGGCGCGGGCGCGCTGCCCGACAGCATCCGCGCCCGCGCCGCCGCCGTCCGCGAGGCCGGCGGGCTGGCCGAGCTCACCCGCCTCATGGCTGAGCTGCCCGAGCTGCTGCAGCGCAACCGCGACATCCTCGACGAGGTCAGTGTACACCCGCACGCGGTGACTCGTCGGCGTCGGCCCACTCGGTGCGCCACACGACAAGGAGACTACATCACTATTCACACATATATCAATATGAACGTATACCGATCGATTGCTTAGAACAAACGAAATAACCCTACCCAAATCGCATACCTCAAATCTAGAAGGCATCGGGGCCATAGGCTGGCAAACTAAAGAATAGTAATCAGTTTATGAAACTGTTGCATAATAAGGGGTATCAAAACATGAGTGTGTGTTATAATATCACACGAATATTTTAATACTTAGTTATGTGCAGTTTCATACACTACTTTATCTACACTCATACATTAGGATTGAGCCTACTAAATACCTTTTTTTGCATTTTCCATGCCTTAAAGTTGTCATAGCATTTATCATATAATTTTCTCGACTTTGCTGATAATAGATTATGAGTAGGTAATTTCCATCGCCACAACTAAAATATCAGACGGGATTAAATTTTCTTCACATTTACTGATATCAGACATTTTTAAACAAGAATTACAAAACTCATGAAATTCAGTACAGCAAGACGTATAAATGGCGCCAAAACCCAGCACATCACTGCATTAACCGCGCATGCGCTAAAGCGGGCGTTGGAATCAAAACTTTATAAAATAGCTGTACTATTACGCCGCTTATGCTTTTTCCATTACAAAAAATAATTGATGGAAACTCCTTGGTGATATTAACTTCTTGGATTTACCCTGTATCGTTATAGAAAAAAAAATGTTATATAGCATTATTTTGTTAGAAAAAAAATAAGATTCTATTTTTAAATTTCGTTATTGTGTTTATAAAATAAACTCGTTTTGAAGTTTATAATTCGAATATTACAATATGAGAGTAGATAAACAAAATGAGTCATACTGTCGACTGTACCGACACGAAGACAATGGCACTAGAAGCTATCGATTGTAAATACACCATAGATATAATAAACAAGGAGATATGCCCGGTAGACGAAAATATATCGGAAGCCTGTGTTTCCAGTTTGCCCATACCACACGGCAACTACTACACATGCAGTTCAGTAAAGGCAATTGATACGCAGTCGCGCACACACCCGCAACTCTTAAATCAGAACGCTCTACACAATCAATTATAACCCTTATTTCATCAAACACAGCGTGTATTTACCATGCACCGTACAACTTACCCACAAAAACATCGAGCGGTATCGTTGTGCTGAGCAAAAGCAATTTATTTTACATTTACGCTAGTGGTTGACTAAATCGGAAAGTTATCGATACTCCCATTTATAAATTATAGTATATTTTATTTTTGTGTCCTGAAAATATTATAATAAAAATAAACAATGCGTACCTAAAAATATATATTATTAAGTAAATCAATAAATTAAAACAATCAAAAATCCGGTTATGTTGGTTTAGGCTGCCATAGCGTATTGAAACAGGAGATATTGTTGAAGTCGAGGAATTTGTGCAGCACTTGACACTTTTTGTGTCAAAATGTTGGTTACGCATTTACGCTGTATATCAAAATAAGTAATAAACTTTATTTCACATCGACCTTCCAACCGGGTTAAAACGGTTGACAATTTGAAAAATAAACTATAAAAGCAATATTTCATTCGTCAATCGACGTTGTTGTCGATAGCCTACGTTAGTGGATCTGCACAAGCACATCACTAACTCGTCGCAAGAAGCAGCGGCCGTACTACGCGATGCATCCGCTTAATAAAGTATCGTTTTGTGATTTATACATTGCTTATTCAGTCTCTCCGCGACAAACTTAGGTAGTGGTTAAGAAGCAATGTATTTAATGCAAAAATAGTACAGTCGCTGTTCTATTTGACAATAAAAATAACATAGTAGAAGCTAGAAATATTTTACGATTTGTTGTTTTTTATGATTTTAAAGACAAATATAGTATAGTAAAATACTTGTATTTTCTTATGGTAAGTGATTCCATGATTTACAAAGTTTTGTTTTAGGCTTCGGTTTTTACAAGAAACCACTGAAAACACGGCATTCTTATAACTTGTCACGATCACGGTCGAAAGCGCATTAGTTCGCGGAGACGGCCATTTGTCTATGACATGCTCAGTCAGGCCACGTGGCGCGGACACCGACGCGCCCCCTTGCCACTTCTCCTGTATTTTATATTTCTATGAAATGTACTAAAGATTTACTCTCGTTCATTATTTATTACTGTCTTATCTAATGTTGACATTGAAATGAGTTACGCTCGATCGCGCAAAGCGAGTGCGAAGAAGAAGAAGAAGGTCCTCAACAGGGCTGCCAAGTGCTGCTGTTGGTGTTGCGAAGGACTCGGTTCGACCATATGGGCCGAATAGGGACCAAACTTGCTTCTTACCCAGCAGTTAGTAAAGCGTTTTGGTCTCTGGCTAAGTCGGTCGCGTCGTACTTCTGCCGTCCCTCACTACCACCACTGCTGAAACCCGACAGGTCGCTGGCCCACTCCGCTGAGGAAAAGGCAAATTAATTTGCCTCTCTTTTTGCGGAATCTTCGTCTGAATCCCGGTGAAGCGCGGCCCATCCTTCTCCTGATGGATGCAAGACGAGTATGTCGGCCATTCGCATCCATCAAAAGGACGTCCGTAGGGTGCTTCGCAATCCCGACGTGAACAAGGCTAGTGGCCCTGACAGAATCAGAATCATTTATTGCCAATAATGTAGGTATACATATAAGATGGTAATTTTTTGTAGACAGTGTTTCGTCCCGATTTTACTTGCAACACCGGCGGGCTGTCAACGATTTTGACAGCTGACACTAGACAAACGAGAAAAAAAGTTTAAAACGTGAACACGCGGAAGTCTGGTTTTTGTCGAAACATATCGAATCGAGATGTGTTTCACCCATTGTATTTGTTAATCGCGCCCGCCGTTCGCAATCGGCGTTGTGGGGCGCCCCTAAAGTGGGTTTAGAGTATATTTTCACGCGCATCGAAGTGCTTTTGCGGGAAACGTGCTGCCTGGTGGACGCCGGCCGGATTCTTCGGTCCAGACAGCCGTCAGTCTATCCCCTAATGTCCTTTATTACATATATTCTCCTATCCGTAACCTCACGGCACGAGATTGATCGACGCCCAGGAGTCTACCGCAGGAATCTAAGGTGAGTACGAATAGTATCACCGGCCAACCTTTGTGCCACCTGTGAGATAGGTACCAGTATCTCTCCCAATGGGGAGCAAATCCCTAGATTTCCACTGCTGCGTTACGGCAGTTTCGTGGGATACGGTTCTGATTGGATCCAGGAGTGGCACGCTGCTAATGGGCCCCAGTGATGAGCTCCTGGCTTGGGATCCGCAGACCTGTATTTAACAGACAGTCCCGGTACATTTTGCCTTACGGCATGCAATGCCAGTAATAGTTCTTAGAACTTGTGCGCCTGGGCTGTCACCGATCTTGACACGCCTATTTCGCCTTTCGATTCAGACTGGAAAAATGCCGAATGCTTGGAAGCAAGCCAACGTACAGCCTGTGCCGAAGAAGGGCAGTCGTGCTGACCCGGCCAACTACAGACCCATCTCTGTGACGTCCATCCTCTGTAAGAGTATGGAGCGTGTAATTAACACGAAGCTCCTGGCATACCTAGAAACTAACGATATCCTTAGCGACCGCCAATACGGCTAGCGCTGAAATCGGTCTACTGGGGGATCTTCTGGCGTATGCAATTCACATATGGAGTGAGGTCTCCGAGAGGCACGGGGAAGCGCTGGCCGTCTCCCTCGACATCTCGAAGGATTTCGATAGGGACTGGCACGAACGCCTTATTGGTAAGCTGCCTTCATTCGGTCTGCCCGGTGGTCTGTGTGATTGAATTGCAGACTTCCTGAGAAATCGGTCCATTCGAGTGGTTATCAATGGCTGCTCGACGGACCAATTGGATATGAATGCTGGGGTTCCTCAGGGGTCGGTACTCTCAGCAACATTGTTCTTGCTGCACATTAATGATCTGCTAAAACCTGCCCTTTAGGTATGCAGACGACAGCATTGTTGTTGAGAGATACCTGTCAAACGCACGGGCTACCGGGCCTCACATCCGGTCTTTCCGTGAGACCGTGGTAGATCGTTTGAACCTGTCCTTGCAGGCAGTCTCCAAATCGGGCGATGCCAATCTGGTCAGGGTTAATGCTGAAAAAACCCAGGCGTGTCTTTTTTCCGCTCTAAAGAGCCAATTTCTCCCGGATCCAACTTGCCAAGATGTGACCGTGCCAATAAAGACCAACTTGAGCTTCTTGGCGTTACGTTGACATAGACTCTCAATTTTGTACATTGAGGCAAAGGCTCAGCTGGCTGCCAAAAAGTTGGGGGATCCTTGCAAAGGTGAGAAGGTACTTCACGCCAGAAAAGCAGCTCAACTTGTATCAAGCGCAAGTTTGATCATGCAAGGAGTACCAGCTGGACGCACTAGAGTCGATCGAAAAGCTTGCCAAGAAGATCATCGGCGATGAGGCACTGGTAAAGTCAAAGCTCCAGAGCCTTGAACATCATCGCCGAGTTGCCAGCCTTTCGGTTTTACATTTCGGGGAGTGTGCGATGGAATTATTTGATCCAATTCCGCGTAGCCCGTTTCACCATCGGACATACGGCGATGCGCCATCAGTACATGGCGAGAACATTTTGAGAACACTTGTATTATGCGTACAGCTAAGGAGTGGCATTCTCTGCCGGTGTCTGTTTCCTGATAGCTACAACCTTGGGGTCTTTAAGTCAAGAGTGAATAGGTTTCTTCTAGGTTAGCGTGCTTCACTTTTGACCACAACGACAGCTAGCGGATGCCTCGCGGTTTCACCCGCGTAGTGCCCGTGGGAATACAGGGATAAAAAGTAGCCTATGTCACACGGAGATAGTGTAGCTTCGCAACGATGAAAGAATTTTTGAAATCGGTTGGTTCAGTATTTTTTAATTGTTCGTTACATACAAATCTTTTATCTTTATAATATTAGTATAGATATAGAAGTATAGATAAAAAACAAGGTGCATGAAAACTAAAAAACAGTGTTTGATTTTGTTGTATTTTTGTTACAAATTATTCAATTATTTTCGATATTTATTAAATTATGCTAAAAATAATGAGTAGAACAGTCAAGCACACATGTAATGCGATGAGACCAGTGAAAACGTGTAGCTGAAATGTGCTTTCGACTGTACACCCGTATTGTTTATTGTTGTGTCGTTACTATTGATAGCTTGTATAGTGTCCTCAGTGTGTCAGTAAAGTCGACAGCATGACTGATTTTGGTACTAAATTATGAAAATCTTCACTAGATAATGATTTTTCATTCATACATCAGCTTGTAGCCATAATATCTCATGGATTTAGGTTCTGCGACTTAGTTAGGGTTATTTCGCTCGTTATAAGCAATCTCGTGTCGATTTGTGTGTTTTCGATTCATACATTTTGGATCTTTAGTTTTGTAAAAATAAATTAGATATATTACATCTTGTCGATGCTCGCCACGACTAATAAAAAGTAGCGTGTAGGGCCCAAAAATATTACATACTTCTATGGAAAAACGTGGCGGTCAAAAGGGACTGTATCGCGTACATCTCACACAAGTTACAAACCCCTTTTAACAAGACTGAGGCGCTTTTAGATTACCATGTTTTCTCGGCATTCTATCTAACATGCGTGTGTGCTAGCATTACAGTCATACATGTTGCAGTAAACGGGTGCATTCCCGGTACCACCGACGGCTATATCACCATTCATGATAACATATAGAAAAAAAAGCCCAACTAAAAAAAAGAAAAATATATGATATTGTCACAAATGAGTCCGTGTGTCTGTGTGTGCAGGCGGAGCGCATGCTGCGCGAGGAGGAGGAGGCGGACGCCGCGCTGCGCACACAGTTCGGTACGCGCTGGTCGCGCACGCACTCCGCCAAGCTCACCGAGGCCTTCCGCGCCAACGCCGACAAGTACCGCCAGATCATCGACAACGCCGTGCGCGCCGACAACATCGTGCAGCAGAAGTTCGCGCAGCACCGCGACAACATCGCTCTGCTCAGCGGCAGCGAGGGCGAGCTCAGCGCAGAGGTGCCCGACGCGCCCGCCGCCGACCTGCCCGACGGGCCCGCCGACCTGGCCGCCGCGCGCCGCCTGCGGGCGCTGTGCGACGACGTGGAGACCATGAAGGCCGAGCGCGACGCCATCGAGGCCGAGCTCAAGGACACCACCGTGGACCTGCGCCAGCAGTTCATGTCCGCGCTGGCGGCCTCGGGCGCCGTGGACGAGCCGGCGCTGTCGGCCGGCGCGCTGGGCGCCGCGCTGGCGCCGCTGCAGCGCCAGGTCGGCGCCACGCTGGCGCGCCAGGCGGCGCTGCTGGCGGACGTGCAGGCGGCGCACGCGGCGCTCATGGCGGCGCGCGGGGGCGCCAGCGGCCGCGACGCCGCGCTGGGCCAGCTGTGCGCCGCCGCCGACGCCTTCCAGGAGCTCACCGCCAACCTCAACGAGGGCATCAAGTTCTACAACGACCTCACGCAGGTACGAGCTACCCCTCCCCTCCCCTCCCCGCCCCACCCCACCGCACGCGCCGCCTGACTTAGTAGTGCTTGTTGCGTGTTGCAGCTGCTGGTGGCGTTCCAGAACAAGGTGTCGGACTTCTGCTTCGCGCGCAAGACGGAGAAGGACGAGCTGCTGAAGGACCTCACGCAGGAGGCGGCGCGCGGCTCCGTGCGGCCCGCGCCCGCGCCCCCGCAGCACCACGCCGACACCGGCGCCGCCGAGGTACGACACTGCGACTATTCTGCGAAACGATTTTGGGTATTCGAAACAATAAATGAGCGTGTAAAAACTTGTGTTTTGTCGTCGTGCAGCCGGCCGCCGTGGCGCGCCGAGAACCACCCCCGCGGCCCCCGCCCCCCACGGCCGCCGCCGGCACTTCCGCGCCCCCGGCCGCGCTGCCATACCCGCAGCAGCCACAAGGTGAGTCCCCCGCACACGGCGAGCTCCACCCCCACACATAGCCCCGCCCACTAACGCTCGTCCCCCCGCAGGCATGCCGCTGCCGTACGGCGCAGGCGCGGCCTACCCGTACTACGCGGCGCCCGTGCCGCAGCTGTACAACCCGTACGCCACGCTGCCGTACCCGCACCACGCGCCGCGCATGCCGCCGCCGCAGCAGTACCAGCCCTACCAGTACCCGGCGCAGCCCTACGGCCAGCCGCCGCCGCCCGCCGGCTACAACCCCTACCCGCCGCAGCAGTAGCGCCGCAGCCCCGCACACACACACACACACACACGTACACACACACACACGTACACACACACGTACACAACTACACTACACGTGTACACTCGTGCGCTGCTCGTGTGCATACTCGGTGCATTACTTACGTCGCGCGTCGGTCGCGTTCGCACCATCATATTAATAGCTTTATCGTTTACAATTAATTATTTTTTAAAGATTTTATCAGAACAATGCATTTTAACGAATTTGAGAAAAAGAATGTGATGTTTAAATGAAATAAATTATTGAAAATATATTATGATAATAATCTCCGTCGACATCTACGACGTAATAGTTTATAATGAAAACTTGTTAGCGATGAAGTAATTCTATTGAGGAGTAGGAGAATAGATTATATTTATAATATGCTCGGCCATTACAACGGCGCTTCTGGTGATATTTAGTGGAAGGTGGAGAGGGTCAGGGACAGTGGAGCCTGCGCCTGCGCCTGCGCCTGCGCCGACACGTGTGGCGTGACGTCACACAGGCGCGCTGGTGCAACGTATAAGTATAAATCTCACTGCAATTATTACGGCAACCTCATTTGTAACTATGTAAAAAGTATATTTGTTATTATTTTCATGAAATAAAAAGTAGAAATAATTTTTTAATGAAAGTAAGGGTGGTTGTTTTATTTTGACGTTTATCGTACGGTATCAACAAGCCCTAGAGCAGCCTGCTGGGCCGGTTGAAAGAAAAACACATCGGCCAGTTTTACAGCACATCCGAGTACACCTAGCATATATTATAGTAACGCTCGGCCGCTCGGGGCGCTTTCTGATTTATGTTAGGGCCCAGGGATTACCAGAAATACGAGATTTCTCGTAATGTTATAAAATTTTGCATCGTGTGAGGTACGAAAGAGCTTTGCGTGTAATATTTTACTAGATGTTTATAGAAGGATTGCAAAACAACTTCTCCTTCGCCCTCGAAAGTGAAGAACCAACATCCACCTCCCACAACTTGTTATCGGAGGTTGTTCTACTTGCCTCACCTAGATCCCATTGTCTGGGTCGGCTCTCCTCGCCAGACGAGTCTGTGCTGAATCACCGAATGAACTATCTACTTAAGTTTCTTCAGGTGTTTAAAGGAGTTTTATCGAAGGACTACTTATAAGTAAATAGGTTTCAATTATGCGAGGTTCCTATAAAGCGATGGAGAAGTGTGTTAAGTTTTTGCTTCCACGTCACTGCGGCCGCCAGGTTCAGCCCGAATCCAAGAATGGGCTCAAGAAAATGTAATGTCATGAGGAAAAACCGGCCAAGTTCCGTACTATTATCGCAAAAAACGTGACGAGTCAAAATGGCGGGTGTACCATAGCAAATTAAATAATACCAAATATCAAAAAAAAATACCTAAAATGTACTATTTTGTACCTAGATCTAAAAAATCTGTACCTCCTTCAGAACGAAATTATTTCGATATTAAACTACACCCGCCATATTAACATCAAGATGGCGGGTGTTCTATAATAATATAATTACACCAAAAAAAAATGTACCTAAAAAGTACCTCAAGTAAAAAATCACACTCTTGATCAGTTGGACGGTTCCTGAGAAATAAAGCACTCGTGTCTTGTGTATAAGTAAACACGATAATTATCATGAAATATTGATATAGTTATATCTATTTTTATAAAACAAAGTCGTGTTAGTTACACCACTTATAACTAAAGAACGGCTGGACCAAATTTTATAAAATATCGAAAAAATTAAAGATAAAAAGAACATTTACTGAACATTTACTGTTAGTTACATTTACAGATGATGACAGTGACTCCTTATCACACGAAAACTTACTTTACATGCCTACTTTTATACCAACACTTACCAGATTAGTACAGCAACTACCATTGTGGTCAAATGTCATGATGCCAATATATCATTCAGAAAATCAAACTGCATCTTCATCCAACGTAGAAAGTTATTTTAAAACGCTGAAGAGATACTTATGTCATATTGATGTGAAATCCAATAGATTGAGATTGGACCAATTTATCGTCAAACATGCAAATTTTATAGATGGGGAATTAAAAGAAGTTATAGGTAAAGTAGAAAATACAGGTAGAAAATAAAATAAAAGGGTGACTTGAAACAAAGAGAAAATACGGAAGCAAAGGTAAATAAAACAGAAGATGATTTCCCAACCGACTCATTTTTTTCTAAAACTCCCTCTTTTTGTGAAAATTGGAAAGGCAAAGGTGATGCTCGAAAGGCCATGAAGAAAAAAAGAGTAAAAAGACATAAACCTGTGCCACTATTGTTAAATGGAACAAGACTACAAACTGGCTCGAAGGATTTACACGTGTCGAATACTTGCGCATTCGACTCGGACTGACTCGGTTGCACAAGTAATTGCAGTAGGGTGTGTTGAAGGGTTTTATGTAAATACTCATGTACTCAATCATCAAAATGTATTCTGTCAGTTCATAAAAAAAAATATTGATATTAAAACTACCAGAACTGATTTATACAAGTACCGTGCACAACTTCTTCAGCCATATTTTCAAAAAACTTCTATTTCATCTCTTGCGAATGCAATATAGCTTATGTTTTGATCGATGCAATTTACAGTGCCTTTGTAGCAAGAATCATGTACGAATACTGAATGTGTCATTAACAAAGTCCAAAGAAAAATTGCTTTTTTGCCACTTAACATGCCAAATATATCAATGCTCAATCAATCAGTAGAGTCTATGTTATGTGAAGATAATAATATTGTACAATGTCGACGTAATAACTGCAATGGCATACGAACTAAGTAATACAATAGCTTTTGAGCTAAATCAAACAGATGTAATTTGTCTTAAAGACATAGGTATCTATGGAAATAACATTAAATAATACAAAATACGAAATTCTTGGCTTGAGTTTTTACCGTCCGGCGGCGATGTTACAGACATCCACAATATTGGCCACTATCGGGCTCATTGTCGTCGTAATGCTGAATGGAAATGTTTTGATGATCTTAATAATTTTATAACCAAAACTCCGAATTCACTTATCGCTTATTGCATTATGTATGGACCTCAGGGGGGTTACCACAAGCTCTTAGAGCGGTATCAATTTGACCTTGTTTCACGTTTTCGTACCATGACGTCGTTTAAGAAAGCTCAATTTGATAACGCTACGAAGTTTGCTTTTGTTTAGGTTTTGATAATATTTGGATACCGATTTTCTTATAGTTCATTCAAAATTCAAACCACAGCCTGCTTTTTGACAACCAGCGATATCGTTTTTACTACAATTTTTGGTTTTGTTTGACAGTTAAAAAAAGTTGCTTTGGCGGGCTCGATTTATCAACATTTTCCAAAATATATACAAAAATTATCACTTCCGTGATCATACGGTAAGTAAAACGTATTTATTTACGCATTTATTGGATACATAACCTCTGCCAATCCCTACAGAGCTACAGGCATCATGTTATGTTATTACCTATCTACGTAGGTAAACTTGTCGATTGATTTGTGTATCTCATGCGATTTTAACATATGTGGACTAAATTTCTTGTTTGATTCTAGGTGGCGAATGCATTATGAATGGCGAGTAAACCCATGAAATCATGGAGGGCAGTGCAGACGCTACGTGAGCCATCGCAACCTACTACCGCCGCGCCGTCAGCTTGTGTCTACCGACAATAAGCACAATGCTTGGGATAGATAACCAAAACAGCAGCACATGATATAATTAAAGGCTCTCTTATAAAACTGTTCGAGTTCGAGGATAAATAAGAAATAAAAGAAAGCTGATAGAGGCCAACAAACGCATCGTGAAGCTGAGGGAGCTAAAATATATAAAACCTGTAAAACCTACGTACGACGAACGAAGAATGCATTTGGTGTTTTGTGATGCTTGTGCTAGTGTCTCACGTTATTGCTTATGGCTGCTTTGCTGTATTAATCCTTAATGTGCTTGTGATGACTGCCTAGTATTGTTGTGTGTGATAACCATGGACATAATCTCAATGGTGGTAGATAACTGATAACCATCTGCATCTTACCCGACTGCGTTAACAATATTGTGTGTTGGTTTGTGCACCTACTGTGATGTAATTAGGTAATAAATGTTTTTGCAGCTGGAGAATCAATATACTTTTATACCCCACGTGTTGTACATTATTTATTATTATCGTCAAACTCATCCATTCTACTTACCCTGAAAATATTCAAACAAACTCACGCCTCTTTCCCATGTGGGCAAGCAGAAACTACAACGCCACCTGCTACGGTCCTAACATACTACTTTTGCTTCATTTACATCCATACATCTAGTCATACGAGGACACCGGTAATGAGGCCCTCAGCCTCTGACAGCCCACCTGACCTTTCTGGAGAACATTACTAATTAGATCCGTGTATGACCTAGGACGTCCCCTACCGGGTGGCGTTTTCACTCACATCTGCCTTGTAAATATCTTTTCTTAGTCGCCTTTTATTCATCATATAACTACCTATATTTAGAGGTATTTACTATACTTAGTTAATTTATACGTAATACGTAGGTATGCCTATTTTAGAAAACCCCATCTGCACGCTGATTAGGTAAAACAACGAAGTTTATGTAATACCTACTCATGAAAGCACCTTAGTACATAAAGTGATAGTTAAGTACATCTAATAAAATTGACTAGTAAGTACCTACCTAAGATAACTAAACAGATTGTAAGTAAATGTCGAAGTATAGTACCTAAGTGTAATTACTTCTTGTTAGATATTAATTAGAGTTGTAATTATTTTGTTTTTTATCTAATTAGCATGTACAAACTTATATAATCCTAATTCGAATGTTAAAAGATGATAAAGATAGTTTTTAAATAATTGTCATGAGATAGGTACATGTTAATAATTACGCGCAGAACTTGAAAACATGATTTTTTGTTTGTGGAGATTTTTTGTTGAGGTTAGTGTCAAATGAAAGGTCTTGGTCTAAAACCATTTTATCCGTTTGAGTCATGTAAATCGGTCCACACGTTTCCAAGATAATCGCATATCATTATAATCAAAATGTAAACAAACCAGAATATTTTCGTTTTTGTTCTAGAAACTTTTAATTATGGTAAAATGTGTAAATTTTATTATTGTAATTATATGTACGTGGTTAAAGCCTATCATTTAAGACCAAATTTGTAAGGATTATGTAGAAAATTGATTAAAATACACGGCTCCAAAGATTTCGGCTAAGTCAAAATGAACGCAAGGATGGTCCATAAACACGCGGGCGTCAATTTGGGAATGACGGGCCATTCTTTTTTTGTTGGTCTGAGCGGGCCATATATAAGAAGGGAGACGGGCCACTGGACAGATGAATTCAGTCGCAGCCAGAGATTACTATTATAAACTGGTCGCAGCTCAGCCGGAAGGAGAAAAGCCGAAATCCGCGGAACCAATTCTCAAGAAAATCCGCCTTTTATTTCTGGTTCTTTCTTCAGTCAAAAACGTGGATCCTTGGGTTGTCCTCTCGTACTACCCTACATACGCATTCAGGGGTGCGTGGTGACGTGTGCCACCAGCTGAGTAAGTAGGGAACGCACGACAAACATAAGTGGGATACTGTCCCAACGGGGGCGACCGTGGATAGGTACTTACAACATCCAGGCACCTTACCGCTACCGCAACAATATATATATGTGTACACATTTTACTTAATGTTATCTCTCCACTACCTTTGATAAATAAATCTGGTCAACATGACGAAACCAACTAATGCTGTCTTATTACATCAAACACTACAAATACTTCAATAAAATAAAACATAACACTGTTTTTAAACACAATTATTTATTAGGTAGGTCTACTTTGAACAGAAAATGCATTACTGATAAAGGGAATAAGTCATAGTTAAATTAACATATTTCAACGAGCTCCATGCTGGACACATATCATTGTTTTCTTACACTCCAAGGAACATAGAACATTTGTAGTAGTCTGACCCCATGCTAACCTTTTTTATTTCAAGGCGGTTCTGGGGCCAAAATAGAAAGCGCTGGTTTTATTAAGTTCTTTAGCAAATTAGGATAAAACTGTAACTTAGAAAGAAAGAAAAAGTGTTTATTTGCCACAAAAAAAACATACAAATTCATCGTCTCACTTTCTTCATTTCTTACTATTAGGGACTTTTTTATTTGATCTGAGCTATTAGGTGCTTAAATAATTTACTGATTATTTCAGAATATTTCTGGTTTTTGATGACATATACATGATGTCATGACTGTTTTCTAGAAACTAGGCCTATTACATAGTTTTTTTTTTGCCAGTGGACAATGGTACTTTTTCTTACTTTTAGTAATGGTAAGGTTTTTCATTGTATATAACCACAACAGAGTTGGGCTCTTGTTTGGCAAAATTGTGGTGAACTGATGAACAATTTTTCATATTTGTAGGTATCCATTTCTGAGTGATAATCAATGGTGAATGGTGAAGATGATGGCTTCTTCCTTTCATCTCACCTCCATTCAAAAAGCCAGTATCTGATCCTGTAGACAAATAATGAAATATGAGTCCTGAGTTTTATAGAGTAGGCAGGTGATAGCTGAAAAACAAGATACGTTTATTTGACAGTCACAACCCACCAGCAACAGTGTAAATGACAGTAATGAAATACCGAGACAAATTGCAATAAACTTGGCCATAACGAAAGGGTTACCAACTCAGCATTTGCTGGTCGTCAGACACCCAGCACTGGTTTTCAGTTGGCACCCAGAAGAAGAAACCCAAGACCAGTATTATATTATCTGTGCCTCTGGCCAGGCTAAATGGTACAAGATGTAAACTATTACATCAAATATTATGGTGATTGTCTTGGGAACCAAAGTTTCCAAAAGGCACTTGTTTGTCTATTATTGTGTCTGCTAATTAGCACTCAAGGGGTTAAAGTAAGTTTTTGCATTTAGAATAGCATAATAATATTAACTAAAACTTACCAATACACAGTAATAGCCATTGATGTAATAAAAGGAGGTAATAGCAGATTTATTAATCCTGCGGATATGTCTTTATGATGGGGTCTTTAACAGAACATCATTATGGTTTGGTCCTGCCATACTTTGCTACGAGTGTATCCTATAACAAAATTTGAATATTGTGTTAGGTATTAACCAAAAACAGGTGCACTTAATTAATGAGTTAGTAAGTATATTGTTTTATTTTCTACAAAATAACCAATCTTTTAAGAATAAGATTATAGATTACCTTCTTTAAGCCAAGTTAGCGGAAAGGAGCACAATGTTATTTAATTATTTTTCACGCCAGAGAACTTTATCATCTCTGTCAAGGTTTTCCGGTTGCGATTAACTTATTTACAGCTTCTTCATTATTTGTACGTGCCGCTCTGTTGTAGTTGGACAACAAATCATTTTCATTTACAGCATCCAAATAAAATTGTAGGCAAATCATTATTTATAAAAAACATGGACTTGGCTCCATATCGTCCAATTCGTCTAGGGTATAATACATCCCCTTGTCACCACGGAGAGTTTTGAAGACAGAAATTCGTGATAACATTGTGATAGCGGCAATTTTGGATAACAATCTTTAGGTCACAACTATTGGACATGTTTGTAGATATATGTAAGCGTCTCTTTGTTCATAGAATATATGGCAATCCTTTTGTCACACAACTCACAACAACTTTATTGTAAATAACTTTAAAACAACGAAAATAATAAGGTACGCTTGTAAACAGAGCTCATACGACAAAAAATGGAGGTTATAAATAATCCGACCAATTTAAAAATACAAGCTTACAAAGTAAAATGGTAAGATTTGTTGCACTCTTTAATTTGTTATCATAATAATATGGAAAGTCAAGCCACAGGTAATAAATTACATCATACTCAGTCTTTTGAGATGCTTTACAGTGTCAGCTATTGGTTTTGATTTCAATAATACTTATTTTTTCTTTAAATTTATTATATTGTTGTAAAATACACTTAAGAAAATAATAGTGTAAATGTTTGACATGAATGTTTAGTATGGTATATAATTCTATTTGGTTTTTATATGAAAAAAACATCTCATGATAATTTTTATTTTAAATTTTAGTGATAGCAAAAACGACATTCTAAAAACCTTTTTTTACTTCGCTAGCAATTCTATATCGGGAAATAGATAAATATTTCAATCATTCGTTCATTCCAAACACTAATCGGCATCAATTTGATATCGTTTAACTAAGGTGAGGGTACGATAATGAAAAGTCTCAATAAGAGCTAGAAACAAAGCGTACTCAAATTGGTATTGTTTTGTAAAAGGTGGGGGTAGGTACCCAGGTATGGACGAAAATAAAGAGATAATAACTTTGACGCGTTATTAACATTCATGATTTTTAATTTAAATATTATCCTTAAAATATCAATCATCATCAATACATTTAATAAATCTATAGATAAGTCGTTTTTGTACATGGAAAATATTTCCAAAAAAATAGTCAGTGTCGTAGGCTAACCAACAGAACTCATTTCCAGCATTTTTGGAATTTTTGTCTGTTTAGTTTGTTTAGTAATGCACGCATCACGTAAAATGAACGAAACCAATGTAGATAATTTTTGTACACAAAAACTTTGCGTAACTATAACATAGTATTTGTTTCATCGCAATAGGTTCACTCTATCAAAAGATATATGAACTTAAAGTGTTCAAGAAGTAAAATATCACAACAAACGCAATTCAGATACTCGGACAGTTGAACTGTGTATATTCGATAGATGGCGTCATTTTTTAAATGGCGGTGTTAAGATTCTCCGCGGAAGTATAACCCTAGAAAAAAATTGGTAGTTAAGTAGGATAAGTATGATAGGATGGGCATTTGACGGGAGTAAAGCTGCGGTCACAGTATTAGACTATAAATAAATATATACTCCTGGGTCAATCAATAATTCATAATAATAATAAACATAAGTAAACCAGACACGGTTGTTTTATTTCTCAGGAACTATCCGACTGATCAAGAGTGTGATTTTTTTACTTGAGGTACTTTTTAGGTACATTTTTTTGGTGTAATTATATTTTATCAAAAAATAAAATATTTATAGAACACCCGCCATCTTGATGTCAATACGGCGGGTGTATCTTAATTTCGAAATAACTTCGTTCTGAAGAAGGTACAGATTTTTTAGATCTAGGTATAGTCATCGGCACTTAACTTGGCAAGAGTCGTTAGATGCGCAGAAATCGTTTTTTAGGTCTCCTTGGTACGGGATACGGGACGCGGGGTACAAGGTCGCGCCGATCCGAGCGCGCGATTGGTGGCTCAGTCGACCCGCGCCTCCCGCACCCCGTCCTCTCTCCGTTCGCTCCCGATTACACTTGCGTGCACGAAAGTTGTATTCTTTGTTTTTGTTGAGTTTTGTTAAGTTTTTGTTAGGAGTAGTTGTTATTGTTTTAAATTAAGTTTTTGTTACGAGTTTTACTGTTTTAATTTGATTACAATGCCAGGATCAAATACTTTACTTTTTTGTTTTACGCAGACATGCCAGAAAAATGGTATACGATGTGTACTGTTTTATGGAGGATAACACCTAATAAACTTCACGAATACCTCTCCTTTATTTAACTTTCTTCTAAACATACGTGATTAAAAATACATGATGGCCATAACCATTGAAAAATTACAAGAAATAAAAGTGACCACTTTTTTGTGGCAATAAGTGTACGATGCGCGAACTTACCCCCTCTACGCCAAAACCTTGCCAAGTTACGTTATACAAAATAGTACATTTTTTTGGTAATTGGTATTATTTAATTCGCTATGGTACACCCGCCATTTTGACTCTCACCAAAAAACGCCAAAAAAAACACGTTTGTTGTTTGGGAGCCCCATTTAAATATTTATTTCTTTCTGTTTTTATTTAGTATTTGTCGTTATAGCGGCAACAGAAATTATCTATGAAAATTTCCACTGTCTAGCTATCACGGTTCATGAGATACAGCCTGGTGACAGACAGACCTTTGGGTACGGAACCCTAAAAAGCAAGTAACCTTCTAAATATTTAACATTTTGTTATTTATTTCAATACGTATGGTTATTAATATTACAAGCTTTATTTTACCTACCTTAGTTCCGTATGTGTGTCCGGTCCGGCAACAAATAATCGATTTATCAAGCACTTCCTGGCATCCGATTAAGCTGAATGCAAAGGTAAATTTAGAAACATTGAAATAATAATTATGGTAGTATGGAGCCGGAAGATGACCAAGCAACTCTTCAACCAGGCAAGATGTGTTTGGGCTCAAGGGATAAGTAATGACAAGCGCTAAAACATAACTATGTCGTCACCATCATAGACTGTACACATAATACAGTCACCATGATGATGACGTCACGCCAACAAGAGCACGTCACGATCAGCGCGACGCGGCGACGGGCGGCTGCCGGCTAGTTCCACGAAAACATCTTTACGGCTTGGCCATTTCAGTAATGCACTGTTGGATTAAGTTTTCTTGCGGCGAATTACGAGGGAATATTAATTACAAATGAGGTAAAAACGAAACCAGGGGCGTAGCTACCGCCGTATCTGCCGTATCAATTATACGGGGCCCCCGGGCCACAGGGCCCCCCGACGTGCGTAAGCAAAAATTAATAAAAACTTCCCAATATTTTTTTGCCTGTCATACCTGTCGCTATTGTCCATAGAGGCAGAAACTTTAGAAAAACTAAAGTCATCATCAGCTATAAATGGTTTAATAAATCAGTTTGCCGGAAAAAAAGGCAAAGAGAGTGTATAATTAATTTGATTTGTTGTTAAAAATTTTGGAAAAAGTGACAGATCGATAATTATATGAATAAATATTTCTTTTAATTTTATGCAAACATTTTTTTTCTTTTGTGAGAAATCTTTAACTTTCATAAGGGCCCCCAAACAAATTTTTATACGGGGCCCCGCCAAGGCACGCTACGCCACTGAACGAAACACTTCTTATTTTCGAGTCAATAGGAATTCTTTAGATATTTTAGACCAATAGCCGGCCACGCCAATCGAATCGCATGTCAGCGGCGTGCATTACATTGCATTCCCTACAGTGTAAGTGTGTATGGGCACTTGATGTTTGATATTCATAGGACTTGTCGTTCGTTAGCGATTGTACCATAGCTCTGGTGCAGCCAAGTAAATAATACTGAACAGTGGACTCGATAAGTGGTTGATTAGATAACAAATGATAACTGCCAATCCACACAAAGTATGGACTATGTAGGATAACGATCAATGAGCTGAGTATAAGCTAAATAACACAATTATTTTTACTTTACAATTAGTTTATTTTAGTTATCAAGGCTATTGACGTTGAAGCTATACATCAGGTGTGAGTGCTACACCTGCAGTGTACAGTTAGACCACAACAGATAAACTAATTAAGTCTAATAAATTAAACAAACATTATTATAACATAATTGTTGCTATTTATTAAATGATACAATCTAAAGTTCGCGTTACACTTGATTACGTTAGTCTAGTACTTGGGTGCGGGGGACTCCTCCTTGCTGTAGTCTCTGTTGGGCGAGTAGAACTGAAACAACGAGCACCACTACACATCTCATACACACTACACATGTCAATATTGTCTACATCATATTTTATCTTCATGTGCATGCAATAATCCCTGTGTTTTTATGTTATTTTTGGGTTACCTATGCAGTCTTAAATCATTATTTTAATATGCTTATACTGTAAAAACAACTGTGTGATTAATGCAGTATTTAAAGTGAAATTCACACATTAATAGTGCCATATAAATATGCTTAGTGCCATAATTGACATAGCTCTAATAATATTACTCAATTACGTAGCAAGTTTTGCAAGTGCAACAACATTATGCAATGTTATGTTTTATTGGCTTTTAAATGTTGCTCAGTAGCATTGGTTGGTCATGAGCTGTCGCATGCAGATGTAAGATTTTCCTTGTAGTTATAGTTGATTGGTGAAACTATTTATATTTTTTAGCAGTACCAGATCTGTAATTAAATATATTAATCCTTTCCTCCTATTAAGCAGGGTTGAATTAGTAACTCAGAGGAAGTGGCCTGCCGCATACCTTGTACTGCTTGACCCTGTACTCCTCCCAGGGTTCAGGGTTGGTCTTCTTGTTCCAGGAGACATCAGGGTTGCGGGTGGCCAGCCTGCCCAGGTAGAACACAGCACCCGCGCAACCGATACCCACACACACGTACAGCGGGATCAACTGCACAATACATTGCATGTTCATTGTTCATAATTGTGAAGTATAACAAACCATATTTAATGATATTCCTTAGCTAACGTTAGACAGTTCTAAGGTAAGCAGAAACTACACAATGCCAGATGTTAGATATGATAACAAGAAGTGAAATACTGGTTATCTAGGATGGACTCCAGTTAGCAGTAGTCATTTATCAATCAATACTCAAGAATTATTTTGAGATAGGTCAATGAATTGAGTTAAAGAACTAGGACAACAAATGCACATCAACGCTAGATAAGAAAATGTATCTCAAAATCTCTATAAGTTCGATCGCTACCTTGGTTTGTGTAGTGTAGTTAAATACGCAGGACAAGGAGGAGGATAAAGGTGATAAATATTCTGAAAAATATTTTCAGTTCTGTAACTAGGAATAGATTTAGTAATGGCAGCCCTATGACGAGCCCTAGGCGAGAAACTAAGTTTTTAGAACATAACTTACAGAAAGAAATAAATTACGTAATTATAATCTCAATTCATTTAAAGGTAAATGTAAGCCATAACAATTATAAATCATTTTTGAAAGAAAAATATACAATATTATAGGTTAATTATGTAAGAAGTGTACACCTGAAACGTAGTGAGCGTTGATCAACAAATAGGCAGAAGAAGTGGTACTTACAGCTTTGTGCTTTTTCAAGCTTTCAAGTGATAAACCTTGCATCCTGCTGGCTTTTGGAAAACTCAAAAATTCACAACTATTTGCCTGGGAAGCAGAATACAAGCAATCGATCTGCAGGGTGCAACGCAGACTTTGTCAATTTCTGAAAAAATCTGACAGACTGGCTGACAGCTTAGTTTTTTTTTTTTTAACGGTGGAAACACATTTACGTGTCGTGTCGTGGCGGGTTCTGGCGCTATTTCTGAATTAGTATACATCGAACACATTTGCAACGTGTAGACATACATATTATTTACTTCGGATTCGGATGATCATTTCGATGAAGACCTTCAATTTATTTCTATGCACCTGCCATGTTATATCTCCACCACCCTTCCACCACCTTGGTTGACTGATATAGAATACCTTAGGCTTTAAGTCTGCCTATGTCAGCCCCGGATCTAAGGGGGAACGAACCGGGGCACTTGCCCCGGGCGGCAGTTTCATGGGGGCGCCAAATCCTTGAGACAAGAATTCGAAATATCGAACAAATGAGTCCTCTTTTCCTACAATCTCATAGATTTTGATCAAGTAATCGAATGTTATTATAATATGTTAGTAAACAATTTTTTCTAGCTTAAAGCTAACTTTTTAGTCAATGAAAACCAAACTGCATATGCGACGGACTTTGAGGAGCTAATAGATTCTTTCCAGAAAAGAAAGCACACCGTGTAAAGTTATAGACTTTCCTGGTTATATATTTTTTCTGTTTCCGTTTTATTTCACAAATGAAAGTTATTAGATAATAGATAATAAAAACTTAAAATTTATTAAAGGATTATTATTAGGTCATTACATATGAAATTGGCGTTTTGTAAGGGAGGAACATAAAGTCTTTTTTTATTAAATACTAGAGGACGCCTCGCGGTTTCACCCGCGTAGTTCCCGTTCCCGTGGGAATACAAGGATAAAAAGTAGCCTATGTCACCCGGGGATAGAGTAGCTTCCCAATGGTGAAAGAATTTTTGAAATCGGTCCAGTAGTTTTGGAGCCTATTCGGTACAAACAAACAAACTAAAAAATCTTTCCTCTTTATAATACTGGTATAGATAATATATTTATTTAATCAAAGTATTTACCATTGCTATCTATGCACTTTTGCCATCTCATAGGTAGTTCATTGATCCATTTACTAAAAAAAACCATTCGGACGGGAATCAATAAAATCTTTGTTGGCGCTTGGACTGCCCCATCGGAGTTGAAGTTTTCCCCTTGCAAGAAGTTATCCAAATTTCGAAAAGAATGGTAATCTGTTAGAACAAGGTCCGGGGAGAACGGTGGATGTCTTATTCCAATTGAAGCTCCTCTAATTTGGTAGCCGTCTGTTGTGCAGTGTGTGATCTAGCGTTGTCTTGAAGCAGCAGTGGCCTAGAGCGATTGACCAGCCTCGGCTGTTTAGCAGCTAGCTTTTCCATCATGGTTTGCATTTGCTGACAATAGACATCCGCCGTAATCGTCTGGCCAGATTTAAGAAAGATGTAGTGAACGACACCGGCACTAGTCCACCAAACGTTCACAAGTAATTTTTTTTGAGTCAATTTTCGCATGGGGCAGGATTTGGCTGGTTCGCCACGGTTCAGCCATTGCGATGAGCGTTTCCGACTATTGTACAGGATCCACTTTTCATCACAGGTAATGGATTCGATTTAAAATCCCTTCATTATTGTGCCGGTTGAGTAATGTAACGCAGCAGTTGACGCGCGTTTGTCAGTTTGCTGCACTCAATTCATGAGGTACCCACTGTGCGGGACGGACGTGATCGATCAAGGCCCCAGGCTGACTGAAGGTTGTAAGGCTTCAGCTTGAACGCGTTGACGCCCCTTGCACCTATTGTTCAGTTGTCTTCGAGCAAGTATTGACCCTGCAGTGGTTGGAAGGCTGCCAAGGATGTTGAGGGGAAGGCGTGATGTCCAGTTCAGAAGAAAAGTCAAGTTTTCATGTCCAAAAGCGACGTCTCTTCATGGTCCCCGTTACGCAAAGTGACGTGGATTTAATGTTTCGGAAATAATGGCTACGATTAGGACGGTGTCTCAGCGCACTATCCTACTACCACACTTGACCGTAACGAGGACCTCGAAACAACGACCGCGCATAAACTTTAATTATAAAATTAATATCTTATGGCTAGTCGCTGAAAACCGACAGAAACCCCCCTTCTACTGAACCGATTTTGATGAGACTTGTGTCTCTGGATAGGTCTCGAGAAGACCTTCCCTCCGGACCTGGGTCCAGGTTCCTATCTGCTACCTTCACGGAGCCCTTGCGTTGAGAACGCCTAATAAGGGGAATTTCAGTCAGTTTGTAGCTTTATATGCTACTTTACAATACAATGGTGCACTTTAGTGCCAGGGTACCAGCGAGGGACTTGTAGCCCTACTCCTGGACCGTCGATCTGTGACAGTTCCACAGCTTCATCTGTCACCTTCACGGGCACAGCCACGTGAAAGTGCGAAAACATAGCTTCAGTGCCTGTTTTCGGCATATTTCGTGAGTTTGTACTCGAGCTGGTGGGCGGATCTGCATTCACCAACCGTCACCGGATAGCCCTCGCGATGGGCTACCCCATGGTGGAAGTCAGGTGGATACAGCTCCAACCCTCGATCCAGTATTCACTCTGATGTGGTCGATGATGCGAGAAAACCATGGAACCTCTTACTATATTAAGTCGGTTAGTTCCCTAACCACCAGAGCTAGGCTCCTTCCAAAAATGTGGTTGGGAAGCGGGAGAATTGGGCTATCGAATGGTAGTACCCTGATGGGTGTACCACCAGCCCTTCTGGGACTTCTGATGCCGGGAAGCGGCCGAAATAGCAAATATCGTGTTGTTCCACGGCTTTAACGCCTCTGTGTGTGTATGTGTAGCTATATATTAGCTATGTGTTGTGACTGAGTCCAGGCGTGTGCCCGAGGGTCCCCAAAGGTAATGCTTCAGATAGCATATCAATAATCCTTCAGGCACCAAGTGTGTCTGAAGGTAGTGGGCCCTCTGGCAGACGCGCAGAAACGTCCATGCTGGCACATACAGACACATTATTTCAAGTAAGTAATATCTATGTACTAGAATTACATAGATGCCATCTATATATAGGGCCTGGACACAGTTCCAGGTCACCTAGAAGCGCTAAAACGCTTATAACCAAAATTCTATTTACTTACTTGAGCAAAAATGCATGTATTTACCATCTCAGAGTGAAACTGTTTTAAACCTGGCTATGTACTGTTATTATGTACAGTTTTTCAGTCATAGCACCAAGGTATACTATCTAGAACACCTAGGTGGTGTTTCCTAACAAAATAAATGTGTAAGGTAAATAATACGATTGGTAGGTGGGCAGAGCGCACCTATCGATACTTGCGACCCGGCCATTTTCGGGGGGTCCTAAAAAACGTAAACAAATATTTTTTATTTGCTTAAAATACTACTTACACATTTTATCTATAGTATATTAATTCTAATTATACTAGATAACTATATTTTAGGTACTATAGGCTATTATAAAGCCCTCAAAACGCTATTCTAAAATACCAAATTTGTCTGCTTACGCGCCAGACTATATATATCGTGTACCGCCATCTGACTGCTCATTTTGAACTAAAACGTCATGGCGGTAGGTCGTGTTTACGGAATTTGACTTGTTTTGATTTTGCTTTCTTTCCGTAACTTCCGCATTTAGTATGTATGTAACGATTCTAATTTACTCTTTAGACCCCATATTTACTTAATACATACTCATATACACTAAAACATAATGTTTAGTGCCTCAAAAAGTGGTCGAAATTTTATGTTTGAAAAAACTATAAAAGAAAAATTCTCGTCTAAAACTTTTTAGTACGAGCTCGCGCGCTGGGGTAAGCAGACGTATGTTTTGTTTATACTATTTATATCTACAAAACTATTCTAACATTTTTGTGACGCCTCGTCGCGAACATCTCTCCCGCCGTGCAGTGTTGTGTCGACCCGATGTGTTGACGCGGCGCTGCATCACGCATAGTGAGCGACGCACGTCGGCAGCGCGCGTGCCACGACGCTCAGCGACACGTCGCTCAGCTCTCGCCGCGGGAACTCTGCTACGCTCATTTCGGTAGTGGAATGAGCTTCTTCACCGGACGCTTTAGAGTGCCGCCAGTGGTGCGCACCTCAGCGGTCCGGACTTCTCCATCAGGCCCAGGGTATATGGCCTGGATGCGGCCTCGCGGCCACGTGTTGCGTGGCAGCTGGCCGTCAGCGATAAGGACGGGGTCGCCCACCAGCAGGTCAGGCCCGCGGCTGTGGGGCTCCCGCCGATTTTGGAGCTCAGGCAGGTACTCTCGCACCCACCGGCGCCAGAACATGTCGGCCAGGATTTGTGACCGACGCCACATCTTCTTGCTGTCGATGTCTTGCTCGGTGAACACGCCGGGGGTTGGTAGTCTTGCCGACCCACCAAGTAAGAAGTGGTTCGGCGTGATAGACTCGTCATC
This sequence comes from Orthosia cruda, assembly GCA_964057195.1. Lineage (NCBI taxonomy): Eukaryota > Metazoa > Arthropoda > Insecta > Lepidoptera > Noctuidae > Orthosia > Orthosia cruda. The sequence continues at coordinate 53,380,895 of OZ059829.1, read as the reverse complement.
ATCGCCGTCAACTGAAACATGTGTCAACGGGCGACTATTTACCGTGTACTCTGCCTCACAAATCAGTGTGGACAACACCTCTTCATGTGGGTGTTTCTCTGTGAGCACGGTATACAATGCGTTTTTCACGCAACGAACTAGGCGCTCCCATGCGCCTCCCATGAAGGGCGCTGATGGGGTGATGAAGCGCCAAGTGATGCCTCGGCGACTGGCCTCCTCACGGAAGGCCTCTCGTAGCTCTCGATCGGCACCATGCATGTTGGTGCCGTTGTCCGAGTGTATCTCGGTTGGACATCCTCTGCGGGCGGCGAATCGGCGCAGCGCTAGTATAGCACTGTCTGCGCTGAGGCTGGCCGCTATCTCGAGGTGGACAGCTCGCGTGGTGAGACATGTGAACAAGGCTACATATCTCTTCTGATGTTGGCGACCGACGGTTACTGATAGTGGGCCGAAATAATCTAGCCCCGTATACGTGAACGGCCTCTGATGATGAGCGAGGCGCGTTCGCGGGTGATCGCCGGTCGCTGGCACTGGAGCTTGTGCCTTACGTATTCGACACTGAAGACATTGCGACAGTACTTTCTTCGTCGTGGGACGCATCCTTACGACCCAATAGTGCTGTCGCACCTCATTTATTGTAAGTTCCGTCCCGCTGTGCAGTAGGCTGCGGTGTGTCCAGTCTATATAGAGCTGTGTTGTGTGATGGTCGCCGTGTAATATTGGCGGTCGCCTCACATCTTCTGTAATCTCGTCCGTGGCGGCTATACGGCTTCTTATGCGTAGTAGGCCATCTACTAGCTCTATTTGCAGCGAATGTAGTGGGCTATTCTTGTCCACTACTTCGTGCTCGTGCAATCGGGCTATCTCCTGAGCGAACGATTGCTGCTGTGCGACTCGTATGAGTATTTTCTCAGCTTCTTGGAGAAAACTCGCTTCAATATACTGCTTTCGGACTTGTGGCGCTATATATGACGGCTTTGTTGCTGCAGTCGCTGTCTTCTTTTTCTTCCGCCAGTCCGTGTCCTCTTCTGCGTTCTTCTGTGTTCTCTTATAGAACGTTTTCTCTGTTTTCTGTTTACAGAGAAAAATAAAACGTAGGACAGTCGCAGTCGCACGTAATAGCCGCTCCCATCTTGAAAAATTGACGGGATTAGGTATAGCTTCTATGAGCTTCGAAGTGTATGTATGTTTGGGGGTTCTGTCCTCCGAAACATCTTTTCCATACTCGTTGCTTGTGACAGTGAGGGTTCTTTCTTCTCCTGTCTCTTCAACCATTGGAGGCTTCTCTGATGGCCATGAAGTGGGGTCTTCATATAAAAAACTAGGGCCACAGAACCACTCGTGATTCGAATCGAACTTGTGTGGCACGTCACGAGTTGCTATGTCGGCGATGTTCAATTTTGTTGAAATCCATCGCCAATCCTCCACTTTACTGCCTTCCTCTATGGCAGCTATACGATGAGCTACGAAGGCTTTATAGGTTCGTGCTCCTTTTCGTATCCATGACAGAACTGTTTTGCTGTCTGTCCAATACGTGACCGACGATCGCTCATTGTCGTGCTCACGTTTCACAGCTGCAGCCAGACGGGTTCCCATCACCGCTGCCTGCAGCTCGAGGCGCGGTATCGATTGTAGCTTCAATGGTGCTACTCTCGCCTTGGCCATGACTAGGCTCACCTTCTGTGAGCCTTCTGCTGTGGTGGCTCGCCAGTACACAGCTGCTGCGTACGCCATCTCGCTTGCGTCGGTAAATACATGTATTTGTATTTCATTGGCATCACTATACCCAGGATAGCATCTTGGTATGCTGATGCCCTTGAGCTGCCGCAGGTTTTCGATCCAGCTTCTCCACTGAGCTGCTTGATCGTCTTCTAAAAGCTGGTCCCAATCGATGCCTCGCCTCCATGCCTCTTGCAGTATTTGCTTGGCTCGAATCGTTACGGGTGAGGCGAGTCCCAGCGGGTCGTACAGTGACATGACGATCTTGAGGGCCTCTCTTTTTGTAGGGGCCTCCTTCTCTAGGATTCCTGGCGGCAGTCTCGCAAGCGTTAGGTTGAAACCTAGCGTGTCTTCACTAGGTCTCCAAATCAGGCCGAGAATTTTCTCCGTGCCTGTCGCCTCTCCGATGTTCACAACCTCAGCGCAGGTTTGTGTCGGATCTAGGTTCTCTAGTAGGCGCGAACTGTTCGATACCCATTTTGATAGGTCGAATTTCGCCTCTTGGTGAATTTCCTTCACCCTGGTCGCGACTTCTGTCGCTTCTTCGACCGTTCTATAGCTGTCCAGATAATCGTCCATATAATGGTTCTCAATGATAGCTTTTACTGCTACTGGATGCTGTTCGATGTGCCTTCTTGCGTTCCAATCTTTCGCAAAGATGGCGGTGCACGGCGAACTTGCCGCGCCGAAAATGATGGACGTCATGCGGTACTCTTCTGGGGCTCCCTCTCTCCTGTTGCCTCTCCATAGGTAACGAAGTGAGTCTCGGTCTTCACTCCGCACCTTCACTTGCATGAACATCTCGGCTATGTCTCCAGAGATGGCCACGCAGTGTCTACGAAATCGCATCATGACGCCGGGCAGCGACTGCAGCAAGTCCGGTCCAGTTAGCAGGAAGTCATTGAGTGACTTTCCTCTCGATTTGGCAGCGGCATCATGTACTATACGAATTTTCTCTGGCTTCATTGGGTTGAAGACATCGAAATGAGGCAGGTACCAGGTCCTTCCTGGCGTGCTTGATTTGGGGGCCCTTTCAGCATATCCCTTCTCTATTAGGGAGTCCATCTGTTGTGAATATTTCACACGAAGAGCTGGGTTTCTATCCAGCTTCTTTTCTATAGAGACCAGCCTTGTAAGGGCTGTCCCATAACTGTCGGGCATTTCTATGGCTTCTTCCCGCCATAGCATAGAGGTTTCTATGTGCCCGCTGTCGAGCCGCCTTATGTCGCGGTTCAACATATCTTCTGCCCTCTTCTGAGGGTCAGAAGCTGGCTTTCTTGGATTAATAGCCAGTGACTCGATGGCGAAGAATTCACGGAGCTGCTCGTTCAGTTCCGCATCTTGCCTTGACCGTCTTCTGTCGCGGTCCGATGCGTCTTCTGCCCTCTTCTGAGGGCCAGAAGTTTCGCTGGCGAAGAATTCACGGGGCTGTTCGTTCAGCTCCGCATCTTGCCTTGCGTCAACGGTCTGAGTGCCGTTGACTTGGTTTAACCGCCTTTTGTCGCGGTTCGAAGCGTCTTCTGCCCTCTTCTGAGGGCCAGAAGTCTCGCTGGCGAAGAATTCACGGGGCTGTGTGTTCAGCTCCGCATCTTGCCTTGCAACGGACTGAGTGCCGTTGACGTAATGCACCCGCTGGCCCAGTGTTCTGGTGTGTGCACCATGCAATGTCCAGCCCATCATGGTCCTTGACGCGATGGGTTGGTCTCTTGGTCCCCTCCGGACCTCAGTGGCCAGCAGCAAATGCCAGTTGTCCTGTCCGACGAGTATCTTCGGTACTCCCGCCGGATATGTAAGCTCAGACGTCAAGTCTTGAAGGTGCCTGCATCGTGCCAGGTCCTTATGATTGACTGCCTGTGGAGACAGGTTGAGCTTCGAAATGGTGCGCGCCTTGAAGGGCACCCGATTCTTCAACTGGCTTGTGAGAACGACCGTTATTCGTCTCGATAGTGGAGTATCGATCCTAGTGTGTCCTATGGCATCGATCTTCAGTGGCTCAATTGGGCCCACTGCTCCTACTCGCTGAGCGATTGCTTCGTCGATCAGCGAGACGGTAGACCCATCGTCAAGGAGTGCGTATGTGTCTGCCTCTCCCGCCGGTCCAATAACCCGGACCGGTATCATCTTCAGGAAGGCTTTACTTGAGGCAGTTCGCGAACTGGCTACCGTCTCCTGAGACTCCTTCTTCGCTTCTGGAACAGCAGGCTTCCTTGTCCTGTCTGTCTGAGGCTTCCTTACCCTATGAAGAAGTCGGTGATGAGTAGCTATGCACCCCTTGAAGCCACACTGCTTCTTTCCGCAGGTGTGGCCCTTACGGTGGTTCCTTAGGCAGCGAAAGCACAAGCCATATTGCTTGGCTAGCTCCCATTTCTTGTCACATGCTGCGTCTGTAAACTTTATGCAATCAGACGAGTAGTGACCCTCTTTGTCGCAAATTCGACAGTGGCCTACCGGCTTCGCGGTAGCTACGTGCGTCCTCTGTGTGACGCGTTTTCCCGCCACCGAGTCCGTTTCTTTAATGTTCTCGGGCGGTGCGAATGCACTGCAGAAGTGAGCTTGCTCTGTTATAAAGTCGCTGAAGAGTGACAGGTCTGGCAGCGACTGATACTTTTCCGTGTACGTCCTGTACCATAGTACACGTAGAGAATTGGGCAGCTTCTCAGTTAGCTGGCGCATCAGCTCAGCGTTGAGTAAGTAGTGTCCCTTCTTGAGGGCCCTCAAGGTGACGACTCCGCTCCTGATCCGACTTGCAAAGGTGCATATATCTTTGGGCTGTTCGCTGCAGCGTGGCAGCCCTCTGAGTCGGTCGGTTTCAGCCTGAGCTATTGAGTCGGGACGTCCAAATTGTAGCTCCAATTCTCTCATGATCTCATCCGGTTTCGCGTTCCCGATGAGTTCTGAGCTCACTGTCTCCAGTGCGCGACCACGCAAGCTCCTTCTGAGTCTTGCTGTGTTTTCAATGTCGCTGAAGTAGGCAACAGTTGCCTCGTAAATGGCTCGAAAAGTCAGCCATTCTGTGTGAGCTCCACCGAAGTTCGGCAGAGTCAACATAACCTGCGACGCCGTTCGGTTAGGCGTCCATGGTTCGATTTTTCTGTCGGCTAGCGACGCTATAGCGGTTGTCAACTCCGTTAGAAACGGACGGAGTGACTCTTTCGCTTCTATTTGCCCTGGTGGCTCCGTCTTGGACGGTTCGATGTTAGCCCTCGTCTTTGGTTGGTCTATATGGGTCTGGGAGTCCGCTACAGCGTCGCCGCTCGCAGGTGGAGGCCTATCTTGCTTCCCATTGGCGACGTCGTCCTCCCTCAACGGTGTGGGCTCTGGCGCCTCTTCGAGCCAGGAACGCACGTACTCTTCATTCGAGTCTCTGTCATCCATATATTCCGCTTCAGAAGGTTCTTCTTCTGCTCTCTGAAGGGCTAACTGTGCGAGCTCCAACTTAATCTTCAGTAAGTTTTCGCGAGCTCTTGAGACTCTTCCCTGTAACCGGGTCGTCTTGCTTGTAGACGGCGGTCTCCAACGTTTATTACGGGCGTCACCCCGGGTAGCCATTATTTCCTTATGTACAAAGGTCTTGTCTTGGATCCTTTGTTTTTCATCAGAAGGCTTCAGTGTTCCTTCTGAAGATCCTTCTTCTCTCGATGCCTTCCTGCATGTGCTCGGTTCCTGTGGTTCCTCCTCTTGGTGTGTGGGCGTATTGTCACCTATCTGTGACACGGTTGGGCTCCTGTTCGGTGCGGACTGTTCAGTCCCATCAGTCGTTGTCGGCGAGCGTGGGGGCAATTGATGGTGTATACCTGCACCCGGTCGCTCCATGGCGACTGTCCACGCCTCAGGTCTCTTGTCCTGCGATCTGGTTATCGGCATTCCGACTGGTCCAAAATGTCAGCTCGAAACGGTTAAGTCCAACTCTAGACTTCAGTTCAAAACGTCAACTCGTACGGGTTAAGTCCAACTCTAGACTTCAGTACGATTGGGTTAAGTCTATTTTCGAGCTTCCAAACGGCTATGTCCAAGTCCAGTCTTCGCTTCAAGACGTCGCACATACTGGTATTTGCACGATCTACGCGGCCAAAATTATTTTGATGTTTAATTGGTTTCTAAACAACGCAAATAAGAAAAAAATACATATTTACACAACAAAAAATATATATTTTCAAAAATTGAGGTAGGTACGTCGATTACAGGAAAAAAAATTAAAATGCTAAGTTTCTGTGATTTTTTCTTCATCGCTCTCTGATGAATTTTCGATTATATTTGGTTCCGCAGATACGAACATAGCCAAGGTTTCAGGCAAAAATGTGTTTGCTTTCCTATGTAAAAAAGTCGATAACAAAAATCACATTATTTACATTTTATTGCTAAAAATCTTTAACCCCCCAAAACTTGATCTATCCGGACGTTTCCGGAGATGATTTTGATAGTAGTTATTAGGCAGATGTTCAAATAATTACCTAAAATTATAACCATAGCCCGATCTATCCCGATACACAAACAAAAACACTAGCAAAGAAAAAATATTGAAAGAAATTACGGTATGGAAATGAGTTTACGTATTATTAAAAAAAAAAAAAGTTTCTTAGTTGATCATAACTTTATTAACGTAGTTTGTAAGTCTCTTACCTGCTCTATAAGAATCCATCACTTTCAATTCGTAAGATCAACTTGAACATATAAAAATTCACTTTCGAAGTTAAGGTTTTAAAAAGCGCCGAGAACAGATACGTACACTAGGTGAAACGGTCAAATTCCGACTGATGCTACGCGTGAGGGGTGTGCGGTAGCAGGTAGATTGAGGGTGGGTATTGTTCTCTGGTTCGTCCTCTGTTCGTGGAACTTGCTTTTGTTAATGTTTTTGTTATTTGGATATTGGGACTTTTGGCCGCGTAGATCGTGCAAATACCAGTATGTGCGTCGACTCGAAACAGCTAAGTCCAAACTTCAAGTTTTTTCTCGAAAAACCTAAGTCGTAACTCCGGGTTAAGTCCAATTTAAATCGTTGACTCGAAGAGGGTTCGCTTCCTTTTTCAAAATTGAAAAAATATTTTTAAACTCCGGGTTAACTTTTAACTCCGGGTTAACTCTGGCCCTCTTGACTCCGGGTTATCCTTCAGACTATAAGTTTTTATTCAGTCTTCAAAACTATAAGTCCCAAATCAGCTTCAAAACTGCTATGTTGACACGACACAGGTTCACTATATTACTATCGACCCACAAGGGGTAAGCACTTGAGTAAGTTTTCACTGTACTTACTGTTTTATACGTGTCAACCTGTCCAGCAGCCTTCAAGGATGACCAGCTGGTCTGATACCACTCGCAGAAACTTCTGTCTAACACTTGACGTTAGTAGTCAGTCCAGACTCCAGCTATCGAAGGTCCAAGCTTCGATTGAGAACTTCTGTCTCTTATATGACTATTTGTTTCCAAACAAATTCTAAGTCAATAATAAGTCTTCAGCTATAACGCTTCAGGAAATTTACAGGAACTATTTTTCGTTCTATTTTTTATAGAACAAGTCGCCCACACGACTATACAATATGCCTCTGTGTGTAAGCCTCCTCTAGGATAGCGCTTCAGCGATAATCCTTCAGCCGTAATCCTTCAGGAATTCTATGAACGTTTGTATGTTCGTTCTATCTCCTAAACAAGCTTTCGACACGCTATATATGAAATTTCCGATTCTGAAATTTCAGCGATAACTCTTCAGGCAATCTACTTGTTCCTTCAGGATACAGTTTCTATGTATTCTCAGATACCACTGTTTCTCAGTATGCAGGTTACACAACAGAGACAACTCAAAATTCCGTCTTTTTGCGACGGTAATCTAATCGGAACGAAATGCTTCTCTGGAAGCAGCTAGGCACCACAGGAAACGGCTCAGGAAAGGCAGTTGCGTCCCAGCAAAAATGGTTATGTTCTAGAGCTAGTCCACGCGTGGGTCCCAAACCACACGTGCACTTTTCACTCCGGTAGTCGCTCTAGAAGCTTCTACTAACCAAGGTCAAACGTACGCGCGCCTTTTGACGACGCTAATCTCCCAGTTACTGGGTTTCTACACTGTTTTTGACTGTTAAAGAAATATGATCTTAACCTCGACACTTGTAAGGTTTACGAGGGGGACGTCAGGTTTCTTTATTCACTGGAACTTTTCTCACGAACGTAACGTTACGTACCCCGGTCGGTACTTTGTGTAGGTGTGTACTCTTACCAGATTTATATTGAGGGTACATACGTTCTCAGCAATGGTCGTCAGGCTTCTTTGTTCTCAGGAATTTTCACTGGCTTGGGCCTCGGTTTTCTTTGTTCTCAGGCACAAGCTTCACAGGAACGATACGTTTGACTTTCGATAAAGAAATAGGAATGTAACCCCACTTAACAAGGTTACGGGACGTCTATCTTCTTTGTTCTCAGGAACGGGACAACGGTTTTCTTTGTTCTCAGGAACTAGGCTCTTCAATATTGGCCTGTATTTTCACTGGAACCCAGGACGCCAGGCTTCTCTGTTCTCAGGAACGGGACAACGGTTTTCTTTGTTCTCAGGAACTAGGCTCTTCAATATTGGCCTGTATTTTCACTGGAACCCAGGACGCCAGGCTTCTCTGTTCTCAGGAACGGGACAACGGTTTTCTTTGTTCTCAGGAACTAGGCTCTTCCTATTGGCCTGTATCTTCACTGGAACGCTGCGTAGGTCATTTGCTCAAAAATCCGGCTCGACAGGACCAGCAAATGTGCGGGACGGACGTGATCGATCAAGGCCCCAGGCTGACTGAAGGTTGTAAGGCTTCAGCTTGAACGCGTTGACGCCCCTTGCACCTATTGTTCAGTTGTCTTCGAGCAAGTATTGACCCTGCAGTGGTTGGAAGGCTGCCAAGGATGTTGAGGGGAAGGCGTGATGTCCAGTTCAGAAGAAAAGTCAAGTTTTCATGTCCAAAAGCGACGTCTCTTCATGGTCCCCGTTACGCAAAGTGACGTGGATTTAATGTTTCGGAAATAATGGCTACGATTAGGACGGTGTCTCAGCGCACTATCCTACTACCACACTTGACCGTAACGAGGACCTCGAAACAACGACCGCGCATAAACTTTAATTATAAAATTAATATCTTATGGCTAGTCGCTGAAAACCGACAGAAACCCCCCTTCTACTGAACCGATTTTGATGAGACTTGTGTCTCTGGATAGGTCTCGAGAAGACCTTCCCTCCGGACCTGGGTCCAGGTTCCTATCTGCTACCTTCACGGAGCCCTTGCGTTGAGAACGCCTAATAAGGGGAATTTCAGTCAGTTTGTAGCTTTATATGCTACTTTACAATACAATGGTGCACTTTAGTGCCAGGGTACCAGCGAGGGACTTGTAGCCCTACTCCTGGACCGTCGATCTGTGACAGTTCCACAGCTTCATCTGTCACCTTCACGGGCACAGCCACGTGAAAGTGCGAAAACATAGCTTCAGTGCCTGTTTTCGGCATATTTCGTGAGTTTGTACTCGAGCTGGTGGGCGGATCTGCATTCACCAACCGTCACCGGATAGCCCTCGCGATGGGCTACCCCATGGTGGAAGTCAGGTGGATACAGCTCCAACCCTCGATCCAGTATTCACTCTGATGTGGTCGATGATGCGAGAAAACCATGGAACCTCTTACTATATTAAGTCGGTTAGTTCCCTAACCACCAGAGCTAGGCTCCTTCCAAAAATGTGGTTGGGAAGCGGGAGAATTGGGCTATCGAATGGTAGTACCCTGATGGGTGTACCACCAGCCCTTCTGGGACTTCTGATGCCGGGAAGCGGCCGAAATAGCAAATATCGTGTTGTTCCACGGCTTTAACGCCTCTGTGTGTGTATGTGTAGCTATATATTAGCTATGTGTTGTGACTGAGTCCAGGCGTGTGCCCGAGGGTCCCCAAAGGTAATGCTTCAGATAGCATATCAATAATCCTTCAGGCACCAAGTGTGTCTGAAGGTAGTGGGCCCTCTGGCAGACGCGCAGAAACGTCCATGCTGGCACATACAGACACATTATTTCAAGTAAGTAATATCTATGTACTAGAATTACATAGATGCCATCTATATATAGGGCCTGGACACAGTTCCAGGTCACCTAGAAGCGCTAAAACGCTTATAACCAAAATTCTATTTACTTACTTGAGCAAAAATGCATGTATTTACCATCTCAGAGTGAAACTGTTTTAAACCTGGCTATGTACTGTTATTATGTACAGTTTTTCAGTCATAGCACCAAGGTATACTATCTAGAACACCTAGGTGGTGTTTCCTAACAAAATAAATGTGTAAGGTAAATAATACGATTGGTAGGTGGGCAGAGCGCACCTATCGATACTTGCGACCCGGCCATTTTCGGGGGGTCCTAAAAAACGTAAACAAATATTTTTTATTTGCTTAAAATACTACTTACACATTTTATCTATAGTATATTAATTCTAATTATACTAGATAACTATATTTTAGGTACTATAGGCTATTATAAAGCCCTCAAAACGCTATTCTAAAATACCAAATTTGTCTGCTTACGCGCCAGACTATATATATCGTGTACCGCCATCTGACTGCTCATTTTGAACTAAAACGTCATGGCGGTAGGTCGTGTTTACGGAATTTGACTTGTTTTGATTTTGCTTTCTTTCCGTAACTTCCGCATTTAGTATGTATGTAACGATTCTAATTTACTCTTTAGACCCCATATTTACTTAATACATACTCATATACACTAAAACATAATGTTTAGTGCCTCAAAAAGTGGTCGAAATTTTATGTTTGAAAAAACTATAAAAGAAAAATTCTCGTCTAAAACTTTTTAGTACGAGCTCGCGCGCTGGGGTAAGCAGACGTATGTTTTGTTTATACTATTTATATCTACAAAACTATTCTAACATTTTTGTGACGCCTCGTCGCGAACACCCACCTTTCAAGCTTTTTCATCTTTCAATTTGCTTCAAGTGGATTAAAAGAGTTTTATCACTAACACAACAGCCTGCAGCTAACTCGGACTTGTTTTGCGATGGATCCGCTTCCACAATAGCCTTCAATTCTTCATTATCAACTTTAGTCTCCGGCCGTCCACTGGGCTTGTTCTGCAGGTCGAAATTTCCAGAACGAAAACGTTGGAACCAAAAACGCACTGTGTTTTCTTTTGCAACACCGTCGCCATACACATTATTAATCCTTCGAGCCGTTTCTTCAGCACTGGTGCCACGATGGAACTCGTACTCGTAAATAAAGCGATATTTTAAGTTTTCCATTTTGTAAACTGACTGCCGCAAAGAAAGAACCAAAAGAGGAAAAAGCAAATGAATTACGGTTTTCCAAACACAAAAGCATGAGTAAATAGCTGTATAAATTTAAAATTGGAATTCCAAACCAAAGTGGAGATATTTGAGATCAAAGTGGCCAGTACGACAAAACGCCAATTTCATAGGTAAGGACCTAATATTTAAACACATGGTCACAAAAATGCTACTCATTGGCAGTTTTAACAGTTTTTCTCAAACACTGAAGGGAGGGGGCGCCACTATCAAGGTTTTGCCCCGGTTCGAAAAAATCATAGATCCGGGGCTGGCCTATGTTCCTTTATGTTGCATGAAATGCTAATAAATAAATAAATTTCTCCTAGCAATGAAACTTCTTTAGAGCAAAATCAAATAAAAGACGGCAAGGCAAATTTCAAATTAAAAAGTTTCTAGAACAAAAACATAAAATCGTTTCGTTTACATTTTGTTTATAATGATATGCGATTATCTCGGAAGCGTGTGGGCCGATTATATACGGATAAAATGGTTTTAGAACAAGACCTTTCTTTTGAAATTAACCTCATCAAAAACTCACCACAAACTAAATATCACGTTTTCAAGTTCCTCGCGTAATTATTAACATGCATGTTATCTCATATCAATTCTTTAAAAAACTATCTATATCAACTTTTAATGTTCAAATTAGAATTCTATATGATTGTACATGCTAGATGGACACAAAACAAATACAACACTCTAATTAGTATCTAACAAGAAATAATTATCACTAGTAATTACTTCGTCATTTGCTTGCAATCTGTTTAGTTATCTTACTTACTGGTTGAAATCATGTTAGATGTACTTAACTAACACTTTATATACTGTTTTTATGTACTTTACATATGTACTTAAGGTACTTGCATGAGTAGGCATTGTATAAACTTCGTTGTTTTACCTAATCAGGTTGTAGACGGGGTTTCTTCGCTGACAGTCGAATAGACGGATTTTTGAATAAATGAAGCAATGAATGCAAGGAAAGCGTACCTTGCGCTATTCTTTGAACTTACACAATTAGGGTACTTATCAAATGATCTTCTACAAGCTGATTAGGTAAAACAACAAAGTTTATGCAATACTTACTCGTGCAAGGACCTTAACTACATATTTAAAGTACATAACAACTGTTAGCTAATTACATCTAATCAGTGTTTCTTTCAGGCAAAGTTCTCCGGGGGGGCGGTTAAGAGATCTGGGGGGGCGGAGTAAATAAAGGAAACAAAGTAATATTTAAAATCAATTCCAATTATTATTAATATTTTAATGAATAAAAGATGCTTTAAGCTGAACCAAAATTGTCAAAGTAACATTGTAAAAAGCCACGAAGAATAATATTCTTTACAAAAATCTTATTCTTCGTGGCTTTTTTCTTGCGTACACTTAATGATAAGGAGTTAAAGACACAGCTATAATTTTCATTCTACAAATTTCGCGAATTTACTATCTATAAACAGCTGTTTAGAGTGGGAGAGCCTTATGGGATAGCGTTAGAGGAAAAGGGATGGCGATATTCTCGAAAGTCTGTCGTTTTCTTTCTAGGCGCTATTCTGGTTTCTGATTGGCTACTATAATATGTCATGCACTACTGTACTTAATACCTGATTGGCTGATTGAGTGCCACTTCACGTCAATAAAGGGTTTCCAGCTCTAAAATGATGACAGGTTTAAATAATTTGCCAAATTGTAGGGATATTCGTCGCGAATATAGTTACGTAAATCTGCTGTAGACGCGCAAAAGTGATCGAGCGGCAACCTATTACTATTGATTAAGTTCTAAGCCGGAGTAGTACCTGAAAGAAACACTGCATCTAATAAGATTTCAACCATTAAATAAGATAACTAAACAGATTGTGAGCAAATGACGAAGTACTTAGTCCTAAGTGATTATTATTTCTTGTTAGATAGCTACCTACTAATTAGAGTGTTTATTTGTTTTTTTTATGTCCAACTAGCATGTACAATCATATAGAATTCTAAATTGAACATTAAAAGTTGAAATAAATAGTTTTTAGGGTTCCGTACCTCGAAAGGAAAAAACGGAACCCTTTTAGGATCAATTTGTTGTCCGTCCGTCTGTTCGTCCGTCTCTCTGTCTGTTAAGACACTTTTTCTCAGGAACGCGTAGAGGTATCAAGCTAAAATTTATATCAAATACTCAGGTCTAATGTCCCTTAAAGCTGTGAAAAAAAACAAAACAAACTTCGAAGCCAACGCAATCAAAAGATACAGCCGTTTATGTCGCAAATTTCCGCAAATTTTCGATACTCGCAAGGGAATCAAAACCTACAGGGTACTTCCCGTGAGCTCAGAATCTTGAAATTTGGTACGAAGCAACATCTTGTAGCACAGATAAAGGAATAATTGCGAAAAGCGTAATTTTTTGTTACATCCTATAATAAAAATATTTTTAATAATTTTAAACTTACTACCCCTTTCCTCATGAATACGTAGAGGTATTAAATTGAAATTCATATCAAATACTCAGATCTATAATACCTTTAAGCTGAGGTTTGTACGGAACCCTCGGTGCGCGAGTCCGAATTTCGCTTGGCCGGTTTTTTTATAGAATTGATAAGAAATAAAACTTATCAAACATGTTACCTGTTAATAATTACGCGAGGAACTTAAAAACGTAATTTTATGTTTGTGTAGATTTTTTGATGAGGTTAGTGTCAAATTAAAGTCTAATTCCATTTTATTCGTTTGAATCATGTAAATCGGTCCACACGTTTCCCACAAACCGATTTATTTTTTGTTTTTGTTCTAGAAACTTTTAATTTGATATTGCCTTGCCTTTTTTTATTGATTTTGTTCTAAAGAAGTTTCATTGCTAGGAGAAATTTATTTATTTATTAACATTTCATGCAACATAAAGGTACATAGGCAGACTTAAAGCCTAAGGTATTCTCTAGCAGTCAACCAAGGTGGTGGAAGGGTGGTGGAGATAATTATAACATGGCAGGTGCATAGAAATAAATTGAAGGTCTTCATCGAAATCATCATCCAAATCCGAAGTTAATATTATGTACGTCTACACGTTGCAAAGGTTCGATGTATACTACAAACAAAGAGTATGTAACATTTACTAATTCAGAAATAGCGCCAGAACGCGCCACGACACGCCACGCCACGAAATGTGGCTCCGCCTTAACACACACAGTTTCAATGTTACCATCCCAGAATATTAAAATGTTTATAATTATCAAAGTTATTATTATAGGTTCAAGTATTTGGTTTTTGGTTGAAGATTGGTTAAAAGCACAGACATATGATAGTTAAAAGTTCCTCAGATAAAGAATAGTACCTTCTTTATCTGAGAAAAGTTCAAACTAAAAAAGCAACTCACACTAAAAATCAACAATCTACGCTAACACACACTTCAGCAAATAAGATTCTGTTTTGAACTTCTGCAAGTTTTTTACTCATTGCCTTACAGTATGTTAAATGTTCTCGATGTGATTGTAAGGTTAAATTATCTATCAGTATATTTATATATCGTCTCAGAGTGATCTGACTTCCGACCTCGCTAGAGTAAAAATGTTCTGTGCTTCGGAGTCTATCAGTCAGTGGGTTTTATGTAGTATCTTGAAGTAGTCTGTGGGTTTTATTTATTTAGTGGCAATGGCAATACCATCTATAGCTGTCAAATCAAAATAAAAAAATGCAATAAACTTTTGACAACTGCATCAAAAGAATAAATTGTATTGGTATAACCTTAATTTAATGATTCGGTGCTACTCTTGTGGAAACAATATTTCTTATAATCGAAAAGGAAAAGAACACTTTCAAAATGAGTTTTTTATTGTAAGTGAAGTAGTTCTAGCTAAAGCAGTCATGTGTCTATTTTTAACTAAACGTCTTCCGTTCTACTGCGCTGACGTCTTGTTTACGTCTGTAGTGAAATTTTGTTGATTATTATTTAGATGGTCTCAGTATTAAACAGTTGCGCCGCTTCTCCAAAGCCTTGCAGTTAGCAGTAGCCCAGACCATACCGATTGGCCTTATTCCGTCACTGTGTATAGTGTGCCGTCAGGACGACCTCCAGGATGGAATCGCTGGACTATAGACTAAAGTTATCTCTGCTATAGGAGATCGTTATGTATGTGTAACATATGAACACGTTGTGTTACAGTGGGAGTCGTTCAAACAAGACATTCAAGCCGAAGAAGAACATCCCCGAGGGCACGCACCAGTACGACTTGATGCGGCACGCGGCGGCCACGCTGGGCTCCGGCAACCTGCGCCTTGCCGTCATGCTGCCTGAGGGCGAGGACCTGAACGAGTGGGTCGCCGTCAACAGTGAGCACCAGCCATTCATTACTAGCTGCCTTAACTTTGTACATGCAGTGTGAACTCTCACTACAACTTATACCAAGCAGTTAGATAGGTTGGACCATCAGAAGCAGTGATCATAAAGCTGTCACAGCAAATAACTGTAATGTCTATTAGAAAGAAGGTTAGAGTTAGTTCTTAAATTACCAAGTAATGTAGTAACTCATAACTTTATTGGAATTTGGAGATTGAAAGAAAGTATAAATCTTTACCAATAACTTACCACTAAGTGAGATAGTGGTCCAGCACAAGCATAACTATATAAAAAAGGTTGCTGTAGTCCTATTATACTTTACTAACTAGCTCCTGCCTGCAAGTTCCCCTGCGTAAAAAGTGTTTTATCATCCCAAGGGAACACACTACCGGTATAAAAGCTATCCAGTGTCTCAAACTATCTCCATACAAAATTTCATCTAAAACGGTTCAGTCTCTTAAGCATGAAAAGCTAATTGATGAGTAGAGACCACACTCATACTTATAAAAACCTGTCCTTAATCTATGCCAGTTACCTGTATACTAATCCACCAACTATTTATTGGTGAATTTATTTATTCAAAATTCTTATACACTATTACATTCTCACATTCTGCCTAAAACAGTTTGCCTCTCAGTTGCTCTCCTGTCACAATATAATAAAAAATATAATTTCATCAAGATTGATAATAAATTATAAAGCCTGAGAAATGACAAAGGCAAACAAAATAAACCTGAAATATATGGTGCCATGGCACGGCATTATCTAGTGGTTTCTGGCTAGATGACCAGACGCACTGACTGATGTCTTGTTTATGCACATCAACAAACAAATTGCAAATAACAAAGAGGTTTCTTCTTTCAATATTTCTTTCTGAGATATAATGATACAAAAGGTGTTGAGGTGTGCAATTTGTCAGTAGCCAGTGATTAGCATCACTGCATGGGGCCATTGTTTAACTTGGCATCAACATATACGGCTTGTCACTAGAGCCTGGTGCCGCTTGTCGGCGGGCGCGGCGCGTGACGCATAGATAACAGGCTATCATGCTCATATCCTCTTTTTGTTTCCTTTTACAGCAAACTGTGAGTTGTACAAGGAAAAATTATATTGAAATTCAAATTGCTTATGATTTATCCTGTACAATAATAATAAGACAAGCAGTCACAATTTTTATTTTTTGTATTCTAAATTCTTAAAGGAGGCTTTTATTCACAATGGCTTGTCAGCCTCATCATAACTTAAACTTGTTCGAAGCTACACCCACCAATACATTATACATTATTAATTTTAAACAAATCAGTAAGTAGGTTTGCTATCTCAGGTGAAGGTTGCGCTAATACTTTTACATATGGACCAATATCATATTCATTTACTTTTATTCTGCTCAACAGTGTCTCTCTTTCCTTCTTAGTCTTAGTACACTCGATAAGTAGATGGTGAACATCTTCATCCGCATGTTTCACAATTGGGAGAATTCACTATCTTCATCAAATAACCAAACTTGCGGGATGGGTAGTGACCAGAGCGTAATCTATAAAGCAGAACAATATGATACCTACTCGTTTCCTTGATAGCAAACCACGGTATATGAGGAGGCTGATATTGTATAGTTTTATACCAGATACCCTTTTCCCTACTTCGTTCGTCAAAATACTCCTTAAACATATCATAACAAATTGTTTTGCACATAAACAATTGTTCTAATTAATTAGGTACGAGGGCGGCTCTGAAAATTTCGGGAATCAAGGAAGTGACACAACATTACTATTTAAATTTATTTATTTATCGAACAACGTGATTCATTATCTGTTAGTAGAAACAACTTAGAACTATTGTTAGTAACTACACAAATAAACGAACAACTAAAAATAATAAATATTGCATCAACACTAACAGTTAACAATAAATGAAAAATTAAAATTACATCCAAATAATATAAATTTCGAGTATAAAAAGGTCAAAAATTAATTTTAAAAATGTCAAAAAAAAACAAAACAAATATCAGTAAAAACATTAATAATTAAATTACAATGTCAACAATAAAAAAAAATAAAAAGTAATAATTAATTCAAAGGCAGAAATACAAATAATATTACACATTTGGTTAAGGACGCTGTTACATTTTCGACGAACTCAAATTTAGGTATCTAGTCGCACACAGCAACATTACGCGCACGCACTCATTGAAACTACTGAGCCCTCGATTTTATACATCACCGAAATAATATTGTTCCTTG
Organism: Orthosia cruda; assembly: GCA_964057195.1. Lineage (NCBI taxonomy): Eukaryota > Metazoa > Arthropoda > Insecta > Lepidoptera > Noctuidae > Orthosia > Orthosia cruda. The sequence continues at coordinate 53,363,331 of OZ059829.1, read as the reverse complement.
ATATTATTTTTTTATTTTATTGGAGTTGATTTAGGAAGGTTAGTTGGCACTTTGAAAATGCATTTGGTAACTTTTACAAACCGTCGTCGTAAAAAGTAGGTTATTATTTTCAACCGACTTCAAAAAAAGAGGTGCTCTATCTTTTCGTGAAAACTACTTATCCGATACTGATCGGGTTTTCGTCGATAAATGTATGTTTTTTCAGGGAAGGTTTTATTGTATAATATATTAGAATCTGATAAAGATCTTCGGCGATAGACAATGGAACTCTTCAATGACAAATAGCAAATGACCTGCGAATAGTGTGATCGTATGTTTGTTTTGTTTTACCATACCATAATATAAAATCACGCTTAAATGGTTTTAGGGGGTAAACAGATGTATTTAGTATACTCACTATGGGGTACAACAAAAACTAAAAAGAGAAAAATAATAACTTTCCTGTGTCGAAAAACCAAAAAACAATAAGTACCGACACCGCCTCCGAAGAGAAAATTAGTTTGGACTTTGTTATAGTAAGTAGGTATTTAAAAAAAATGTTAGGTACGTGAAATAAGTAGATACCTAAAACGAAATAATTTTTGGTCACAAGGATTAAAAATGACCTGAATTTTTAATTTGCTTTACATGGAACATATAAAATATTATTATCAAAATTTTTTACATAACGAGCAGCAGCTAATGACATACTACCCAAAATCCATGAAAATGACACCCATGACGAAAAGATGTAAAATTTTCGTCGGCGCCATCTTGTATTTTGGTTTTGACTCCATATTCGATATAAGCCAACCCAAAAACCTTGACAATGACACCCATGACGAAAAGATATCAAATTTTCGTCGGCGCCAACTTGTATTTTGTTTTTGACCCCATATTCGATATAAGCCACCCCAAAAACCATGACAATGACACCCATGAAGAAAAGATGTCAAATTTTCGTCGGCGCCATCTTGTATTTTGGTTTTGACCCCATATTCGATATAAGCGACCCAAAAAACCATGAAAATGACACCCATGACGAAAAGATGTCAAATTTTCGTCGGCGCCATCTTGTATTTTGTTATTGATCCCATATTCGATATAAGCCACCCCAAAAACCATGACAATGACACCCATGAAGAAAAGATGTCAAATTTTCGTCGGCACCATCTTGTATTTTGGTTTTGACCCCATATTAGATATAAGCGAACCCAAAAACCATGAAAATTACACGCATGTCGATAAGCGGCCAAATTTTCGTCGGCACCATCTTGTATTTTGTTTTTGACCCCATATTCGATTTAAGCGACCCCAAAAATCATGAAAATGACACCCATGACGAAAAGATGTAAAATTTTCGTCGGCGCCATCTTGTATTTTGGTTTTGACCCCATATTCGATATAAGCCACCCCAAAAATCATGAAAATGACACCCATGACGAAAAGATGTCAAATTTTCGTTGGTGCCATCTTGTATTTTGGTTTTGACCCCATATTCGATTTAAGCGAACCCAAAAACCATGAAAATGACACCCATGTCGAAAAGCAACCAAATTTTCGTCGGCGCCATCTTGTATTTTGTTTTTGACACCATATTCGATTTAAGCGACCCCAAAAATCATGAAAATTACACCCATGACGAAAAGATGTCTAATTTTCGTCGGCGCCATCTTGGGTTTTGGTTTTGGCCCCGTATTCGTCATACATTCAAACCGGTTAAAATCATAAATCTCCTCCCACTCATTCACTTCTAACCTTCACCGCCGATAGCTTGACCTTACCCATCCAAATCCTAATCTTACTAAGAGCTGTTTAAACCCACCCATCCATTTCTCAACCTTGTCAACAACTGCTTAACACCACCTATCCGAATCCCGATCTTACCCAATATAATTTCTAAATCACATTCTAATGATAATAGGAAACTCAAACATACTTTTATTTCGGCCCGATAAAATATCAACTCCTTTCGATCAAGACAAACGACGACGCCGACGGTACTCACACGCATGCACACTACAATCTTTTCTATTACTTTTATCGTAATTATTTTTTGCGAAAAAGCGATACGGCCGTCCTTCCACGAGCGCTTCTGAGCGCGGAATGAAGTAGCGGTGGGTAACTCCGGAGTTACTGATTCAAAGGAGCCAATTCCGAACGCGGATCCGTAAACCTTATTTATTCCTCACAATTCTTATCGGCTCCGCGGTACCAAATGACTCCGGAGCGGAGTAGCGCCGCCGGAGCCGTGGAGCGCGGGTTGGCACTTGTTCACTCGCTCACTCCGTGCGTCGTGTCACTATAGTACCAGTACGGTGCGCTCTAATTTCTATGGGGTTAGAGTTTAATATGGATTGATTGGCACGCAAAAAATGTGATTTTTGTGTCATTGTAGTCGCCCAAAAGGTTCACCACGGTTTTATTATTATCTATTTTATTTTATTTGATATTCTTCTACCAAGTTTAACATTGTTTTAGTCGTATATATTTGTATTCCGAAATTTAAATCATATGATTAAAATGACCTACTGTAAAGTCTGTAAACTGTCCAATTCAAAAGGTGCCAAATGATTCAACGAACCAAATGAATCAAATGTTTTGGGTGAACCGGGGAACCAAAATGACCGAGTGAGTGCCGGAGCCAAACGGTGCCAAAGGAATCACTAAGGTGAACCGATGCCGGATTCGGAGTCGGTATCAGTGAATCAATACACTTGCCGGAATAAAGATTACCCATGCCTAGAATGAAGAGCCTCGGTCAGCCAGTGTTGCCAGTGGCAGATAGTCAAATGTTACATGAGACATCGCAAAAAGTTACATTTTCGTGAGAAAAGTTACATTACCTTATTTTATATGGAAAACGACACTAAAATAATAAACACTAAAATTTATAAAAAAAAAAACTGCAATTTAATTACGGTACGGCGGAACGCGCCCACTATTCGAATTTTCGCGCGGGCGAGCCCTCTCCCGCGACTGTCGCTGGTAAATCCGTTGCGTTTCGCTTAGAAAATTCAAATTACAACGAGAAACAACTATATATATACCTATGTATGTACCTACTTGGTTGCATTAGCGAAAATATTGATAAACAAAATCAAATCCAGGTTACGCCGGCCGGTAGGTACTCAGCCCACTCTAGTTCTTGTAAACGAAACCAAAGTTACTTAACAATGAGTAATAAATAGCTACACGAACTTCTTGTAGCTATGTGCAGTGCATGGCACACATATATTATGCTATTTGACTTGATAATCTTGATATTTAGTTGAAGATTGAAACAAATATAAACTTACTTCAGTTGCAAATACGACTTTGTTGTTGATTTACTGATTCCCTAAATAATTACTTATAAATAAAAACTACAATAAATATAAAATTTACTAACCAAGTATTGTTAGCACAAACAAGTCGAAAACAAACCAATCAATCCATTATTGACGAAATCAATTCAATAAATTAAATTACATCCACAGATATTAACTTTCGTATTTATTTACTCTTCTTTAGAGATATTAAAACTTTAGCAAACAAAACACGATGCTCACTCGCTCGCCGGAGGAAGCGGGATGGATGATTTAGAAATACAAGTGTGTGAGTGAGTTAGGTAGGAAATCTTTTTTAGATACGTTCCGTTTCACGATTATTTTTTGTTTGCGGGCAAATATATTAATATTTTTAGTAAGACCTAAAAGTTACGTAAAAGTTACATTTTGGGTCGTGTTACATGGAGGTTACATGAGACGGTTAAAAGTTACGTAAAATGTAACAAAAGTTACGTTCTGGCAACGCTGCGGTCAGCCTCGTGTGCAAAATGTATGAAGAAGTCGGCATGTGTTTTTATTTTAGCTAATAATTAAAAAATATAATGATTTAAGTAAAAATAAATTAGCTGAACCTCTAAAGGACTATATATACCACAATTTCTTATAATTTTGAAGATTAAAAAATGCTGTAAATTTACCTAAACTGGGACCTATTCGAATCCTACTTTTTTAATAATTTTGCGATTATTGTGATGGGCAAAACGTATTTGTGCAAAAATTTTGTATGAAGTCATACAATTTTTCGGATGCCAATCTGGAGCTGAATATATTATCTTTAAATTAAGACCATAATATCTTCACATCTGTGATTGCATATACATTAAAATTGTACCTGAAAAGCACTGTTATTTGTAGAAAAATGTAATAGCGTCCTTAATATAGGTACACATAAACTTAGAAATTATTGTTAGTACTTATAACTAACAGAAACAAATTATTATTTATGAAACTTATTTCAAAATGTATTTATTGCTGTTGAATGTTGACCTTCTTTGTGCAGTCACTGTTTGATTCATGGTTCTTTGTTCTATACTTCTGTCATAGGTTTTGAATGGAGAATGACTTTTGTATTCGCTAATATGATTGCCTGATGGCTGCGCTCATGTATTTTATATGTGATTTTATTTTACAATATATCCGGTGTACAAGTTCTTCAATACTTTGATTGCATTCGCGGAAAACCCTCTACGAGAAGTTAACAATTGCTTTTCGAAGTATTCTCCTCGAAATTTGACACATTTTTCCATACGATGGAACCAATCATTGAAGCAACCATTCCATTCGGAAGTTGGGGTCTCCTAAATGGCCGTTTTGTAGGCGTCCACAGCTTCTTCAGGTGATGAAAATCTCTGACCACGCAATTTATTCTTTATTTTAGGGAAAGTATAGAAATCATTAGGGCTTAGGTCGGGGCTGTACGGCGGATGGTCTAATAATTCTATGTTTTCTTGCTCTAAAAACTCTTTTGTTCTGTGCGCGGTGTGAGAACTCGCATTGTCGTGATGGAGGATGATGCGGCGGTTGTAGTTCTCTTTACGGAGTTCAGAAACGACCTGTGGCAAACAAATGCTAGCATACCATTCTGCATTAACCGTTCTTTGTCCCTCAAGAGGAATAGTCGCAACATGGCCGGTTTTGGAGACAAACGTGGCCACCATTTTTTTTGCAACACTCCGTGAACGAACAATTTTTGTTGGCTTTAACTCAATTTTCGAACACCCAAACTCGTGACTGGATTTTTTGTTTCGGCTTCGTACGCGTATATCCAGGATTCGTCACCTGATACGATGTTGTATACAGCATGTGAGGATCCTGCGTGGAATCTTTCGAGAGTTCTGACGCACCAAGTAAAGCGAGCCGCCTTTTGCGCCTTTCACAGAGCGAATGCGGTATCCATCGGAAAAACAACTTTTTTACACCTAATTGTTCATACAAGAATATTTGTATTTGACTCATGCCAATGTCTAAAGTTGCCTGAATTTCGCGGTATGTCACATGTCGATCTTCCTCAATCAGCTTACGCACAGCATCAACGTTTTCTTGGATGACTGCAGTTTTTGGACGACCTTGACGGGGATCATCACTGAGCTTGACACGTCCACGTTGAAATTCAGCAAACCAGCAATAAATTGTGGTTTTGGATGGGGCTTCATCACCAAACTTACGTGAATTATTCTACGCATAACACTGTAACAACACCAACATATCACGTCTGCTTGGCGACCATATGTCACTGCAGGGATCCAGCAGAATATCAGCGTCAGGTATATGCCTGACACGTGCTGAGCTGGACTCCCATTTGGTGCAACCTTGAGACGCACACCGCACTGTGTTTTGATTGTCAACCAGTATATAATAATAGTAATCTTTGATTGTCAAAACTAAGCTTACTGGTGTCACTCTCAGATCAAATAAAAAAGACTTTTTTATTTGATCTGAGGTGTCACTTTGACTTTTATTTCGTAAGTATGGTTTCCTTTTTCTTTTTATGTTGGCACCTTGTTTTTAAACATACATAAAAATTGTAATAATTTAATTAAGATTTTGTGTGTTGTGCTGTGTCTTTTGTGTGCACTAAATAAATGATTTATCTATCTATCTATCAAATGCAGAAATCATGCGGTCAACACACTGTTTTTGTGTTAAACCACTTCGAAAGTCATAATAAATCATCGCTCTTGAATTTCCATTTTCTCAACGACTAAACAAGTTTGACAAAACCTTGTGACAAGACCGAGAATCTTTTTTTAAATAAATAAACATTGAGATAATATGTACTAGAGAAGCTATCCTAAGTAAAGGACATGCTCCATTTTGACAAGAGTTTAAACTAAACTTCGCTGCAGCGCTGCAACAATAATTAGCCGTCTAACAAAACAGTATAAACACGCAGCGCTAGAGCGCTTCTAAGGTATAGTTTTCTCGCGATCAAAAAGACGGCAGCGCCGTGATTTTCATGGCGCTTACGCGTTTCGTTCAACATTCTGCAACAACTTGTCACTCATATAGACTAAACTGCTGACTGACTACAGAAGCGGTACCTACATAGCTTTATACCTAACTAGCTGACCCCCGGGGCTTCGCTCCCGTCAACTGGCTATCTACCTACCTACCCTGCCAACCCTGCCTACCATGCCTACCCTGCCTACCCTGCCTACCCTGCCTTCCCTGCCTATACTGCCTTCTTTGCCAACCCTGCCTACCCTGCTAACCCTGACTGCCCTGCCTACCCTGCCAAGCCTGCCTACCCTGCCTACCATGCCTACCCTGCCTAACCTGCCTACCCTGCCTTCCCTGCCTTCCCTGCCTACCCTGCCTACCCTGACTGGCGCGCCTACTCTGCCTTCCCTGCCTATCCTGCCTACCCTGCCTACCCTGCCTACCCAGCCTACCCTGCCTAACCTGCCTACCCTGCCTACCCTGCCTTCCCTGACTGGCGCGCCTACTCTGCCTTCCCTGCCTATCCTGCCTATCCTGCCCACCCTGCCTCTCCTGCCTACTCTGCCTACCCTGCCAACCCTGCCTACTCTGCCTACCCTACCAACCATGCCTATCTTGCCTACCCGGCCAACCCCACCTACCATGCCTACCCTGCCTACCCTGCTTACCCTGCTTACCCTGCCTAGCTAGCCTAGCCTGCCTACCCCACCTACCATGCCTACCCTGCCTACCCTGCTTACCCTGCTTACCCTGCCTAGCTAGCCTAGCCTGCCTACCCTACCTACCCTGCCTACTTTGCCTACCCTGCCTACCCTACTTACCTACTATTTTCATCTATCATCAATGTTTTTCTCAGCGCACGCCAAAGAATGAATTTTATAGGCAACATTTTCCTACCTTGGGTTACATTATTGCAAATTTCATAAGGATCTCTAATATTTTTGAAAAATTATTATAGCCTATGACACTCAGGAATAATGTAGCTTTCTACTGGTGAAAGAATTTTCAAAATCGGTTCAGTAGATCCAGAGATTACCCCTTACAACGTCACAAACTCACAAACCCACAAACTCACAAACCCACAAACTTTACCTCTTTATAATATTAGTATAGACAAGCTTCATTAGAATTCACATATTTTTACAAAAAAAAAAAAATTGTTGAAATACCCTTAGTAAAGTAATAATTAATTTAATATCATATTTATGTACTTCTTTTTTGGGACATTCCCACAGTACTATTCCCAAATCACTGCAACTCCTGAAAGCCAGAATCAATAGTGGTGACCACCAGAAAAGCACCGAGGCAATGAAGCTCAACGAAGTCCCGGAGAATGAATTTAACTGTCTTGGATCCCGCAACGAAATTAATTAGAAAATAATAGTGGAGGAGTAGGAAAAAATAAAAATTTCCAGTTCCCTCCATATCAAGTAGGAGACAGAACAAACAAGGTCAATAGGCACAAAGGGTCATTTACAACTGGGATAAGCCCAGTTGCCTAGCACCACGGATAAAAATTTGCATTAATATTAATGGGTCCTAACATTGTGAGGTGTTACTCGTATATTTGATTCCAATAATAAATAGGTATGGCAAAAACGCTTGAACGCACGGAAATTTGTTCTAGTTACCACAAGATCCGTATAGTAAACATTTTCTGATGCAGCCTGTACATTATTCAACATAGTATTGCTTTCATTCTGCTAAAGAATACACTCCCATAAGATATGATGTGCAGATTGTACATATTCGCAGTCAGATGTAGAATACTGACATAAAGGCGAGGCAACGAGCTCGAAGGAAAATAATTTACTTTTAAAGTTACCATGCCATGTGAGAAATTGGGCAACACAGTGATCCACCTCCAGCCACGTCCTGACCAGTCGCAGGCGAACAGATGGAAATAATTGATGGAGGTGTCGGCCCTTGATGGAATTATCCCACCTACATTGCCATTCGGGTAAAAGACCCTCCCAGACGTCAATATGTAGTTCAAATAATCTAGAGATTTTCTCACGGTCACTCCGCGTCCATGGTTTCTCGTGCTGAATAGTACATTGCAGCACATCGTTCAAGCAAGTACCGGTAAGGTCTCAGTACTAACCGTCCTGTTTGTTTTGCATAAGAATATCAAAGCTAAACGCTGACTTTGAAGTAATTTACGTCGTCCCATTATTTAGGTACTAGCTGGGACAGCCGTGACTTCGCTCCCATCAACTGGATACCTACATACCCTACCCTAGACACCTACCCACCTATCATAACTACCAATTTGTTAAACTATTTATTTGAATAACCACAGTCAGTTCCTTTCTGAATATACTTAAGATTGTTATTTTTCGCTATAAAAACCAAAGTCAGCTAATTCTACCTACACTTGTTACACAAATTGTCACATCTTATTTTTTAGTCTATATGAGAAATGAGGCAACATGGCGTCCACCAAATATTTCAATTTAAAAATGATTTTCTAGTTACTCATTGACGAAAAGTTATTCCTTTGCATTTCGCCGTATTAGTTGAATTATAAGTGCAATATCTTAAAACACGCGACAGCATATTTAATGCGTTTGAACGTTTTTTCGTTTAAAAACAAACAATGACATAGGCGCTCAAGATCTAGCAAGCAACTGAGTGAAGTGCGGCCGGCCGACCCCACATGAACTGAACGCAGCAGTGATGTGTGGTGACTTCTCTAGTGCGTAGTACATTATTACCTCAATGTAAATAAATGGTATTCGATTTTTAAAACCAAGGAGTTTTCAATTAAAAAGATTTTAATATGACAGAAACAGTGGAAATATTCCATTCCCGATACTTTTAGTGCACCCCTCGTATTATACAGTATTCTTGACCTTGAGTAACCGCTAATTTTGCTAGTCTATCAGCCTCTTCATTAAATCTCAAACCTACATGAGATGTGTAAAAGATTATTCGTTGTAATTGAATAAACAAAAAAATGTGTTCTCCCAATATGTAAATTAAATAATAAGATAATAAATTCGGGCGCCAGGGAGGTTCACACAGTACAAATACAATAAAGGTTGGCAGAAATAACTAATCGGAAGAGTCAGACATATAATCTGCCAGTGGCGAGCTAAATAAAGAAAATAAAACAACTTGTTTGTCTTTTCTCTATTTAATGGCCCGTAGCTTCATATGTATTAACCATTATCGTTTAAAAATACAATAATTCTTATGTTAACTTTACTAAATTAATGGCCATATTACTAATTTTTTTTGTTCTTTTCTTATCTTGCAATCAGTTTAAAACTATGAGCAGATGAGTTGAAGGAGGATTTAGCGGGTAAGAGCTATTCCCCATCAGGAGCAACTCTCTTATTAGATTTACAACTGTCTACATATCATCTAGTTGTAGGATGTTGCGTCTTTTGAGTCTGCTGACACAATCTGGTATTGTGAGTTGAGCGGCCAATTGGTTAGGGTGTCTCCCCAGCCAGGATTTGTATTTTTGAGAAAACAACCTTATTTCTTCCTTGACTGTGTTCATGTGCAGGTGTTCGTGTTCAGCATTCTTAATAAACCATGGAGCACTTGAAATCTGTTTTAAGATGTTGTTTTGAGTTCTCTGAATTATGCTGATATTTGAGTCACTCGCGGTGCCCCACAGTTGAATGCCGTAAGTTCGTATAGGTTTTAGTATGGTCTTATAAATCAAGACCTGACAGTTTGGAGTTTCTGCCCAGTAGCCAGTACATGCCTTTGTATCAAATGTCGAGTTCTTTTCATTTTGATTCAATGTGCTTTTTCCGTGTTAGTCGCTGATCCAGGTGCATACCTAGGTACTTCCTAGGTACTTGACGGAGTCGCTTTGCGGGAGTTGATTAGAACCAAGTTTCACGGGTGGACATTGCTGGCGTCTAAGCGTAAAGGTGACCTGAACCGATTTCGAGGTGTTAGCACGCATCTTCCACTTGGCAAGCCAGAGTTGAATTTCATCCAGACTATCTTGAAGTATTTGCGTCGCTTTGTTGGGGCAACTGCTACATGCCAGGACTGCAGTGTCATCTGCATAAGTGGCAATTGTCATTCCAGGGGTTTTCGGTAGGTCTGCTGTGAAGATAGTGTACAGTACTGGACCAAGAACGGACCCCTGGGGTACTCCCGCTAGTATGTTATGGAATTTAGAGGTACTATTATCTTCCTTTACCTGGAATATTCTATCGGATAAGTACGATTCCAGAATATTGTAAAAGGAGTGTGGCAAGTGTGATTTTATCTTGCTTAGTAGTCCCATACTCTGTCGAAGGCCTGTTGTACGTTAGTTTCCAAAGCATTTCTGATGACGCGGCACACTCTGTGAAATTGTTCTGTAGTGGCATGTTCTGCTCTGAAGCCAAACTGATGACCAGGGATGATTGACATTGAATTTAGGAGCCGGTGTAACAGAATTTTCTCAAAAAGCTTGGAAAGTACAGGCAGTAAACTAATGGGCCTATAGGACGTCATTTCATGGGAAGGTTTTCCCGGCTTGTGAATCATAATGATTTGTGATACTTTCCACAGCATAAGAAAATAACCAACTCTTAGTATACTATTGAAGATAGTTGTTAGGAAAACGATCGCTTTGTTAGGCAGTTCCACTAGGACCTTTCTGTCTATGAGATCGAACCCTGGGGCTTTTTTCTCATCCAACGCTCGGATTACTCGCTTAATTGCCTGAGGCGATACAGGTTTAATTGGCAAATCCAGCTGGAAATCATGCTTCAGTGTATCGTCTATATCGCCATCATCTATACCAGGTTCGTTCATCAGGTCGTTTGGGACAAAAACGTTCGCGAGGTGTTCAGCGAAGGCATTTGCTTTTTCTTGGTTTGTTCTAGTCCAAAGTCTTCCTTCTAGTCGAATAGGTGGTTTTGGGTGTTTTGGCAGATGTTTGCTTCTGCATACCTTCCAAAGTGAGTAAGCAGTGGCGCTGGTTGCAGACAGGGATTGCAAGTGTGTTTCTAAAGTAGTATTCTCTGCATCTTTGATAGCTTGTTTGAGGTCCACTATAGCCTTGTTGAAGGCCCGTTTATCGTCTGGATGGCGGCTAATGTGCCACACACGACGCAATCTTCGCTTTTCAAGGATCATTTGCCGAATTTCCAGCGGCACTGTATTATGTCTTGGTCTACTTCCAACATGTGTCCTGAATTATTTTGTTGAAATCCACAACTGCATTGTCTATATCCCCACTATTTTTCAGAGCTATTTTGAGCTTGAGTGTCGTATCAACAATATTGCGGAACTCGGTCCAGTCTGTTCTGCTATTGTACAGTCTGGGACTTTTTTGACGATTTAGAATAGTTGCACCAATTGTTAGAATGACAGGTATGTGATTTGACGAGCCATCCAAACATGATTCTATGCTAAAGAAGAGGCTGCTGAGTCACTTCGTGTACTCGTGTACAGTGGACGTGCTTTGAGTTCCAGTCTCGTCCTGATACAAAGCGAGGCCCAAGACTCCTCATATAAATAGTAAATTGCTCTTCTTTAAGTTTGTGTTTTGGGTGTGTTTTGGGGGACAATACACAGAAGACACGGTGATATCTCCATTATTATCATGGATGGCTATTGAAGTTGCCTGTATATGCTCCGTGCTGAATTGGGGCAATTCGTGATGTTTGATGGAATCTCTTATTATAACAGCTGTTCCACCGTGCGCAGTGCCATCAGGGTGATTTGTGGAGTATATGTTGTAGTTTTTTTATTATGATTTGACTGGTGGATGTAAAGTTTGTTTCGGATATAAGTAGGACATCGAGTCTATTGGAGGTTTATCAGGGTCTCGACTTCACTTTTGTTGGGAGATAGTCCGTTGATGTTCCAGGTGGCTATTTTGACTGTATTGATCATTTTGTGATTTTATTGACGAGCGTAGTTATGAGTCCTAAAAGGGTGCTCATCTGTTGTAAGATAATGTCAATCTTTTCTTTTTGTTTTAGGAACATCTCTTCCAGCTTGCTGGTGGTGTGTTGTGTGGTTTGTTCATATGATGTTTTAGTTGAGGTTCTTTCATGCGGTATTGCTTTTACTGCATCTGCGTATTGTTTGCGTTTGTTCGTAGCTTCCTTGTATTTGTCCTGTGAGTAAGAGGCTTCATTTCTGTTGGTGATCTGAGTGTTTTATGGGGATCTGCTTTTAGTGTAGTTTGGTTTTTGCGTCTTTCTGGCCAGGTTTTCTTTATAGACCTCACATCCCTTGTAGTTTGCTGGGTGTGGACATAGGCATAAGGCACAAGTGGCTGGGGAAGTGCGATCAGTCTTTGGGCATTCCTTAGTGTTGTGCGATTCTGCGCATTTTAGACAACGGTAAGGTCTCATGCAGTAGTTTTTTGAGTGACCATACTGCTGACACCTTTGACACTGTACCGGGGCTGTTCTTATCTTAGGGTCCTCTATAACAACTGCCTGGTGATAAATCACTTTCACCTGTTTTACTGCTTTGTTATCTGATCCCGATTGCAAATTAATGAAGAAGGTGGATGTAGATATTTACTCGGGTCCATATCTGGAGTTTATGATTTCACCCAGTACTATGTTCCCGGTATTTTCGAATGCCAGCTTGATGTGGGGTTGTGTGGTGTAGGTTTTTGATAACAAGTCCGAGATTTCTACCGTCTTTTCGATTAAAGGTATGACCTATCAGGTTGTGTTCTCTGATCACTGTCATTAATTGCCTATAGATATTTATGTCTTCGCTTGTAATTCTTAGCTGGTTTTTATTGATTATTTTATAGGCGAACTTAGTATTCTCAGCTACTGTTTCTAGAAGCTCTGTGAGTTTGTTGACATCGTAGACCCCATAAAACATTATAGGTGGTGGTTTACTGACTTTTCTTTCCTTGGTCTGTGTGCTTTCATCGGGACTTTTTCCACCGGTAATCCGGAATATCGGTTACAGACCTCTACACCCTCGGGTGACGGTGGACTGTTGAGTTTCCTTTTCTTGGTGTTTCTGGTAGTTGGGACTCGTTGCCAAACGGGGGGACAATTGCTGTGTTCCTTTTGGTATTCAGGTAAGTTTGAACTTTCCCTTCCTTGGCTGACTAGAGGCTGCTCGGGTCTTTGATTAATGTTTCCCAATGAGGTGCTCCTAGGTCGCGAGATAAACAGGCTTGGGTGAAAAGCTTGTTGTACAAATTTTTTGCTATTGCTTCCAGACGCATTTAATATCACAGGGGCCTGGTCGCCTACCCCTGTGAATTCTTCGCAACTCATTGTATTAATTATTTTCCACTATGGCAACACTTTTCCAAATGTCAAATGACATTTCGACATCTGACATTGATTATTTTAAGAAATGTAGGTGGATGAAGAAAAGTTTAGATCCCAGGTGTCACTCTTAAATTTTGATTTCTGTTTTTGTTAGGAATCACTGATTGCTTTGAGCTACCAATAATTGTACACAGTTATTACTTTAAAAGGTTCACTTTGGTAATGTTTTAAACACAATATCGCGGTTTTATGCACAATATCACTATAACTTTTGGACAGTATGGCCAGGGCCACACGGTGCGGTGCGGCTCCGGCGCGGCGCCTGAACGGTGCCGCAACGGTTTCCTACATATAAAAATGTATGGTATGCCATACGGTAGGTCCGGCACCGCTCCGGCGCGTAATGCGCTCAGTAATGCGGTGCGGTGCGGTGCCGCACCGTGTGGCCTGGCCCTATGGTCAGTATGAGTATGCGTGTTGACAGTTGAGTCTGATCTTGCACTAATTAAAGTTATAAAAATAATGGAAAGGTCCTACCAGATTGCTGGCTTTTAGAATAAGTTTTACATAACCATAGAAGCAATGATTGATGAAGGATCCCCGTAGAGAAGTACAATAAAAAAAAAATGGACTAAAGAGAAATCCAAAATTTAAAGTAAATAAAAACTAAAGAAGAAAACCAAAGACGGCAACTAAAGAAGAAAACGCCAATATTGGGCTGGAACAAAAATTTAAAAGGTTAGGAAAAGTCAATATAATTTAAACACGTGGAAGCATGCGTTTGGACGGAAAAACTTAACGAATTAGACTCAGACATTACAATGTCTAGAAGAATTCCAACTTACCGAAAATTAAGGTCAATCCTTCTCACAACATCGTTCCATTAGAGTTTGCAAGTATTTACTTCATTACGAAGGCAAAAATATCCGAGATAACTACGGATTAATTAAACAATAGGCGAGACCTTGAAAATTAACGACTGGCCATTTTAAAACAAAATTGTGGAGTATTTCTGTCAAAAATGACAGCTGACAGCACAGCACAGATCTAGAGTAGCGTCGTTCGGAAATCGACTAAATCCAAATACCATGTGACTAGGTTAAAAAAAACCCGTTAATTACATCCCTCCCCGAAAAAATAAAAGAAAGCAATTTCTTTTATGCAAAAAAACAGAGAAAAATAAATGCTTTTTAAAAAAAAAAAAAACTAGGAAATATAAATCTCTAATACTAGAAACCAATTAACTCTTCTGTTTCTCAAAAGATACACAGGATAATAAGACTGCAAGGAAAATATCCGCCAAGTCTTTTATCATCAAAAGAGAAATAAAATTTATCAAGGAATGAAACAATAGTTACGGTCAAGCCACAGGCACAACCGGCCTACAATACAAATAGAACCAACATGAATGCAGTTAGGCACCTTCGCCACTGACTAACAAGTTAAAGCCAAGAAATATTATAAGTTCAGTTAAGCGCAATCGTTGCTGACCAACGTGTATAAGGCTTCAAACAAAAAACTAATTTGAGTATGGTTAGGCACCTTCGCCACCAACTAACAAATATAAATAAAAAATAAAATAAAATATCTTTATTTCAGACCTATATCAGTCCATAAGTTGTTAGTGGTTAGTAACAGATTGTGCTTAAATGCTATGTTAGTGTTATTAGTACTTAATTCTATTTAAAATAAACCTATACCTATTTCCACCCAGTGTCTTTGGATGGGACAGTCTACTCTGCCAACAATCATTTTCAGGATGCCGTTCCGAGTGCCACGCAAGCGTTGCAGTAAGGAAGCCGCTTTCTTACGCATGATAGCATGAAAGCCGTCCGTACGAGCTGCAGCAAACATTCCCGATGCACTGCAACGTCGCGGCAACCGCAATAGCATCCTGAAAGCGTTGTTGTATTGTACGCGCAGGACGTTGTAGGCTCGGCGCGTATATGACACCCACAGGCCGCTCGTGTAAAAGGACTGACAGAACGCCTTAAATAAACTCACTTTGACGTCTGCCGTGCAGCGAGCAAACCTACGGGCGAGCATATTGCTCCTCACCGCCAACGCCCTGCGCTCGCGCTCTATGTCGCCATCATCTCGTAGGTCATTGGTGACAATATGACCCAGGTATTTAAATTTATTCACCACATTAAGTACTACGCCGTTGAGATATACTGGAGGTACACGACGGGGCTTTTGTTTAGGTGCCGTAAACACTAACACCTCACTCTTTTTTGAGTTGTATTTAAGGCCGTGGACCTCCGCATACGTCTCGCAGATCCTAAGCAGCTGCCTCAGTCCGCTCATCGATGGACTGAGCAACACCATGTCGTCCGCGTAACTTATGTTATTGACACATATACCGTCTATATGACAGCCGACATGCGTGCTGCTCAGCCGCTCGATAAGCTGATTAACATATAAATTAAATAGCAGGGGCGAGCTTAATCCTCCCTGTCTTACACCACATTCCATTAGATACTCATCCGACAGAGTACCGACCCACCTCACCCGGTTTGTCTGGTGAGCATACCAGTATCGGAGAAGGGCTGTGTACTCCGCCGGCACACCCGTTTCCCTCAACTTGTCCCATAGCACATCATAACAGACAAGATCGAAAGCTTTCGACAAATCAAGGAAACACGCGTATACCGGCGTCCTCCTCGCGGTGTAGTACTTGACGGTGTGCTTCAGGCTGAGTATAGCACTCTCTGTGGACACGCCCACAACAAAAACCACAAGAAAAATACCAAATTCAGTTCGGTTAGGCACCATCGCCACCGACTGTTAAGTATAAAGTATAAACAAAAAAAATTGAGTACAGTTAGGCGCAATTGCCGCTGTCTAACAAGAATAGTCAAAAAATGTCGGTATGAGTACAGTTAGGCGCAATTGCCGTTGTCTAACAAGAATAGTCAATTTTTTTTTGTATGTGTACAGTTAGGCACCATCGCCACTGACTAGCAAGAACAAATTTCGATAGCAAAAATTGCATACTGTTATCGGCACAACTCCACCAACCTTCCGGGCACAGTAGCAAAAAAAATGAGCCTATAGTCTTCTGACCTTGGATATCTAACCCCTAGGAGACTCATTCGCTTACCAGGCAGTGCATCGCATGTGCACAGAAGGTGCTTCATGCGTTCCGTATGTTCCCCACACAACCTGCACATGGGTGTCGCGGTTAGACTCATCTTCATGAGCATGTCGTTGGTTCCAAAGTGCCTAGTAAAGGCCCCAAGCAGGTAGCGGATTTGCCCCCTGCTCATGTTCCAAATGCATTCCCGGGCTTTGAACGTAGGCCTAGTAGTCTTTGGCTTAGATGCATCCCATAGTCCAGCAACAGCAAGACTATGTAATGTCTTCCTTGCCTCGAGTTCAACCATCATATGCAGAGGAGGGATATTGAGGTATCTCTCAATCGCTGCCGTAGGTGTTGTCCTGAAAGCACCCGTGATGCCTAGACACACTGTTATTTGTAATCTGGTGAGTGGCGCTTTGCACGAGGCAAGCTTTGTTCTTGGCCACCACATATGATTGCCGTATGTGATAATAGGTATTATCATTGTCCGGTACAGCCATCGTATCACTTTGGGCTTTAGCCCCCAAGTTTTACCGTTGGTGGAACGACACATGCCGAACACTCGTAGGGCCTTTGTTGTAATATTTTCCACCTGAGTTCTTTATCAAGCGTTACACCCAGATATTTAACTTCGGTGGACCAGGGCAGCTTTATTCTATTGAGGGAGAACTCTCCTAGGTTTCCTAGTTGTCTCTTCCTCGTGAATGGAATAATGACTGCTTTGCTTGGGTTGATAGAGAGGTGGTTATTTGTACACCATTCCTCCGTCACCCTCAATGCCTGTTGTAATAATCCAGAGACTATGTTCGGGAATTTACCATTAACCATTATAGCTATGTCATCTGCATAGCCTACTGTGTAAAATGGTCCGGTATTGAGTTTGGTAAGTAGCGAGTCGACTACCAAGCACCACAATAATGGTGACAGCACTCAGCCTAGCGAAGTGCTGTTTTTGCACTAAGGCTGTCTCCCATCAGTTCAGATCTGACTATTCTGCTTCTCAGCATATAGTCAATCCAGTTGCACGTGGTATCGTTGATGCCATGTTCCTTTCAGAAATGCGTATGGACTCAAATGTTGTCTTGTCGAAGGCTCCCTCTATGTCGAGGAAAGCCCCGACACAGATCTCTTGTCCCTCTAGCGCAGCCTCGGCTCGACTCGCAACATAGTGCAATGCCGTTTCCGTAGATTTGCTAGGGCTGTAGGCGCACTGTAGTTTACATAGAGGGAATACTTTAAGTGGTCCCGCTCTTAGGTACCTGTCTACCGGTTTCTCCAGTGCTTTTAAGATAAAGGATGATAGACTGATAGGCCTGTAAGCTATAGCTTTTTCAAAAGTCGGTTATAATATTAGGTCACATATGAAATTGGCGTTTTGTAAGGGAGGAACATAAAGTCGTTTTTTTTCATATAATATATTTATTTAATCAAAGTATGTACCATTGCTATCTATGCACTTTTGCCATCTCATAGGTAGTTTACCTTTGACCCTTTTACTAAAATAACCATTCGGACGGGAATCAATAAAATCTTTGAAGGCGCTTTGGACTGCCCATCGGAGTTGACTTTTTTCCCTTGCAAGAAGTTATCCAAATTTCGAAAAAAAGAACTCTAATTTGGTAGCTATCTGTTGTGAAGTGCGTGGTCTAGCTTTGTCCTGAAGCAGCAGTGGCCTAGAGCGATTGACCAGCTTCGGCTGTTTAGCAGCTAGCTTTTCCATCATGGTTTGCAGTTGCTGACAATAGACATCCGCCGTAATCGTGTCGTCTGGCCAGATTTAAGAAAGCTGTAGTGAACAACACCGGCACTAGTCCACCAAACGCTCACAAGTAATTTTTTTTGAGTCAATTTACGCTTGGGGCAGGTTTTGGCTGGTTCGCCAGGGTTCAGCCATTGCAATGAGCGTTTCCGATTATTATTTATTTATATTTATTTATTTATATATACTTTATTGTACACCAAGATAAGACAATACAAAAGAAACATTAAAAATTAAAACAAACATACAATAGGCGGCCTTATCGCGCTCTGCGATCTCTTCCAGGCAACCTTGAATGGATAGAGATAGCCTGGACACGACATGGGGTTGCACTTGGTGCCAATTTCAAATCATACAGGTAATACAAACTACTAAAATAGATACATAAATACATACATACATCTAAATAAACAAACAAGAAAACAATACAGCTTAAACAAGGACATAATCACAGAGAGAGGTAATGTTCCTTTATAAGTTTTTTAAAGACAGGCAACGACTGAGCACGTTTTATTGGGTCAGGCAATGCATTCCACAAACGAGCAGCCTGGACAGTGAATGACTTATCCAAAAATGTAGTGGAATGCATTGGCATTTTAAGTCGCAAGTTTTCTGATGACCTAAGAGATTTCGTATGGGAATCGCAGATAAACTGAAAATTATTTTTATTTATTATTATTGTACAGGATCCACTTTTCATCACAGCTAATGATTCGATTTAAAATTCCTTTATTATTGTGCCTGTTGATAATGTAACGCAGCAGCCGATGCGCGTTTGTCGGTTTGCTGCACTCAATTCATGAGGTACCTTTCAAGCTTTTTCACCTTTCCAATTTGCTTCAAATGGATTAAAACAGTTTTATCACTAACACCGCAGCCTGCAGCTAACTCGGACGTGGTTTGCGATGGATCCACTTCCACAATAGCCTTCAATTCTTCATTATCAACTTTGGTATCCGGCCGTCCACGGGGCTTGTTCTGCAGGTCAAAATTTCCAGAACGAAAACGTTGGAACCAAAAACGCACTGTGTTTTCTTTTGCGACACCGTCGCCATACACATCATTAATCCTTTGAGCCGTTTCTGCAGCACTTGTGTAAATTACACAAAGTAAAGCGCCTGCTCGGGTTCGAACCCACGACCTACAACCCGTAAGTCGGGACCGTAACAACTGGGCCACCACTAGCACATGTCTCACAAGCATGTAAATATAATTTAATGCCACTAATACTCAGCGCTTGCTGGCACATAATAGTTTTGTATTTAGGGCTGTTTCCCTGTCGCCTCCGAGTCATTTTAATTGCTTTATTTAACTTTTCCTTAATACGATTTTTCCCTTGACCTCCTCCGTATGAATTAGCAATGGAAAGGAAATGTCACTCTTGTCGGCCATAGACACTGAGCATTTTATTAACCAATAGACACGTCATGTCCATATTTTCTTTAAGTAATTATGTTTACCAGAAATTAATAACCGAGATATGTAGGAAATTGTGTGCTTGTTGAATTATATTAATACACACAATATCTAATAGGTTTTGTAAATAATTTTAATAATTCCGCCCGACCTCAACGCCATCTAGTACCAAAGTACACTCAACCACCTAGTGACACACCCAGATGAAAGAATGCCTGACACCAGATGTCGCTGAAAGCCGTTACGGATATTTATTTGTTACACATACAAGCAGGCATGCAACATGCAAGCAAGCAGGCAAGCAGCAAGCAAACAGGCATGCAACATGCAGCAAGCATTGTTTCTGTCACGGCTGCGGCGCTGCGGGGTTTGGGCGGCCCCACGCGAACTTACCGTCGCAGATGATTTTAACGCTCACCACCGCAGCTTCGGCTTGCTAGCCGCCTTCGCCGGCCAGTCGCAGCCGCGACGGCGGGCCTTCAAACCACCTGCTCCTTAGCTCGCGGGTCGCCCCACCCCTCCGTGCCTACGCGGGCATAAATTACACTCTAGGGTAGGGCAGACAAGACTGCGTCAAGTCGGTTATGCAGCGATTCGTTTCTATCTCTAAATTTTGTAGCACAACATGTTGACTTTTAGTTTTTTCGAAGTATTAAAAATCGGAATGTCGTTTTTCGGACCGAGAACCCTTCGAGCATTTGATTCTTCGAACGTATGAAAATCGGAAATCTAACAAATCGCATTTACGACTTTCGGTTAAATAAATTTCGTGACTTTTAATAATAGACATTATAATTCTTAGGTATTATGAAAGTCGACTTTTGAAAATCGGAATATCGAAATTCGTAATAAAATATTTCGGCGTATTTGGGTGTTCCCGACATTAAGCTTACCTTTAGGGCTCCCTAGATTTACTTTGAGGTTCCTCCTGTATGAGTCCCAATTTGTATGCCTTCGGTTTCTCCTTCGTCTTGTTTCGGCTTCTCTCGCCGTCCTAAACCTAAAGTATAGATAATTATGGTCAGACAGAGAGATTTCGTCTGATACTTGCCAATTTTCAATACGAGCGCTGGCCCTGTTTGAAGCCAGTGTTAGGTCTATAACTTCAGTTCTCGCAGAGGCCCTGAAAGTAGGTTTATTGCCTGCGTTAAGGATTTGTAAAGAAGAGCTTACCACAAAGTCCAACAGATCCTCCCCTCGTTTGTTGAAATCCGAGCTGCCCCAAACGACATGGTGTGCATTCGCATCGCAGCCAAGTATCAGGTCGAGGTTTTCTTGGTTGCCGTAGTCAACCAGTCTTCTGATTAGTGGTGTTACTGGTTCCTTTTGTTCATATGGGAGATAGGCAGAGGCAAGGATAATTCTCCTTTTCTCTGTTCCCGTCCCCACTTGGAACAATGTTATTATGAGATCCCTCTAACAGAAAGTACGTTAGGGCATTGACTCTATACCGCCCCTGATATAGATACAAGTCCTCGCGTCATTAATTGGACAGTCATAGAGCACCATTCCTCCTGTCCCACCTAAGCCTTTTATAGTCCCCTTATACAGATAAGGTTCCTGTATCAAGGCAACGTCATACGTGATAAGCTTCAGTTGCTGAGCCAGAAGGGCAGTAGCGGCTCTGCAATGATGCAAATTAATTTGTACACACCTTAGTCCCTCCATCTTGGATGATCTTGATAGGCCTGTGTTGATAGGAGGGCCTTAGTTTTGAGGCCCCTCCTTCATCGCCTGGCTCTCCTCGAGAGCAGTCGGCGACTCAATCCCCAGGGTGTCGAAGTCCCCGAGGATGTCATCCTCGTGGTCTGCCTCTGTCGCTCTGGTCTCAATCTCTGTCTCCTGCGCTGCGTCGTGTGTTGAGATTTCGTCGATGATCGCCTCATGTTGTGGTTGGTCATCCTCGGAGGGTTCCTCTTCTGCTTCCGCAGTAGGTGCCTCTCCCTTGTCTTCTTCCAGGAACTTGAAGGAGTATCGTTCAAATTCTCCTGGAAAAGAGTAGCCCGCGGCCTTGATGCCCCAGCCGACACCCCGTCCATGAGGACGATACGACGGATCTGCTCAGTGAGAGCATTCACGACCTTCCAGTCGTCCGTCCTCAAGGCAGGGTTGAGCCGCTGGAGCAGTCGAATGGCCCGGGCAGAGTCTTGCAACACCAAGTTGCGACTCTTCCATGCCATTTTGACTGGTTTTGGAAGGTCCTTGGCGTCGACGACCTAGAGTTTCAGGGTGCCACATTCCACATTGTAGATGGCACCCCGAAACCAGCAAGCTGCATCGGAATTGTCGCAGGATACATGTACTGCACCCGCGACAACTCCGGGAGCAACCGTGAGAGCAGGGAGAGGATCCGGCGCCCCTTCCAGTTTCTCATATATGAGCTCCTAGATTGGCACCAAGTCCTCCGCCTTCAAGTACTCCTCTGGGTACTTGACTGTGACGACAGCGAGTTTCACAGCCGCCACCGCGTTCCTAAAGGATCCGGTTGAGGATGATTGCCCTTGGGTCTTCATCCTCTTGGCCGCCATGTCCCCGCTGAGAACAGCACGCGGTCTCTTCCGCCTGCTGTCTCAGCATTTGGCGCTTTTTCCTTTGCGCCCCAGTTTGTCCAACTGGAAGCCAGCCTGATTCATGCCGGCTGCCGGGAGACGACGAGGTCTGAGGTCATTCGTCCTTTAACGCAAGGGTCCCGTGTCGCACCAGCTTTGGCAGTACCCTTATGCCCGGTGGGCTGGTTTGCAGTTCCGCCCTTCGGTGGTCCCACAGCAGTGCCGACCCTCGACAGTGCCGCGGCAGTACCGTCATTTGACAGTCCCGCCGCAGCACCACCTCGAGACGATGGTACGTTAAAGGACCTACTAAGACCATACAGCCTAACAGTCCCTACGACCCTAAGACCTATAAGCCCTACAGCCCTAACCTACCATATACCTAGTGTGTGATAAATAAATATATAGATAAGTTCAGGATGTCTGCACCATGCGACCTAAGGTTACAGACGGAAGGAAGGGTAAACTCACTGCCAGTCCAGCAGACTCACAGGACTGATCAGAGATGGCTAAAGGTGTCTTGCCACAGTGAGGGGTAATGAGACAAGAATATAAAATTCAAATCTGATTTATTTACAATATTTTACAGCTTATATACTATTTTATCTTAATACACACTAACGTACAAATTTATTTGTGTCCTATGCGTGTAAGTTGCAACCAAACAGTATTTTATCTGGGCCGCGCGTCAGCCGGGCCGAATGCTGAGTCAATGTCCAAAGGTAACATTGAACATGATCCTCAAAATAGTCATATAAGACTTGAATATCTTCAAAATGATGAATATCGGCAAATGGTTGTCGAAGACTTTCTCTATACGCTTTCCAGTCTGCTTTTTTATAATTAAGTTTCTTTATATACTGTCTTGATTCTAAATAGTATAGTGTTTAGTTTAGTGTTCGTGTTTTAGACCGATAACACGTTTGTTCACGGTTTATAAACTTCTTACATCCATCCTGAGATGAAAAATTAATGTGCACATTGAAAGTAACTTAATAATGTCTGCCTCTCAGATTGGATGTGGTAATGGGTCCCGCGGCACTAAGGAGCTACTCCTCATTGACATGGCCATAAGCCCGCATGTTCGTCGATCCCGTAAGGATCTGTCGACATGCTGGAAAGACTATAAGAAGGCATACAGGCATATAGGTCCCTACCAAAAATTTAAATTCTTGTATGTAATCTTGCAGTTGTAATAAAATATTGTTATTTTATTTATTTATTTATTTATTATATTCTTTATTGTACACCACACAAATATATATACAGGATACAAAATCATAAAAGCAAGTGTACAATGGGCGGTCTTATCGCACAGGGCAATCTCTTACAGACAACCTTTTTTTAGTTTAAATATAAGCACTATTTATACCATTGTTTTAGAAATAATACTACTGCACCTAATGTACATTTTTGTGAACGTATTTACTTTTTAATAAATTATTCTTATACGACTCTGTGCCAAATACAAGACTCATGAGGGTGCTGGAGTTGTACAAAATAGACGCAACTCTACGCACCTTCCTTGACTCATGTATGGGGCAATGGAAGACAGTCCTTCGATATCCAGGAGGACGACCGATTCAGGGGGATGATGAACCTATATGGATTAAGCGGGGGATATTTCAGGGCGAAAGTTTGAGACCACTTTGGTTCTGAGGATATCGGTTGAGAAGAGGTGGTCAGGTTATATCTCACCTCCTTTACATGGACGATCTGAAGCTCTTTGCCCCCAACAACTTGCAACTAATTAAGTTACTGAAGGTAACAGAAACCTTTAGTAACGCCATCAGGATGGGATTTAGTTTGGACAAATGTGCAGTCTTGCATGTAAAGCAAGGAGAGCTTATGGAATCCGAGGGAATCTGATTCCATACACCTTAGACACCTCTCCTCGACCGAAACTTACAAGTATTTGGGTATGTCGGAAATAAAAAGATAGCCTTTTGTCGGGCGGAAATAGGATGCGCGCCTTCAACAGTTGGGTCATGCCGGTTTTGATATACTCTTTCGGCATATTCAAATGGACTCAGACCGAGCTCGATGCCCTTGATAGGAGGGCCCGGCAATTTAAATGCCAAGACTCTTCACAACCGCGAGGTGTGCAGCCTCAGAGAATATTTTTAGGGTTGCTTACCCAAAGGGTAAAAACGGGACCCTATTACTAAGACTACGCGATCCGTCTGTCTGGCTTTCCATCTGTCACCAGGCTGTATCTCATGAACCGTGATAGCTAGACAGTTGAAATTTTTACAGATGATGTATTTCTGTTGCCGCTATAACATCCTGAAAACAAAATAAAATAAATATTTAAGTAGTGCTCCCATACAACAAACGTGTTTTTTTTGCCGTTTTTTGCGAAAATGGTATTGATAATGGTTTTTTGCCCTTTGTGCGCGAGTCCGACTCGCACTGGGCCAGTTTTTTATGATTTTTTGTTTTCAGATGTGGTCGCCGTGGACAAGGGACTCATCCCGTTGTCTATGGCTAAAGAGAACTGGCGCAAGCCTGTAGTACTTAATACTGATGAACGCAAAGAGGTATGGCAAGGAGCTTCACGAGCGCTTCTATCGGGCTCTCCATGGGCCCGATGTAGATTTTTCTTCATCCGTATTCTGGCTTCGTTTCGGCGACCATTTCGTGAAAACCAGTAAATAGAATAAAAAAATATGTTAATTATTAATTATTTAAACTTTACCATCAGGTGAGATAGTGGTCAAGCGCAAGCCTATCAAGAATAAAAAAAACTGAAGGTTTTGCCTGCGCAATTATGGACGAAGTTATTCTGACGAATAACTCTACCGGAGACATATAATGAAGGATGGGACGGTTGACGTGTGTCTGGCATGCCACCACCCAGTTAAATCCATCAAACATATTATCTCTGGTTGTAGTCTGGCGAACGGCGAGTACTTACACAAACATAACAAAGTGGCCAGGATTATTCAACAGCAACTTGCTTTGAAATACAATCTAGTGGATTCTGAGTTACAGTATTACAACTCAATTACAAGTATGTGTCCGACCCAGTTCTCGAAAATGACCTTGTCACGTTGTACTGGGATCGGTCTATCATCACTGATAGGACTATTATTGTCAATAAGTCGGATATACCTACTGGTGATAGATCGATTACGCGCCGCACAGTGATAAAATCGATGTCACCATCCCACATGACGAGAACCTCGTGAAAGCTGAGAAAGAAACAAATCAAGTATCTCGACTTAGCACACGAAGTTGTCGAAATGTGGAATGTAGACTCGGCGATCATTGTTCCGATTGTCGTTACGGCCAACGGCCTGATGGCCAATAACCTCGATAACCATCTGTCGAGGCTGTCATTACGCGGTTGGATCAAGGGCCTGATACAGAAGGCAATACTCCTTGATACGGCTCGCATTGTGAGGAGGTTCCTGTCTCTGGAGCCCTAACCACCGGTAGCTTGGACCCTGTTCCTAATACCGGCCGGCCTCTATTTATATTTTTTTTTTAAGATGTTAAAATGTATTAAATAAGAATGTAAATAAATAAAGGAAATAATAACAAATATTCACAATTTATTATTATCATTACTTCATGATAATATTATGAGCACCTGAGGAGGATGTGAGTGGATAGGCTACATTGTAGCTGTGAGATATTATACCCTCATTTAAACTGGTACATGCACACTGCCGATACTGCACCCAATTACACTGAAATATTTGAATTGAATTTACACCTAGCAAAAAATGTTTAGACACGTTCTACTGTAGAGAGAGTAAGCTTCGTTCCTAATAGCTCGTTGTTCCACAATAGAGAGAGTAAGCTTCCTTCCTAATGGCTCGTTGTTCCACAGTAGAGAGAGTAAGCTTCCTTCCTAATGGCTCGTTGTTCCACAGTAGAGATAGTAAGCTTCCTTCCTAATGGCTCGCTGTTCCACAGTAGAGAGAGTAAGCTTCCTTCCTATTGGCTCGCTGTTCCACAGTAGAGAGAGTGAGCTTCCTTCCTAATGGCTCGTTGTTCCACAGTAGATAGAGTAAGCTTCCTTCCTAATGGCTCGTTGTTCCACAGTAGAGAGAGTAAGCTTCCTTCCTATTGGCTCGCTGTTCCACAGTAGAGAGAGTAAGCTTCCTTCCTAATGGCTCGTTGTTCCACAGTAGAGAGAGTAAGCCTCCTTCCTAATGGCTCGTTGTTCCACAGTAGAGATAGTAAGCTTCCTTCCTAATGGCTCGTTGTTCCACAGTAGAGAGAGTAAGCTTCCTTCCTAATGGCTCGTTGTTCCACAGTAGATAGAGTAAGCTTCCTTCCTAATGGCTCGTTGTTCCACAGTAGAGAGAGTAAGCTTCCTTCCTAATGGCTCGCTGTTCCACAGTAGAGAGAGTAAGCTTCCTTCCTAATGGCTCGTTGTTCCACAGTAGAGAGAGTAAGCTTCCTTCCTAATGGCTCGTTGTTCCACAGTAGATAGAGTAAGCTTCCTTCCTAATGGCTCGTTGTTCCACAGTAGAGAGAGTAAGCTTCCTTCCTAATGGCTCGCTGTTCCACAGTAGAGAGAGTAAGCTTCCTTCCTAATGGCTCGCTGTTCCACTGTAGAGAGAGTAAGCTTCCTTCCTAATGGCTCGCTGTTCCACAGTAGAGAGAGTAAGCTTCCTTCCTAATGGCTCGCTGTTCCACAGTAGAGAGAGTAAGCTTCCTTCCTATTGGCTCGCTGTTCCACAGTAGAGAGAGTGAGCTTCCTTCCTAATGGCTCGTTGTTCCACAGTAGATAGAGTAAGCTTCCTTCCTAATGGCTCGTTGTTCCACAGTAGAGAGAGTAAGCTTCCTTCCTAATGGCTCGCTGTTCCACAGTAGAGAGAGTAAGCTTCCTTCCTAATGGCTCGCTGTTCCACTGTAGAGAGAGTAAGCTTCCTTCCTAATGGCTCGCTGTTCCACAGTAGAGAGAGTATGCTTCCTTCCTAATGGCTCGCTGTTCCACAGTAGAGAGAGTAAGCTTCCTTCCTATTGGCTCGCTGTTCCACAGTAGAGAGAGTGAGCTTCCTTCCTAATGGCTCGTTGTTCCACAGTAGATAGAGTAAGCTTCCTTCCTAATGGCTCGTTGTTCCACAGTAGAGAGAGTAAGCTTCCTTCCTAATGGCTCGTTGTTCCACAGTAGAGAGAGTAAGCTTCCTTCCTAATGGCTCGTTGTTCCACAGTAGAGAGAGTAAGCTTCCTTCCTAATGGCTCGTTGTTCCACAGTAGATAGAGTAAGCTTCCTTCCTAATGGCTCGTTGTTCCACAGTAGAGAGAGTAAGCTTCCTTCCTAATGGCTCGCTGTTCCACAGTAGAGAGAGTAAGCTTCCTTCCTAATGGCTCGCTGTTCCACAGTAGAGAGAGTAAGCTTCCTTCCTAATGGCTCGCTGTTCCACAGTAGAGAGAGTAAGCTTCCTTCCTAATGGCTCGCTGTTCCACAGTAGAGAGAGTAAGCTTCCTTCCTAATGGCTCGCTGTTCCACAGTAGAGAGAGTAAGCTTCCTTCCTAATGGCTCGCTGTTCCACAGTAGAGAGAGTAAGCTTCCTTCCTAATGGCTCGTTGTTCCACAATAGAGAAAGTAAGCATCCTTACTAATGGCTCGTTCACATGAACGCAATGCGATGCAATTCGACCGATTTGGACTTGAAATTTTCTTAGAAAATACGAACTTGATATCGCCTATCGATTGCGCGGCACGCCATCAGAAAGGTCCCTAAGACATATGCTTGCTGAGTTATTTATTTTATTTATTTACTCATTAATTATTATAACACCTTTACAGAGACTTCCAAGGCGATGTTATAACACACATATAAAACATGAAAATACAATACATTAATCGTTACAATAAGACATTCCAATACATTAATCATTATTTAAATGGTCAGACCTTTTTCAATTAAATTTTGCGCTACTTTGACGAATCTCGGCAGGATTTGGCAAAATATATCTTCCGATAACGTTACAGCATTTATCAAACGTATGACTCGCGTAATAGGGGTAAACTTAAGTAAGTTAGTCCTAGCCAACGGTACGTCTAACAGAGCGGGGCGGCGGCGCGCGCCCACGCACCCGTCCGGCGCGCACAGCCGCAGCGCCTCCAGAACCTCTGGGTGGTGCAACAAACCTAGCAGTACGCTAGCCACATACTTGACCAGCGCAACATCTCTTCTAACTGCCAGCCTGGTATATCCAACCATGCCCAGGACGAAAAGACTCGGGTACATGAGGGGATAAAAAGGGTAAACCCCATATTCTTTCAAATACAGAAACCTCGCAAACTTGTTTTGTATTTTTCCAACATGAGGCTGTACTTTCCCTCATGAGGATTCCAAATAATAGCACTTGTTTCCAGGTGGCTCCGTACCGGTGCATTATACAAAACTTTTACAGCCGCCGTATCGCTAAAATCCTTACATTGTCTCAAAATGAAACCAAGATTTCTGAAAGCCCTGCCGCACACCTCAACTATATGTTTAACCCCCGCTTGTGTCGCAGCGGTGGACTTCTTCAACCAGATCAACATGCTGTACGGCACCATCACGGAGTTCTGCACCGAGGAGTCCTGCGCTGTGATGTCGGCCGGGCCCAAGTACGAGTACCACTGGGCCGACGGCCACACAGTCAAGAAGCCCATCAAGTGCTCCGCGCCCAAGTATATCGACTACCTCATGACGTGGGCGCAGGACCAGCTTGACGACGAGATGCTCTTCCCTTCCAAGATAGGTAACTTGATATTCATTACTCGACCACTGACAGAACAACCCCAACAAGCACGCACCTTTTGTTGACTAGTAGAGGATGCTTCAGGCATTAAGTCCGCCTATGTACCTGTATGTTGCATGAAGATTTAATTAAAAAAAAGATAACGCCGCACCGTGCCGACGAGAGATGGCTATTAGAATGAACAAAAATAACATTTGAGAATTAAGTGATGAATGAACTTTGTTTTGTTGTTACTGGTAATGAAGAAATATTGAAATAATATTGTACATATGCACAATCATTCTGATACAAATAGGGTTTCACAGCTTATTAGCTAACAGGAACTCCCTAGTAAGGTGTTTTTAATTGTATTATTCGAGGCTCCCTGTGCCATGACCGTAAGACACCAGCAAGGCGATGATTTAGAAATGGTTGGTTGTAAACGGGCATATATTATTTACTTTAGTTGCTTTAGAGTGACATTGAACATGTTGCTTGCTGCAGGCGTGCCGTTTCCCAAGAACTTCCTGGCGATGGCGAAGACGATCCTGAAGCGCCTGTTCCGCGTGTACGCGCACATCTACCACCAGCACTTCCCCGAGGTGGTGCAGCTGGGCGAGGAGGCGCACCTCAACACATCCTTCAAGCACTTCATCTTCTTCGTGCAGGTAGCCACTCCCACCACTCTGACAACTCCGACCGACATTAGATTGAAGACATAAGAACACAACAAGTGTGTTCCTCCTCTTATTTTGCACCCTTGAAAGCAATCGGTGTGTACTGTATAGTAGTATGCCCTTGTGTGTAGATAATAGCTTTGTGTGTCTGTGTGCAGGAGTTCAACCTGATCGAGAGGCGTGAGCTGGCGCCGCTGCAGGAGCTCATCGAGAAGCTCACCGCCAAGGAGGCGCGATGAGTGCACCCCCCTCCCCCTCCCACACACACCGCACGCCACATGTACACACGCTTACTTTTGTTTCGCTCGATCTACACACTATGTCACACTGGGGCGTGCCGCTGAGCGCTGACAGCTTCTTGTCGCCGGGAGCGCTGCCAGCTACTCGTCGCCAGGAGCGCTGCCTGCAACTCGTCGCCGGGAGCGCTGCCTGCAACTCGTCGCCGGGAGCGCTGCCTGCAACTCGTCGCCGGGAGCGCTGCCTGCAACTCGTCGCCGGGAGCGCTGCCAGCAACTCGTCGCCAGGAGCGCTGCCTGCAACTCGTCGCCGGGAGCGCTGCCTGCAACTCGTCGCCAGGAGCGCTGCCTGCAACTCGTCGCCGGAAGCGCTGCCTGCAACTCGTCGCCGGGAGCGCTGCCTGCAACTCGTCGCCGGGAGCGCTGCCTGCAACTCGTCGCCAGGAGCGCTGCCTGCAACTCGTCGCCGGAAGCGCTGCCTGCAACTCGTCGCCGGGAGCGCTGCCTGCAACTCGTCGCCGGGAGCGCTGCCTGCAACTCGTCGCCGGGAGCGCTGCCTGCAACTCGTCGCAGGGAGCGCGGCGCCGTTAGCTCAGCTCGTTGCTGAGCGGGTGTCCGCAGGCTCTACGCACGAACAATCTCGAATTCTCGTCGATCGGTTTACACCTCTAGCTTCGTAAATCTTAGTACTTGTTTCTTGCGTAGTAGCAACTTCATTGTTTTTAAATAACACTAGAGTGCTCTAAATAACTACTAACACTGAGATGTTAGCGAATGATTAAAATGTTTGTGATATGAGGGCAGGATGCTGGCGAGGCGCTCGCAGCCGGCACGTGCGGGTGCGGGAGCTGTTATGTTAATATTGTAACTTTGACGATTAGTAACGATCAAGTAAATGAGTGTTGTTGCTTGTATTGCCGTAGTGCGCCCTGCCCTCACGCGTAGTGTATGTCCTCACTCAGATAGAACCAGTAGGCTATAGAGAAGAAGGCCTTCCTATACAATAAGTTTAAATATAGATGCAATTTATCTTTGGAAATATTTAGATTTGATACATGAAGTATAAGGTATATTTAAGGTTATTATTACGCCGACGCCGGCGCGACCACTCGCCCGCGACTTGTGCTGATCGGTTTCTAAGTTATTTATTAATTTCGGTGATAGGACTGACGGTATTCCTGTCTAGAGTATTTATTAGATTAAATCTTGTTTTCGTGTACGACTCCTTTATTTATCGTTTAATGCAATAATAATCTCTTGTAGCGTTAGTGTAAGTAATGTAGATATATTCTGTGCATTTAATATATTTTGATTTCGTGTTCAATCATATCGATCTATATTGCGACTGACAAGTGATGTATTTAATTTAAAATTAGACAATTTCTGAAAATAAAAACTAAGTTTTCATAATAACAATTGTTTTATTACTTTTATAAAATATGTTTACGAGCATTATCAAGTAAAAAGACGAATAGGGGCTCACGGATGAGTATAGTTCTCGCCAAACTTCTTGGCCGCCCTGAAGTTGGCTACAATGGCTGCGCAGTAGAAAATCTCATATAAAAACAGCACGGTTTCGTGCCTCGCGCATCCGGTAAACCAACTTCAGGGCGGCCATTAAGTTTGGCAAGGGCTATAGCTCACGTTCACTTCGTGTCTCCGGCGCCGGCGCTGTACGCGAACGATCACCTCGTGTCTCCGGCGCCGGCGCTGTACGCGAACGATCACCTCGTGTCTCCGGCGCCGGCGCTGTACGCAAACGATCACCTCGTGTCTCCGGCGCCGGCGCTGTACGCGAACGATCACCTCGTGTCTCCGGCGCCGGCGCTGTACGCGAACGATCACCTCGTGTCTCCGGCGCCGGCGCTGTACGCGAACGATCACCTCGTGTCTCCGGCGCCGGCGCTGTACGCGAACGATCACCTCGTGTCTCCGGCGCCGGCGCTGTACGCGAACGATCACCTCGTGTCTCCGGCGCCGGCGCTGTACGCGAACGATCACCTCGTGTCTCCGGCGCCGGCGCTGTACGCGAACGATCACCTCGTGTCTCCGGCGCCGGCGCTGTACGCGAACGATCACCTCGTGTCTCCGGCGCCGGCGCTGTACGCGAACGCTTCTACATGCACACTATCATGCATGGCAGTAACGCGTTTAATGCACCTTTCTCGCGGCATTGAGCTGCTGCATCAGCACAATATTACATTACGGTACAGGGAATATCCATGTACTGAATCCACGGTACTTATTTTCGCGTCGCTGTCAAAGCCATGTCCGTGACTACCGCAGGACCCCGACGCCAATCGCTTCCATATTTGCATTTTAATTACTACTCAATTGGTACCAATTAGTACTTGAACAACAAAATTGGTACCTTAGTAGTTTTCGAGAAAATCGATTCCACAAAATATCAGGCCATTATTATTGGAATCCCGCGCATGATGCGTAGAGTGGCGATTGGCTCTATTCCCCCGATTATTTTCAATGGTTCCGTCATTCCCATTAGCCCTAGTGTGAAAGATCTCGGTTTGCGTCTTCACTCAACACTTAGCTGACAAAGTCAGGTGTCCAGTGTCAGTCAGAGAGCCAGCGGTACTTTGCGATTCATGTATCGTTTGAGGAGGTTTCTGCCAGCCAAAACGAAAACTATGCTTGTGCAGACTTTAATATTTTCCCAGTGGTTGACTATGGTGACGTGTGTTGCTTTCACATTAACGCGGTCTTACTGAATAAGCTACATAGGGTCTTGAACAACTGTATTAGATTCATATTTAACCTCAGAAAGTATGCCAGAATGGTTGCCGATTCGCCAGAGAAGTTAACGCGCTTTGACCACGCTTTTCACCCTACTCAATTCTCCCACCCCTCCGTCCTATCTTATGTCTAAATTCCAATATCTATGTTCTTCACATGCTCGGGATCTGCGTTCTTCCAATAATCTCCTCTTGCTTTGTCCTTCTCATACTACTGATTTTGTTCACTCTTCCTTCAATATTCAGTCCATTCTTCTCTGGAACGAACTTCCTCTCGAGATCAGGACGGCTACAAGTCGGTTTGCATTCAAGCGGAAATTGCGGTTTTATTTTCAGCACAACTAAGAAGAGTCATCTCACTTTCTTATTCTCTGTTACTTTATAAATATATATTTTATATAAGTATATATTATATTCAATATTTACGTACGTGTATTTTACCTATTTTAGTATTTTAATAACATCTTTTTCTTTTTAAATTCTTTAAACAATGCACCTGCCTTGTTGTTATCTCTTCACCACCCTTGGTTGACTGGTAGAGCATGCCTAAGGCATTAAGCCCGCCTTCTAAGTCTAAATAAGCAATCACTGCAATCGACCACGCTTTCCTGACCTAGCGATACAATGCGGTCGCATAAAATGCACCGCGAGCTCAGTGCATTACGGAGAGCAAGCGGGTGCTGTCATTTTCATCATTTTAGCGATAGCTTAGCGTATAAGTAACCTTGTTAGCTCTCAATAATAAACCTTTAAAAGTGATTTGAGTGTTTACTTAGCGTAGCGAAACCCACCAGGTACCACTTAGGTCGCGCCCCTACATGTTGGTCCTTCGAGCCTATAGCAAGGACTTCGCGGTCGGACTTTAGTTTTTCGGGACTGACGGATCGTGGAGTGAACTTGAACTGAACTAGTGACACCTTGTATTGCAGTGTTTCTTGGCTTAGCAGTGACTGTGGTGGTAACCTTAGCAGCGAGACTTTAGGAGTGACTTTAGCGGCAGTGCACAACATATTCTCTCAGAGGTATCAGCAACAGCGGTGCTCGGGGAGTACGGTAGAGCGTAAGACGTTAGATTACTGTAAGCGTAAACTCGAGTTGCTTGAGAAGTACTGGAAGGACTTTCAAGTGAATCATGAAAAAATTCTTACTTTTGAACAGACTAATCATAAATATTTTACTAAGTCTAAATTTGAGAGAACGAACCAGCTTTATTTAACAGCTAAAGAGCTTATTAGTCAATATAGAGAAGAGTTGATGCAACAAGATCAGACATCACCGTATCTTCCTCAACCATTACACCGAGAGGCACCCGGCACTTCAGCAAGTCAGCCGGGCGCACCCGCAACAGCAGCAGCAATGCGATAATGGTACGGAACTCTTCGTGCGCGAGTCTGACTCGCACTTGGCCGGTATTTTTCAATCGTTTTTGGTTTCAAGATTTTATTAGACAGTAATAAATGAATATGCAATATCAAAAAGGTCTCAACATTTAAAGTTTTCAGAAAACGATAAAAGTAATAATTATTTCGTGAGGAAGAAGGTATAAAAAAATCGATATTCTTTTTAGGTTAATTGAAAATCGAAAGATACAGAAATATAACGATGTCAACTTGAAAAAAACATATTTCCTAAAATATGCGTGATGTGCCCTTTGCAATGCAAATTATTCAAATATAAAGACACCTATTATATATGTAAACTTACGTTATTAGCAACACAATGATACTGCAGTAAATTAGGTTTTTAATACGTAGGTACTTAGGCTTGCAGCAGTGGTAAATCAGATGGAAAGATATAAATAAGAAATACCTATCGTTTTTTAATAATATTCGTATAACAACACAGAAGTTAGGTAGGTACTTACAATATAGAAACATAATTATTCAACTACCTACCTAACTTACCTACCCACGTCATTAATAAAGGTATTATTGGCCTTGGGCAACGATAGGTTATTGTTTTTTCTTATTCTGTACAGTTTGTTTAAACATTATAGATAGTGAACTGTTGTTATTAGGTACCATTCCGACATCCATAAATGTATGTACACGACTGTAAGTACATCTAAACAGCTCAATACCATTGACAACATAATTTCGTCGGGTTATACACGGATATTTAGTATGGAAAAGTAATGAAAGCTAATTTCTCTTAAAATACAACACTTAGGTATCTGAATGTTTGCTTTCGCTATAACTTCTTTATGAGTAATCATTTTTTTATACATTTAGGAAGAAATCACAGTAAAATGGGGAAATCTTGAAATTAAAATTTATCACCGTACTTGTGTAACACCGTAATTTATCTCGTAAACTACTGGAGTACTAGTTGTGAATTTTGGGTATCAATTTTACCTTGCAGGGTAGTAATTTTTTATGTAGGAGGAAAGCGACAAGCCCCTCAAACTTGGAATCAACATTTAAAGTCGTAGTCCTGCTGAACGAGCGAGCGAAAGTTATCATCGTTGATTTCTCGGTAAATACAAATGTTTCCGTTCTTTTATTTTTACAAAATAAATCACATAAATGGGTAGTAATTATTTGTATACTTGGAATAACTGTAGCATGCCCCCGTTTTCGGCGCTTATGGTGGTCCTGCTGAATGGAGCGTGGCTACCGCAGGACCACCTTCAAAGTCGATTATCTCGAAAACTACTAATGTACCAATTTTGTTGTTCGAGTACTAATTGGTACCAATTGAGTAGTAATTATTTAACAAATATGGAAGCGATTGGCGTCGGGGTCCTGCAGTAGTCACGAACATGTCTAAGCCACCCCCACCCTGTATAGTTTGCGATCACATGATAGTTTCATACTGCATTTGAAAATTAACTGTGTGGACAGGATGTTTATGTGTGACGGTGCGATCCTTCGTGAGATGATTCTTTTTATATATATATATGTTATTTTGCACTTGTTAGTGTTGTGCTTTTAAAGTCTGTTTATATTTTTGTGAAAAAGTTTTAATTCTCTTTTTAGTTTTAGTACACCACCTAAAGGATTGACAAAATATCCATACCATCGACGACATAGCCCCTAGACGCCTAATGATTGATCTAATACATCAAAACAATTCTGTCAACTAGCGGAGGTATGAGGCACGGGGTACTGCGCTCTGATTGGTCCCTTACCAAGGTCATACGCATCATTAAGGGTGGGACAGGTTTAAATAAAACCAGGAAGGTAGGTATCGATTTTTATAAATATAATAAGTAAGTAAGTTTATAAGTTTTTTATTTATTTCAAAAAATTACAGCATAGTTACAGACAAAGTTACAACATACAGAATTAGTATCTTAGGAATAGGTCCCCTGGCTCCCAAACTAGGTATACCTGTGACTTGGGAGTCAGTGTTCCTCCATTATAAAAGTCAATATGTATGTCGCTGGTTATTAAAAGTTAGTTGTGAAAACAAAAATTAAAAAAAAAAATATATATATATAAATAAAAAAAAAACATAAGGTACATTTCCAATTTGTAGTACAAAAATAACAAACGTGAGAATGTGTGTGTGTGGGTGTGGATGGGTGAGTGGATGTGTGTGTGTGTGTGGGTGGGTGAGTGGATGTGTGTGTGTTTGTGTATATGTTTTTGTGGAATGTCAAGTGTGTGGATGAAGATGAGAAGTTTGTGTTGGACTATTGATTAGGAGAGGATAAAAGGTTTTCTATTTCGTCGTAGTTTTTATCCATCAACCACGTTTTCACTGCGATTTTACATTTGTGTAAATTAAGTTTATATATTGCAAGCCTCTTATTGATCCTGTTATACAGTTTTTGACTGAGATAAGAGAACTGGTGTTCGGCAAAGGAGGTATTATGTCTTACAGGTGAGAATACAATATCAGCTCGACGTTTTGTGGTTATTTTCATAGGAACGCGGTGTTTTCTCAGGATACACTGAAGCACATAGAGTTTCCTTACTGAAAGCAGTTTGCAGTCCTTGTAAAGATCTTCTGTGGGATATCTGTAGGGCATACAATACATTACCTTGAGGACTGCCCTCTGTGCTCTCTCTAATTTGAGAAAGTAGGTCTTACAGGCTCCACCCCATGCTGGCAGGCAGTATGCAAGAAGTGATTGGCAAAGTGACATGTAGACCAACCTGAGAGTATCTGTGTCAGCCGAGTAGCGAAGTTTCTTAAAAATGTAAGTAAGTTTTCTTGTTCTTGCCACCAAGCTGTCCACATGAGTATACCAGTTTAAGTGTTTGTCTATCAGCACACCTAAGTACTTTATATTTGAAGTTATTTCCAGAGCAGGACACGTGCATGAAAAACTTCTTGATTGCTCTGGGCAGGTATGACCTTTAATAACAAGTGGTATGTTGGGCTGAGATTTTTTGCTTATAGAAAAGGTCACTATTTTCGTTTTTTCTGTATTAATTGTTAGAAGATGTTTTGCGAGCCAATTCATTACCGTGTTTAAGGCCACCTGAGCATGCTGTTCAGTTTCTCTCCAGTCCGTCCCATGTATAAGAAGTGCTGTATCATCAGCATAGGTAAACACGGAACAATTAGTGAGGGTAAGAGAACACAGGTCATTAATATAAATGAGAAAAAGCGTCGGACCCAGAATGCTTCCTTGTGGGACGCCGTAATCAATCCTTGCCTTATCACTCACCACTTCACCGATCTTTACATGTTGGTATCTATTTTTAAGGTAACTCGTAAAAATGTCCAGCGCGACACCGCGTATACCTATACGTTCCAATTTTGATAAGAGAATTGAAACGGGGACAGCGTCAAAAGCTTTAGATATATCCAAGAACACACCCAGACACTTCCGGCCACCATCCATATGTCCAGTTGCTTTTTCAGAGAAGGCTACAACCGCATCTTCAGTAGAAAAACCGGTTCTAAAACCGTATTGACTGTCTGAAAGAATTTTGTTTGCACGCAGATAGCCAACCAAACGTTTGTTTAAGATCTTCTCCAAAATCTTAGACATAGTCGGTAAGACGGAAATTGGTCTGTAATTGTTAGCACAATCCCCGATCCCTCCCTTATGAATTGGATGAACGAGTGCTATTTTAAAGGGGTCGGGAAAAATTCCATTTGAAATTGCTAGATTGCAAATGTGAGTGATGCAAGGGACTAGGGTCGTTCGCGTCAATTTCAAAATTTTTGTGGAGATACCGTCAATTCCTACTGCTGAATTTGTTTTTAGGTTATTCAGAATATTTTCGACTTCCTCATTATCAGTTCCTAGAATACATATAGAATTAGAGATTGGCGTTGGTCCGGGAGGGACTGAAGATTTAGGGCTCCCGTTCTGTATTTTAGTGGCCAAGTTATTTCCTATGCTCACAAAATATTTGTTGACTGAGTTAGCTGCTGTTCGTTCGTCTGTTTCAGTTCTCAGGAGTTCACTAGGTGGAGATGAAGTGGATTTGGTATGAGTTATTGTTTTTATAAGGTCCCAGGTAGCCTTAGGGTCATTTTTCCTTTTGATAAATTCTGTTTTTTCATAGTTTATTTTTAATTTACGTAACAAAGAGTTGCAAAAATTACGATATCGCGAGTAAGTTATTTTTAAAATAGGGTTTTCTGGATCAGAGTTTAGTTTTTTATGCATTTTGTCTCTGTTACGGATACAGCGCAGTAGACCGGGAGTGATCCACGGCTTTAAATTTCGTTTTTTCTTTGGAGCCTTAATGTATCGAGTATGGCTGTTAATTATTAAGCTTAAAATGGACACCAGAATGTTTGCTGCTTCGTTGGCGTTATTTGACATTAGAACCGAGGAAAAGTCAGTTTTTTCTATGTCATACTGGATGCCTATGATGTCAACAGTTTTAGTAAAGCTCGTAGGTTTCGATTTAGGTTTATCTAAATTGATGCTCAACAGTACAGGTAGGTGGTCAGTGATTTGGGTCTCTATTACAATAGTGGTCCCTGGCTGTTTTGTTCGTAGTAAGACATGGTCTAGGCAGTTATTTTGCCTGGTAGGGTATAGGTGAGCAGGAAGTAATCCGTGAGATGCAGTGAAGGTGAGGTAAGTGTTAGAGTGCCTATCTTTATTATCAGATTTTATGTCGATATTGATGTCACCTACTAGGGCAAGATAGTGCATTTTGGAAAGAGGCGTTAGTGTAATGTCCAGGCTGTTAATAAAGTTGTCAATATGTGTGTACGAGGGAGATCTGTATAAAGCTATTATGGCAGCATTGTTCTCGACTTTGCAAAGTAGACAGTTTGCATCAATAATTTCAGGTTCTGTAACTGAACACTGGAGTGAAGTTTTTGTATACATAACAACACCGTCATTTTGATTTTTTGTGTTCTTTGTATAGTGTACGTTGTAGCCATTCAAGTTAGGTATTATGGTCGTTTTTCTTAGCCAACATTCAGTCAAGACTACAATATCACAGTCAGATTTTAATTGATGCAAGAAGGCTACCAGGCTGTCAAAGTTTTTGTTTATGCTGCGGATATTAAGGTGCAAAACTGTTATTTGTGTAGTTGTGTTGTTTATAATGCCTGAGCAGTCATCTACCAAAAGTTTGTAAGATTTACATACTTGATATGCATCCAATTCTGTCACAAGTATGTCTATATCATTAGCCATTTATTATAAAAAAAGTTTTACCATGTAATTGGTCTCTGAGAATAAACCTGGTTTGTAGATGCAGCATTTTTAGACTATCTCTCCGAGTTGAAACGGGTAGTACGGGTATTTTTGGTGTTTGTTTAGTGTGTTTTGTGGGTGTGTTGAGTGTGTGTATAGTGAGTGAAACGTAAGATGACTGTTTATTAGCTATGGTACGAGTATGCGTGCGATTTGTTCTATGATTGGTATTATAGAAACGGCAAATTCGTTCTTTTCTGTGGTTAGTGAAAACAATGAGGTGTTTATATAATGAAAAAAAAATTGGTTGATAAAAAACAAAAGGAAACAGGAAAAAATACAGTCATTGCGAATTATTCAGGTCTTCAAAATAGTATTTGTATTTTTTTTAAATTAATATTACCTTTTTTATTATTAATTACACGGCGTTTTAACATTTTAGTAATAACATAAAATGCTAAAATTAAAAACAAAAGAAACATAATTCTAAAGGTAAATATACTTTTTTTTCGGTTGTTGGTTCTTAAATATAGTAACATTAAATATTAGTAAAAAACGTAATCAAAAAATCGTTTCACAATTAATAAACTATTCAATTTAATGTCTGTATTTGTAAGGTTTCTAGTTCTATCGATAACAGATTTGGTCATAGGATATGGTGCTTCACTAGTTTTGTTTACGAAATTATAGAGGACAAGAGATAGCGAAAAAATACTTTAAAAAGAAAGAGACGCAAACATGCGGTGGGCGTGTTCACCTACAAACATGACCAGTGTAATATGAACTCCGATAAATAATATTAGAAAATAAATCTCATTATGTTTATGTAACTATTAACTTATCAATGAAATGTTATGTTATTTTTTCGGAAACTCGATGTCTGGCTGTTGTTACCATAGCAACGTATTGTACAAGATGCCATTATAATATTTATTTCATATTTTTTTTATTGACTGTCACGGAAGTGTTTATGGTTCACAGAAGTGGTCGCTACTAATTCGAAATTGTCGAGTAGCGAGCAGTATTACCTGTATATGATCTTTTTAGTCATATGTGTTGACAGACATCGCTCGCCTGTTATTAGGCGTCTAGTGGCTATGTGGTCGATGATCCATACTAACTCAATTTACACATTCGTGCTGTTTGTCAAAACTGTTGGACCGATTTTGATGAAATTTGCATTATTCCCTAAGTTGAGAGATACTCAATCCAACACAAAAATAATGATCACGATCCAATACGTAGTTTGGGATAACTGCGTGGACATACAAACAAACAAACATTTATGAAATTTAGCACACATGTTTAGAAAGCCCACATAGATAACAGATGTGAATATGCAGTACAGTACGTGTCGAATTGATTACCAGTGTCCCAGGCGCCGTAGTCTTTATAGGAAGACGCCTAGTGCTGTGGTTACTTGATTAAATTTCTAAAGTGTCGATATACACAAAAGTTTAAAAAAACACTTTTATTTCGAAAAAAAATGTTGAGTTTTGAAATAAATGCGATCCTTATGGAGAATGTACGTAATTTTGCTAGCCCTTACACATACATTTACTCAAATCTTTTAATACACACAAAGCCGGACTTTGGTTTATACTGATATCGATATTGAAAGATCCCGTCACTACGAAACTAATAGATATCGGTGCCTCGTGCGCCATGGGCATCTATAGAAGACAACCTGTGACTTAATATACGTAATACGTAAGTGAATCAAGGTCAGTGTGAGATAGTGCAGCGCTGTTATGGATTGATATCGATATAAAAAATAATGAGTGAAGCTAATGAATTACGTCCTGAAGAACTTAAAAATCCTACAAGGTGTGGACTAGGAAGCTGAATCCGATAAATACGAGAGTACATTAGACGAAGATTTTGAGTTAGTGTAAATTACTTTACGGTATGAAAAAGTAAATAAAATATTTTCATTCAATAACCTAATTAGATTGGCGTAAGTAGGTACCTACATTCGAAATTAGTATGATATTTCAGAATACAGAATATACCAAAAATTGCGTTCTTACTTTGAATGCGATACGCCGTATCCAGAAACGAAGCGCGTAACGTGGCCAAGCAAAATCTATAATAATAATATTAATGTGTGTTTAGCATAAACACAAACATCGATACACGAAAAAAAAAAGAAAATTGAACATACACATCCCTATAACAATTGAAATTTTACGTGCTCCGAGCGCCACGGTCTTGATATGAAGACTACTGGATGACGCCAAAAGTCAATAGGGATGTAGCCAAGTTCTTATGGCTAAATTGAGTTCTGTATCTGTTTGGTCATTTTCTGTAGTGTATCCTGCTTTTTCTTAGCACAACTATTGTTAATAAAACAAGATATCGAAATTTGTCATTATTTTATTTATTGAGTTATCGAAATACGTCATTAATTCTATTTTTCTGGTTCATTTATTAAAAAAAAATATGTAGTTACGTAACATTTATCGATACTACAATTACCCTCATCACTACTTTTTACTAAATATTCGTTATAAATTTATAGCTTGGCGCTGGGGGACACATCGCATTCGGTACCGCTTGGCGCTCAAAAGGTTAAATTAGTCGCATTAAAGCTGGGGTGTTATGCGTCAATCGAATGCGAGTTAAACCAGACCAACCACCAACTATAACCATATTGTTTAACTTGGAAATCATTGCACTTATAAAGCTGTAATATGGAATAATTCTTAATCATGGCTGCAATGGAACAAGCTTCGCCGAGTCACCTGCTAACCTGGCTATTTTGAACCTACATTCAATTTTTTTTGGGTTTTTCAATCTAGAATTTTACAGTAGCAGCTAGCCGCATGTGATTGTTCGATTGGATAGCGGTCTAACTCTTTGCGTTGCCGTATTCAATACGGCTGCAGGACTTCTTCCCGATTGATGGCAATAGCCTTTTAATTAGTTATCAACCATATCATCGCTTACCATCAGGTGACATAGTGGTCAAGCGCGAGACTATAAACAACAATAAAAAACAACATAATTGTTCATTAAACTTTTGTACAGTCAAACACTTACGTTCAACATTAAGAGCAAGTGCGGGCAGAGTGCTCCGACTGAGTTTCCTTAATAAAAAGTCAGAATTCGAGGTTTGTCTCGCGCCTTTTTCTTCCTCCAATATTGGACAAATTTAAAAGATGTAAATTCATCCATAAATTGAATAAACGAGAGAGAGTAACAAGGTACGTCAGTAGCATTTGTATTGCATTCTGGTATCTAAAGAAAGATTTTACTTGTGTTATGGGTATCAGGATCCTCATACTTGTGTTTCAATCAATAGGCAGTAGGCTGGCCACTAATGACCGGACGTCACACAAATGCAAGCAAAGTTTTCGGCGCGACTTGAACACAACAGTCCGTCATCACCCGTCGGACAATCCCAGCCACCGCACTGTTCCCAAACAACTGCAACTGCTGAAAGCCAGAATCAAAACAAACTTAGCATGCGCGCTGCAGGATGTGTGACGTTAGGATGTGTGACGTCAGGATGTGTGACGTCAGGATGTGTGACGTTAGGATGTGTGACGTTAGGATGTGTGACGTTAGGATGTGTGACGTTAGGATGTGTGACGTCAGGATGTGTGACGTTAGGATGTGTGACGTTAGGATGTGTGACGTTAGGATGTGTGACGTTAGGATGTGTGACGTTAGGATGTGTGACGTCAGCTCGTTACATCGTATGAGGCGGCATAGGTGACGCTACAGGCTCGCCGCATCGGCTCTATGGGACCTAAACCTGACGAGGTGTAGTATAGGAACAGCTCTACCTATCCCTTCAGAGAATTCGGGCGTGATGTTATTATCTTATGTGTTCAAAACTATATAGGCCTTTGTCCGGCCATAAAACGTACCTATACTAATATTATTAAGAGGAAAGATTTGTATTTTTGTATGTAACAAATAAACTTAAAAACTACTGGACCGATTTCAAAAATTCCTTTTACCGTTGGATGCTACACTATCCCCGCGAGGCATCCCCTAGTAAGTAAATAAAACCCGAAGGTATTTTTATTGTATTATTATATTTTATCTTCACGTTAAATTATAATACATTATCAATTCAATCTTCTTGATTAAAATAATATTGCATGAGCAGCATCTACTGCGTAGTAGAGCGCGAGACGACGACCGGGGTCGAGTCAGGTGAAGGGGCGCCGGATGGGAACTCGCCCGGGCCACTGGTGGCCGCGCCCGGGCCGCTAGTGGGCTCGCCCGGGCCACTGGTGGACGCGCCCGGGCCGCTAGTGGGCTCGCCCGGGCCACTGGTGGCCGCGCCCGGGCCGCTAGTGGGCTCGCCCGGGCCACTGGTGGCCGCGCCCGGGCCGCTAGTGGGCTCGCCCGGGCCACTGGTGGCCGCGCCCGGGCCGCTAGTGGGCTCGCCCGGGCCACTGGTGGCCGCGCCCGGGCCGCTAGTGGGCTCGCCCGGGCCACTGGTGGCCGCGCCCGGGCCGCTAGTGGGCTCGCCCGGGCCACTGGTGGCCGCGCCCGGGCCGCTAGTCGCCGGACACTGGCGGCGGGGGCGGCGGCGGCGCCAGGAAGGCGGGGGGCGGCGGCGCGCCCCAGGGCGGAGGGTTGAAGCCGCCGCGCCAGCCCATGCCCATCATGCCTGCACACAACACACATAGTTATACATCACGATTCCTATTAAGGTGGTACTATGGGCCAAAGCTAGATTTGATCACTTTGAAAACAAAATCCTGTGCACAAGATGACCACAGTAGCGCCGGCCCTTTTTGCTTCAACCATAGCCAAATGACTTGTTTGTTTTTTTTCCGGTTTTTTTTATGACAAAAACAAGGGGCTGACAGGAACTAGAGAAACAGTCACCAGATGCTGCGATGCTATTGATTGATGAGTATAAGTCGGCGTTAATTTAGCGGGCGAGCCCTGCAAGCAGAAATAGTCCTTACGGTGATCAGATATAGCTTTGGCCAATCGTACAACAAAGAGAGCATTTTTCAAAAGAAGGGTACTGACCGGGCGGCGGCGGCGGCATGTGCGGCGCTCCGGGTGGAGGACCCATCTTGCCGTCACCCTGCAATGCAAATGTACGTAAGACGTTAACAATTTGTAACTGTAGATGCGCAGAAATAATTTAAAAAATACCTGTCAAGTGCGAGTCTGACTCGCGCACAGAGGGTTCCGTATAAACAGCTAAATTCATCAAAATAAACAGATAACATTACTAACGTTCAAAAACAATGAAAGCACCGAACATCGATCTGATGAAGGGACAAAATTAAGTTTGCCGTTCGAAAACTCTTGTCACCATATAGTATAAATTACATTTTATAAGTTGGTCGACGACTATTACTCGTAAACTTGTATAGCTTATAGCTGATAGTTTGCCTTTTAATTTAGTTTATATGTCATGGACTAAGTGATGAATCAGAGCCCTATGTGTAATGAACGGCCATTATGAATCTAGGCAAGTGATATCGGGCAATGTAATGAATACTGATTTAAACTTCGATAGTTATCACTTTGTCTAGTCATTATGA
Organism: Orthosia cruda; assembly: GCA_964057195.1. Taxonomy (NCBI): domain Eukaryota; kingdom Metazoa; phylum Arthropoda; class Insecta; order Lepidoptera; family Noctuidae; genus Orthosia; species Orthosia cruda. Next base: position 53,318,608 of record OZ059829.1, on the reverse strand, counting down.
ATGAACGGTTAGGCAATTCGATCATTATTGTCAATGAATTATTTCCAAGAGCGCGAGCTCGGCAGCTTAGTGCACCCCGACACGTATAGGTCATGTCCTTGTTTAGGTTATTTCATGTTAGGTTACTTTAGACCCTGCAGACAGAAACAGGAGAGTCCGTCGACTTTCTTGCTTAAATAATAATCGTACTTACCAATTCCATATTAAAACATACATACATACATATTATTCCATATTAATTATTTTTGTTATTGCGGATAAACCAGACTGCCCTTTCCTGGGGTACTGGACCCGCTTGCACAGCGGCGGCTCCAGTGCAACAGGAAATCGGTATTTGAACTAATTGAATTATTTGTTAATTTATTTGTTATTTATTAATTTTATTGTGTGTATGGATTATTATTATTTTTATAAGAATGACATAATTAAATTATGTGAATTTACAATTTATTAAATTATAATTAATAATATATAAAAAATATAATTTATCAATTATACAAATTATGGATCATGGTCCGAAATAAATGATTGATTGATTGATTAAGACAATAAAAAAAAAACACATCTTTGTATTACCACGGGGTCTCAATGCTAATAAAAAAAATTTGGTTCAAATAAATCTCACTAGATGGCGCGACATGTACACACAATTCAATAGAATTTTGTAAAATTATCATTTTCTGGAATTGAACATAAAAATTGTATGTTCTTGTTTAATCGACTCTCTTAAGTACAAAATTATGGAATATTGGGCTCTTAATTCACATTTAAAAGATTATTTGAACGTATCATTTAAAATTGATGCCAATAGATGGCGCATTTTTAAATTTCTGTGGCATTCCACACGATTATTAAAATTTGCATTGTAACACATTTTGGTGCAAAAAATCTTTAAAAACGTGCAAAAAAATTTAAAAACAAGTGGTTCCTTGTTGAGTCCGGAACCCTAAAAATGAGTGTGCTTGGCCGGTGGTGACGTACCTGGTGCTGGTGCAGCATTGAGGGCGCGGGCGGAGGGGGCGGCGGGTAGGAGGGCGGCGGCGGCGCCGCGCTGCCCGGCGGGGGGGGCTGCGAGCCGGCGCCACCTGCGGGTGCACACGGACATCACACATTACTTGACTAGTTTCACCAACATGTATTTCACAATGCCGCGCCGTTGGGTAGTCATCATTTCAGCCGAAAGACGTCCACAGCTGGATATAGGCCTCCCTCAAGCGTCGCCACATTAATCGGTCCCGTGCGTCTCGCATCCAGCGGATCCCCGCAACCTTCATTAGGTCATCGGTCCACCTGGTGGGAGGCCTTCCAACGAAACATCTTCCTGTTCGCGGTCGCCACTCCAGAACCTTTCTGCCCCATCGGCCATCCGTTCTGAGAGCAATGTGCCCTGCCCACTGCCACTTAAGTTTGGCAACTCTTCGGGCTATGTCGGTAACACTGATTCTCTTGCGGATCTCAATATTTCTGATTCGATCACGCAAGGAAACTCCATTGGCCATTGCCTGATGGAGTAGTATCCGATATAATTTGCCTATCTAGCGGATCCGGTTAACCAGATAAAAACGCAGCTAAATAAAGGGTGTCTCAGAATGTTTCTAACCGAATTTCCAAAAAGGAGGATGTTCTATGTTTACTTTATGATTGTTTTCTTTTTGATGTATGTTCACCGGTTTCTCCGTCAATTGAAGACCGATTTCGAAAATTCTTTTTTTTTTGTTATGAAATAGTATGTTCCCAAATTGGTCCCATTTAAATTTAGTGAAGATCTGATGAAGAACTTCGGAAACAGAACTCTTCAATAGATGACAGAAAGTCTCTCAAGATTGCAATAGTATGTCTGTTTATTGTTTATACCATTTCATTACATAACATCACGCCAGCAAGCTCTAAAGGGATACGCTGATGTGTACAGTTCACCTTGGTACCCACTCATTTCACCAGTTATGTTCAAGTTTCATGATATTCGGGTAATCTATTCTGATATTATAGGTACCTTACTAAAGAACTTGCCTATTAGGTACCACAACAAAAAGAGAACAAAAGATAAAAAGAAATATAACAGTGTTACTATTTTCTTTTTTTCGTTTTTTGACACCGTCTGCCGAAAAAGAAGCTATTTTCACTTTGTAGTGTTTTAATTTGGAAGTTGGTTGTATTTTTTACGTTTTTAATACATACAAGTTTAGAAGTAGTTCAAACTCGTTTTATTTACAGTTAAATTAAAGAGCAGTTTTTATATTTTGTTTATAAAAACCAATAATTTGTAAATGCGGTGTGCATTTATCCGTTTTCTGACACTCATTTAGCCTGGAACTAAAATCTTCAATCATTCACTGTGGATCATCACTTCATCACTCTTGGAATAAAACGAGTTTGAACTAATTCTAGTGTTTTTTTTTTAAGTATCATAAACGAAAATCATTCTGAGACACCCTATACAATATTTGTGTAAATTAGAAGTAGTCATTAAGAAATTGGTTCACGGCAAACAATTTAGTACTAAATGAGAAAACAAAACAAATGTATTACGATTAACATTACCGAACGTTAGAAATAGTAAATCAAAGTTTTTCTAGGAATCACTTTCGAAGAGAAACTACATTGGGGCCTTTACATAACATCTCTTGCGGGCCGCCTGAGCTCAGCCCTTTATGCTGTTAGAAAGATAAGACTGTTAACGGATGTAGAAACCGCGCGTTTGCTCTATTTTACAGCATTATGTCATAGGGTATTTTGCGGCTGACATTGAATCAATAGGGTTACCCTTTATAGCAGAACTTTTTATGTCATAATATTATTTTGCATAACAGCGGATTGATTTTTTATGTCATAACTTCATTTTGCAGAAAATCGTTTGGTACCAGCACTCATTTATCATATATTCAAAACTAATAATTTAGTAAGTCAGAATCATCTTGAGGCATACATTTTATAACCATAATAATAAAAATGCAGAACCATCATATCGCAGAACATTCACAGCCAGAATCTTCTTTTGGTATATATTTCAAATCAATAGTTATTAAAAGGCAGAACTATCATATCACAGAAAGTTTACAGTTTGAATCATCTTTTTGCATACATTTCATATCCATAATAATTGAAAGAAGCATACACCAAACAACTATACAACATATGGCAATCAAGCATACACCATGTATGCAGCAAGCATGGTTTCTGTGAAGGCTCTGGCGGTCCCTCGCGAGCATAGCGTCGCAGATGGTTTTAACGCTCATCCACCACCGCGGCTTCTCTAGGGGTAGGGCAGATATGACTACGTGGAGTCGGTTTTGCGGTGATTCGTTTCTGTCACTAACTTTTGTAGCACGAAATATTGACGTTTTACACAATGTTTTAATTTTAATGGAAGTTTAAAAATGCAATTTTATAGAAATGGCAATATGCCTAATAAAATTATTCCAAATAAAATTATGCTATCTTCATAGTATGCCAAGTGAAATTGTATCAAATAATCGTCGCTCTAAATAAACGTTATGGTAAACGAAATTATGCGTATTTTTAACTTTGCCAAATGTAGTTATGCCAAATAAAATTCTGCCATCTTAAAAGTATGCCATTGTTAATACGGACATAATTTTAACATTCGGCCAAACAATAATTATATGAAACATAGTTTAATGCCTTAAAATATTCGTTTAAAGAAGATTATGCCAAGTGTGTTATGCCAAATAAATTTCGGAGTATCAAGATTCTGCCAAGATAGAGAGAAGGAACCCTGTCGAGAGATGTTTTAGTTTGGTGGTTCAACATCTTGGCAGTTAGCAAGCCTTATTGTATTTCTCTAAACTAAGGAAACTTTTTCAAATGGTTGCTTTATACCGAACCTGTTACACCACCTAATTTAAGAGTTATAAATGTAAAAACCAAGCCAGTTTAATTATATTAGTGTGCGCTAAAACAATACTTCGTAATTAAACTCTGTAATAATGTAGAAATGATCAGAAAAAGCTTATATTAGTTAGAGAAGAAGTGAACACGTACACGTACCGAGCCAGGGCGCCGGCTGCGAGCTGGGCGGCGGCGGCGGCGGCGGGAAGGCGCCCGGCGGCGGCGGCAGCGACAGCGGCAGCTCGCCTGCAACACCAGCACCGTCAGCTGTGAGCGGTGAGCACGCAGCGCCACTACGTCTACTATATACGCATACTCGAGGCGAGATGCTAAATGTTTTTAGGTCGCTTTGCTCGTTCTTGCATGTTTTATCTTGAACTTTTTTACATAAGTCGACAAAGTTTGTTCTATTTGTGTATGAGTGGGCAATAGAAAATTATTTTAGGAGGGGTGTGTGTGGTACGCAGTGAGTACGTACGCGGCGCAATGTGCGGCGGCGGCATGATGGCGCGCGGCGGCTGGTGCGGCGCGAACAGGCCGGGCGTGAAGCGGCGCGCCGGCCCGCCGCCGCCGCCGCCGCCCGGCGCCGCCTCGCCCAGCTCCGCCATCAGCGACATGTACTCCTCGTCAATCTTAGCCTGCGACACAACAAACAACAGTCAGCCGAGAGGGCAAGTGCATGCCGTTAATAAGCACACAAACACAAGTTTAAAAAAAATACAAAACAGCGAAATACTTGAAATATTATTAAAGTGAGACGTTATAGTGTGATATGATAGTGTAGCTTTGTGATAGTGTTATAGTGTGATAGTGTAGCGTACCTTGTTGGGCGTGTTGTGCAGCGTGCCCTGGCCCGGGCGCTTGGCGCGGCAGTCGCGCGCGATGTGTCCGGCGCCGCCGCACGACGAGCACACGATGTGTAGTAGTGTTATAGTGTGATAGTGTAGCGTACCTTGTTGGGCGTGTTGTGCAGCGTGCCCTGGCCCGGGCGCTTGGCGCGGCAGTCGCGCGCGATGTGTCCGGCGCCGCCGCACGACGAGCACACGATGTGTAGTAGTGTTATAGTGTGATAGTGTAGCGTACCTTGTTGGGCGTGTTGTGCAGCGTGCCCTGGCCCGGGCGCTTGGCGCGGCAGTCGCGCGCGATGTGTCCGGCGCCGCCGCACGACGAGCACACGATGTGTAGTAGTGTTATAGTGTGATAGTGTAGCGTACCTTGTTGGGCGTGTTGTGCAGCGTGCCCTGGCCCGGGCGCTTGGCGCGGCAGTCGCGCGCGATGTGTCCGGCGCCGCCGCACGACGAGCACACGATGTGTAGTAGTGTTATAGTGTGATAGTGTAGCGTACCTTGTTGGGCGTGTTGTGCAGCGTGCCCTGGCCCGGGCGCTTGGCGCGGCAGTCGCGCGCGATGTGTCCGGCGCCGCCGCACGACGAGCACACGATGTGTAGTAGTGTTATAGTGTGATAGTGTAGCGTACCTTGTTGGGCGTGTTGTGCAGCGTGCCCTGGCCCGGGCGCTTGGCGCGGCAGTCGCGCGCGATGTGTCCGGCGCCGCCGCACGACGAGCACACGATGTGTAGTAGTGTTATAGTGTGATAGTGTAGCGTACCTTGTTGGGCGTGTTGTGCAGCGTGCCCTGGCCCGGGCGCTTGGCGCGGCAGTCGCGCGCGATGTGTCCGGCGCCGCCGCACGACGAGCACACGATGTGTAGTAGTGTTATAGTGTGATAGTGTAGCGTACCTTGTTGGGCGTGTTGTGCAGCGTGCCCTGGCCCGGGCGCTTGGCGCGGCAGTCGCGCGCGATGTGTCCGGCGCCGCCGCACGACGAGCACACGATGCTGTTGGTCACGTTGGGCTTGTCGGGGCACTGCGCACACACACATTGCATCCTCATTATAAACTGTACTTAATGTAGTTACGATAATATTTTGTTAGTTCATTTTGGACAGTGCGGTGGAGTCATCGCAACTTTAGTTCCGTAACGGTGAATATTGACACCGTTACATTTTGATGATTTTAATCGGGGCGCACGGTTGGTGCAGTGGTTGAGCGATTGAGTGCTGCGCTGTGTGTTGTGGGTTCGATTTCCGCACGGAAAAAATATTTTTATGACCTACAGATAGTTGTTCCAGCTCTGGGTGTTTGTGTACAGGTCCCGTCACGTAAAAAGAACGCTGAGCGACATTGGAGGGGATGTGTCTGCGCATGGGTACAGTCGCGTTCTAAAGTTCTAGGATATTGTTTTATTATAATATAAGAGTAATTGTTTTATTGAATAAAGAAATTTGTTTTTTATTTTTATTTTATTTTAGAATCATAATAGGTACTTACTAGCTACTTAGTACTTTGGAAGAGGCTGGATTTAAATTAGTTAATGTTCATTTGAGCATTATTTTTTATTTCGATCTGATTAATATAAATATATAAATCTCTTATCATTATTAATTATCAACTGCTCTTTTCTCAACTTCTTTCTTCATAAAACAATAAATACTATAAATCATTTTTTTTCCTTCATTTTTAAAACCATAGTCGTGCAAAGAAAGTTGTGTGTGCGACTGTATTTTGGGAGCGAAAGAAGCATCATCTCAGCGCGGGAAGCATGGGGCAACTGACGAACCAGTAGCGTGCGCGCACAGCGAACACTGTCCGCACTGGCGGAGCATTCCCCCATCGCGCCCCCTTCCTACCACCAGTTTGATCTCAGCGCGGGAAGCATGGGGCAACTGACGAACCAGTAGCGTGCGCGCACAGCGAACACTGTCCGCACTGGCGGAGCATTCCCCCATCGCGCCCCCTTCCTACCACCAGTTTGATCTCAGCGCGGGAAGCATGGGGCAACTGACGAACCAGTAGCGTGCGCGCACAGCGAACACTGTCCGCACTGGCGGAGCATTCCCCCATCGCGCCCCCTTCCTACCACCAGTTTGATCTCAGCGCGGGAAGCATGGGGCAACTGACGAACCAGTAGCGTGCGCGCACAGCGAACACTGTCCGCACTGGCGGAGCATTCCCCCATCGCGCCCCCTTCCTACCACCAGTTTGATCTCAGCGCGGGAAGCATGGGGCAACTGACGAACCAGTAGCGTGCGCGCACAGCGAACACTGTCCGCACTGGCGGAGCATTCCCCCATCGCGCCCCCTTCCTACCACCAGTTTGATCTCAGCGCGGGAAGCATGGGGCAACTGACGAACCAGTAGCGTGCGCGCACAGCGAACACTGTCCGCACTGGCGGAGCATTCCCCCATCGCGCCCCCTTCCTACCACCAGTTTGATCTCAGCGCGGGAAGCATGGGGCAACTGACGAACCAGTAGCGTGCGCGCACAGCGAACACTGTCCGCACTGGCGGAGCATTCCCCCATCGCGCCCCCTTCCTACCACCAGTTTGATCTCAGCGCGGGAAGCATGGGGCAACTGACGAACCAGTAGCGTGCGCGCACAGCGAACACTGTCCGCACTGGCGGAGCATTCCCCCATCGCGCCCCCTTCCTACCACCAGTTTGATCTCAGCGCGGGAAGCATGGGGCAACTGACGAACCAGTAGCGTGCGCGCACAGCGAACACTGTCCGCACTGGCGGAGCATTCCCCCATCGCGCCCCCTTCCTACCACCAGTTTGATCTCAGCGCGGGAAGCATGGGGCAACTGACGAACCAGTAGCGTGCGCGCACAGCGAACACTGTCCGCACTGGCGGAGCATTCCCCCATCGCGCCCCCTTCCTACCACCAGTTTGATTTCAGCGCGGGAAGCATTTTGTTGAACTGACGAACCTTTATGTTTGTAAACGCACCCACGGTACAGGAAGAAATTGTTAGAAAAAAAACCCCATAGTAGGTCGATCCAGAGCATGAAACAGTATTGATTTCTAAAATAAAAATAAAAACGTATCCATTTTAAAACAATTAAAAATATCAACACGAAAGCGTGAGAACTAATAGTAATTTCCAAGACTTAACGTAGGTAGAGTGAACCGGTTTCGGGACCTCTTCAGCGCGTGTCTTACGGCTGGGAGGTTCCCGAAACAGTGGAAGGAGGGACAATTGTGCCTCCTCCGGAAGGAAGGACGACCGGTGGACTCCCCCTCGGCATACCGGCCCATCGTTCTGCTCGATGAGGTCGGTAAATTGTTCGAGGGGATCATCGCCACCCGGCTAAATAGCTACTTGCGGGAGGTAGGGCCAGACCTGTCGGACGCCCAGTTCGGTTTCCGACGGGAGCGTTCGACGATCGACGCTTTGGCCCTACTCAGGGGCCAGGTCAAGGAGGCGGTCGAGGCTGGGGACGGAGTGTTGGCGGTGTCGTTTGACATCGCCAACGCCTTCAATTCCGTGCCCCACTCGACCATATTGGAGGCACTCCGGTATCACGGAGTGCCCCCATATCTGCGGGCGATCCTGGCCAGCTACTTGGAGGACAGAGAGGTCCTCCTCGTGGACAAGACAGCCAGAATCAGGCGTTACGGCGCGGAGTCCGATGTTCCACAGGGGTCGGTGCTAGGGCCCCCCTTGTGGAACATCGGATTCGACTGGCTCCTGCGGGGCACCCTCCTCACGGGCACGAGTGTCATCTGCTATCCGGATGACACTCTCCTCACTGCCCGGGGGAGGGACTTTGGAGAGGCGGCCTGTCTGGCCTCTGCTGGCGAATCCTTAGTGGCAGGTAGGATCCGCCAGCTTGGATTGAGGGTGGCGCTGAACAAGACCGAGGCCGTGTTCTTTCACGGGCCTCGGCAGCGCTGCCCTCCTGCCGCCCACGTTGTCGTGGACGGCGTCAGAATTGAGGTGAAGGCCCAGATGAAATATCTGGGCCTAGTGCTGGACAGCAGGTGGCGCTTCGGCCCGCACTTCAGCGGGCTGTCGACGCGCCTGCTGAAAGCCGCGGACGCCCTCTCATGGCTCATGCCGAACCTGGGGGGGCCAGTGCACGGTGCCGATGTATGCCGGCATCCTGCGGAGCATGGCCCTCTACGGGGCACCCATCTGGGCGGACTCCCTCCACAGGAGGGAGAATGCAACCGCCATCCGCAGGCCCCAAAGGGCCATTGCAAAGCGGGTGGCGAGGGCCTAGCGCTCGGTGGGCCTTTCGGCGGCGTGCGCTCTGGCCGGCACCCCTCCCTGGGAGTTGGAGGCATGGGTGCTCGCCAGAGTGTACGAGTGGGTGGCAAGGCGGAAGGCGCTTGGAGAGCGCCCCGCCAAGGAAGAGCGGGAGGCCGTGCGGCGGGAGGCGAGGGACGCTATCGTCGTCCATTGGACGGAGGACCTCGCCTCCGCCGCCTTTGGCCGTCGGACGTTGGACGCGCTCGGTCCAGTCTTGCAAAGCTGGCTCGAGCGGCCCCACGGTTTCCTCTCGTTTCGTCTAGTGCAGGTGTTGTCCGGACATGGGTGTTTCGGAACGCACCTGCACCTGATCCGGAGGGAGGAAACCCCGGGGTGCCACGATTGTGGCGCTGCGGGGGACACGGCGCAGCACACCCTTGAGGTGTGCCCAGCCTGGGCAGAGCTGCGCCGTGTCCTAATAAATGTGATCGGGCAGGACCTCTCACTTCCCGGCGTGGTCAACTCCATGCTGGGGAGTGAGGAGGCCTGGGCGGCAGTTGCCTCCTTTTGCGAGCAAGTAGTGTTGCAAAAGGAGGCGGCGGAGCGTGCGCTGGAGGACGATCCTCTCGCGCCGCCGCTCCGCAGGCGGAGAAGGGGTGGGAGAAGGCGGTTGTACGATCGTCTCCTCCCACCTCCTGGTGGTGATTAGCGAGCGACAGGTGCGGGGGCGCCTCTTGTCTGCATTGCACAATCACCACCCTCGGGCGGGAACGGCTGAGTACTCGCGGTCGTTCCCGGGCCCCTCCACTGAGGGAGAGGCGTGAAGGGCCTGCCCTAAAAGGCGGGCGGTCGTCGGCGGAGGACTGGACGTAAAGGCTGTGCCAGTTTCCCAGTCCTCCTCCATTCAGACGATGCGGGAGTGCCACTGGGTTATTTTAGTGGGTATACCGGGCTTACCCGGGGAGTCCCACATAGCCCGCCCATTCCCCCAATGGGCGGGTATGCGTAATGCATTTTTTCCCGGAGATCAAAAAAAAAAAAGATAGAGTGAACCGGGCCCCGCATGGCTCGCGCTTCTATTGGTTCGCCGGTTAACTATCGCAGGTTACTGTTGATTCGACGTCGCTTTCGAGTTTTATTCTACATAATTGATAATCTGCCTTTTCTTAATTCTAATGTATATTTATTTATTTAATACTAGGAGAACCAACAGCTATAACAAATGGATAACAATTGTATATGAGACATAGAGCCAATTACAGGTTCTCACGGATAGAAACAGAAAAGTAGTAGAAAACATAGGATCACTAACAAGCACGATTTATATGATTAAATAAAGAACAATAAGAACTAATCACCTGATGGGGTTTTCTCGTCGTTGCCGAGTAACCTGGTAGTTGTAGAAGTTGTTTAACACCAAACCACTGTTATGTTCCAAATATTTATTATGAGACAGTTTTTAGGTTGCTGCTAGTAACCTGAGCCGCACTTAATGTTGAGTTACTTCGACACGCAAATTAGCGTATGTCGGTGTTTTAGTTACGACTGATTTATTTAATATTGTGCAGTACTTTAATAGGCGTACTTTTGCTGTATGAGAATTACAACACCTTTAAAAAAGTCAGCATTCAGCCGAGTGCGTGCCGAATAAGTTTTAGTGGTAAATAAATGGGTCTAGTGAGAACTCTTTACAAAGAATATTAAAGTCCTTACTCGCTCGCACCATGTATGAATTTTGCCTGTAGTTAGAATAAGAAAAAGGAGTGGATATAGGCGGATTAAATCTAACCGATCTCCTGGGGACATTGAAGCGCAGTTTATGCAGGAGATCAGGACAATCAATCTCGTTATAAATAATTTTCAAAAGAAAGGTGCAATCCGCTAGTCGACGATGATTTATAAGTGGTTGCAAATGAAAATTCTTGCAAATATTCAAGTAATTATCAGAATGGTACGGTATACGTAGCCGAAAACATAGAAAGCGAATCAATCTTTTTTGTATATTTTCAATATCATCAATGTATTTGCCATAACAAGGGTTCCAAATTTGTGATGCATATCCGAGGTGACTTCTCAAAAAAGAGCAATAAAGAATCTTAAGGGTTGTGGCCCTCTTGAAACACCCTGCGAGTCTCATAACAAAACCCAGTGACCTCGAAGCTTTGGCTACTATTTGCTCAAAGTGCACGTTGAATAAAAGTTTGAAATCATGATAAACACCTAGGTCGCGTATACCATCGCATCTCTGCAATAATATATAAAGGGCAGCCCTTTAAGTTTATAAGTTGTAGGGAGAAGGACCCGTTTTCTGCTAAAGGAGATAACTGAGCATTTAACAGGATTCAAATCGAGTTTGTTAATCAAGCAATAATCATCCAGTCGCGCCAGGTCAGATTGGAGAGCATTCATATCGTCAACTGATGATATTGAAGAAAATATGTTCATATCATCAGCATAACAGAGTAAACTTGAGTTGTAAAAACACGAGTCGATGTCGCTTAAATAAGATAAAAAGTAACGGAACCTTTAAGGAACCTTGGGGAACACCACTGGGAACTGAAACCCAGCTCGACATGTAGTTACTGATAACAACAGCTGGAGATCTGTTTTCAAGGTATGAAATGAACCAACAAAGAAGAACCCCTCTAATACCGTTATTAAAAAGTTTTGATTTAAGAATATTATGGTCGATTCTATCAAACGCCTTACTGTAATCGGTTTAAACGACATCGACCTGTGCCCCATTGTCCGTTAGAAAGTCATTGAGCAAAGCCAGATTAGATAATGTTGAACGGCCCTTAAGAAATCCGTGCTGATTTATTTCATAAATGGACTGTATTACCAAGACAAAATCATTTAGCTGCGGGACTAAAACGATAAAAAAGGTAACCGTGTATGTTCGAGATCGTCATAGTGCGGGGTGCGTGTATACGTACGAGCCACGTCTTGTGGTCGGTGGCGGAGCAGTTGGCGCAGCGCACGGCGTCGTTCTCACGCAGCGTTCCGTTGAGCTGCGCCAGCTCGCGCAGCTGCATGCGGCGCAGGTCGTTCTGCCCCTCCGGCACCTCCACCCCCTGCCGGATCACCTCCTTGATCTGCCCACAAACACATACAGCTTGGTTAAACAAAGTATGACGCGGTGACATTTGATATCGCTGTCGCGAGTGGTGGCCCGTGCGTACCTTCTCGACGGCCTTCTTGACGCAGTCGGCATTGGTGGCGGTGATGTAGGCGTGCAGCGGCTCGTCCTCGCCGGGCAGCGGCTGGCCGTCCTTGCGGCCCACCTTGCCTTCCTTCACCGAGCCCTTGCCGCGGATGATGATCTTAGCGCCCGTCTCCTTCTCCATCGCTGACTCAAACATTCATATTATTACACGGCGAGCCAGACTAACTACACGGGAAATATTACCTTTGACCTCCGAGGTAGGTTTAAAGACTAAATTGATTAAATCAAAATTGTTCAACACTTTATTTTTCTTAAGTCTTTCATGTTTTCTGGCACTTGTAATTTTTGTGTTAAAAAAGATTGACGCCAGAATGTTCTCGAATAAGTTTATTATCTCAGCTGGTTACCTTTGAGCGTGTTGCCGCGCGGCCCGATGAGCAGCCCCACGAAGTTGATGTCCGGGTGCTCCTCTTGCGGGATCATCACCTTGTCGTGCACGCGGATGATGGGAGGCCTGCAACAACGTCAGCCGTTACTCGCGCGAACCCAGGGATGACGAACGCCCCGACTATAAAACTTCAGTTCGCCGGCGTTCAGGTTGTGTAGTCGGACCATCCGTCTTCCAAGCATTCTATCCATCTGTCAAGTCTAAAGCTGTGTGTAGGCTAGGCGAACTGGAACGGAGCACGAATTCATGTAGCGTAGCAACCCTCGAACGAGATTTGCGAAATGAAAATATAATTTCATTATTATGAGTACATGTACATGACGCATGACGTAGTTTGAAACAACCAATTAGAGATTTGAGTCATGTTCCTTATGTTGGTTCTACCTACCTCGAGCTTGCGCGTGCGGTGGGCGGCGCAAGTGGAAGTGATCAATAAGTCGTTGTGTTGCTGCTGTATAATGATCAATAAGTAATTGTGTTGCTGCTGTATAATGATCAATAAGTCATTGTGTTGCTGCTGTATAATGATCAATAAGTCGTTGTGTTGCTAATGTCTCCTATGCTCTCCTTGTTTCCCGTAATCTATCACCAATCATTGCGTACAGGCAAACCGTTTGCCTTTGGCAAAGATAATATAATACTACAGTACAGATACCCAATCCCATACAAAGAAATGTCACCTCCTTAAGTCGGGCTGTTGGTCGGGCTATTTTTTCTTTCTCCATATTATTTTTAACAGGCGGCAGCACCAGTGACTCTTTAATAGCCCGAGACTGTGGTTTTCTAACGCCATCTAGTAGTTTGCCTAGATACTAAATCATATGGCAATTTGAGCGAGGAATCGTATCATGTAGGTACTCAGAGACTATATTTGCCAGTTGTCTTGTCCTTGAACGCTTACTTCGTATTCGTAATAATAACATTAGGTATGTTCGGTTCGGGACAGACTCCGCTCAGACCGCGGTAACTTCTTAAATCTCGACCACTTAGATTTAAGAAGTTTTGTATTGTGTAGCGAATTTCACAATATTCACGAATATTCCAAATCAATCAAAACTGTAGAATTCGTTGTAGAATTAAATGTAGGTAGTTAGCTTGCTTCCGCGGCAACGGAATGACACGAAGTAGTAGTTATAGTATTAGTTAGTAGTTATCCTTTTTTACCCGGCTGCAAGGAAAGGGTTATGTTTTTCGCGCGTATCTTGTATGTAAGTATGTGTGTAATATTCTTTATGACCTCGTATCTTTCAAACCACATGACGGATTTTTATAATTAAGACATCGTTAGATAGGTCTTGGCCACCCAAATATTCTTAGATAAGTGCCATTAAAAAAAAATGGCGGATTTTGGGCTCCATATTGTAGAGGTTGCAATTTTTTATCTTCGTAACCCGTCGAGTGGGGTATCAAAATGAAGGGCTTTTAGTGGTGATTACAAAAATACATACCACGTAAATGTTTAAAACAATTTATAAAAAAAAAAATACTTAAAAGTTGTAAATAAAAAAAGCTAATTTAAAAATCAAAAAGGAAGCGAACTCAAAAGCTGTAAACAAGTAAAAATCGTACTGTGCCGTCGGAGGATCAGGCAGTTCGCGAATATGTATCCTCCGACTGCACAGCTAGTTATTTTCTTGTTTACAGCTTTTTAGTTCGCTTTTTAAGCAGTCGGGTGTTTGATTTTTAAATTACCTTTTTTATTTTAGGTTGGTACTTAGATATATAAAGAACAAGATGTTTTTACAAAATGATTACTTTTATTACTTTAGTTAGGTACGCAACATGGCAGTACCTACCCTACCCCTCACCCCCGCTGTCACATGAAATTGCTAGCGCGTAGTGGCTCACGAAGTGTTTCGAGCCGTTATTAAGTTTGAATCAAACTGTACCTACTATGCGACACGTAAACTCGGACGGCAAGCGGCACACGCGTCGCGTTATCTCTTATTTTGGTACCCGTGCGATTTGAGTAGGCCCTAGCGCGATGCGAGTCCTGTTCCAGCGAGGTATCTAGTTAATTCGACGTGTAAACAAGCTTCACAAAAAAGTGATTTTAAATAATAGACCAAAACTTTAATATTTGAAATTACGCCTATAATAAATAATATCTTTTAAATTACGCCTATAATAAATAATAACTATCCTACAAAATGAATTTTACGATGGATATATAGTTTAGGACAAATTGTGAAACACGCCATCTATTGCAAAGAACTCAAAACAAAACGAAAAGTCGATGGCTACTTTCAACATACAAAGTCTTCACTTATCTTTTTTGTTCAAAAAACCTGATTAATGAGTGTAAATGGTTAAATTAACATTAAAGAAGCAAGTTTTGATTTTTACTAAACTTATTTCAGCCTGAATCTGCTGTTAAACATTTTTAATTGATTGTTACTTTCACATTTGTTACCTATGCTGCCATCTATGATCTTTTTTTAATACTAATTATAATTTGTATGAGTTGATACCCCATGCCTTTGGACACATTATGTCCAATTCACAAAATTTCCAGTGGGCTCAAAATGTCCAATTCTCACAACGATCAAATCATAAATTATGTTCAATCAGCAAATTGTCCAAATCGCGAATTTTCAATTAGCAAATGGTCCAGTTCGCAAACTGACCAATTCAAATTAGCACCATCCATTATTAGCTGTGCAAATCAGAGACATCGTACAACAAATGCCCTGGAAGGCGCACCGCACTGGTGCAAATCAAATCAAAATTTCTTTATTCAATTAGGCCATTAAGCGGCACTTTCGAAAGTCAAAAAAAAATTAAATGTAATAATAATTGATTCTACCGTCCATTCGGAAATGTAGCTTGTGCTTGGTGCGTTTAAAAAAATCCAAATTTGGCATTTTCATTTGGCAAGAAGCCAAAAATTGTGATAAACGCCTTCAGAATTCTTGATTCAAAACGGAGGGAAATAAAAGATGTAGTGACATCACATTTGATACAAAGTACAAAAAATATTTGATCAAACTGCAAAATGGTAAATTTAGTCTTAAAAGTTTTTGCACAAAGATTATATTTCTTCGTCTTACATTGTTTAAGTGTTGATGTTAAAATACATCCTTATTCCTAGATAGCCTAGTACCTATCTAGTAATAATGATATATTTTAACAAGTATGTTGATTCCATTTAATAAAATTATCTCTTAATTAATTAGGTCTTTTTCTAATAAAAGCGTTGATCACAAATAATTATAAATGCGTTTTTACTTCGACCCGAATCTCACCCAATCTCACGTGTGGGTCTCGTCACAAAACGCCTCACGTAATCAAGGACGCCCTAATTGCGAACTGGACCAATTAGGAATTAGACAGTTGGACATTTTGCGAATTGGAAATAATGCGCCCACAGCGACCACACAGCCCCTAGACGCCTCATAAAAGGCGAGCGATGTCTGTCAACACATATGACTATAAAGATCATATATAGGTAATACAGGTCGCCACTCGACAATTTCGAATTAGTACCGACCATTTCTGTGTGCCGTAAACACTTCCGCTTCAGTCAATAAAAAAATCATGTAATAAATATTATAATGGCCCCTTGTACAATCCGTTGGTATGGTGAAACAGCCAGACTTCGAGTTTCCGGAAAAATGGCATAACATTTCATTGATAAGTTAAAGTTACATATAAACATAATTAGATTTATTTTCTGATATTATTTATCGGAGTTCATATTATACTGGTCACGTTTGTAGGTGAAAACGCCTACCGCATATTTGCGTCTCTTTCTTTTTAAAGTATTTTTTTCGCTATCTCTTCTCCTGTATAATTTCGTAAACACAACTAGTGATGCACCATATCCTATGAACAAATCTGTTATCGATAGAACTAGAAACCTTACAAATAAATACATTAAAATGAATAGTTTGTTAATTGTGAAACGATTTTTTGATTACGTTTTTTTATTAAGATTTAATATTACTATATTTAAGAACCAACAACCGAAAAAAGTATGTTACCTTTAGAATTTTGATATTTTTTTAGTTTTAAAAGAAAGAAAGAAAGAAAAACTTTATTTGTCAAACATGCGTTTACATGACTAATCAGACATGCATGGTATTGAATTAATAAATGTTGTGAGCGTCCATGTTTTGCCAATAATGGCGTACAAAATTTGTAGGTACATTTAATTGCATTTTACATTCAGTAATTTTAAATTTAATTACAAAATACAAAACAAATAAATAATAATTGATTTAAAGATATTATAGTATAATTAAGTATATTATAGTCAAAATAAATTAAATAATGTCCAGAATATTCATTAATTACTATGCAGTCAATTATGATCATTCAAAAGTTAATTAATTTAAAATTCACATTATTCAATTGTTATTCTTAACTATGTTTATTAGTAGCTGGTATAAAAAAGTCCTTTTCATTTAAAAAATCTACAACATTGTAATACACTTTACACACTAAAAAAATTCTCAGCTTGTTTTTGAAAAGTGCCAAGGGCATTTTGTTGACAGAATTGTTTTGATGTATTAGATCAAGCATTAGGCGTCTGTAGTGGCTATGTGGTCGATGAGCGCCCAAAAGACCATTTAGAGGCACTCGATATTCGAGTATTGATACTTCCTATACATTGTTAAGTATGTAGGTCCCTATTCACTCCTTGTACTTTGTAGCGATCGCGAATGTGATAACCAGTAGCGCTTCCAGTGTTCGGACGCAACTGAGACACTGTGAGTGTGACCTTCACTTTAAGTGTAAGGTGCGGGGCTTAGTACTCGCGCGTGTTGAGGCGCTTGCCGTCCGTGGAGTAGATGTGAGTAGTGTGAGTACGTACTTGTAGTCGGGCGGCGGCTTGAACTCGGGGTTGATCTGCTGCATGCGCGTGACGAGGCGGTGGCGCTCCTCCTCCAGCTTGCGGCGCGTGCGGTACTCGCGCGTGTTGAGGCGCTTGCCGTCCGTGGAGTAGATGTGAGTAGTGTGAGTACGTACTTGTAGTCGGGCGGCGGCTTGAACTCGGGGTTGATCTGCTGCATGCGCGTGACGAGGCGGTGGCGCTCCTCCTCCAGCTTGCGGCGCGTGCGGTACTCGCGCGTGTTGAGGCGCTTGCCGTCCGTGGAGTAGATGTGAGTAGTGTGAGTACGTACTTGTAGTCGGGCGGCGGCTTGAACTCGGGGTTGATCTGCTGCATGCGCGTGACGAGGCGGTGGCGCTCCTCCTCCAGCTTGCGGCGCGTGCGGTACTCGCGCGTGTTGAGGCGCTTGCCGTCCGTGGAGTAGATGTGAGTAGTGTGAGTACGTACTTGTAGTCGGGCGGCGGCTTGAACTCGGGGTTGATCTGCTGCATGCGCGTGACGAGGCGGTGGCGCTCCTCCTCCAGCTTGCGGCGCGTGCGGTACTCGCGCGTGTTGAGGCGCTTGCCGTCCGTGGAGTAGATGGGCTCGGGCGACGGTGACCTGCATGGAGCCACAGTCACTAGCCGCACCACACTGGCGCGGGACACTCCACTCCATAATCACGCAGCTACTCATTTTCTCTCTAACTGATCTCGAGTTTACAACAGGATTATTTCATTTTTGACTAAACTTCACAGACTGGATACTCCATTTCAATAACGATAAAACAAAACAAATGATATCCTCAACTCATAGTTTCAAGTAACTACAGCGGCTGACAGCTAAGTGCTTTTGTTCATTTAAGAATGTCTCTAAAACAAAGTGTTTGTTCCACCGTAATTCGATTTTATGCCTATCAAGTCCGCGTAGTTTATCCAGCTAATTAAATATAAACGTGTATACAAATCAGTTGATCTCGAGAGCTAAGATGATATTGTTTAGATGTAGCAGTGCGTTACGTGTGGAGTGTCGGAGCGCGGCGGCGGCGTGACAGACTGCGGTCGCCGCGCTGCTCAACGCTATCAGCTGCATCCAGACTTACACGCGACGGTCGGACGGATATCGGTGAGCAGCGCGCGACCAACAATGACAAAAGGGAGTACATATAATATGAAGGTCACTGACATCCTACTCTAACACCTAGATCCTAACGCCCGAGGAAAAAGAATAATTCAATTAATTTGTTCCTGAAATTTTAATTAAGCTCATTAGTCCTGAAAATAATCTGGTTATTATTAATTATTGAGCTGTTGTTGCTGAAAATTGTCAATAATAATTATTATTAGATGTTTGGTTAATTAATTGAATCATTAATGATTATAGCAGTCTGTATGCGACCTGCAACTGAAGAAAACTGCGCATTAGTGGTAGGGCGGCCCTGGGCGGGCGGTGGGCGGCACACACGACACGCTCCACGTGCGACTAGTGCTCTGAGCGCGACTGCGCGACCCGCTAACTGGATCTTGACTTATCATTATCACATCTCTGTGTCTTCCTACGATTTTAATTCTTTTAATAACATAATTTTACTTCATTATCTACATTTTAACTGAATGAAAAGTTTTTAATTCTCCTAATTCTTAGTTATGAATTAAATTTAGGTCATTTATAACAGATATGTTCGTGTGAACATCCTGATACATTGACAATCTTGGTCGCACTGGCTCGTAGAGAGCACTCACATGGACGGCTGCACGAGCGGCGTCAGTGAGCGCCTGAGCGGCCGCCCTGGCTGTACTGATGGATCACTACTATGGCGTTACACAGAATTCTATTTAATTCGTTGGTCAAACTTCACCGTTAGAATTGTGTTTTCCCCCCATTTCTATAAATAAGAGTCAAGCAAGCTTGGCAACCCTCTAGGATATATATATCTTAATTATAATGCTGATACTTGAACGTTTTCTATCTGTTATTTTAACTAAAAGTTTATTCAACTCTATCTTGTAAAATCTTTAATCATAGTTAGATAACTGTGAATTCTGTGTAAGCTTGTCAAGTAATTAAGTTTAACCATGTGTTCACAATTTGAATAGGAATATGGATTTCCAAGTATCCTGTACGCATCGGGACTTGCAGCTTATTTATTACGGCCGTTATTCCAAATCCGTACAGTGTGGCTATGTTTGAAACAATTCAGCCTGGTACCTATGAGTTACCTAAGTCCCTACTGAATATAAACCTAGCGCTATAGCAATTACCTAGCAACCTAACCTATCACACAAACCACACCTAACGTAAGTTACTTTGGTTTTATGTGCGGGAAGTCAGTTACAAGGAGACCTTCGGTAACAGACGGAATTTGTTTAGGAATAGGGGTTTGTGTACGTCCTGCAATGTACACAGGCAATGGTTTTCTTACTGATGATTCCTCAGACTCATAGGACCGATGATGGTTAAAACTGTCTTGGAGAGGAGTTAAGGGAGATTAATCAAACTCGAATCCGGCTCGAAGGACCAAATGTACGCACCGGGACCAGCTTAGTAGCGTAATATTATAAACAATTTTAGGTAACGTATCGGTTATCGTTACAACCAGGGCGGCTACTACGGGACGCGTGGAGCGTTCGTAACTAGAGATATAGTAATGAAAACATTAGTTCTTATACTCATTAGCAGTGCGGCGGCGCGGGCGCCTGGCGCGGAGTATCAGTAGTGGTAGTGGTGGGCACAAACCTCTCCTCGATGTTGGCGGGGATGCCCAGGTCCCCGGAGCGCAGCTTGCGCGACACCTCCTCGATCTGCAGCTGAACTGCAAGGGAACGGGTTAGCCAACCGCGGCCACAGCAACACATTAGAATACTGACCGCTGCCTAGCCGACTTACTAGGAACACATACACGATACATATACACAAACGACGCAGGCGGCGCACAGACACGCGCTGCGCTGGAACTAAAACAACATGGTGTGTCGCTTGGAGAGCCTACCATTATATTATAATCATGTTTCATTGAAATGTACAAGTTCAGAATACATGCTCGTTATATTCATACAATTTTTTTCTCATATACGAAATAAGTGTTGTCCGGAAGGCAACGTGAATAGTTATTTCATACCGACTGAAAATTATAACACTAAACGTCAGCCACTCCAGAAGCGGCGGTGTACAAAATTACAGAAAGTCAAAGTCGCCTAAAAAAAGTGTTTCCATTGATTTCATACTGCACCAAACACCATGACATGGTTTTCCAGGTCATTCTGAACTAAAATAAAATTCTCAGCTGCATTGAAGTCATTGGATATTTTATAATTCCTTATGAAATTCACGATTTCACGCAGCTGAATTGTTATGTGAATACTATTGATAAATCAAATTGTGAACTGAATAATTTGAACGGCATAATACGAGCTATCAGTGCACCAGTCTACAATTTATCTGTTTTAATGTAACCATTAAATTGTAAACACATTGCTCGGTTTGGTTCCAGTAATGGTACGCATCATTTGAATGTCAGATTAAGCAAAGATTTTTGTATGGTTCAGTGTTCCACCTTGTCGGCCGGGGTGGTGAAGCCACCAGGTTAAGCAACACTTATCAAGGTCGATTCTTGGATAGGTTAGTGTTTAACCTTTAGCGTCAGCTTTATATCTCCAATGGTTTCAGAGTTAAACCAAAATATCCATGTTCACATATTTGGGACTGACGGTTATCCCCCCTGGCTTCAATGTAGTTGATATTTTTTTTTATGTTCAGATCATGATCATCAGATCTGAAGAAATCTGAATCACATAGCTTGGTGCGGTATGAAATCACTCAAAATACTTTCTTTGGGGGCTATAACATGCTGGATCTCTGTGATCCATCCAAGGCGGGTGCGGCGGATGACGACATAAGGTCGTTGATATTGAATTTTAGACAACAGCTGGCGCTGCCCGCCGTACTAGTACGTTAAATTACATAAAAACAATACATACCATTTTAATAATTCATTTTGAACTAATCAATAGTTTAAGATCGTTCTAACAGAAATAATTGAGAACATTATGATTGTGATAGATGGGGGAGGGGTGCACCGTGTAGGTATATACACTCACGCAGGTACTGCTCCTCCTGCTCGCGAGTCAGCGTACTGGGCAGCACGGTGGGCAGGCCGGGGATGAAGGTCTTGTCGTGCTCGCCGCCCATCCAGCGCGTGCGCCGGCGCCGCGCGCGCCGCTCCGCCGCCGTCTCGCCCGCCGGGCCTGGGGGCGACCAGTCTGTAACGGGACCGTGTCACTACTACTGCACTCGCTACTCGCTACACACTGCACGCCGCACGCCGCACGCCGCACGAGCGCTACGCACCGAGCCCGTCGTCCTGGTCGTCGTCCGGGTGGTAGTCGGGCGGCGCGCTGGGCCGCTCGGCGCGCTCGGGCCGGTAGCGGCTGTCGGAGCGCGCCTGCATGAGCTCCAGCTTCTGCTGCACCGACGTGGGCGGCGGGATGGCCGTGGCGGCCGACAGCGCGGCGGCCGCGGCGGCGGCGGGCTGCACGGGCGCCGCCATGCGCCGCGCCGCTACGAACGTCTGCGCCACAACACAATCGAAGTTATCGAACAGACTGCTCTCCGAATTTATTGCAATATTTGGTTACTGACTATGTAAATTTATGTCATAATTATATTAATCTAGTAAACATCAGTCTTATTTGTCACTTTCATGTCTACAAGAATATAAACATGCAGAATTTCCATTCTCAATAAGAAAATATGTTCAAATTTAAAAAGAGTGTAGACAAAGGAAAAACAAAAGAAAATGTTCTAGAATGATATTGCTTACCATGTAGTTGATATATTTCTATAAAATATAAAACATATTACAATTGTTTCCATTTGACCAGGAAGCAAACACAACATTCTTGATATGCAAGGAAGTCTTACTGACATTGTAAAATGCAATCATTATAATCAGAGGACACTACTACCTATCCTTAGTTTGCACGGTTAGAAGTGAAGAAGTTAGCAGAAGTTTAGGAAAAGGCACAGACTCAAAATGCTCATCAATGTGACAACACATTCAAGTGTGTTCTCCACAATTATGAAGAGTGTTCATCTATTCCATAGAGTTGTGTTTGAGTGTACACTGCACAGTGTGCCCGGGGTTTCTACACTCATTGTACTAAGGATACTTCTGATAGCTAAATAAAACAATAGGCTCAACATGAAGAGCAAGGCAATACATAACTTAAATAACAATTTTGTAGTCCAATTTATTGTAATGATTGTAGAATGGAAACATGGGTTACCTGTCGCTCAAGAGCATTATGCTGAAAAATACTAAAGCATATTTTATATTCTCAGGAAAATCATAACTTACGGTTTATTAACATAAATCAATATGTCTCTCTTTAACCAATCATAATTATAATTATGATGTCCCACATTGAATACCTATATGTAACACTAGCTGTTGCCTGCAACTTTGTCCATGTCAAATACATACAACAAAAAAATATGTGGGTTTTATTTTATTTTCTTAGAAACCCACTTCTTTTTTTATTTTCTTAGAAACCCACTTCTTTTTTTATTTTCTTAGAAACCCACTTCTTTTTTTAAGATAACTAGCCTAAGTTACTCCTTATAACATGATTTAGTTACTTATAACATCAGCACAATGTGCCTCTGCCAAGTATTTCTGTTCTGAGCTCAGCTAGTATTGCTTTGTTCATACTAACATGATTTAGTTACATACTAACTACTATCTTTAAGCATTTCCACATCTAAGGTATGTTTTGGGTGAGGTGTACACACCATGGATCTTTGTGTCTGTAAGTCTGTAGTAATTTATTGTATTTCATTTGATAGCTGCGAAGAAATTCCAGTAACCTAGGAGAATATTGTTGCCTCCTCACTAACTAACCAATATGCAGATGTTTGGCAGGAAGTGTAATGTAGTGTACAGCGAGACGAGTATGAAGCAGATACCTGCGCGACGGCGGCGGCGGCGAGGATGGCGGCCTGCGTGGCTGGGTTGATGGCCCCGTTGCTGCTCACCTGGCGCGCTGTGGCCTTCGTCGTCGTGCCCACCATCTGGTCCAGCAGCGCGATCGTGCCGTCCCTGTAAGTACATTGTATGTTTTGCTTACCAACAAAGCAAAAAAGGAACATTTGTGTATACTGTATTTTCACCCTACTGTCCCAATATCTGTGCTGTATCCATAATATCACTTCTAATGATTATATAATGAGATTTAGATATGAAAAATATTTAATGTTATTGTTGCCATGGACTTTTTTCTATTATTGAAGATCTAGCATGCTTGATTTTTATGTAAACACGCATGTTTGACTAATAAATTATCTTTTTTTATCTTTAAAACCAAAACCTGTTTGACATTAATTTCGTAAATTTTGAAATGTTTTAGAAAGGCAACTGGTTAAAGTTTCCATTATGTGTCGTTGATTTTTGGCGCGGGGAGGAAAGAAGGTGGGAGGTTTGTCTACCCCCCTGTACTATCCCCACCGCTCGGAGCCCCATGGTTATGGAGATATCCATGGTTAAAGTTTTCAGGTTAGTATAAAAATTTAACTTTTTCCCCCCTCCCCGCGCCAAAAATCGACGGCCCATAATGGAAAGTTTATCCAGGCAACTTGCTCTTGTGACGACTACAACAACAAACAATGATCTTACCTGTCTTTAGATTTCCGGCTTCGGCTGCGGCTCCTGCTGCGCGAGCGGCTGCGACTGCGGCGCTTCTCCTTGTGCCGGTCGCGGCTGCGACTGCGCTCACGCTCCTTGTCCCTGCAGAGCGTACCGTCACTACCATTATGCCATTTGTGCTAAGTAAATAAACATCTTTCCAATAAATGCGTGCACTCGTACCTTTTGGAGCGGTGACGGTCCCTGTCGCGGTCCCGGTCTCTATCCCGGTCGCGATCACGATCGCGGTCACGATCCCGGTCGCGGTCTCGCTCCCTATCTTTATCACGGTCTCGATCTCGGGTCTTCTCGCGATCCCTCTCCTTGTGCCTGTCCCTCTCGCGGTCGCGAGATCTTGAACGACTTCTGTCGCGATGTCTTGAACTCATAGCGAGCGCTTGCTAACGCACTTAGAAATAAACAACTTACGAGTTATGACACTTTAACGATACTGTAATTTAAACGCTGTTTAATGGTTTACTTAACTCGACTTACGGTCTAGAGGAATTATTATTTTATGTAATGGATGAGCGGTTTGTTTGCACTAGTAAATAAAATGTCAGTAGTGAAATACTACTAGTATGTGTAATAATATGAAAAACCAACATGAAAACGAGTACAGCACGGCAAGTCGACGGAAAATGGCGACGGGGCAGTCCACAGACTACTTAGAGATACTACGGATACTACTAAACATAGTGTTACATACTCTTTGATACTACGCAAAAACATAGTGTTACATACTCTTTGATACTACGTATTTTTTGACGGAGCTCCCACAGATTATAATATTAGGCTTAGCACGCACTGTGATTTATATTCGCCCAATTTTTTTTTTCGCCCATTCTGTGACCTATGGAGTTGTATGAAGCTGTATGCATTGCGGAAAAAAAAAACGCGCTCAATTATTACAAAAAAATTCGCGCGGAAAAAAATCGCAGTGCGTGCTGTGCCTAAATTTATGAGTTCAAGAATACAACTTAGGCTTAACACGCACTGCGATTTTTATTCGCGCGAATTTTTTTCCGCGTGTTCTGTGGCCTATGGAGTTGTATGAAGCTGCACGCACTGCGGAAAAAAAATCGCGCTCAAATAGTACTAAAAAATTCGCGCGGAAAATAATTCGCGCGAATCAAAATCGCTGTGCGTGCTATGCCTAATAATGTTGGTGTCTTGGGGTGCACGGTCTGCCATCGCCTATTCTACCTAAGCTTGGTCCACACCACAGACCGCTCCTTTAGTCACCGACATCGCTGCTAACTGGAGGCTTAGTTAACTGGAGGAGCTATTTTTAGAGAACTGCTATCACTAAAAATTCATTTGGCCTTACAGCTTGGCAAAAAAGAGTAGAAAATAATGGAGGCGCCACTGTGTTGTTTGTGTGGCAACCCTTACGCCTGTACACCTTATAAATAACCTCCCTGCCAGCACTTCGAATGGTTTTATTCATTATTTTTCACTTTTTACGTTTATTATTCAACGTTTGGTGGTCGAAATAAAAATCCTACGAAGTCGCGAACTTTGTTTATTATGAAATGTCATTATTTTGGGAATGTTGCCAACAGACAAAAAATTAGTTCCGTTTCTAGCAGGGACCGATATAGATAAATGAAAAATACCGATATTTTCAAGAAGATATCATTATTGCAACTGATATTTTATGTTAATATCGATATCCATATCGAATTTATTAAATACCGCTATTAAATTATCGATAACTATATCGTTATTCTATATCGATACCAGTCGCGAGAGGGAGACGATGACGCGACCTTAGTTGCTCTTAGTTGAAATATAGCTGTATAGCTAAATCGTGCATTCAAATAAAAAACGGCCGTATTTCAAGTGTTGACAATGTGTTATAAAATTACGTTATTGCCTTTTCCACAGTAATAATAGACCATATTTTGTATTTTTGATTCTATTTACGAGTTATGATATTTTTTCGATTGGCGGTGCTAGTGGACTGTAAGAATACTAAATCTTTAGAAAATACAACATCTTGGGGCGATTATTTCGTGGATAATTCTCTGCGTTTGCTATAAAGGTCGGAATTAGGTAGAGACAGAGTTATCTGTTGTGTTAACTTCACCGACTGTCGTGTCGTCTGTGTCGGGGACCGGGATACGGGCGGAAGGTGCCACATCATTTTATTGGTAATATATCGTTATTTTAGTATCAGTACCGGTACCGATAAAGACACTCATAAGTACATATATTGATGAACTGAAATAAAATATCGGTACCAGTATCGATAAAGAGGTACCAAAATATCAGTTCCTATATCGATATTTCGATATCGATACAAGAATCATATCGGTATTACAGTCCCTGGTTTCTAGACGTTTTTGCCAAGCTGTACCTTACGTTGTACTTTTTAAATAATTAAACTAGTAAAATACTGCTAATGGAAACCGGCATTGAAACATGACACAAATCTAATGTTATGCTGAGCACGCATCGCGGTTTTTATTCGCACGAATTTTGCCGCCCATTCTGCGACTCTGATACTCTCTGGTAGCATGTTGGTAAATAAAGCCTTTGCTACACGGTTGCCAACCAAGCCAAAAACCAAGGTCACCTTGGTCTGAAGCGGCCGTTCCAAACAGTGGTTTCAAACCAAATTTAGCATGACCTTCCAACGCCCTTGGTAGAAAGGCGTACGTTGCAACCATTTGGTTGGTAACTTGCTTGAAACCGTGTAGCCGCTTGTTTACAACCACGCGTATGACAGTCGCTTTTGCAGGCAGCGAGCGGAGACGCACGCGAAAAAAATGGCTCAAGAGAGCGAACGTAAAGTAATAACGGAACTTATTGATATATACAAAGACCAAAGACCTTATACGTATTTGTAGTAAGAAGTATAAGGTCTTTGACAAAGACTTACACTGTCTTTGGGATTTGACAAAAACTTAAAAAACTGGCCAAGTGTGAGTCGGACTCGCGCACGAAGGGTTCCGTACCATTATCGCATAAATCGACAAAAAAATCACGTTTGGGAGCCCCACTTAAATATTTATTTTATTCTGTTTTCAGTATTTGATGTTATAGCGGCAACAGAAATACATCATCTGTGAAAATTATTATTTTTTTCAAACCTATCGTGTGGGGCATCAAAATAAATGGTTTTAAGAAGTGATTTAAAAAATATATAACACTTCCTAAAAAAAAAATAACTACAAAGTTGTAAATAAAAAAAGTTTAAAAAAACCCGACTGCTTAAAAAGGGAACTAAAAAGACGTAAACAAGAAGAAATCATGCTGTGCAGACGGAGGATACATCTAGTTTTGGTCAGCCAGCTCGCGAGTATGTATCCTCCGACTGCACAACATGGTTTTCTTCTTGTTTACTTCGCTTTTTAAGCAGTCGGATCATTCTTTATATATAAAAATCAATTGCTGTTCGTTAGTCTCGCTAAATCTCAAAAACGGCTGGACCGGTTTGAATAATTCTTTTTTTGGTTTGTTCGCTAGAATACAGCGAAGGTTTAAAAACAAAAAAAAAATAGTTAGGTATAGTTCTCGCGAAACTTATTGGCCGCCCTGAAGTTGGCTACAATGGCTACGCAGTAGAAAATCTCATACAAAAACAGCACCGTTTCGTGCCTCGCGCATCCGGTAAACCAACTTCTGGGCGGCCATTAAGTTTGGCGAGGGCTATAGATATAGGGTAGGGTAGGGTATGTCCCTATATAGATATGGTAAGACAGGTATTTAGGTAGCCAGATGACGGGAGCGAAGCCGCAGGGGACAACTAGATAATAAATAAAGATGACATAGCACGCACAGCGATTTTGATTCGCGCGAATTTTTTAGTATTATATTTGAGCGCGATTTTTTTTCCGCAGTGCGTGCAGCTTCATACAATTCCATAGGCCACAGAACGCGCGGAAAAAAATTCGCGCGAATAAAAATCGCAGTGCGTGCTAAGCCTTATTGAGTATATCATAGTTTTCTTTTATACATTTCCCGTTTCATATTGTAGGTAGGTATGTGCTGATTCCTGGTTAACAATGTTGTCTTTAAGGCCTCGGTCTCGAATTTTGCGGGCGGCGGAGCGGCAGCGGCGGCGGCGCGGGAGAGCTCCCGCCGCGCCGCTGTTTTCGAGACCCGGTCCATTTGACGATACGCATAAGATCCTGCCGCTCCCGCTCCGCTGCCGCCGCCGCCCCGCTGCCCGCGGAATTCGAGACCGAGGCCTAATAATTTCAAAAATCTTATAGTCGATGCCGCGTCAACAGATCGAGGTGGGTGACCCATAAATGTGAACGCCTGCACGATTTGTACAAGACGCTTTAAGTAAAAAAACTGTTGCCTTTCCAAATTATTAGGCACTTCTTCGTTAAAATTTTATTAATAGCTTTATTTTTATATCTCTGTCCCACGCGGCCACTCTCCCGTCATCAATTTGCTACCTGCCTACCCTACGTGATTGTTGCGAAACTTTTTACGCAGCGCACGCAACGGAAGCTCTCAAATTGGCTTAATGTTTGCCCGATGTTTTTGTACACTCCGCTATACGTAGTATCTCTAAGTAGTCTGTGACTCCGCTCCTATTGGTCGTAGCGTAATGTTATATAGCATATAACCTTCCTCGATAAATGGGTTATCCAACACAAAAGGAATTCACTCTTCAGATTTATAATATTAGTAGTATAGATATATCATAGCACATTTTTACGCTACCGAGATATTTATGTACGAAGCTCAAACCTATATTCGTGAAAGTAGTCAACAAACTTTAGTAATTCTGCGTCATTAGCCGCGTACCCACCTAGCGCACAGGCTCGCGCGGCAGCCTCGGTGTCCGGATCGCGAGCGATGGCTCCCGCGGCAGCCTCAGTAGATTTGTTCAATTACACGAGGCCGCCTCGCGAGGCAGGCTGAGCCATCATAAGTCCGCGAGTATTCGTAATGGACAGTCGTGTATTTTCAGCTGCTGCTATTTTCCTAGCTGGTTATTGTTTAAAGAAACGAAAACAGTCACGTATCAAGAAAAAACCTAGACGCTTCTGGATTAGAAAAATTTATGAGCGTCGCCACCAATATGGAAATAGATTATTTGGAGATTTAGTATATGATCAGACTGTACATAATTTTACAAGAATGTCCGTACAAGAGTTCGAAAATTTGTGCTCATTGTTGTCTGATAAAATCAAAAAGTGCGATACAAAATATAGAGAAGCAATCACTGTGAAAGAACGAGTTTTAATAACTTTAAGATTTTTAGCAACCGGAGATTCTTATAGCAGCTTGCAATATTTATTTCGAGTATCGAAGCAGAGTATCTCTAGAATAGTTCCAGAAGTTTGTGACGCTATTATTGAAGCCTTAAGGGATTATGTAAAGGTAAATAAAAATAATTTGACAAATTTAAAAATCAGTTGTTTATTTTAATTACAATTCAGTGATAGTTTCGAATCCAACATTGGCATTAGGTGATTGTGTAATGGCATGAGAAGACGTAGCGGTATGTGATGCTGATGATGAAGTGCCAGATGAGTCCATTGTAGAGGAATTAGTGTACTGCTGTGTATAGTATCCTGTATTAATTTGTTGTTGTGTGTATTTCCCTAAATCGGCTTCAAAAATTATATTATTGATAGCGTTCTTAACATACGCTAATGTGTGCGAATCATATTTTCTTAGCTCGTTGGCTATGTGTCTTCCAAATGAAGAGTATGGATCATTGATGTCGGTCGTAGACTTTTGCAAGTATTCAAGGGCTTCTGCGAGCATGATATCTGCCGATTCTTCCTGTGGCTGCGTTTTCTTCGGATTATGTCGTTTTTTTTTACGAGCAGGTTCTGATGGTGAAGGCATGCTAGCATCCGAGGTTAGGTCTTGTTGTTGTGGTGGCGCTTTCTCGGTGCTAGCCTCCGGCAATTGCGTCTTGGTCGGAGCGTTTTCAGTCTCTGTGTGTCTCTCTACGTCAGAAGTGTGTGAAGATTCCGGTATTGCCTCCTGAAAACATAATTTTAATTAAAAGATCAATTTGTGGTGCAGTGTGAATATGTATATAATGTGGCAGGACCCTACGTTTAATCTCATTGATTATGTTGAAGCTAAAGTTTAACGTCCGTAGTATTTAAAACCTTCAAGTAGCTTAGTAGCGATATTTTTTTATGTACTCTATTTTTTTTTTACAGATCCCATCTACAGAAGAAGAGTGGCTTTCTATATCAAAAGAATTTGAAAATAAATGGAATTTTCCCCACGCTATTGGAGCGATGGATGGAAAACATGTTATGTTGCAGGCACCGATTAACAGTGGCACTGATTATGATAATTACAAACAATTTCCAAGCATCGTGCTTTTTGGATTAGTTGATGCTAGCTACAATTTTTTGTATGTAAATGTTGGTAGCAAAGGGCGAATCTCTGATGGTGGTGTTTTTAAAAACACAACGTTGTATAAAAAGCTAGAACTGAAAGAATTGAACTTGCCTAAAGAGAAGATATTGGAAATACCATATGTAACAAAAGTTCCTTATTTTATTTTGTCCGATAAAGCATTTGCACTCAACGAATATACCATGAAACCATTTGAGGGCAACCCAGAAAATGGTTCTAAAGAAAGAATATTTAATTATCGCCTTAGCCGAGCTAGACGTGTCGTTGAGAATGCGTTTGGTATATTAAGTGCCATATTTCGCGTTTTTAGAAAACCTATCTTACTAGAGCCAAATAAGGCAACAAAGGTCGTCTTAGCAGCTGTTTATTTGTACAACTACATCCGAAAAAATACTTCAACTAATCTTATTTCACCGGAATTGTTTGACAGGGAACTTGATGGCGCACTGATTCCTGGCCAATGGAGAAATGAAATAAATGAAGTTACATTCGCACCAATTGCAGCGGTTCCAAGGCGTAGTTGTAATAACGCAAAAGAAATACGGTTGCACTTGGCAGAACATTTTATAACTAATGGTTCTATACCATTTCAAAATCATTATGCATAGTTAAAAATTCTTACATTCGGCATCGTTTCCTGAGTGTCACCAGTTTCATTTTTATCCTTAAGAAAATGAAAATAAGGATATCCAAACCACTTCGAATTATAAACATCTGAAGCGCCTGAAACAGAACAAAAATAAAATTTATATTTCCATAATTTAAAATATTTTATTGTATAAATAAATTTTCTTCAATTTAATCATTCGTATATAATAAGTAATTATTTTATCAAATAATTTGTAAGTTCATATTTTTAAGTATAAAAATGCATACCTGAACCTGTTATGCGACTTTTTTTCTCCCTGCTTTTCTCTCGACGATAAGAACCACACAAGGACACCATTTTGTTTTTCACTTCCTTGACAGGCATATTAATTTGAGCAGATATTTGCCGCCAACTGTCTTCCCGCTGATTTTTATTTAAATATTTTGGATCTTTGGGGTCCCAAAGCGCATTGTACGTGCTGTACAGTTGTATTAAGCGAATGGACTCCTCCTGACTGCCCATGATATCAAAATTACAAAGAGACAAAACTTGTAGTAGCTTCGCGCGCGAGCCAAAACATAACCGTCCCCACCTAATGCACAGCGCACACTGAGGCACCTTTGAGCGCGTCAAGTTTACCGACAACAGATGGCTCGGGGCCGAGCCGTGCTCGGTCGAGCAAACGCGCGCCCGAGGCAGGCCGAGGCACGTCCACACCAGCCGAGCGTTTGGCTCGCGAGGATGGCGCGCGAGCCTGTGCGCTAGGTGGGTACGCGGCTATTCATGTTGAGGCACCACCTATCCTGGTGTCACTTCCTGCAGTCAGAGTGGCCGCCAAAAAAAAATATTCATATTTCTCTGAATATATTATATGTAGCTATTATTGAAGAAATGAGCATGCAGATGAAAATTCATAATTAGGGTTAATCATAAATCTCCTTTTGTTTTCGCCGTTGTCGGGTAAACTCGGCACTTCGAAAATAAACAGACATCAGTGCTTTCTCAATATATTTCAAAGATCAAAATACATTTCTTACAACTTGTAACAGTTCAATCATACCAAATTACAATTTAGAACAACATATTTTATGTGTTTGTCACTTAAAAATACAAATGCTGCAAAAAAAAATTACAACAGCTTATAGCTTTGAACGAATTAATTAATTAATTAAGGTTGCATATTTATTCAAACTAAAAATTAGAATGCACCAGACTCGACACAATTTGCAAACGCCTTTAGCTTAACCGAAACTGGTAGCAAAGTAATTTTAACATGTTAAGTCATTGTAATAAATCAATGCTATAGAAAAATATCATGTCTTATGAACAAACAAGAAAATTAAACTTAATTCTACAATCATATTAAATCTTCTTATCACTAAAATATTTCTAGAACTTATACTACTAAACGATTTAGTCCGGACCCAAAAGTTCCCTGGAAACACTCCACTGTTCACATCACTAACTTTTTGCAAACCATTTATCAGCTGATAAGTGTCATAGAAAACATGCCCGGAGTCAAATGCAGCAAAGGTGGTATTGAAGATAACCTGTAGACAATAATTTATGTTAATTTATTTAAACTAAGCATAAATTTATTCAATTACATACACGTCAAAAGTCACAATTACATATAATTATAGACACACAGGTAAATTTTTGTATAATTGTGTAAACGGTAGTGTAGGTATGAGCAAACAGAGTCCTCTAGTGCTCAATCAATGCTAGTCCAGCTCCACAACCACTAGGGTGCAAAAAACAAGTGATAAGCAGAACATTATTGTTTTGAAACCTCATTTTTTTTAGTATTATATAACTGCACAGCAAATGTACTATGTACCAACTGTAAATCTACCATTTACTGTACATGTGTCGTCCGTTGTCTTGTGTGTGCCCTGGCAGTTGGCTGTGTCATGCTCTCTATAATGTCTCTGATGGTGACATGTGTTGGATCATTCAGTTCCCTTCATGATGGTTGAGCTGGTGCCGATCCGTGCGTCATGTTCGTGATAGGGCGCCATCAGTTGGTCATTACACTTATAAAATAGGATAACCTACCGAAAAATATAATAAGTATATAAGAAAATATGCATCATCTCTAGATATTAGACATAATATGCATTTTCCGCTGTGAATGGGGTAAATATGCAATTTCATATGCAAATGCATATAATCCGGTCCGACCTGTTTTTAATTATCTACTTATTGTATTTTTTAATTGTTTGTTTTACTCTTTTACATGCGCGTCTTTTAAGTCCCACGGGCATCGATAACTTTTCGGGACAAAAAGTAGCCTATGTGCTATTCCAGACTATAGCCTATATCTATGCCAAATTTCATCCAGATCCGTTCAGCTACGATTGACAAATTTACATCCATCGAAACTTATTTGCATGGCCTACAGATAGTTGTTCGGGATGTGTGGGTGTCTTGTGTATTTGAGTTTTTAAAGGTTTGTAAACACACCCACGATACAGGAGAAATTCCTGAAAGAAATAAATGAAAAATTTATACCTACATATTTTTAAATAATCTTAGTGGAGTAGAATCATTTATTTGACACTAGCAACCCACCCCGGCTTTACACGGGTAGTAGAGCATATTATTATGCCTACAAGTTCTTTCTGTCTTAGGGTCCCGTCATCAGTGTGAGACCCGCCCTTGAATCATTTTCACTCCTAACTCCACCAAACTCCTAAGATATTAATTAAAACTATATTAATTTATTTACGTATATATACATTACAGTATGCGTCTAAATAGCTTTCAAATTACCGCATTGTATGTGACCATTTTTTTTGAAATTTGAATAGTAAGCTATTCTTAAAAGATATGCAATCATGGACTTTTCTGTAGACCTATAAAAGAGGAACAATTCCACCATAAATTGTGTTGTTATATCTCAAAGGATTAGATAGCGTTTTCGATTAAAGCAACCAGGATGCTTGTTTTATGCCAACATTTTTTAACAATTATCGTTATTTTAAACTAATTTACACAATAGGGGACTTTGTTTTAAAGTAGTGATACATAGATTTTATTGCTATCTTGACATTTAATTCATATTTTGATATTATCCATACTAATATTATAAATTCGAAAGTAATTCTATCTGTCTGTTACCTTTTCACGTCTGAACCACTGAACGGAATTCAATAAAATTTGGTAAAGCATAGATGGCATCCTGAGGAAGAACATTGGCTATGTATAGGATGAAAAATAAAATAATTATTGGTATGTAGCTAGGTAGGGCGCAGTCCCAGTTGACGGGGAGTGAAGCCGCGGGGAACAGCTAGTTACCATTATATTTTTTATATTGTATTTACATTGTTGTTGTTAATTGATTATTATGTTAACATTCATAATATTTGTGTCATAGCTATTTTTAATTTTGTAAATATAACCTTGTATGTGTTCTTTATTGTACTAGGTATGCCATAACTATTTTTTTTTGTGTTTGGATTAGCTTACTGTTTTCATATGCTGACAAGGAATAATTTAGCTATTTTCCTTTTGAGACCTGTTACAATCTCAGGATTAATGGTACCTTAGTCCTTAAATTGAAATAATGGTTCAGGATATATTCCCTAAATCTAGCAGTTATATTCCTTAATTACTATAAAATATTGTGTGAACTTTATTACCAAACAATATTGAATGTATGTACTTAGGTGGTTTCCCCGGTGTCTACATGATAGGCCATAATGCACAATTATTTTTGAAAATAGTATTCCATCTACAGTGCCTTTATGCTGATGATACTAGTAACCATAAATTTGGCTTAAATATTTCCCATGGTTAGGTAGGATGGAAAGCCCTTAAGGCTAAGAGATGCATGACACATGGGACAGATGATAAATTCAGTTGTGATTGATGTGATGTAGTTTTTTTTTGTAAAGTTAATGTAAATAAAGCCACCTTAAGTCAACACAATACTCAGATAGGACCTAGCTTGTGTGTAACCCGCACTGAGCAACTTTGGTGATAAGCTCATTTCTTCTCACTATGAGAAGTGGCCTAGCCCACTATATAGAGTGTTAGAGATGTGAACCTATTTATCTGAAATCAAAACAAGGTAAAAATAGATTTAATAAATAAAGATAATAATCAGTTACCTAGATTTAAACGGGAGCACCAGGGCCGCCTTTCTTCCCGATGAGAGACTTGTGTATGTGAGGGATGACGCCGCCGCCCGCGATGGTGGCCTTGATCAAGCTGTCCAGCTCCTCGTCGCCGCGGATGGCCAGCTGCAAGTGACGCGGCGTGATACGCTTCACCTTGAGATCTTTGGATGCATTTCCCGCCAACTCCAATACCTACGACAACAGTGTTTCTGATAAGTAAAGCTTTTGTTATTTTATAGTATATATTGTTATCTAGCAAGTTCTAATTTACAGAGCTACAATTTTCATCGTAATTGATATGAAGTTGCTTTATTTTTTTCATAACCTATTCTGATTCGTTTCCCGCCAAAATTAGACTGCCTCAGTTAGACATTAATCAGAGTAATTATGTAGGTAAATTAACTAAGTAACGTAAAATAACATTTTAATAAGACAAAATAAGTGGGTATTACTTACTAGAATACAGTCATACAATTACATTAATAATTACGCTATATTGAGTGCCGCCATATTGACAGGGCGTCGCGCAAAGCTTACCTCGGCTGTGAGATATTCCAGAATAGCTGCAGAATACACGGCCGCTGTTGCACCAACACGTCCATGACTCGTAGTCCTATTTTTGAGATGTCTGTGAATCCTCCCCACGGGAAACTGAAAAATATTTAATTTTTGTAACTTCAATGTCTTCAATCTATTGATTATTTTCCTACGGAGTAATGGACGCCGCCATACTGAAAGGGTCATACATATTATTCAATTAAATGAATTGAAGAAACAAAACGAGATTAGTTATGGGGGTATCATGAAAAATCCTATTTTATTTTAAGAGGATAAACTAACTTACCTGAAGCCCAGCCCTTGCTGATCTGGATACTGCTTTGGCCTTGGCTTTACCAGAATCTTTACCCGCTTTGCCGCCAGCCTAAAATTTGTGAAAAGTCCTATTAATTTTTCTCGTACAGAGTTGAAACTTCGCCAGTAAGTTAATAACACCATTGTTCACCATATTACACAATAAAATCACGACAACAACAACTAAATTTTACAAAATCTTGCAAAACTCACCATTTTGAAACGTGTAACACACTATTACCACTACAGACAGTGAACAACGAACACAGGAAAGGCGCCAAGCCAAAACGCTAAATACAAAGATGGCCGACGTGCCGTGCCGTTCGTAGCAATCCAATCAGAGCAGCCAATTCTACGTAAGCGGAAGTGGCGTACAAAACAAACAACTCTCAACTGCCATGGCTCGTCCAATCCGCGTCGATCGAAATGGCGGGCGGGTCTCTGTTTACTGTGCTGCCAAGCTAAGGTATAATAACGGATCAATTTAGAACTAATATTTTTTTTAATAGCGCGTTTCGTTTCACGTTTTGTTACTTGTTTTAAGTGTGTGTGACACTTTTTTTCCTTAGTACTCTGTTGTGTTTACACCAAATAAATAAAATAGAGTTAAAATAAAATTATGATCACTGACTAATTACAGGTGTAAAAAAGATCCAACACAAATTTATCATCTACGCATTCAAACGCACTGCATATGGGTCGTGACAACAGATATAAATCTAACTAGACAACGCAAGTCCCTCCATCTGTATGAAAAACAAGCGTGCCACTTTTTCACACACAATTTAGAAACAAATTTACTTACCAATGAAAGAAAACATTTCCAATGCGTCGGTCAACTTTTTCTTTACAGTCTTTACAGCTCATTATGGCGTAATTAGGCATTTTTTTAGATTTCTTCGGATTTCCAGTGCCGAAAATGATAAATGAAAAGCTCAAATTACGATTATTGATCGTATTTTTTTTTTCTGAAACATGCACGGAAATATTGTCATTATTTTCGAAAACAGAACACGCGAAGTAAACGGACAAAGAAAATCAAATCTATTGCAGAAGCGTTTTTTGAATTTGGAACATTACAACGCTCCAGCAATGTTGTTGTAACTTTTAATAAATTAAATGTATGATATAAAAATTATATCTTATTTCCCTGCATTCTTTTGAGAAAAGCACTATATATGCCTCGGCGGAAATGGCAATTGCCTGTCTCGTACTCATACTCGACCTGCAATTGCCTATTTCCCGGCCTTTGCAATAATGTACTATTACTCCGTTTTTTGACACATAGACCTAATAAATAGTATGGACTCGAAATACCTACAAAAAAACGTGCCTGCCCAAACCTTAAAATGGCTGCCGATGCTATGGTTGTGTTAATCACGGAACACACACACATTAATAATACAAAAAGTAAACAACCATTTGACAGCAGTAACTACTACCACGAACACAACCACAAATTTCGGCAACTAATATGGCGAATAAGGCACATATTGACAACTGTCACTACGTCATAACAAAATGTTGTCATAATGAGCAACAACTGAAATATTGTTGTCTCTTTTGTCAAATACGATTACTACATTAGAAGAAATGAGACAAAATGATGTTTCACTTTCTGTGTCGTATTTCACTCATATTTGTATAAGCTAATGTATGTATAGAATAATAGGGCGCCTCCATGTTTTTCCTAGCTCAATGTTTTGACACGCGAAGTACCTACATACATACGCGTCATAGATTTATATCTGTGGTCGTGACGTTATTATTTTAAAATGACCATGTTTTTACATTATAAGTATATAACACATAGATAACTTAAAAATACCGCCCAATTGCATGTCGGACTTCGCACCTTTAGGGTTCCGTACCAAACCGCAAAATCTAGTTGGTTGTAATAGAAAAAACGTCAATGAAAAATCTGATTTACATAAAAATAACAAAAACCCAGACTGCGAAAGCGAACTAAAAAGACGTAGGTACCTAAACAAGAAGAAAACCATGCTGTGGAGTCGGAGGATACCTACGTTCGCGAGCTGGTTGACCAAAACCAGATGTATCCTCCGACTGCACAGCACGATTTTCTTCTTGTTTACCTCTTTTTAGTTCGCTTTTTAAGCAGTCGGGGTTTTTAATTTTTCTTTTTAGTTATTTTTTTTTTTGAATTAGGTACATTTAAACATATAGTTAAGTGAAATATATTTTTGAAATTACCTCTTAAAACCCTTTATTTTGATATCCCACACGATGGGTTTGGAAGAAAAAAAATTTGGTGCCCCACAATATGGCGCCCAAAATCCGCCATTTTTTTACTATCCAATTTTAATGTAGCCAGTGACACTCGCAGGGTTAAGACGAATCGATTGACGTAAGAATAATCAAAATCGGCCAACGCGTTTGATCTCTATAACGCCACATAGGAAGAAACATACATACACACTTTCATACATACATACATAGACTAAACACATTACCCTCCTTCGGCAGTCGGGTAATAATGGTATTTGTATTTCATAGGTCAATGGGAAGTCAAACAATTCTTCGGTAAAAACTTTGTAAAAAAAGCTGACTTGGTGGCTTCATAATCCTTCGTTTCCCTATATTTTTAAAACAAAAAATAGTTTTAAAAAACACGCTTTATTAGAAAAGAGCGTGGGGACCTTATTAGGATATTTTCAAAATGACAACTTTTTTTTAACTTTTTCTATCTGTCAATAAAACATTATAACAATTTACATCAAGCACCTTTTTTACCACGCTTTTTTATCATAAAATATTTTTTTTTGTTAATTTAGTTAAGATTAGTAATGTATGTAATAGCGTGTTTTTTAGTTTTCAAAATACTATTATTTTTGCTTCGTTCGTTTTCCCTAAAAAAACAGCCAAGTGCGAGTCGGACACGCGTACCGAGGGTTTCGTACAAACAGCTAGGTACATACACCAAAATAATTAGGAAACATTACTGAAGTTCATAAACAAAATTTTCATTAATTCCCCCCGCACCGCGCGGTAGCGATAGAACGTGTCTTGAGTGCCCTCCGTGACTTTAAATCATTTTACAAAAATCTACAATCACAGTGTTTCGCTAATATTGCCTAAATAACCATATTAAACTTTAGTAGTAATATAAAACTATAAAGTGAGTGTAAACAAGACTGTTTTGTGACCTAAGTTTTCTAAAGAAAAAAAATCGTCAAAAGTGTTCGACGTTTGTTTGTAGTTGACATACGAGTACCCTCTAGATCTTGATTAATTGTCACTGTCCTTTCACTGTTTGGCGCAGAAGTTAAAAGCGATCAGCTATTTAGTTGCGTCGATTGACTGTTCCCTTGACGCGTTGAATAAGAGCTCTGGCAAAAAAAGTGTGCCGCGCAGGTAGGAGGTTCAAATCGGCAAGCGGACCGTCCGGCACTTTTTGTGATTTAAATAATTGTTGGATCGGTTATTTGTCAAGTATCTCTAGTAACGCGCTAAATATGTCGAAGCATATGACAACAACACCACCAAACCTACCTTCACGTTCGGCAGCAGAAACTAGAAAATTGTTCGCGGATGACGAATCAACCAACAGCAATAATAAAGATAAAAATGTTACCAAAAGAACAAATAAGCGGCGATGTATGACAGGCAATGATAACGACGATAGAGGATGTCTGTCAGGTGATGCCATTAATGATAGTATAATACTCACATCGGATCCTTGTGTGCCTGAAGTTAGTTCTGTCAACTTTTGCGCAAGAAACAGTTTAACTGCATAGAGTAAGCGAGATAGGATGATGCGACAAACGTAAGCGAGTGAAAGAGACAGTTATACAATGCTATCTTCACTTTCAATATTGACACAAAAATAGATACTGCGCAGGCTCTTGCAGCCAATTCAGACACACAAAGATCCGTTGTGAGTATTATATCTACTTGGCCGAGTTCAGGAACGAAATAGCAGAAATGAGAGACATGATACATAATATGTCTTGTTTGCAAAACACCCGTATGGATAAGCTGGAGAGTTATTTTATCGAAATAAAAACTTCTAACTCGAAAATAGAGGAAACATTCACCGATATAGAAAAGTCAGTGAACTATGTATCGGACCAGTTAACATCACTCGATACAAAAATTATTGGCTTGGAAAAAGAACGCAACTCCATGGTTTCTAAATTAACTGCGCTAGAAGAAAAAGTGGAGTCATTCGACCGTTCCTTAGTGAAGACATGCATTGAGCTTCGCAACGTACCCAAGAGAACTTTAGCGATGGGCCGCAGGTTGATGGAAATAATAATGACTCCAGATTGTAGAAAATAATAAGGGCTTTATTTTTGGTTGCACACACTTAAATACTATTTTACACTTATACTCTAACCAATGAAAATACAGAAACAGATTTACAAATATAAAAATAAAATCTTAACCAATAGAGTTGCATAATTCTTGTGACCAATAGGGTTGAAGCATAGTTCGGTGTTTGTTCCGTTCGTTTTGGCGCGTATCCTACGAGGCATTCTGCGCACTGAAGTTATAAATATAGGTGGAGCGTTGATTCAAAAAAAAAAAAAAAATGATTCGGCCTTTTCCTCGAGCGGCCGTTGCGCAAAACAGACGTGTCTGGCGCGACGGTTGTTCGTGTCCTATTTCTTTACAAATGAGTTCCTTCGGGATCTCAGATGAGTTCTTTTTAGAACTGGTGATAGTCAAAACGTAAAATAAAAAAGGTTCTTTTGAGAACTGCTTGCTTCAATATTTCTGGTAGGCAGTGTCAAAACGTACTGTGATCAAAAGTTCTTTTCAGAGCTAATTGTTTCAATGTTTCTAATAAACAGAGTGTCAAAACATGGGTTAATGAGTTGTGGCTAAAGAACTAAGGAATCCAAAAATATGTTATATGACGCTTTATTGGAGCAACTTGCATTAAGGTTAGAAGTATCAGACATACGCGACGTTTCTCGACAGCCGTCAAAGAAGGAAAGTCCAAATTCTACCATCACAGTCGAATTTACTAATACCCTAACCAAAACCAACTTTTTGGCAGCTGTTAAGGACCTCAACAAGCATAATCCTAACAACAAACTAAACTCTACTCACTTGGGCATAGCAGCTCCAAAAGCGCCTATTTATGCTGCGGAACTGTTAACTTTCATCTCCAAGCGACTTTTCTATCTGGCACGAAACTATGCTAAGATGAACCAGTACATGTTTTGCTGGACCATGGACGGTCGTATCATGATGAAGAAGAATCCTGACAGCCCCTCTATTGTTATTAAAAGTGAACTGCAAATTCAGGGGATGTCAGCAACGACTGTTGCAAACAATCCATGACTATTTCATTTTTTAATAGTCTCTCCTTTTCTGGTACCGGTTCTTGATTCAGCTTGTTCTATGTTCGCTGTATTTTGTTTTGTTGAGACTTATTCTTGCACTGTATTTAAGCTGCTTAATGTTGACTACTGCACATTTAACACTTCAACCACCCACATTTTATACATACGCATATTTATTAACGTTAACACTACACCTGACTCACCATCACAGACAATAAAAGTCCCTAAGTTGTTACTGCCTCATTTATATGGCCTTATTTTTTGCATTGGTTTGCCCTTCATTTCGAACAACTATGTCTAATAACAGGCGTATAGGTAATGCATAAAACAATACTGGAGTTTAAAAGAAGTTATGAGAAACCCTGAAATGAGCATGAATGTCAAACGTAAACTTTTCGATACTTGCGTACTGCCTGTCCTTACATATGGCTGCCAAACCTGGGCGCTGAATAGGGCCAGTTTCTGATGTAGACGTCACATCTCAAATCAGCTGACAATTTGTCACAAATTAACCAGCCGTCAGTTGTCAGTGAGTTTCTCAACTCTGCATCATCGAGAAATTACGTAATCGCTTGTTAAATTTAATAATTTATTTCGGTTGGCTACCCTAGCTAGTATTCATTCAATTCCTTCACTACTATAACGTAATCAGTAACTTTAAATAGTATTTTATCTTGAGCGGCTGGGTTGGTGTAGCTGCCAAGTTAAG
The DNA here is from genome assembly GCA_964057195.1 of Orthosia cruda. Classification (NCBI taxonomy): domain Eukaryota; kingdom Metazoa; phylum Arthropoda; class Insecta; order Lepidoptera; family Noctuidae; genus Orthosia; species Orthosia cruda. The sequence continues at coordinate 53,276,675 of OZ059829.1, read as the reverse complement.
CAAACCTTACCAAGGACGATTTTTGGATGGGTAACCACGTTTTTTTTATTTGCTTGTTTTTGGATAGGTGACCCCACACAGGTTAAGCAACACCTACCAAGGTTAGTCTTTGGATGGGTGACCGCTTTTTTTTGGTTCGTTTGTTTTGGATGGCTGACCCCGCCAGGGTAAGCAACACTTACCAAGGTCAGTTTTGGGATGGGTGAGCACTTTTTTGGTTCGTTTGTTTTTGGATGGGTGAAGCTGCCAGGGTAAGCAACACTTACCAAGGTCAGTGTTTGGATGGGTGATCTCTTTTTTTGGGTTCGCTTGTTTTTAGATGGGTGGCTCCGCCAGGGTAAGCAACACATACCAAGGTCAGTCTTGGGATGGGTGTCAACTTTTTTTTGGAATGCTTGTTTTCGCATGGGTGACCTTGGTAGATGTTGTATAACCTAGTGGGGTGATTTTATGATGTGTGACCAAAATTTTTGTGGCGATGGTCACCCATCCAAAGAGTGACCTTGGTTAGTGTTGCTTACCCTGGCGGGGTCATCTGTCCATAAACAAGCGATCCAAAAAAAATGGTCACCCATCCCAAGACTGACCTTGGCAAGTGTAGCTTACCCTGGCAGGGTCACCAACCCAGCCGATTCAAGTTAAACACAAATCTATCCAGAAACTGACCTCGGTAAGTACTAAGTACAGGGTACAGTTAACATTAATGCGCGTGAAGAAGGTTCGATTCCCAGGTCACTATTTTTTTATTTTTTTTTATTTACCTAAATACAAAATAACAATTTTTGATAATTGTGTCAAGTTTTTATAATGTAATTAATTTAAAAAGTTTGTAACACCCTATTTTTTTTAAATCTTGCTAATTATATAATTGATCTAAATTTACATATTTTTTATAACTCAACCCATACCATAGTTTTCGCCGACCCCTATTATCTTTTTATCGTAATATAAGCCTTTAAAATCATAATATTAATTTTAATCTACGAATAATCGACCAATTTCCAACAATTATAAATTAGGCTCGTTGACAAGAGATTAACATTGAAAATGGTTCTCAGAAACCCAAAACTGCTATAACATGTAGTTAATTCTAGATTTTTCTCAAATGTGACAAATTGTTAAACGCTTGTCAAATTTGGGTGTTGAGAAACTGAAAGTAGAATTAACAGGCGATTAATCGTCGATTACGTTAACAGCCCGATAATTTTGACCTGGGAAACTGGCAGCAAGACTCACGATCCCACGAATATCTTAGCCCCATGGCGTATCACGGATTCCTACCAGCACACACACTGCCTTCTAGAGGCAAAAACTGCTTAGATCATATCATGATCCGATCAAGGGCTACGACACTTACTCTAATTTTATACATATAATTACGACAAAACGGTCACTGATCATTGCTCCTCCCTTCTATGTGTAAATAATAAAAAACCCAAAACAACTGCCCAGAAAACGTTATCCAGGGTGAATTACGAGGAACTTGATATAAGCATGAGAAACATAGATTTTACCCTCCTTTTCCTTATGTCTGACCCTAATGATGCTATAGACAAACTTACATATTCGGCATGTCCAAAACCATGCACCTCCCACACATACCTCAACATCTAGTAAATCTTTTGTCTTAGAACAAACAGATCCTGATGAAGTTATAAGTACCATTAACCAGCTGAGGGTCAATGCGGCCGCTGGATGGGATGGCATACCTCAAACCTTATTAAAAAGATATGCTCCGACTCTCGCACCCGTACTAAGCCACATTTTTAACCGTTGCTTTGAATCTGCTACCTTCCCCACTTCTTTTAAAAAGGCAATTATTCATCCCATCTTCAAGGGTGGTGACGGGAGTTTGCCAAACAATTATCGCCCAATAGCGGTTCTTAGTGCCGTGTATAAGGTGCTTGAACGCCTCTTAAACAAGCGCCTGGTCCGCTTCCTCGAGCACTTCAAACTGTTGTCACCACAGCAATTTGGCTTCCGCAGGAATAAATCCACTTGTGATGCTGTCCACTTGTTAGTCAATAATATAGTGGAAAACATAAATGCTAACAAAAAAGTTCTTACTATTTTTCTGGATCTTGCGAAAGCATTTGACACAGTTCCCGTCTTCTACTCAAGCTTGAAAGTTTGGGTGTCATGGGGGCCCCATTGGATCTCTTCAAGAGCTATTTTACCAACCGCTCACAATTTGTTACTATAGGGAATCACAAAATATTGAGCTACCTATTCAGTACGGCGTGCCTCAGGGAAGCATTTTGGGGCCCACCCTGTTTCTTCTTTTGATTAACGACCTCTGCAACCTTCAAATTTCAAATGCCTCAATAGTTTCATTTGCAGATGATACTGCCATCACTTTTCCCGCAAACTCTTGGTCGGACCTCCAAGCAACTGCACAAGACGGCTTTAATTCTGCCCTGAAATGGCTTTCCTCTCACTCTCTGACTCTTAATGTCAATAAAACTAATTTCGTTACTTTTTCTATCACAAACACTTCGCAACTAAAAACCTCGATCTGTATACAAGCCCATTCTTGTTTCACACAATCTCAACTTAATTGTCAGTGTCCTACTATAACCTCAGTGGAACAAGTTAAATATCTTGGAGTAGTTCTGGACAAAAACCTTAATTTCAGGTCACACATTAACATCCTTACTGTTCGCATACGCAAGCTTATTTATATTTTTAAAACTTTGCGTCATGTAGCCAACCCTTTTATTATTAGAAACGTATACTTTGCTCTTTGCCAGTCAATCCTCATTTATTGTATTTCTTGCTGGGGTGGTGCCGCAAAGACCATACTCAAGCCTCTGGAGACAGCCCACAGAGCTATTCTAAAAGTGGCTACGTTCAGACCGATTATCTTCCCAACCGCAGAACTATAAAGCATGCGAACTACTAAATGTTAGACCACAATACTTCTTGCAAATAATCCTACTACAACACAAGAGAACACCTTTCACCGCAGCCACGACCAGCGCGCTATCCGCCGTACATCGGATGGGCGCAACGGCTCCCACCTCAGCTAGGATTTCTCAATCTTGTTGGAGATGTGGTCGGCAACATTCACCCGATAAGTGTCGCTTTAGGCGTTTTAATTGTGATGTTAATTAGTGCGAGGGGTCACCTCAAGGTAATGTGTAGAAGTGCTCGCGGAGCAGGTGGTCGTTCGGTGACTACGGTAAAAAAGAATCAGTTTTATATTGATGCTAACTCTGAAACTGAGGACAGTGATTTTTACAACATTTACGTGAACGGTAAGGATGATGAGCCATACTTTCGGAAGCTCATTATTGTCGAAATTCCTATTGTTTTCGAGGTGGATACAGGTAGCAAAATATCTGTCATTAGCGAGAGCGATTTCAATAAATAAATACTTTAATTCTTATAAGGTAATGGAATGTGACTTAAAGTTAAAAACATATAACTACGGGCGCGCGAATTGTACCGATCGGTTTTATTATGGTATCTGCGCGTTATGATAGTTTTAATAACGGTGAAGCGGAAGGGTCAGGTGAGACGCGGGCGGCGCACGGTCTACGTCTGTATGTTATTCGATCTGACGGCGGCCCTCCGCTTATCGGGCGCGCGTGGTTACGTTGTTTACAACTTAAAAACATAATTATTAGCATGAATCATCTTCATAGTTATAACTCAGGTAATGAAACCGATCGTATAATTACCAGTTTAAAGAAAGAGTTCTTTGATGTTTTTGCTAGTGGGTTAGGAACTTGTGTTCGTCAATTTTCTTTGAAACTCAAAGATAAAGAACCAATATTTTATAAAGCCCGTACATTACCATTTGCGTTGCGAGATCCAGTGGAAAAAGAACTAGAACGTTTGGTTAGAGAAGATACTATCGTTAAAGTTAATAATTCTGAGTACAGTACGCCTATTGTAGTTAAAAAGTGTGGGCGAATTAGGATCTGTGGTGATTATGAAATTACTGTCAATCCTAAGTTGATACGTGAGCCATACCCTTTACCCCGTATCGAAGAGTTGTATTGTGCATTAAGGGGGGCCCAGATATTTTCAAAAATAGATTTAGCTCATGCTTATGAACAATTTATTTTGACACCAGACTCTCGCTCTTGTACTACAATTAGTACACACATCGGTACATTTCAATACATACGGACTCCTTACGGGTTAAGTTGTATACCGGAAAAATTCAAAAAAACGATGGAAGAGCTCCTCCGAGGGGTGCCCATGACGGCAGTATATTTCGACGATATTTGCGTAGGGGAATTTTCAAAAGAAAATAATATTCATAATTTAAGAGAAATTTTACGACGGCTAAAGTCTTCGGATTAAATTAGAAAAATGTGATTTCTTTAAATCGGAAGTTTGTTATTTGGGGCACGTTATAGACAAAAGTGGATTGCACCCAGACACAAAAAAGGTTAAAGCCATATCAGACGCTCCACGTCCCACGGATGTATACCAGTATTTATTTGGTAGGCGGTTTATTATCCGTACGGACCATAAACCACTGTCGTATATATTTGGCGATAATATTGGTATTCCACAAACCGCAGCTAGTCGTTTGCAGCGGTATGCGGCGCGGCTAGCAGCGTATGACTTCTCCGTGGAGTGGGTGAGCTTCGCACGCAATGCACCCGCTGACTGTTTGTCTCGTCTGCCACTGTCCCGCGAGGTTGATGCTACCACTACGGCGGATACATCAATTTCGTATTTATTTTTTGTTGAGAGTGAATTTCCCATTAATCATAAGGACATAGCGAGTGCTACTAATTGCGATCCGGTTTTGCGTGTAATTTATCAATATATATTATTTGGTATAATCAAAATCAAAATCAATTTATATTTATTTTACATAGGCCTACATGGGCACTTATAAAACGTCGACAAAAGGTGCACGGTTCGGGTTGGTCGTTTCATATGGAGAAGAACCGGCAAGAAACTCCATGTTTACTCTTTTAAAAATGGTTTGGTTTTACAATATTTCCATGTTACAGCATTAGTACTATGGGGGGACAACGTAGGCCCGACAATAAGTCGTAAGGAACTAAAAAAAAAAAGTTTATATAATATATAACAAAGTTAACAAATGTTAACCAACATCTAGAAGGCCTACAATGTCCACACATTCACAAAATATTCGGTAAAAGAATCTATACAAAGTTAAGAAAAAAATAAAAAAATATATATATAACTAACAAGACTAAATTTAACATGTGGCACAAATGTTGTTATCAGTGCTGTAACTATTCATTGCAAAAGGCTATAAAGATGATTGCGAACTATTGTAAAAAGTCCAATTAAAAGAAGAAAAACAAAAAAAAAATGAGATTGAGAATAATTAGAGACATCCACATATTTGTGCCGTTTATGAGTTACCAGGGAAGCCGCATGCGCAGAAGGAGCTAAAGCCAATTTTTTTATCTTCAACGTAGTCCTTGATTTTATAATATGCTTTTTTAATAAGGACACGTTTGATGTGATTTTTGAACTTTCCATCGGTCAGTTCTATAACTGACTTTGGCAACTTGTTATAAAAGCGTATACTGTTTAATAAGAAAAGACTTGCTAGTTTTAGTTAATCTGAATTTGGGTATTACAAGTTCGTGCTTACTGCGTGTATTTAATATAGGAACGATACAGAGTAAGCAGTGATATCCTTCCTTTCCTTATATTTGAGATGACTATTACAAAGTATCAAGGTACATCTGTTGTACGCGTTGGCAACTGAGAAATTATTTACATTAAAGAACATCCTATCTGGTTTTAACCAAGTTTCACAAAAACATAAGATATCCATGTGGTATTTATCTACTAACAATTCCACGTCTAAAATTTTGCCGGAGAAGCGATTTATATTTTGATGATATAGTAAAATATTACTATTCGTCTTCTCTTTTGTCGGCTCTAATCGTTTAAAGAATCAGTAGTACTATCAGAAAAACTGGATAATACTGTTAAATCACTAAACTAACAGTCAGTTTCCCACCTTAAAATTATCGGAGAATTAATGTGACAAATTGTCAAACACGCGTTATCTTCTGTGATTGGCTGTTGAAAGTTCATTCAACCAATCACAGCAGATAACGCGTGCTTGACAATTTGTCACATTAATTCTCCGATAATTTTAAGGTGGGAAACTGAGGGCTAGTCTCAGTTAAATCATCAATAACTGCGTGTATATTAAAAGCTAACAATGTAGCTAATAAATGTCGACTATTTTTGGGAAGAAACATATATATTAATTATTATATGGTTCCCAATCAAAACAAAATCACTAACAAAATTGTTGGTGTCAAAAAACAACAAACGGTCACTATGACGACAAGATAAAATATGTATCAAGTTATTTAAACTAGAAATGTATTCATTTTCATGAACAAGTAACTTGCCAGAATAGGGCAATGCACATAATATTAATTTGCCTAATCTTAACTTAAGTAGGGTGTCGATACCATTAACTATGTCCCTTTTTGTTATACTAAGCATAGACTATACACTTAAATACATAGGTACTAAGGCTATTTCCAATAAGAAGTACTACAGTAGTTTGCTCATTCAATTGTGTCTGTTGAATTTTATGAATAAGCTCATTAAATTGCAGTTTATGATAACAATGGTTCACTATTGTATGTTTAGAACGGTTATTTAACAGAGATCCAAAACCTGTTCCCAATCCATCAGAATATACTAAGACATTACTTTTGGTGGGGTTCAAAGTTGTTGCAATATGATGGATAGGTAAAGTTGTAGGAGCAACATGTTGTGACATGAGAGGTGGTGGAGCGGCAGCACAACTACAGGTGAGGTTGTTAGTCAATGATTCATACCTCTCTGCATTATAATTCACCGGTCCACCAACTCACAGGCCTCCTGCATGCGTTCACTCAACATCTGTTGACTACATTCATATTTACAAAATATTTCCGTAAGTGTATTTTCCCCAATCAATAATTACCTTGAAGGTTTTGAATTTCAACATCATACATTTGTGTACTAGGTTCTAACTTACTATTACATATATTTAATTGTTTTTCAAGTTTCTTAAATCTTTCCTAAGGTTAATATTAAGGTTAACTAAGGTTAACGTTGGCCGGATAGTACGGATGTCGAGCAGGAAAAAGCATATTTTCATCGGAAAAATAATTTGTTTTTAGAACATGGATGTATAGTGTACAATTATCGTGTAGTGATTCCACCGAAGTTCAGGGAATACATTTTGAGGGAACTACACGAAGGCCATCTTAGGGTCGTAAAGATGAAGTCCATCGCACGTAACTATGTATATTGGCCGTGTTTAGATGACATAGAACTGTTGTGCAGAAGTTGTACAGCATGCCGTCAGCAGCGAGATGCACCCCCGCACGCGCCTCTCACCTCAAGGAATTCCCTTCGCGACCGTGGCAACGTTCGCATCTTGATTTCGGTGAATATAATAGTAAACATTATTTAATTATTGTAGATTCCCATAGTAAGTGGATAGAAGTTTTTCAAATGAATAGTACGGCTGCAAAATTTGTCATCACTAAGTTGCGTGAGTTGTTTGCTCGTTTTGGGTTACTGATGTATACGTGTGCGTGTGTGCCGACACTTATGTTTGTGAGCCGCCGCGCGCGCCCGCAAGCTCCATCTTTGCTAGTAATAAACGAAGCTCAGTACCAGACAGTCGTATTATTGCGCCCCGCGCATATCCTTACATCCATACATATCTTTGGCGACGAGGTGATCGATCCACGCAAGAAACCAAAATGAGCACGTACCTGGGACACCTTACTGTATTTGACCACAAAACAAATGATTGGCAAATATATAAAGGGAAGTTGACGCAATTTTTGAAAATAAACAAGGTCGATCAAGAAAATATAAATGGAATTTTGCTGTGTCATCTCACGGAAGAAACGTATCGTCTGGTGCTAAACCTAGCTTATCCAAAAGAGCTAGGAACATTGAGGTATGAAGAGCTATTATCATTACTCGACGGCCATTTTAAAGCGAAAAAGTGCACATTTGTGGACAAGGCGAAATTCTTTGGTGCCAGCAGAGAAACAGGCGAAACCGTTGGAGAATGGGCGGCGCGATTAAGAGGTTTGGCAACTTACTGCGACTTCGGCACCGCTCTAGAAACGAACTTGAGGGATCATTTCGTCCTCGGCCTGAGTGCAGGACCAGAACGCGACAAGCGTTTCGAGCAGAGCCCGTTGACGCTTACGTTGTCGCGGGCTATTGAAATGGCGGAACAGGCTGCGTGTGCCAAGGAGGCAAGGGCTATGTTGGGCAGCTTGGAGCCCATCGCAATCAAGGAGGAACCAGTTTACCGCGCGAAGTTCCAGGGACAAGCTAGCCGTGGACGTGGTGCCGCCGGTGGAGCTGATGCTGCAAACCGCCGCGATACGGACCGTTGCGAGGTTTGCGGCATGAAGAACCATAGTGGTGATAGGTGTCGCTACAACTAGCGTATAGCGTATAGGTGTGTAAAGGCTATACGTGCCAAAAGTGCGGGTTAAAAGGCCATTTAAAAAAAGTGTGCGGTAACTCAAGGGGTTCCACACGTATTTATCACGTAGATTCGTCCAAGAGAAACGGCGGTGACCAGCCCCAAGGCCAAGGTTGTGAGGAGTGCCAGAATTTTAATATAAGGTACGATGCCGTTAACCCTATTCAAATTGAATTAGTATTAGGTGACCAACTTGTTAAAATGGAACTAGATTCCGGATCGGGTAGCACTGTCATTTCCGAAAAATTTTACAATGCAAGGTACCCGAAATTCCAGTTACAAAATTGTAATGTAAAAATGTGTTTGTATAACGGACATAAAATCTCTCCGCTAGGTTATTTCACTGCTAAAGCAAAATATAATCATTTGCAAAGAAATATTAAAGTATTTGTAGTTCAGAACGGAGGCCCACCATTATTAGGTAGGGATTTCATGTCCGCTTTTAATTTAATTATCACAACTAACATTAACTCTTTAATAAGTAGCGACAATGGACTTGGATTTCCCCTGATGGATCATACAAAAACGAAATCGACTATATAATAAGCAACCATCCCAGAGCATTTACAGACACTGCCGTTATAAGTAAGCTAAACTTTAACACAAACCACCGCATGATACGCTGCTCCTTAAGAAAGTGCCCCATTAAAACCTCTAGAAAAAACATAAATACCAACCGATTTGAAGACCAACCAAGAGATCTACACAACACAAAGTACACAGAAGAAACAAAATATATTACAACGAAGGATTTAACAGTGACACAGAAATATGATATACTAGAGAAAAAAATACAGAACCATCTGATTTCAAACAGAAAAGAAAAAAGTATAAAATATGAACTTAGCGATCAAACTTTACAACTGATAAGCGAAAGGAAAGATCTGATAAATAACCAAATAAAAAAAGAAAACATAAAATTAATAACAGAGACAAGTAAAAAAATTAAAGTCAGCATCAGAAGGGACCGTAAAATCAAAAGACTACAAACCCTAGAAAACCATATACAAAAAACCGGTGGTGTCAAAAAAGCACTAAAGGAACTACGGGAGGCAGGCAAAGAATGGATACCAAAACTTAAAAGGAGGTCAAAGATCACTACACAGAGGAAAAGCATCAGTGAATTAGCAACAAACTTCTACCGTCAACTATACGCAAAACATACACCAAACATAGCAAGAAAAAGACATACCGAATCAATATTTGAAACCACTCTAGAAACTAAACCTTCAATTTTACCAGAAGAGGTGGAGAAAGCAATTAGGAGTCAAAAGGTGGGCAAATCGCCTGGACCAGACAGAATCACAAATGAGCTGCTGCAGGGATCAATAGAAGAACTGATACCCATTCTAACTAAAATATTTAACGAGATTCTGAGGAGCGGTGATATTCCTGAAAGATGGGCTAAATCTCACATCATCTTTATACACAAAAAAGGCGATAAAGAGGATATTGAAAATTATAGACCAATTAGCTTAATGTCCAATGTGTACAAGATATTTTCAAAGGTCATACTGGATAGAATGAGCCCAATGTTGGATGAACAACAGCCTGTTGAACAGGCAGGTTTCAGAAAAGGGTATTCGACTATTGACCATATCCATACAGTCAAACAGGTCATTGAAAAATATAAAGAATATAATAAAAAGATATATATTGCCTTCATTGACTACGCTAAGGCTTTCGATAGTTTAAGTCACAAATACATATGGGAAACTCTAAAGCAACAAGGAATTCCAGCAGCATACATCAAAATCATTCAAACCATTTATGCCAACAGCAAGGCAAGAATTCAATTGGAATCTCTGGGAAACGAATTCCACATAGAAAGAGGTGTGAGGCAAGGTGACCCACTATCTCCAAAATTGTTTTCTGCCGTTCTGGAAAACATCTTTCGCAACTTGGACTGGGAAAAGTTTGGTCTCAACATAAATGGTTTTAAAATGAACCACCTCAGATTTGCCGACGACTTAGTGTTATTCGAAGAAAGCCCAGAAAACTTGCAAATGATGATTAAATAAAAGATTGAATAAAAGGCTTTATTATTATTATGTCTTTTATTTAACTTATTTCTTATTGCTTACATTTTTAAATATTTTTAATACACACAAAAAAGAAAACATTTAAAAATATAAAAAATAGAGGCCCACCGGTATCGGGAACAGGGTCCAAGCTACCGGTGGTCAGGGCTCCAGAGAGAGGAACCTCCTAACAATACGAGCCGTGTCCAGCAGTACTGCTTTCTGGATCAGGCCCTTGACCCAGCCGCCTAACGAGAGCATCCTCCTTGGTCGAGGCTCGTGGCTATTAAGCCATGGGCTGACACGACTATCGGTACAATGATCGCTACCGGATACCACATCCCACATGTCGACAACCTCGCGAGCCAAGTCAAGATACTTGATTTGCTTATCTTTCTCGGCTTTCACGAGGTTCCCGTCATGCGGGACAGTTATGTCAACAATCATTGCACGCCTCTCGATTCGGTCCACCACCACTATATCAGGCTTATTAGCGATAATAGTCCTGTCAGTGATGATGGACCGATCCCAGTACAATGTGATATTGCCATTCTCGAGAACTGGGTCGGGCACATACCTGTAGTACGGCACCTCCGAAGCCACAAGAGTGTATTTCAGAGCAAGTTGCTGATGGATAATCCTGGCTACAAGGTTGTGCCTATGCAAGTACTCTTCGTTAGCTAGACGAGAACAACCAGAGATAATGTGGCGGATCGATTCACCCGGACGGTGACATGCCCGACAGATGTCAACCGTGCCATCCTCCACAATAAATCTCCGGTAGTTATTCGTCATGATAACTTCGTCCATAATTGCACAGACGAAACCTTCGGTTTCCCCAAAGAGGTCACCGAATCGCAGCCAGGCTACGGACGCTGATTGGTCTACATCGGACCCATGTAGGGCCTGGAAAAAGCGTCCGTGAAGCTCCTTACTCTGCCATACCTCCTTGCGGTCGTTAGTGTCAAGCACTACAGGCTTGCGCCAGTTCTTATTCGCCAAGGAGAGCGGGGTGAGTCCCTTGTCCACTGCTACTACATCTCGATGAATACCCACGTCGGTGTTTAGAAAATATTCTCTGAGATTGCATATCTCGCGGTTGTAGAGGTTTTTGGCATTTAAAAAGCCTCGGCCTCCACACTTCCGCGGGATATACAATCTCATGACTGACGATCGTGGGTGATGCATTCGATATGCAGTCAGCAGTGTACGGACCCGCCTATCCAGGGCGTCAAGTTCCGTTTGAGTCCATTTGAGTATGCCGAAAGAGTACATCAGTACCGGCATGACCCAACCGTTGAAGGCGCGCACCTTGTTTATTGGCTATTGAATACCTTCTTCAGGCGGCCAAAGAAGCGTTCCTTCAACGATTGCTTCATTTCAGTAGTACTGATACCTAACGCTTCCGACATACCCAAATACTTATAGGTTTCGTTTGGAGAGAGGGATCTCAGGTTTATGGAATCCGCAAGTTGAATTCCTACGGATTCCACAATCTCCCCTCGCTTTACATGCATGACTGCATATTTGTCCACACCAAACTCCATCCTGATGGCGCTACTAAAAGTTTCAGTAACCTTTAGTAGCTCCATCAGCTGAAGACTGCTGGGGGCAAAGAGCTTCAAGTCATCCATGTAAAGGAGGTGAGATATAACCTGACCACCTCTCTTCATCCGATAGCCTAGCCCTGAATTCTCCAGCATCATGCTTAGAGGATTCAAGGCTAGGCAAAACCAAAGTGGACTCAAACTATCGCCCTGGAATATACCTCGCTCGATTCTTACAGGTTCGCGGGTACCGCGGGACCCGTTCCTTCATCCATTCTGAGAGACCGACATGATGGAGTTATCGTCGACGTGTTTATTAATTTTAACTCTCAAAATGGATGTAAGAACCTTATAGACCGTTGGTAAACATGTAATTGGTCTATAATTTTTGGGTTCCGCGGTGCTACCAGACTTGTGGAGCAGGTGGGTTATTCCTGTTGTAAGGAACTTGGGTAGCGAACCAGACTCTAAGGCTGCCTGGTACTGAGATGCCAAACGAGCGTGCGACCTTTGTAGCCACTTGATCCAAAAGTTGTGCAGTCCGTCCGGTCCTGGAGATTTCCAGTTCGGCAACGGACGGACTGCACGGGCTACATCTTGGGGGCTGAGCGTGATAGCTCCCATTTCTTGTATTGGATCACACGCTCGTTCGACCCCTCGAGTCCATTCACCTTCGGTGTGACTGACAGGCACCGACCAGATGCTGCGCCAGCATGAACACATAGCGTCATCATCCGGCAGGTGCGTATCAGTCACACCTTGGTCGGGTCGCTCCCAAGCCCGATAAACCCACCTTTCATTTCTTTGGAATGTGCGATTCTGGGTGTATCGCTCCACTCTCCGCCTGTACCTACGAATACGGTTTGCCCATGCATACACTTTTTGTTTCAGGAAGTCGATGCGCTCTGTGACATGGGATATATAGTCTCAGGGGCTGACATCAGTCCCCGAAAACGCCCGTCTCACAAAGCGCATCACTCTTGGGCGACTATTGCCCTCCCTGAAACAAATTAGTTTGCCGATGAGTGCTCTGGCCCCACCAATACGACGTTCGATCCTGCACTGCCAAGCCGGTACGGCTGGTTTCGGTCGTGTAGCTCTGTCATCTGCAAATTTGACATGAGCTACACGACATGCCGCTACAGCCGCGCAGTACATGATCGAATGTGTATCAGTGAGGTCTTCGCAGTCATCAAAATAGTTTGACAACTGCGAATCCAGACCAGCCACCAGCGCCCTATTCTTGTTATGCATGGGCAAACGAGGTAATCGTGGCCTAAGTTCGGGTGGCATGTTGCGATACTCCCGAATAGCACACTCCAAAGCACTCCTCAATTCCTCATTGCACTGGGTACTTACGTTTGTAACCCCGTCACTACTCTCCTCGTCAGCGTGGTTGGACTGTGGTAGCACCACAGCCTGCGACGATGGGGCAGTGACACAGTTACCCATTTCCGTTCGGAGGCGATCTAGTACAGTATCATCCAACATACAATTACGCTGGATGACCCGCACCTGATCCGAAAGTCGTTGGGCCGAAACGTTGACGGCTGGCTCAAGCACCTGAAACAAAGAGAGCATCCGGACACGGTACGCGGTCAGGTTGTTTCCTCCCTCTGTAGCCCCAAAGTATGCGCGCATGACATTTTCGTTAATGGATTGTGTCCATCTCATGCGCTGCACACTTCCGCCGGGTGCTGGGACCCTATCAGAAACCGGTAAGCCTCGAGGTCCTAAGCGGTCCGGCGGCCGGCGTCTTCCCCGTCGACGCGCAGGTGGTGGTGTCGTCGGCGGAGAGAAGTACTCGTCGCTTGAGCTCGACGCAACTGCCACGGCCGGTGTCACAGCACTCACGGTGGGGCTGGTTTCCGGCGGCGGCGAGGTGGAGCTGGGCGACGAGGCCGGAGGTGGTAGGCGTGAATTAAGTGATTGACACTTGAGTAGTTTAAAAATAAACTTTATTTAGACGAACAGCGTTACAGTAATTAAGATTGTAATGTCTATTCTAATAAGGAGACATGTATTTATATTTAATTATTGCTAAGTTAACAATATTCTTATACACTACTTATTTGCTACTTTGAGGTGGAGGGGGATTTGCTGATAAAGCGAATAGCGTTAGGGTCGTCACACTTAACTCCTCCCTCCCTAAGAGAGAAATTATCTAAAGGCAACTCTGTCGTCTTTAGAGAATTTCGTCTAAGTTTCTTAGTCAATAACTCTCTTCTTTGAAACAAAAATCCAATGACGAATACAATTATAATGGCGTAAATACTTATGGTCCATACACTGATTTTGTCACTGACTATAATGGTTTCACCATCACTGACACTATCACTGTATTTGGCTTGGTTCAGCAGTTCCTTGACGTCGCCTAGATCTACTCCTCTGAGATCCATCTGCTTGGCTGACGGGGTGACATCTCTGCGTAGTTCGGGCATCTGTACTGGTGGCAGTCTGAAGGAGACTAAACTGGTGTTTATGGGTGTTGTGATTGAGATATCAGCAATCTGTAAGGTACAATGTTGACTTGGCACTAGTATGTATGTGCCTCGTAGATTGTGTCTGCGGGTCTCCTCTTCGCAGTGCTCCGTTGCAATAGTTTCCTTTTCCGTGTATATCAACCAGTGAATGCTGGATATAGGCTGCACCTTGGTTTCTTCTATCTGCACCTGGTGTTGCTTGCAGTTACTGAAGTTATGTTGTAATAACATGAGCTGTTGGATACATGTTTCCTCTGCGTACTGTACCACGTTTTCATCGGAACAGAGATATGTCTGATCTTCTATTTCCTTACAGTCATCGACTACGGATCTGTATTTCGACTTGTTCACTATTAGGTAAGGATATTGGGGTATAATGATATTAGGTTTTTGGGTTATCTGGTTATAAATCGGGATAGGAGTAACTTTGTAATAATTGTATGTGTTTTTGTCTATTAGTGGTACTTCTAATACAAATATAATTTTACTATTGTCTATATATCCCTTAATTTCTATATTTCCTTCTAATTTTACTAAGTTATCTAATCTTAACGGATAAATTAAGTTATGATGTTTTCTTATGACATTAAGAATATTAAATAATTCTGTGGTATTTACTATGGATGGATGTAATATGTGCATTTTACTAAAAGCAATAGCAGTTTCCAATTCAAAAATAATGGAATAAATGGTACGGCAATTATTTAAAACTTGATTCATACTATTCATTATGGTTAAAAGGTTAGAGTACTTGGTTTGATTTTGAATAAGTGTTTGGAAGTGTTTTATTTTGAAGTCCAAATGTCTAGTATTAAAGTTAATGTCATCAGAAACATTGAGTAGTTTATCGAAAGCCTTCTGCATTAATGATACTTTTCGTTCTATTGAATGTTCCCTATTTCCTAAATTACTAATTTCTACATTATATTTCCTAGCATCTTCGTTATCTAAATTTCCTGTTATTACCTTAATAAGGGATCCTAATGGGTTTATAATTCCTCTCCTTGTTCTGCTAGAGGGTAGAATCTGTGTTAACCTATCTTTTGTCAATTCTATAAATGATTCAATTTGTACTGTCAATCCTAAAAGTTCTCTATGTATCTCGCTATTACTATGACTTATAATTTTTAAATTATTATACTCTTCTATATTATTTTCTAACTGGATAGTTAGCGAATTTAAATCTATAGTCTTAATAATATCCCAATGGTTAGTTCTCATCAGAGCTGTTCCAATCCGGATCGGAACTATTCCCGGATTCTGGTCGATCCTCTGGATGTTCAGGGTCGTCCCTTGATCCGCTAGGACGAGCAGTATCAACCACCATCTGTGAAGGGCGTTTGACATTTCTTAATGCTACTTTAGTGTTTCTATTTTTAAGCTTAACTGGTACTATGTTACGTTTAGGTTTGCCGGTGACCATTGCCTTTTCGTATCGCGGCAGTTCTTTTGCTTTCCTCGTCCTAGTATTTTTCATGAAAACCGTGTCACCATCCACTATTTTTGGTGGGTCCTCCCCTCCTTTCTTATCTCTAACTAGGTTTTTATGTCCAATCATTTGGCTGCTTAAATGCTCATAAAGAATTTTCAGTCGTTTACGGTGATCCTGTAATATCTTTTGCATTAAAGTTTTGTCCCTGTCAATATCAAAAGCATTTCCAGAATCTGTGTGCCCGAAAACTACTTCGTAAGGTGTGAAATTTGTAGCGCTATGAATAGTATTGTTATAACCCATGATCGCATATGTCATAACGGAAGCTGCATCTAAACTAGATTGTTCATATTTTGCTAACCTATATATTTCAATGATTGTAGAATGAAACCTTTCTACTATTGCCATTGAATTAGGGTTGTTAGGTGTCCCTATGTGTTGCTCAATTTTATATAAACTTAACATTTCCTTAAGCAATTCATTGTTAAACTCAGTGCCTGCATCGCTACTTATTTTTTTGGGTATTCCATACATACAAAAATATTTGATTAGAGCTCTCACTACCTCGGGTGTGCTTTTATTAGGAATCTGTATTGCTTGACCCAATTTACTAAATGAGTCTACTATGGTTAAGTATTGATTTTTCTCTATATATAACAGATCTATAAAAACTTCCTGGAATGGACTGTCTGTAGTTTGTGTTAATTGTATAAATGGTTTTAGAGGTTTCCTGTCATACTTCATTTTCTTACATTCTTCACATGCATTAATAATAGCTGTAACTGTTTCTTTCATATTGCTCCACCAATATGCTCTTTTTAACTTCATTAGAGTCTCTCTAATACCTCTATGACAAGTCTTCCCTTGATGATATTTGACAACTAGGTCTTTCTGATCGCTTTCATCCGTAACATTCACAACTCTTTCAGTACATTCGACAAAGTTTTGCGTTCCCTTTTTGTAAAGTGACGTAACTACATTAACAAATGTTTTTCTATGACAATGGTCTTCAAAGTAAATGAAGTACTTATTTTTGTAATCTATATATTCTTTAAGAAAATTTTTGACTAAGATTTCGCTGTTACTAGAGGGTAAATGGACTTCAAAAATTTTTTGTTTGTTATTAGAAATATCTTTCACACAGATATCGTCCCTGTACCATGTGAAAACATGAATTTGTCTAGCTTTGGTATCTACCGCTTCATTAAGAATAGGGATACCTTCATGTTCCCTATTAGATATTGAATTTGCTGTCGCGGCGTCGCTTTCAGAATCAGATAATTCTATCGTCTCTATTTCTGGTTCTTTAACGCTAAGTTTTACGATTTCGTCCGTCACTTCTTTCAAATGTTGCTGTAATCTCGCTTCCTTCTTGTTGTATAGGAAGCCTACGAAGGTGTTAACTCAAAGACGGAATGATTCGCACTGGTTTATTCGTCGCTAATGCTTACCGTGTAGCGCAGCCACACCTACCTATAACTACATACATAACACTTTTCCCCCTTCTTAAAGGAAGAAGGAGCAAGGAAGCTAAATATTAAACAAATTATTACCAAACAAAAAGGTATATCCTAAAAGAACTTCTTATAATCTACTTTTGGTCTAATCCTACGAACTCGGTCTGGCAAAGGCAATTGGGAGTTATCATCGTCAGCTGATGAAGGCTGTGGAGTACTGAACTCAAGGCTTCTATCCGCCGCGGAGAAACTTGACGGCGTATCAGGCGTTACAGGAGTTTTGGGCGCTTCAGAAATGCCTGGCGATGTTGTTGAGATCTCTGTTGTGTTGTCGCTACTTGTAACATCCTGACTTAAGGTGACACTGGCACGAGTGTCTGTGGACGGTATGGGCGATTTTTCCATTGCTGATGACATACTATTTGTATCAATTAAGCTGCTCTCTGGATTCTCCTCTTCTTGCGGTAAAGTTACATCCCACACATCAGTGATCCCGTTTGCCTTATATGAACGGAGTTGATTTTTATGCCTCATTATGTATTTATTATCACTAATCACTTTAATTTTGTACATGACTCTTCCAAATCTATTAACAATTGTTCCTTTTGACCATCTGAATTTATTTTTATTTAAAAACTGTTTGTACCACACATTTTCACCAATCGTATAATTTTTCTGTGGTTTGCCACCGTAATTCTTAACCTGTGAGCACTGTTTGCGCTTAATTAAGGCTGGTAAATCCGATGACAAGGAAGGATTAAATCCCGATTTTGAAATTAAATCCAAACGTGAGCGTAACTTGCGGCCAAAAACTAACTGTGCTGGAGAGGTCTCAGTAGTGCAGTTAACCGAATTACGGTAGTCGAACAGGTACTGTGATAAACGATTTTGAAAGTCATCATTACCACTAGACACTAAAATGGACTTTATACCCTTTTTAATTATTTTCACAAAAGATTCAAAGGTCGAAGGTATTTGTGGAGCGAAATGATAGGCACGACTGCTCAAATAATACTCTCCTTTATTTTAGGATACACATGATTATATAAGGTTGGTTACATACACATAGGTACACTGCATACACACTACACCTCCCATGGCGAGGTAAAATAAAATAAAATTATCATTTTGTTTTATTTTTATAATACATTTACATTTACACAAGAACATGATAATTACTGATTAGGATAATACAATTTTGTTCTGTTTTTGTGAATGGTGTCTACATTACCATTCTTTATTATTTTAACATTTGGTGACTCTTCTGATATAACTCTATATGGTCCCGTATAAACACTATCTAATTTATTACACATATTATTTTTAACTAAAACTAAATCATCAGGACGGTAAGTAACTGGATTTATATTTCTGTCATATAGTTCTTTTTGTTTTAATTTACTTTTGAGTAAGTTGTCTCGTGCATCTTTCTGTGACTTTTGTAATCTAAATTTTAATTCTAATGGATAATAATCAATGTTATATAGTGGATCAACAATCCTATTGGTCAAATTGCTTGGTAACGAGCACTTTTTTCCGAAAACTAACTCGTAAGGGGTATATTTTGTTGCTGAATGTACTGAAGTATTGTAGCAAAATGACCAAAATGGGAGCCATGTACTCCATGTCTCTGGATGGTTGTCGGTTTGAATACGGAGAAATGAATTCAAATGCTTGTGCGTGTTTTCCAAAGCACCTATACTTTGGTGGTGATATGCTGTTGAGTTTAGTTGTTTAATATTTAATAGATTACATACCTCCTTGAATGTTGATGACAGGAACTCGGTACCCCGATCCGTCGCTATCTCCTTCGGTACTCCATACCTTAATATAAAATTATCAACTAACGCTTTCGCTACTTCTTCCGTTCTGCGTGTAACTAAGGGATATGCCTCAATGTATTTGGTGAGTTCACACTGCAACGTGAGGATATAACTATAATTATAATTATCTCTTTCCAGAGGACCTACTAAGTCAATATATATTTTTTCAAAGGCACTATGTGCTGTTGTTGTTATTTCCATAGGTTGTTTGGTATTGTGCGGTGAATACTTTTGTTTCTGACATTTGTCGCACCTCTTTATAAACTCTTTTATATCATCTTCTAATCCCGTCCAATAGTAATATTTTTTTATATTGTTGAACATTCGTCTCGTACCCGCGTGGCCACTGGTAGGTAAGAGATGAAAATCGTTCAAAATTACTCGTTTATCTTCTGTATTCTCTATTCGTTGTACATCTTTTACTATATGTAAGTGTGGTCCGGTCCACTTTTTCATTATATCTATTTCATTTAATAACTTTTTTATAAAAATGTTATTTTTATTACTTTTTATTAAATAGATTTCCGTAATATTTACGCTTCTACAAAAATCTTGTAACTCTCTCACAAATTCGGCTCGCGATATTTGCGATGGAGAAGATACATGTTTAATATAGATAGTTTTTTCCTTAGGAATGTACATAAATGTATTACTTTCTTTACATGTTTCACCACTTTTTCTAATTGTTTCTAACTTGCATGCATCAATAAAACGTAATTCCACTGACTCGTTTAAAGTACTAGTACTAGGAGTGCTTACAACGTTTGGTTGATCAGACCGAACTGTAGTTGTGCCACTCGTTCCTATCTTAGAATTATTGTCAATCTGGTTTCTTTTCTGAGCTCTTGTCATAACTGAAACACACGACTCGTGCATTTGTTTTAAGTCATTACATGTTATGGAAATTCTCGACAATGCGTCTGCTGCCGCATTTTCCGTACCCCTGACATGTTCTATCGTAAAATCATATTCTTCTAGTAATAACCTAAATTTAAATAACCTGCTTGATGGGTCTTTCATGTTAAATAATGAAATTAAAGGTCTGTGGTCTGTGTATATTTTAAAATGTTTTCCGTACAAATAGGGACGAAAATGTTTAATCGCCCACACTATAGCTAGCAATTCCTTATCGATTGTTGGATAATTTATTTCCGCTTTGTTTAGTGATCTACTTGCAAATGATACTGGTCTTCCATTTTTGTTAGACAAAATTGCTCCGATTGCATAATTAGAAGCGTCTGTCTGGAGATTAAACTCATTTTGTTCTGTGAAATCCGGATATTGTAAAATCGGTGGGGATATGATTTTTCCTTTTAAACTATCAAATGCCGACTGACACTTTTCATCCCATATAAAAGAAGCATTTTTACGACATAATTTGTTAAGTGGATAAGCTAACTCAGCAAAGTTTGGAATGAATTTTCTATAGAAATTAACAAACGCAACAAACCTCCTCGTCTCGTCTATATTTGTTGGACACGGATATTTTTTTACTACATTTATTTTATCCGGGTCAGGTAATACACCGTTACCTGATACCACATGGCCTAAGTATAGTAATTCCTTCTTTAAAAAATTACATTTCTGCGGGTTTAATTTTAAATTTACTTTCCGCAGTCGTTCGAAAACGTCTTGTAGATTCTTGTTATGACTATCTAAGTTTCTACCAAAGACCACTAAATCGTCTAAATAAATAAGGCATTTTTCATACGTTAAGCCAGACATAGCCATGGTCATCATTCTGGAAAATGATCCTGGACTCGTTTTTAAACCCATTGGCATACGAGTCATTTGGTATTGTCCTGAACAGAATGCTGTGTACTTTCTGCTTTCCTGTTCTAGTGCAATATTATAGTAACCTTGATACATATCTAAATGTGAAAAATATACCGAACCCGATAGCGAATCAAGTATTTCGGAAATATTTGGAAGTGGAAACCTGTCGTCTTCAATACAATTATTTAATTTTCGGTAATCAATAACTAGTCGCCACTTTTTCTGACCTGTACCGTCAGTCTTTTTAGGAACTAGTAATACTGGACTAGACCATTCGCTACGACAAGGTTCTATGATCCTTTCTCTTAACATTTTATCAATTTGTTGCTTAATTTCTCCCTTCTGTGAATGTGGTAAACGATATGGCTTTGTAAATTCAGAAGTTACATTTGGTTTTAAACTAATGGTATGTTTATAAATACTTGTTGTAGTTAATCTATCTCCTGGCAAATAAAATATATCCGAGTACTTCGCGCATAATTTTTCTATGGATATTTGCTCTTCCTTATTAAGATGTTTGAGGTTTAGTACCGAAAACAATTGTTTTACTCTACTTGCATCACGTTCTGATTTGTCAAATTGGCAAACATTGTAGTTGTTTAATTTTTCTATACATGGATTAATGTCCGTTAAGGTACACAACTTATCCGTTGTATTTAATATCTTAATCGGTATTAGACCATTAACTGGTGTTGCTATGCAACTGGCCAATAATATTCCGTCACTAATTTCCTTAGAATGTACTACACACTCTTCTGTGAATTCGGTCTTAAAATAATGTATGGATTCACATCTTGGGTAAACTTCCATTGTGTTTTTATAACTCAGTAAAGGTAAAACTATTTTAATTGAACTTGGTGTCAACAATGTTAAGGTATTATTACTGAAATCTAATATGGACTTATGTTTATTAATAAAATCTTGTCCGATGATGCCATTAGCCCTACATGGTAGAGTATCGAAAACATAAAACTTATTACAAATAAGGTGATGATCACCCGATGACAACGTTAAACAAACATATCCCATTGCATGGACTTTGCCACCAATTCCATGTATGACTATGTCCTCTTTTTGGACTGGAATGTTTTGTTCTAGAACATATTTATATTTTATAGCCGAAATTGTAGCACCGGTATCGACTAACCATGAATAAGTTTTGCTATTAGAACTTAAGTTAATATAATAGTTAGTATCAGTTGCGAGAATAACTCTATTATTCACGAAAAAACTCATTTGCATACTCTTCATTTTCCTGTCCCGTTAGAACATTAACCGCGTGTTTATTTGTATCTTTAGGGGTTTGGCTTATCCCTTGGTTACAGCGATTCCTATAATAGCTCCTACCTCTACCACGCCATGGTGATCCTCGGCCTCGCTGTGGTGCACCGCGGCTCTGCTGATGTGCCTGCTGGCCCCCCCGAGGGTAGCCTCGACGAGCACTGGAATCATTGTTACGACCCCTGTTATAATATGTCCTGTTGTAATTATTATTTTGATAACCACTACGGAAATTCTGTTGTCTTCCTCTAGGAGAATACATACCTAGGATCTCGCCAGAACTCGAACTCGGTCCCGCTATGGATGTTTCTTCATCCTTCGCACCTTGTATTGCGTCTTTTAACGACTCGTAGTTCCTAGCTGCAATGATAGTTGAAAGACGGCGGTTTCGCAACCCATCGGCAAACCTTTTGATAACTTGCTTTTCATTCAAGGGTTTAATTATTTTGTATGTCTCTAAGTTACCGTCGGCTTGCGATACCGTCAAATCCACGAAAAGTTCCGAAAGTTTGGTTCCGTAGTCCTGAATTGACAGTTCTGTTTGCTTTAATTGATTTATATTATTTTGTATCGCAAACGGTGATTTTTTAGGCAGTAATACTCTACGCATTTCCTTTACCAAATCATCAACATTAGAATAATCTAACTGTAACTGCAATTTAGCGTTCTGAGACAACCTACTCTTCACAACAAACTGTACTAGTTTCTTCTTACACTCATCACTAGCCAATAACGAGCTATAGTATTCTACATTATCAATAAATTGTTTAAGCGCACATTCATTGTCAGTTGGTATCATAGGTAATAAACTAAGAGCTACTTTCAAATCAAATGACTCCATTTTTGTATCCTCGCTACTACTCGTACTTGACGTAGAGGATAAATCTAAAATTTGTTTATACAATGACTCAAAATCAATACAAAATGTATTTATTAATATCTGTTCGTTTTGTCCTACTTTACCTTTCTTTACATCGTCTGATATCTTCTCTATTATATCAGTATATTTGTCATAAATTTCCTTTGAATCACACAACTTTTTCTCTAATACATTTCCTTGCCTTCGTTTAGGGCCAATTTTAATTAAATATGTTTTTATACATTTCAAATTTTTATATAATTGTTCTAAGTCATCTGCCATTTCCTACCATCATTAGTTGTTTAATTAATCACTTCGTTTATTATAGTTACAAGTACAATGTAACATATCATTTACTACGTTTATTATTATTACGATTATGTACTTATCTAATAAAGTTCTGAGTCCATTTTACGATGCCCGTTGTTTTTCCTCGAACTTTCACACACTCAGCACTTTTTTTTCACTTTCACTTAAACCCATGATGTGTAAACCGATGTGCGATGGTATCCGCTATCTTTGTTTTCACACTATGTCGCCCTTCGACCGTCCTTTCTCCAGTGATGGTCCAGATTGCCTCGCTCCTGACCTTCTAGATATTGCACTCCTGTACATCTCCTGATGTATCCAGCGTACATGACATCGCCGATACATTTGCAGCAGAAAATACAGCACGCCGAGTCCCAGAACCAGCACCACTATAGTCGTCAGTATGGTGATGGTGGTAATATGTAATTTCACCTCTTCCAGATGCGCGTTATTAGTTCCTCCGGCTGCGTTTTGCACTATCACGGTTTCATCTTTAGTTTGCGTAGTTCCCATTTTTAATGAACCCGTATTTTTCGTAAGCAACGAACCAAATACCACTTGTCACAACCGCGAACGTTATTAACGCTAGAGAATAATTATTATAATTCATCTTAGCTTGACTCTACTTAGTCCAATTGTTTACACTGTACAACCCTTATATGGCACGGCGGTGTCGGTAAGGCGATCGCGCGGCGATGCCCGCTGGCAGGGTCGCCATGTAAGGTCGAAGGTATTTGTGGAGCGAAATGATAGGCACGACTGCTCAAATAATACTCTCCTTTATTTTAGGATACACATGATTATATAAGGTTGGTTACATACACATAGGTACACTGCATACACACTACAGCTTGTCCATTGCTCATTGCATGGTAAACAGGTGAAAATAAATGTGTTATATCATTCAACTTACAAAACTTAGCAAATTCCTGAGACGCGAATGAAGTTCCGTTATCAGTCACTATAACACTTGGTATTCCGAACCTTGATATGAAATCACTAAGCTTTGTTATGACTGTCTTAGTCGTTATATTATTGTTCATTGCGTAGCACTCAACCCACTTGGAATACGCATCCACTAATATTAAAAACATTTTATTGCACATGGGGCCTAAAAAATCCATGTGAATCCTGTGAAATGCATGCGGTGGGTGAGGCCAAGGTGCAAGCGGCGCGCGTGGTGGAGAAGGCCGTAACTGAGCACAAGTTTCACAAGTATGCGCCAATCTTTCTAAAGCTCCATCAATGCCCGGAAACCAAAAACGAGCCCTAGCTTCAGCTTTCATTTTAACTATTCCAAAATGTGAACTATGAAGCTCGTTCAATATTTTACTTCGCAAAATTAGTGGAATAATGACTTTATGACCTCGCAATAAAATTCCATTTTCAAAAGATATTTGCATACGACATAAAAAGTATGGTTTGAGTGAATTATCTGTCACTTTTCGAGGCCAACCATTTTGAACGAAGTTGATAACTAATTGTAATACGGAATCCTTTTCAGTCTCATTCTTTAATTCACGCGCAGTAACAGGTAAGCAACCATCGATGGCAAAGTTCACATACGCAGCTGTCTCCGTCGCACTAAGCGCGCACACCTGACGGCGCTCTGAGTCACAGTTGTCTCCGTCGCACTAAGCGCGCACACCTGACGGCGCTCTGAGTCACAGTTGTCTCCGTCGCACTAAGCGCGCACACCTGACGGCGCTCTGAGTCACAGTTGTCTCCGTCGCACTAAGCGCGCACACCTGACGGCGCTCTGAGTCACAGTTGTCTCCGTCGCACTAAGCGCGCACACCTGACGGCGCTCTGAGTCACAGTTGTCTCCGTCGCACTAAGCGCGCACACCTGACGGCGCTCTGAGTCACAGTTGTCTCCGTCGCACTAAGCGCGCACACCTGACGGCGCTCTGAGTCACAGTTGTTTACCGATACGGCTCGCGACAAAAAATCAGCTGTGTTTTGACCGCTGCTAACAAACTCAATTTCATAATTATAAGCACTTAAGAATATAGCATAACGTTGTAATCGGTTTGCCGATACTTCGGGAATGCCATGGTTTTGCTTAAATATAATCGTTAAAGGCTTATGATCTGTCCGTAAGGTGAAAGGTATAGGCCTACCATAAAGATATTGGTGATATTTTCTAACGCCAAATATTATTGCTGTAGCCTCCTTTTGTATTTGAGAATATTTTTTCTCGGCTACAGTAAGCGAGCGCGACGCGTATGAAACCGGTTGTTCTATGCCATTGCTGCCTATTTGTGATAAAATTGCACCCAAACCGACTGGTGACGCATCGACTGTTAAAATAATCTTAGCATTGTTATCAAAGTGTGCGAGAACCCTATCTGAAGACATTATCTTTTTAATGTTATTGAAAGCTGAACTGTGCTTAGGTTCCCAGCGCCATTTACTGCCTTTTTTTAATAACTCATGCAATGGACTCAAAATAGAGGATGCGTTCGGAGTAAAATTCCGATAATAATTGATCATACCCAAAAATGATTGCAGTTCGCTTACATTTTTGGGTATGTTTGCTTGCATAATTGCATCTACTTTAAGTGGGTTCTTTCTAATACCATTTTTATCTATAATATATCCTAAATACGATATTTCTTGTTGAAAGAAAACGCATTTTTCCTTTTTTAGAGTAAATCCGCATTCTTGCAAACGTTTTAAAACTTCCTTAAGGCGATTTAAGTGCTCAAACCTATTTGAACCAGTAATGCAGATGTCATCTTGAAAAACTAAAACCCCTTCCATATTTCCCACTATTGTTTCAATAACCCTTTGAAAAATTGAAGGAGCGCTAGCTAAACCAAAAATAAGGCGAGTGTGATTAAACAAACCCCGGGGAGTATTAATGCAAGTGATGTTTTGTGAGTTTTCATGTATCCTTAACTGTGTATATGCCATTGATAGGTCCAGTTTACTAAATTCTTCGCCACCATGAAGTTTGGTAAACAGTTCTTGCGTGGTTGGAAAAGGATATTTTTCCACTAACAGTTGTTTATTGATTGTTACCGAGTAATCAGCACAAATGCGAATACTACCATCACGCTTAAGAACGGGTACAATCGGCGACGCATAGTCTGAATAAGAAACCGGTTTCAAAATACCTAACGCGACCAACCTGTCCAACTCTTTGTTTACCTTGTCTCTTAAGGCAAAAGGCACCGGGCGAGACTTGAAAAACACGGGTTTTGCATCTGACTTAAGGGGTAACGTAATTTCAAATTTGGTAAAACATCCTAGGTTATCTGAAAATACTCTCGGGTATGCTTTAACCAGATCTTGCAATAAATTATCGGCATCGGTTATATTATTACAATTGCCGATTGTGGATATAAGACGTAATTCAAATGCACGTATAAAATCACGACCTAGGAGTGGTGGGCCGCCATCCCGAATGACATAAACAGGCAATCTGACCGTACGACCGAGGTATGAAATGTTTAATATCATACACCCTGTGACTACCATTTTAGTGCTAGTGTATGTCAACAAGGTCTTAATAGGTTTTGATAACGGAATTTCAGAGAAAGTACTGTTATATAAATTTTCTGAAATGACACAAACTGGTGAGCCGCTATCTATTTCACATTTAATACTTTGACCCTCCAGACTTACAGTTTCAGTCATTGGTACTTCATTCGAACAGTTAATGTTTAAAAGTAACTCACCATCATCTCCCTCGTCCTCGGAATTACCTTGCCCAATACGATTCACTTTACTTTTTGTGCACATTTTACGCAAATGTCCTTTTCGATTGCACGATTTACACGTGTAGTTAACGAACCGACACTCCGACGATTTGTGATTCTTGTAACCACAAACAGAACATTGTTCACTATGTTGATCCTTACGCGATCCGTTCGATACTTTGGTACCTTGATTAATCTTGAACACAGCGTCATGATTTGAATCAGTGTTTCCCGTTGGTGCCATCGCGGCGCCTGCGCGTGCACAGCGGGTACTTTCTGCTAAATCTACCGCCTTATTCAGCGTTAAGTCTTCGATATTTTTAGCAAAGAGCTTATCTCGTTCATGACCCGGTAACATGCCCATGACGAACTTGTCTAAAAGATAATCTTCTAAATTCTTGAACGCGCAGTAAGTAGCTAGGCCTCGTAATCTTGCAGCCCACTGCGAGTGCGTCTCACCCGGTTGCTGCACCGCTGTATAAAACTTATGCCTCTCCGCAAACCCGCAGCGCTTCGGCACAAAGTGGTCGTCCAAGATTTTCAGAATATCCTCAAAGTTCTTCGTATCCAAATCTTCAGGCAAGGCGAGGTTACACGCCAGTTGATACGTGTTCTCCGTGAGTGCGCTTAACAGTACCGCTTTTCTCCTTACTCCAGCTTTATCGTTTTCCTCGCCAATGCTGTTGGCAATGAACCATTGCTGAAGCCGCCCCTTGTAAAGCTTCCAGTCTTGATTGTGGTGATCAAAATTGGATATAGCTCCCAATATAGAATTTACACCGAACATCTTTATATTTTATAAATGTGGGTACTCGTCGCCAATGTTGTATAGGAAGCCTACGAAGGTGTTAACTCAAAGACGGAATGATTCGCACTGGTTTATTCGTCGCTAATGCTTACCGTGTAGCGCAGCCACACCTACCTATAACTACATACATAACACTTCTCATCTACGTTAACTATAATTGATTCCGAGTCATCTTTTGTAATATTAATTTTGGTACGCGACAAGGCATCAGCATTCGTATTTTGTTTACCTTTCTTATAATATATATCGAAATTATAGTCCTCTAAGCGTAAACGCCATCGAGTTAGCTTGCTATTAGGTTCTTTTAATGAATTCAACCATGCCAAAGGTCTATGGTCGGTATATATTGTAAATTTTCTGCCATATAAATAGGGCCTGAAATGTTTAACTGTCCATACTATGGCCAATAACTCTTTTTCTATCGTACTATATCTAGATTCTGTATCGCTTAGTTTTCTACTGGCAAATGCAATCGGTTTGTCTGATCCTATAGTACCTTGAGAAAGTACTGCTCCTACCGCAACGTTTGAAGCGTCCGTTGTAAGAATAAATGGTTTTGAAAAATCGGGGAATTGTAACAAAGGTGCATGTGTCAGCAACTCTTTACATGTTTCAAAACTTTTTTTATATTCATCATTTATCTCAATCTTTCTTCCCTTCTTCAGGCATGCTGTGAGAGGTGCGGTTATCTTAGAAAAATCTTTTATAAACTTTCTATAATAACCAATTAATCCTAAGAAACTCTTAATTTCTGTAATTGTTTTGGGCAAAGGGTATTTCAGAATAGCCTCTATTTTGTCGTTGTTAGGCTTAAGGCCATCCCTAGTTATTGTATGACCCAAGTACATTACTTCCTTTCTCAAAAATTCGGATTTATCAAGCTGGACTTTTAAGTTAGTTTTTCGAAATCGCTCGAAAATAGCTCGTAGTTTCTCCATGTGTTCTTGTAAACTGGTGGAGAATATGATGACGTCATCAAGATATACAAGACAATGCAAACCTTGCAGACCTCTGAGGACGTTATCCATTGCACGTTGAAATGTGGCAGGCGCTGTTTTCAAACCGAAAGGCATTCTGTTGAATTCGTATAAGCCGAATGGTGTTGAAAACGCGGTTTTTTGTCTGTCTTCCTTCTGGATTTGTAATTGATGATAGCCAGACGCAAGATCTAAGGTGGAAAAATACATACTCTTTCCTAGTTTATCAAAAAGATCATTGATGTTTGGCAAAGGGTACTTATCGTCCACAGTTATCTCATTCAAACGTCTATAATCTACTACCATCCTCCACTTTTGTTGTCCAGAGGCATCTAATTTCTTTGGGACAAGATGGACCGGTGCACTCCAAGGAGAATTTGATTCTCGAATTACATCGTCTTTTAGCATTTTATCCACTTGGCGCCTAATCTCGTCTGTTTGAGCGGGCGGAAACCTATAGGCTTTTACATTAATGGGATCTTCGTTTACCGTTCTAATTTTATGTTTCACTTCATTAGTGAAAGACAACGGTATGTCCTCACAATAAAAAATATCCTTATATTCCTTACAAATATTCTTAATCATCGTTCTTTCCTCCTCATTCATATGATCTAACCTTAATTTTTTTAAGTTATTTAATAATAACTCATTCATTCTGTCTCTGTCGCTTAAATTGTTAACTACGATCTCTCGGTGATTGTAAGGTTCTACCTGAAAGGGGTTAGTGACCTTGAGGGTCATTTCTATGTCCTTGCAGTTCTGGATAACCGTATATGCATAACCATTTACACAGTTAACTAACGCACAGGGCATTCGAATTCCTTGAGTCAATTCTTTAAAATCTAAAATAGCCTCGCCATTAGTTAAATTTACGGGCAGTTTCACCCTTAACTCACTACGTGGCGGTAAAATATAAGTATCTTTTAGCGCTGAAGAATAAACAAAAGGTATATCAGTATTCCTCGTACATAAAGTTAGTGTTTGGTAATCAATTTTTGCCTCTAATTGCTTTAATAAATTACTGCCTAAAAAACCGTCATAGTTATTGTCAACATCGTACACGTAAAACTTATGACCTTCGAAATTTTTAAATATTTTGGGCAAGGGAGTTAAAACAACTTCTGTATGCATACTCACACCATGAGTACTGACTACTTCGAAAGGTTCTTTGTAGATAGCATTTTTAAAATAATGGTAAGCGACACGTCGACCTATAAATGATCTAGAACTACCAGAGTCTAACATAAAAACTGCATTACCTAGCTCCGGAATTACAATGTAAGGCAAAGAACGATAATTGGTACAATTTAAAACAATTTTTTCTCTCTGTGTGAGGCTTTCAGGTAAAAATTTTCAATCTGTTCAGTTTCATAGGACGTGTTTGCTTGCGGTTCATAATCGCAAGTATTTTGTTCATTATTATCGTATGTCATAAGTGAGTCATTATTCGTATAATTTACGCGTCTAGAGCTTGCAGTTCGCATGGTAACATCGGTGTTTGAACCCGAGTTTGCTGGCGTTGCATTATACGCCGGTGACGTCCGCGGCGCGGCCTGCTGATTCAACCACGGCGTTGACCTACTTTGTTGTGGCGACTGATTTTGCGCATTATTTTGGTTTCTAAAAGAATTTCTATATTGAGTTGAATTATTTGGAGAATTCGTTTGAATAATATTTCCTGTTGAACTATTTTGTACCGGTGTACTAGGTTGGTTTTGCGGATTGGGCGAACGTTGGGAATTGCCATTATTATTGGAAAATTTTCCTGGCGGTTTTGAACCACTTTTATTTCTATTATTTCTAGATTCATAAACCGTCTGAAAGTTTTGCTCTTCTAACACAACTTTCAAGGCGTCTTCTAGTGTCGCCACATTCCTTAATCGTACCAATCTAACTAAATAAGGAGGTAAGTTATATAGAAAAACATTCAATGACGAATTAGTATAAATATGCTGTTTGGCTTGGCGTAAATTCGCATCGTCTACAGTTTCAATTATTTTTGCAATCAAGACACTGCGCAAGTTTTGAATCCTATGACAGAAATCTAAATAACTTTCGTTGTAATTTAGTTTCATAGACTCCAACTCTAATACTAAACAATCTTCGGTTCTAGGGTCACCAAAATGTTGTGCCAATAATGTTTTCAATTCCAACCAAGTACGAATATTATCCCGTTCCCCTACTAGATTCGCGGCTTCCCCTGTTAATCTACTAGTAAGAACGTGAAATAGATATTCGTTCTGTACTTCTCCCCCTTGAAATGTATTTATAATATATTCACATTTCTTTATAAAAAGTGGGCGCTGTCTAGAATCGCCACTAAACTCTGGAATAATTTTTGCCATTGTTGGCGGAACCTGCACGATTTGATCCATCTTGAAAGAACAGAACACAGAAAAAAAAACTATACACTTAATACCTAACTAGGTTAATCTTATTACGCAAGTTATATCGTAATAAAATAAAATAATGTTATTACGGTATTGCTCAACCCCTAATAACACAACACATACAATTAAAACAAAGAGAAAAATGATAAAGGAAAACAGAGAGGATAGTGAAAAAGATTTACTCACAGTCCTGTAGTTACTCCCATCTCCTCCTTGTGACTACTATCAGATACTGCGCCAGCCGTTGTGCCTGGTACTTAATAGATTTGTTTGTTCGGGGATCCCTGTTGAACTGTAGAAACAGACGTCCAGCTGCGCTTGTAGAGTTATATACGTCGCAAACTGACTACAGAGATCCTACCGGCTGCGCCAATTAAGTGATTGACACTTGAGTAGTTTAAAAATAAACTTTATTTAGACGAACAGCGTTACAGTAATTAAGATAGTAATGTCTATTCTAATAAGGAGACATGTATTTATATTTAATTATTGCTAAGTTAACAATATTCTTATACACTACTTATTTGCTACTTTGAGGTGGAGGGGGATTTGCTGATAAAGCGAATAGCGTTAGGGTCGTCACACTTAACTCGTGCTTGTCTAGCGGCGGCAGCTCTCGTTAGCATGACGTCGTCATAATTTTTCTCGTTTCATGTTCCATTTATAAATCGGTTATTGATGATAAAATTATTGTGTTATTTTTTTTTCTTGGTTTCATGGTGTTCTGCACAATTTAGATACTTTAAATTGTATATTTTGTTAAAAAAATCGTAGAGAAAAAATTTTGGCAGCCGTCTGTCAAGTCGAGCCACAGACTTGACAGACGGCTATTATTATTATTATTAAGTAGCGACAATGAAATACTGGCATTGCTTGGAAAATACCCAGATCTATGGCGAGATGAGTTAGGTTCATTTAATAAATTTAAAGTAAGATTACAACTAAAAAAAAATTCTACCCCCAAATTTTTCAAACCACGAACTGTACCGTTTGCCCTAAGAGAAAAGGTAGAAAAGAGTTAGACCGGTTAGTAGGTTTAGGTATTTTAGTTTCAATAAATCACGCCCAATATGCCACTCCGATAGTGCCTGTGTTAAAAGATAACAATCAAGTAAGAATCGCGGGCGATTTTTCAGTAACACTAAACAAAGATCTTGTAATAGAAAAATACCCGTTACCCAGGATAGAAGAGGTTTTTGCAAAGATTGGAGGGGGTGAGTTGTACTGTAAAATTGATCTGAAAAATGCATACAATCAATTTTTACTAGATGAGTCATCGCAGGATTTAACAGCCATAAACACACATAAAGGTCTGTTCAAATATACGCGATTAGTTTACGGCCTTGCCAACGCATCCGCTATTTTTCAAAAGTCCATGGAGACGTTATTAGCGGGCATTGACGGAGTTAGTGTCTGGCTTGACGATATATGCATTACAGGACCCGATAGGAATTCGCATATTAAAAGACTGTCGGCAGTTTTAGGTAGATTGAGCGATGCTGGTCTTCGCCTTCAAAAAGATAAATGCGAATTTTCCAAAGATAGTGTTATTTACTTAGGCTATGTGATCTGTGCTGGACGGAGCGTAGACTTCATCAGTCGAGACCTTTCAAGCTTGATATTAATGTTCAATGTGCCTCTCACCATGCGGTGATCGCTCCCGGTTTTCACCGAATTGATCACAGAGACATCATTGAACATTTGCTTCTTGGTTGACATGATGAAGTCGATCTCGTTTTTAGTTGCACCATCGGGGCTTTGCCAGGTCCACTTCCTGTGCTCACGCTTTCTGAAGAAGGAGTTCATCATATAGAGGCCCTCCTATTCCATAAAGCTGGCCAGTAGGTGACCCCGATGGTTCCGATGTCCAACTCCAAATTGGCCCACTTGCAGCTCATCCTCGTCTCGTTTGCCCAGTTTCGCGTTGAAGTCCCCCATGACAACGGTGAAGTGAGTTTTGAAACCATGCATGGCTCTAGAAATATCCTCATACATGGTCTCTACCTCGTCGTCGGGGTGTGCCGAGGTCGGGGCTTAGACCTGTATAACCTTCAGCGAATATCTCGAGGATATTCTGAGTATAAGGTACGCCACCCTGGTCGACACACTCTCGATCTTCACCACGTTGTTCACAAGGGACTTGTGGACGATAAACCCGACACCACCCTGGGACTGCCGGTCACTCTCTCGGAAATAGAGCAGGTTACCGGATTTGAGGATTATCGATTCCTCCCCCTCTCTTCGGACTTCAGATAACCCTATAATACTCCACCGCAACCTGCTCAATTCTTCCTCGAGTTCGGCTATCTTCTCGTCGGTCTCGTCGGTCGGTCCACTGCCACTACATCTCGATGAATACCCACGTCGGTGTTTAGAAAATATTCTCTGAGATTGCATATCTCGCGGTTGTGGAGGTTTTTGGCATTTAAAAAGCCTCGGCCTCCATACTTCCGCGGGATATACAATCTCATGACTGACTATCGTGGGTGATGCATTCGATATGCAGTCAGCAGTGTACGGACCCGCCTATCCAGGGCGTCAAGTTCCGTTTGAGTCCATTTGAGTATGCCGAAAGAGTACATCAGTACCGGCATGACCCAACCGTTGAAGGCGCGCATCTTGTTTCCGCCCGAAAGAAGGCTATTGAATACCTTCTTCAGGCGGCCAAAGAAGCGTTCCTTTAACGATTGATTTATGTCAGTAGTACTGATACCTAACGCTTCCGACATACCCAAATATTTATAGGTTTCGTTTGGAGAGAGGGATCTCAGGTTTATGGAATCCGCAAGTTGAATTCCTACGGATTTCACAATTTCCCCTCGCTTTACATATGCATGTAAAGCGAGGCTGCACATTTCTCCACACCAAACTCCATCCTGATGGCGCTACTATAAGTTTCAGTTACCTTTAGTAGCTCCATCAGCTGAAGATTGCTGGGTGCAAAGTACTTCAAGTCATCCATGTAAAGGAGGTGAGATATAACCTGACCACCTCTCTCTTCATCCTATAGCCTAGACCTGAATTCTCCAGCATCATGCTTAGAGGATTCAAGGCTAGGCAAAACCACCCTGGAATATACCTCACTCGATCCTTACAGGTTCGCTATTCCTCTGGATATTTCGACATCCTGGATAACGAAGGACTGTGCTCCATTGCCTCATACACGACATTAGGAAGGTGCGTAGAGTTGTATCTATTTTATACAATTCTAGCACCCTCATGAGCCATGTATGAGGCACCGAGTCATAGGCCTTCTTATAATCTATCCAACATGTCGACAGATCCTTTCGGGAACGCCGAACCTGTTGGCTAGTGGCCATATCATTAAGGAGTAGCTCCTTAGTACCGCGGGACCCGTTCCTACATCCATTCTGAGAGACCGACATGATGCAATTATCGTCGACGTGTTTATTAATTTTAACTCTCAAAATGGATGTAAGAACCTTGGTAAACATGTAATTGGTCTATAATTTTTGGGTTCCGCGTTGCTACCGGACTTGTGGAGCAGGTGGGTTATTCCTGTTGTAAGGAACTTGGGTAGCGAACAAGACTCTAAGGCTGCCTGGTACTGAGATGCCAAACGAGCGTGCGACCTTTGTAGCCACTTGATCCAAAAGTTGTGCAGTCCGTCCGGTCTTGGAGATTTCCAGTTCGGCAACGGACGGACTGCACGGGCTACATCTTGGGGGCTGATCGTAATAGCCCCCATTTCTTGTATTGGATCACACGCTCGTTCGACCTCCCGAGTCCATTCACCTTCGGTGTGACTGACAGGCACCGACCAGATGCTGCGCCAGAATGAACACATAGCGTCATCATCCGGCAGGGGAAAAAGTAATCGCAATTTGTCAGCCACATTTGCTCGCCGATCGATGTCGCTCTGCTGTCAAAAACCATACGTAATGATCGCGATCACCTTGCGATAGATACACATTTCAGTTAGCAGATTTTTATTGTTAGCAGCAAAAATAAACCTTCCAATTTATTGACGTAAAGCGATAATTGCGCGATGGTTGTACAATCTCTGCGCAAATATTGCTAATTGCTCTTTCATACGTAATAAGCCTGCGGACTAGACAGACCGAAGGAAGGAAGCATACCAATAAGGCTCTCGTGCCAGACCCTGTCAAAATCCTTTGATATGTCAAGGGAGACAGCAAGCGCTTCCCCGTGCGTCTCGATGGCCTCACTCCAAAGCCATTCACGGCTTACCTTGGAAGAATCCCAGTTGACCGATTTCGGCGGAAACCGTATTGTCGGTCACTAAGGATGTTGTTGTCTTCTAGGTATACCAGGAGCTTATTATTCAATACACGTTCCATACTCTTACAGAGGATCGACGTTATTGAGATGGAACTGTAGTTGGCCGTATCAGCTCGACTTCCAAGGCACGGACTGAATGTTAGCTTGCTTCCAAGCCGTCCGAACTTTTCCAGTCACTATCTAAAGGCGATATAGGCGTGTCAAGATAGGAGACAATTCAGGCACACAAGTTTTAAGTACAATTGCTGGTGTCCCGTCCGGGCCAGTAGCCTTGGTCATGTCACGGTTACACAGCACCCTATACAGACCTCCCTCTGATGGATGCGAATATCCGACATATTCATCTCACATTCAACAGCAGAAGGAGGGGCCGCGCGCCATCAGTATTCAGACTCGAAGAATCCGCAAAGAGGAAAAATAATATGGGACCCGTATTTTTGCAATAAAAACTGACAAAGATAAAGCGCATCACAGTTCAGGAGTGGGGGCTTATGACGTCACTCTGTCAGTATAAATTGTAGCACACCGTGACGTCACACGGTATTTCAACGCACTGTGTCGCCCAATACTTTTAAGTTGTCTAACTGACGGACTTAATAGATATGTTTTGTCAACTACCCTATTGTTAAATACAGGTCTTCGGGTCCCAAGCCAGGAGCTAAACACTGGGGCCAATAGCAGCGTTGGGACTCCTGGACCCTGTCTGAACCTATACCCCACGAAACTGCCGTAACGCAGCAGTGGAAAGCTATGGGGTTCGTTCCTTAGTGAGAGATATACTGGTTCCTACGGGTAAAAGGTGGCACAAGGGTTATTATAATATTCACTTACCTGGGATTCTTGCGGTAGGCTCCTGGGGTTCGATCAATACCGTGCCGTACCGGGATATGAGAATATATATAATATTAGGACGATAAGGGATAAACTGACGGCTGTCTGGACCGAAGGCTCCGTCGTCCACCAGGCTGAGCACATTCCCATCAAAAGCACTTCAATGCGCGTGAAATATATTCAAAACCGATTTCGCGGTAGCCCCACAAACCGATTGCGAACGACGGGCGCAATTAGCAATTACAATGGGCGAAATACATCTCGATTAGATATGTTTCCACAAATATGCAAATATTCTAAAGACCAACGATGCCAGAAACTTTGGGACATCTGTTGGGGCAATTCAAAACGCGTCAATTGCGAAGATTTAATTTCTCTGAAGGGGTATTCCAGCAGGGCGTTGAGGGGCCGACTAATCAAAAAATAACCAGGGTTTATTACTTCCAGGTCATTTGGGTCTGAGGAGATTGGACAGAGAGGTCGCGAATTGAGGACGGCCTCAACTTTACAAAATACCGTAACAAGTTCCTCAAATGTGAAAATAGTTTCACCAACAACACGGAAGTGTGGCGAAGAAGTGGTTTTGCTACTTTCACAATGTTTTCAAAAATGCCACCCCAATGTGGGCAGACTGGGGGGGTCAAAATGGCAATTACAAATTTGCCAATTACAATAATTACAAATTTCACTTAAATATCTATCAGCGCCCTTATAATTAGTACCGTTGTCAGAACGGATCAAAGATGGTAGTCCTCGGTGGGAAACAAATCTACCTAGCACTGCATATATTTAAAGATTATGCCCCTTATAGTGCGTTTGACAGTCAAAATTCAAAACTCACGCTGCAAAATGGCTACGAGGGCGTTGCAACCCGCGTGTACATTATTAATGTGTCGATCGGACACCAACAACTTCACCAACGCTCCTCCCATAAGGAGCGACAAAGGATAGCGAGCCCCATAAAGCAAATTCGAATTCCGAAGTCGTCCTCCGCCTCGGAACAAACCAGAAGAACTAAGAACAAATTAAGACGAGCGATTGAGCCTCTCAATGCTGAGCATCTCTTCAGGGCCTCAATAGTCTGGTCAAAGTGCTCGGCTTGTACAGCACGAATCAACAACATCAGTAACTCTTGTCGTGTATGAGGTGAAAAAACTGAGGACAACAATTCATTATTCGACCTCCGTCCGTTACGTATGAAACGCCGGACCCAAGCGGTAACTCCTAACAATTTCGACAAAGAACTGTATGTGTCCGAAAGACAATCCAAATTGTATGCAGGTTGCGTTTCAACAATTCCAATACGCAAAACTGGCAAAACCTCTGGAGAGGAGAACCTATTCTGGGGCCAGGACGACTTGCGATGCGTCAACCAGTCTGGTCCCCACCAAGAGAATGGTCAACAAGGGCAGGAGCCTCGCAACCACGTGACGCGCAGTCTGCGGGATTCAATTCTCCTGGGACATGTCTCCTGATCAGTTTAGTCTCAGAGTTTTGAATCTGTGAGACTCTATTCGCCACAAAAACCTCCAACGTATGAGCTAAGGTGCGAAGCTAACAAAGGACTATCCCATTATCAGTCCTTGGTCCTCAATCCGCGGGGCGGAGTCCTTCAACACGGGACCCGTAAGTCCAAAACCAAAAACCGTCGGTACAACTACTAACCCATTTGTCTGCAGAACCCACTTGGTCCCGGACAAAATCAAACCCAAAACATCCGCACCTATATAGGGATCCGGATACCAACCACTTCGGGTCGGCAGGAGTTAGGTCCGACGTCAATTTAACCACTGCAGGGCTAATGGTTACCTGCGGGTGTCTGCCCAAAATATCATTCAAAACAACGGCCTTGGCCAAGATTGTTAGCCCACAATGAACAGGCGAAGCACAAATTTCAATTTCTCCCCGTTGACCAACCGCTTCAATACCATCCATATGGTAGAAGTTCGAATCTACGTGGGAGACCCAATCTTTCCACTAAACAAAAGGATACAAGACAAAAGGGCACGAACTAACAAAGATTTACCTTTCGGGCCCCAGATCATTACAGGGACAGTTGGCAGAAGGACTGTCTCTGGCTGGGCGGCTGTAGTGGAGGAGATGGAGGCGACTACCTATTGTTGATAACCCCCCTGGGGTTGGTAGTCGTCCTGACATGCGGACGCTTCCTCCAATTGAGGAGGGGGTGGAGGGGTGCCCCCGCCTTTGCGAGGTATACCCCGTCGAAGATCCACCTGGGGTTGGTGGGGATGCTCTCCCCCGCCTATGGGGGAGCTTCCAGCATCATCAGGGCCACCAACATCATTTTGGTCCGGACACAACACGCGGTGGTGCCTACCTTGACAGTGCGGACAAGGGTCCGACCTCTGGCAATCCCGCTGCAAATGCTGTCCCAGACAAGTGTAGCACCACTTGCGGCTGTTGGCGATTCCACGTCGGACAGGACGTGACCATATGGCCATCCGTGTTGCAATATAAGCAACGCAAACTGCGATCCTGAGTCGCTACAAATTGATGAGGCTGGCGTCGTGGCTCACCCAACCCACGAGTGGAGAGGCGTGCATCAACACGACGCTGGTCCGGAGAGGGCCGCTCTGGGTCCCGCAAGGGACCTTCAACACCAGAATTGTTCAAAAGGCGACATTCCTCATCCAGGAACTTCAACAAGTCATCGAATGGGGGGAGGTATGTGGCATTATCCCCACCATACCTCTGCTCGAACCGAACCTTCAAGTCAGAAGGCAACCTTGATAGGACAAGGTGAAGAACATAAAAGACCATTGGTCAATGGGTAGGCCCAATCGCT
The DNA here is from genome assembly GCA_964057195.1 of Orthosia cruda. Lineage (NCBI taxonomy): Eukaryota > Metazoa > Arthropoda > Insecta > Lepidoptera > Noctuidae > Orthosia > Orthosia cruda. Next base: position 53,237,430 of record OZ059829.1, on the reverse strand, counting down.
TCAAGGCGTTCTAGGCCACCGTCAGCGGGTTGACCAAATCCAATCGTAGGATCAATCAACCCGATGGATGCGAGGCAACGACTAAATCTGCGAGACGTGGGCGTCCGCTAAAAGCCTCACGTTCGCATAGCGCTTTATCAACAGTTCCCGGGCAGTATGATAGCTCTGATCCGTAACAGTTAGGTGGTTTACTAAACCTAAGGCCTCTCCTCTTAACGTGGAGAACAAGTAGGCCTGCTTTTGAATAGGCGACAAGTCTGTCCTAGCATCCACCAAACTTTTGAACAGGTCGAAGTAGGCAGTCCAACAACCCAAATCTCCACTAAAGTGTGGCAAGTCTAGTATAGGCAACAATCCTAACAAAGCAGGATGGGTGGGAGGCCTCGTCTCCACCTTCAAAACATCCTGTGCAGAACCTCTCAATTTACTGGTTGCCTCAAAAGAATCATCAGAGAAACTGTAGAATTGTGTGACTTCTGCCTCAACCACAGCGGCTAATTCAGTGTCCTCGGTGGACAATAGTGCCAAACATTCCGCATGATTTTCATCTACCCTGGCTTGACGCGCTGGGGGTTCATCACAACGGACCAACAAAGGCCCTGATCTATCAGATCTACTTATTAAAGAGGCCGCCGAAGTCACCCATCTCAATTCCGCTCTAATCTTACAACCAAATGTATTGGCAGTCATACTTCCAAAATGTAAGCAACGGTTATCAAATATTAATTAACACACAAAATGTTCAACAACTTAAATTAATAATATATGTGTGTAACCAAAACAACAGTTTGACAGTAATTCTCTTACCAAATTAAATATCAAATCATAAAGTCTGTAAGAGAAACAACAAGTTAATTCAACAAATAGTACTGAATCCTGTTACACATACTTAATTATTTTTCAGTACAAATTTATTGTGGAACCCCAAATATAAATTTATAAATTATCAAAAACAAAGTGGGTACCTCAAGAAAATAAATTATCAACACACAAGAGGGTATTTATAAAAATAAAAATTATTAACACACAAGTGGGTAGGTTGATTTTACAATAGAAGTTCAATATTTAATTTACTTTAATAGTTAAAACTATTAACGTAAAGACTTCAACTTGAATCAATTAGAATATTACTGTCAATATCAAACAAACTAACCAATTTTCTTATATAATTGGTAACAACACACCTTACAACAACAACTTCTGTAGCGGGCACTGAGTATATTTAGAATATAAACAAACTTACAATGCCAAGATAGAAGGTTCAAGGTCCAACTATGATCCAATCAAATACAATTAGGGAAGACTATTTAGTCTGCACCAAACCTATATTGTATACAACAAATAAACGAATTATATTTTTAATACAAAACTGTAAACGATGAATGATTTTATTTCTGTAAGTTGGTTTGTACAAACACTTTTACATGTCGAACATATTTTTAAAACTAGATGAGGTCGGCGTTTCCTATCTGACTACTCTGAGAAGAAAGGCCGAAACAAACTCAGAGGTCACAGTCTCTTTTAAAGTCCAGACAAAATCTTGATTAGATCATGTGAAGACCATGTAGACTGATGTCTGAAATGGTCTTTTGAGGAAAGAACCAGCCAGATTGAGTGGACCTGTCCAGTCAGTGCACGTATTTGTCAATAACCGAGCAGCTCAACTCAGAATTTAAGGAGCTCAACGATTCGACGAACAATACCAAAGAAAGGACATTCGGGTAGGCCGCATAAACTACTCAAACTGCCAGACCATGATTAAAAACTAAGATAAATTTAAATAAAAACAAAAAAAAAAAATATCCACATAGTCTTCACATTCACAAAAATTAAAATAAAATAATATAATACTTTAAAAAGTAAATATCCTTGTCATAGCAAGAAAACCAAAAAAAATATATATATTTATAATAACAAAATGCATAGTGCAAAATATAATAAAAAAACAAAATTAATTGGAGCAGCTCAATCCCAAGCCTTTTTGTCCTCAATGTAATCTTTTGTTGTATAAAACGCTTTCTGGCACAACTTACGTTTAATGAAAGATTTGAATTTATTAAGACTTAGATCTTGTACGTGGCTTGGAAGCTTATTATAAAAGCGTACACATTGACATCATAACGAGCCACCTATTTTCTTGAGCCTTGTCGTAGGTACTACAAATTTGTGTTTGTTCCTAGTATTTATGTTATGGATATCACTGTATTTTTTAATCAATTTTATATTTTTATGGGCATATAAAAGATTTTCATAAATATACTGAGAAGGCACAGTCATTACATTAATCTCCTTAAATTTCTCTCTGAGAGAGTGTCTCGGGCTTAATTTATAAATTGATCGAACAGCTCTTTTCTGCAAAACAAAGATAGTCTGGATGTCGGCGGCATTTCCCCACAACAGAATACCGTACGACACACTACACTATCAAAATAGCTAAAGTATACTAAACAGGC